>CM046876.1:415566632-416288224 GCA_025667525.1 Glebionis coronaria | reverse complement strand
TGAAAGGAAGTTGTTTAAACGATAACTGAGCAAATTGCGGTCACCTTGAGGACGTGCTTGATAGCCTCCCGTGGAAAAGTTACCGTTGGCGGCATACACATTTTCCGGATTGTCATGAGTCGAAGGACAATCGGTGTATGAATGAGATCCCCCGCATATTTCACATGACTGACTCAAAGTATTAACTTGCGCACTGATGGCTTTGGTATTGTTAGCGGTTTGTAGAGCAAGTGTTTCAACAAGCGAAGTAAGCTTATCAATTCTCTTGTCACTCTCACTAGTACTAGCACTAGCCACATTAGTCCGAACACTCTTGGTTTGCACTCTAGACTTATTCTCAATAACATCCCATGCGACATTAGAAGACTTAACCAAAATATTACCCCCTGAGGCACTATTTAGTGAATCTTTGTCATTCATGCTTAAACCATTGTAAAAAGTATTTATTTGATGTACTTTTGTAAAACCATGTTATGGACACTTTCTTAAAAGTTCCTTAAAACGGTCCCAAGATTCACTAAATGTCTCACCGTACTTTTGTTCAAAGGTAATGATTTCATTCCGCAAAGCAGTAGTACGTGAGGGTGGGAAAAAGTAGTTGATGGATTTAGTCTCTAAATCCGTCCACGTAAGAATACTTTGTGGCGGTTCCTTATCAAGCCAATGGCGGGCTTGTCCCTCTAAGGAGAAAGGAAAAAGTTGCAAGCGAATCACTTCTTGTGAAACCCCATTATACTTAACCGTATTAGTAAGTTGAAGGAACCTTTTTATATGGTCATGAGGATCATCAAGTGTACGCCCCAAGAATGGTTGAGCAGAGACCATTTGAATGAAGCCGGATTTGAGCTCAAAGTTGTTGGCTCCAATATCGGGTATGACAATAGCATCGGTGTTGCCTTCTACTTGCGATTGCAAAAGCTCGATCATTGGTTGATTGTCCATGGTGACAATAGGTGGAGTAATGACTTCGGCTTGAGCTGCTTTCTTCTTACGAGCACGAGTACGCATACACACCTATAAAAAGAAAAGAAAGATAGACAAGAAATATTTTTGGTTTTTTTTATGTTTTTCTATTTTTTTTTTAATTTTTCTATTTTTTTTGGATTTCTGAAGAATTAAAAGCAAGGAAAATAACGTTCAAAAGTGAACGGATCTCAAAATCCAACGCGTCTTCTCACTAAAAACCGTTAATCATAACGAAAAGAGCCGGCAACGGCGCCATTTAATAATTAGGTTTTCACTTAGTTATGAAAGTTCGTTTATCCGATCTTTTCGAATTGATTACTAGTTAAGAGTGCGACTCAGTCGTTCTCGGTGGAAAAATAAATGGTTTGGTTATCTACTTTAAACTAAAAGTAAATGTGAAAATGTCGTTGAGTAAAATAGAAGCTTTAAAATTAAACTAAAAATTACTAGAAAACTTAAAACTTTGTAAAACTTAAAAACTTAAACCATCGGAATGTAACAAGTGAATTCTGTCGGAATGTAGTGCAAACAAAACCATCAGAATATCAAAGTAAAATCATCGGAATATCAAAGTAAATTAACTCTATCGGAATGCACTATCTATCGGAATAATTCCTATTGGAATGTATAAAGAGGCTGCAATCGGAATAATGGAATACAAGTTCTATCGGAATGTCAAATTTAGTATCGGAATAACAGTAAACACATTCTATCGGAATGAGGCTAACAAAAATTGGGCAGAGTTTCGTCTTAATAAAACCTTAAGACCCGTCGCAATATACGATCGCAATGAGCGATCGCAATCACGATCGGAATAAGGGATCTGAATACACTTGATCGCAAAGTAAAACCCTAAGGTTTATTATGATACAACGAAACCGTCTGAATATAGCGTCGCAATATAGAAACCCTATGATTGCGATGGAGATGATAATATTTAGATGAAAGCAAATAAGCTAAAACTAATAAGCACTAATAAGCAAATACGAATAAGCACTTGTTCAAACCTTAACCAAATCATAACAAGCATACAATTTAAAACTTTTCTTTTAAAACACAAAATAAACAAACTTTTATAAATCAAACTTTAAAAAGACTAAATTTTAAGGAAACTTAAAAGACAATAAGCTATATATACGAAATAAGCCAATAAGCACAACAAGCTTAAAGCTTAAACCGTATAAAAACTTAGTAAGGAATAAAAAGATAAACTTTTTAGTCACAAAAACATCAAAATCAAACAAGAATCAAGAACATTTCGGATCAAAGATGAATCAAAATCAAGAAAGGTAGAAGAAGATTAAAAATTAAACGCTTAAACTTGAACTTTTGATTAATGAATTCCAAATACAAGGATGAAATAAAGCTTAAACTTGAAAGAAAAGATGAAGACAAGATGAAAACTTAGTGAGATAAAGTTAAAACTTCCTCTCTCTAAAAACTAAAGAAAGGAAAAATGAAAATGCTAAAAATTAACTAACTAACACCCTCCTAATGTGTCATTAGGAGGGTATTCATAGGAGATGGGGAGGTGCATGTGCTTCCTTCTTTCTTTCTTTCTTCTCGACTCGATTTTAATTCTTTGTCTATCTCGACGTCGTCTCGGGATTTGTCGATGTAAATTGAACCCGTCTTCTAATTTTCTTCTATAATTAGACTTGAGTTCTTCGACTTCATTAAACATCCGTCTTTAGACTTTTTCCTCGATAAATCTTCAGAATAGGCCTTGGACTTCCGTTCTTTTTGCACTCTTGATCTTTTGACTTCGTCTTTTCTCGTTTTCTTCGATAAAAGCCCGTGATAGCCCATGTTTTCTTCCTTTTTCATCTTTTGGTCCTAAAACAAAATAAAAACACAAACCACGCATAATTCCGACTTTTACGACATAAAATATACGTTTTGGTCTTGTTATTGTTGGAAATAAGCGGTAAAAGGATAAGTGTTTTCACACTTATTATCTATCATCTCTCGTTCTCCACAATTTAAAATCTCAAATAATGAGACTCGTGGATGCTTACCCTAATAAACTTATTAAGGTCCATATGGTTAAGGATACTAGCTAGAGTAAACTCAAATAATTAAACTCGGGTTGAGTCAAAATATTCATGACGTGCCTAATATGTCAAAAACGTCTAAACTTGTTAAATCCATTTTATTTATTCATTTCCTTTTTTACTTTATTCATGAAATGGAATATATACATATGATGGTGATGACAAAAGGAAAGTAGATAAAAGAAATAAATGAAAAATATTACTAGGCCAAAATAGATCAAAAATTTTGAAAAACGTTGAAAAATATTAATTTTCCGGTTAAAATAAGGTCAAATTCATAGAAAAGCCCACTATGCTTTAATAGAAGTCTCCCCTACACTTAATATAAACATTGCCCTCAATGTTTAAGCATGTGGAAGTAAACTCCCTTACACTTAGGACATTGTGTACTTAATTTAAATCAAGCTAAGGAAGAGACAACTAAAGTGATTTCAATTTATTCAACTTATTTATATACAAGTAGGAATCACAACAGTTTGGATAGAACCGGTATCACGGGTACACGGGATCATAGTTCACTTCAAAAGCACCAAAAGTGGATAATTAAAGCACATATCCCTACACAACACCACAAAGCAACAACCTACTTGGCTCCCCTACACTTATTGGTTGAAAAAGGTAAAATCTAACCTAGTTATACGATGCTTGATTTATTAATCACGAGTCACAAGGGAAACGTGGAAAGGGATGGAATCATCTCACGAGAGATGTCCTCTCCAAAATACAACTTAACTCGTTCACCATTCACCTTAAAGTTGGGCCCATTTGGTTGAGCTAGCTCAATGGTGCCATAACAGAAAATTTAGGCCACGGTGAAAGGACCAGACCAACGACTCTTAAGTTTACCCGAAAAGATTTTCAACCGAGAGTTAAAAAGAAAAACTTGATCACCAAAGTTGAACTCTCGGTTCTTAATCTTGCTATCATGAATTTTCTTAGTTTTCTCCTTGTATATCAACGAGTTCTCATAGGCATTGTTTCTAAGCTCATTCAATTCATGAAGTTGGATCTTTTTATAGTCGCCGGCTTTGTTCAAGTCAAAATTAGCCCATTTAAGAGCCCAATAAGCCTTATGCTCTAACTCAATGGGTAGGTGGCATACTTTCCCGTACACGAGGCGATAAGGAGTAAAACCTATAGGTCTCTTTTAAGCGGTACGAAAAGCCCACAGAGCATCATCTAATTTATCATACCATGACGCATGGTGCTCTCCTACGGTTCTCTCTAAGATTCTCTTAAGACCACGATTGGATACCTCGGCTTGACCATTAGTTTGTGGATGATACGTGGTGGAAAGTCGGTGATTGATACCATACTTAGCCATGACTCGGGCGAATTAATCATTGCAAAAATGAGTTCTGCGATCACTAATAATAGCACGAGGCACACCAAATCGAACAAACAATTATTTCAAGAAGTTACTACAACCCTAGCATCGTTAGTAGGTAAAGCCTTAACTACAACCCACTTGGAAACGTAGTCGACGGCTACAAGGATGTACTTATTACCCTTAGACGAGGGAAATGGCCCCATAAATTTGATGCCCCACACGTCGAAGATCTCAGATTCTTGAATTGAATTTTGAGGCATCTCATCGTTGTCAGTGATCTTTCCTTGACGTTGGCAAGCATCACAATGCTTAACCGTCTCATGAGCGTCATGATAGATGGAGGGCCAAAAGAATCCGGAGTCGAAAACTTTCTTTGCGGTGTAATTTGGACCAAAGTGACCACCGATGGGTCCTTTGTGGCAAGCTTCAAGAATGTGTAAAGCTGCCGGCCCATCGATACAACGTTGGATAATTTGGTCCGCGCATTGCTTGAAAAGATAAGGGTCGTCCCAATAATAGTGTTTGATGTCCTTGAAAAATTTCTTGCGTTGTTGGGACGATAATCCTTCAATAAGAACACCACCCGCTAAATAGTTTGCAATGTCCTCAAACCATGGGGTGTCATCCTAAAGGTTTATAAGTATCATAACAATTATATAAAACCCTAAACGAGATTAAAGCACATATAGCGGAAGCGATTTAACAAGATCATAATTAATAACACAATTATAATTAATCGAATTAGGGTTACGTACCTTTACGCTAAAGCAATTCCACAAGACGAAGAACAAATCTCCGATTCGGGTTTAAACCGTATATACCAAGATATAGTCTAAAGTAAGAATATATTACGTTCTTGTACACGCGTAATACAACGAGCTAACCGTGATTCTAGCACGTGAAAACCGAGCTACAATGCTTGTAATTAATCTACCCAACAACCCTAGAGAGGTGATAGGACTAGATTAAGTATACAATCGATCAACCAAGAAAACCAACCGAAACCCTTTTGTTGGAGGGGGTGGCGATCGACCAAAAGAAAGAGAAGGGGAGAAAGATTATTGTTGTGTGATTATGAGGGGATTAGAAGGTGTATTTGAAGGCCTCAACCCTTGTAGCCCAAGATAAATAAAAGGCAACATATGCCCCCCCCCCCCCCTTGGAGCCCATAATCGGCCGGCTAAACACCCCTTAGGGGTGTTCCGAAATCTTCCAAACTTCTTTCCTTTTGTTTATATATACTATAAATTTATTTAACGCTCGTTATAACTTAACTATTAATTATTTAACGACCGTTAAGGTTATATAGTTACTTGCTCGGTTAAATTAATAAATACATAGATATATTTATTAAATAAATTAATAAATACAATAAATATATTTATTAATTATATTAACTGTTTATGTATTGTGTGTAATCCCGTAATCTCGAGTTCGATCCTATCACACGACTATTAAATATAAGTCCATAAACTTACATCTCCCACTTGGACATATTTCGAATATCGTGATCACATTGACTAGCGTCTAGTTACACTAGCAATGTCTCTAGTACAACTCGAGTAAGGTCTCCTGGACAAAACCTTTTAACGATTCTGCATCGTTATTATTATCCTTTTATTTCTAATACAACGTTAATAAGGATATGGATCTCAGTCATTCCTTTCATTAACCTTTCTGTTTCTCGTTCACAGATTCAACAAGATTACCAAAAAAATTTGGGTGTGGCCACACAAACATCTTACTAATCCCATGAGGGGCCCAGCTGTATAAAACTCCAAAACGAAATTGGAGGAAATAAATTCCATATTGACTACGAGAAAAACTTATGAATTTTACAACACTTCTGAAAATAATCCTTATAGCTACCAGTTACGTTTAGCATTAGATTATTCCACAGAGATGCACTAGATTCATAACAGTTTCCTGGTATCTCAAGTTTAAGGATAACTATTTCTGTTTTACTTAAATGACAAAGATCCATAAAGTAATAACATATAGTTGGGATAAGTCCTATATTCGATTCATCAAATATCATCCAAAATCGATCAATATAATTTCAAGTATACTCTATCACCATTTTGATTTGTCTTAGTTTAATAATACTCCCATATTATTAATCGACAACGGACATTTAGCTTAACTTTTATTCATGGATTAAAACATGTAAAATAGGATACACTTATTAAATAATAAAAATAAACGAAACCCAATCTTTATTTTATCATACAATAATGTCATAACATCATTTACCCAAATAATAATCACAGATTTAATGCATGAGTTTGCTAGCTAGTTGCAGCCCAATCGCCTTGCTTAACTACCTTTCGTCTAGACAAAGCCTTAGTCAAAGGATCAGCTACGTTATCATCTATGTGAACTTTTATCAATTTTATTTCACGAGCTTCAACTTGTTCTCGTCCGTAGTGATGTCTACGCATAAAGTGTCTGGCACCTTTCATGACTCCAGGGTCATTGGCAAATATTAATGCGGCATAATTGTCACAATAGATATCCATTAGGTTTTTATTGCAAGCATCATCCCAAGATCTCCAATAAAACTTCCTAATCCAAACCACATTTAGTTATATGTATGGCTACCTTTCGAATACCAAAACATTTCTTTTCGTATTCCTCAAATACTAAAGAAAATGTTTAACAGCAGTCCAGTGGAGCTTATCTAGATTCTGTTGGTATCTACTGACCAAATTCTGAGCAAATGCCACATCAGGCCTTGCACATCTAATAGCATACATAATAGATCCTACAGACGAAGTGTAAGGAACCTTCTGCATGTATGCCTCCTCTTTAGGAGTTGATGCATCCATCTCATGACTCAAATTATGCTTAACTTCCATAGGTTGAACACCTTTCTTGGAATTAGGCATATTATACTTCTTCAAAATCTTATCTATATAAGCCTCTTTACATAGACCAATTAACCGTCTTTTCCTATCCTGATAGATCTTAATTCCCAGAATGTATGCAGCTTCTCCTAAATCCTTCATAGAAAAACATTTACCAAGATAATCCTTAACAACTTTAAGTCTTGGAATGTTACTTCCCATGATTAATAAGTCATCAACATATAGGACCAGGAATACTACATCACTCCCACTAGCTTTGCGATATACACATGTGTTAGCCTCAAAATATTGAGTCAAACAAGAATGTTCGGTCATAGGTTTATTTTGTAATATTTATTAGAACGTTGTAATAGTTAGTTAAAATAGTCGTGACATTACGGGCTTGATGGTTAGCTTAAAAGGCCTGTTTTAAGGTACCAAGCATTTATTCAAGCCCGACCCAAAACAATATAGTCCATTAGAGAGCCTGCATTTGGGTGGACTATATAAGCACCCTCCTAGCATGTTAAGAGGGTGAAGGTTCTCATAATTTCTTAATCTAATTTCACAAGTTAAACATCTCTCTCTACTTTCTCTCACTACTTTCTTTCTCTAAAATTCATATCTTTTCCATCTCATTTCTTTAATCTATCATCATATTATTAGGGACAACATTTGGTATCAATATCCATGGGGTAGATTCGTGTTTAGTTTGTGGTTATCATTTTTGATTTCGTGTGATTTTCATCTTAAAATCATCTCGTATAAAAATTTTTTGTGTTTTTGAGTTCAAAATCTTTATACAAATTTCCTACAAAATTGTGGTAGGAATTTATGTTCCTCATTTTGGTGATTCCAACAAAAAAATGGAAGTTTTGGCTTGATTTTTTGGTAAAAATTCGTCATTTTTAGTTTTTGGTTAAACAATTGGGAATTTGAAGTTTTTTTTAAGTTGGGAAACTAGGTTTTTGTTTATTCTGACTTGAGTGTCTGATACGGGTATTCCGAACTAGATCAAGGTTAGGTTTCTTCACATTCTAGATAAGGTGGTGTTTCTTAGTATTCCGAATAAGGTCGAGATCTCGATCCCGAACAAGGTAGAAAACGTGTATTCCGACTTGTATCAGAATTTGGATTCCGAATTAAGTAGAAGATCACATATTCCGAATTAGGTGTAGGACACGGATTCCAGATTAGGTGTGGATCTTGGATTCCGAACAACGTGCAAAACGTTATTCTGGATTACGTGTTGATTACATATTCCAAACTAGGTGTGGGTTACATATTCCGACCTATGTGTGGATTACATATTCCAAACTAGTTGTTGATTACATATTCCGAACTAGGTGTGGATTACATATTCCGAACTAGGTGTGGATTACATATTCCGAACTAGGTGTTGATTACATATTCCAAACTAGGTGTGCATCACATATTCCAGATTAGGTGTAGAAGTTGGATTCCGGATAAGGTCTAGAAAATTATTCCGACTTACGTGCAGAACTTGGATTTCGGATTAGGTTCATAATCTCGATTCCGAATAAGGTGGATTACGGATTCCGAACAAGATTGGGTTCAAGGATTCCGGATTAGATTTGCAACGTGGATTCTGAATTAGGTTGAGTTCATTGGATTCCGACTTATTCTTTGAAGATTTATTCCGACTTATTCTTTGAATATTTATTCCGACTTATTCTAAAATTTTCAAAAACATGATTTTGAAAACTTTTAACAAATCGTGTGATTTTTTGGTTAATAATTTTTGGTTTCATACGAAGACATTGTTTGGGGTTTCACACCATTTCTTGAAGTTTCAACCACAATCTACTCACAAAAACATCTACTTAAGATCCTATTCACTTCACTTCATTCTTTAGATGGATTCTAATACTGAATATCGTGTTACTAATAACAACATCATGGTGGCGGCTAACAAAGAGAGACCACCAATGCTTGTGACTGGTAGATATGCACAATGGCAGTCACGATTCCTTCGATATCTTGACACCAAACCCAATGGTGATGTTCTTCGACGTTGCATCAAAGAAGGACCTTATACTCCCACTACAATCACCATTCCTGCAATTCCAACAACAGACTCGACGACTGGTTCCGATGAGCAAACAATTGAGGAAACATATGAGAACACTTCGAAAGAGAAACGTGCTTGGATTGATGCAGAGAAAGAAGCAATCTACTTGATTCTAAGTGGGATTGGGGATGATATTTACTCAACGGTTGATGCATGTTCTACTGCTAAAGATATGTGGTTTGCCATTGAACGCTTGCAACAAGGGGAATCACTTAACAAGCAAGATGTCAAAACTAACTTGTTCTGGAACTTTGGTAAATTTACTTCATTGGATGGGGAATAAATTGATTCATATTACTCAAGTTTCTACAAGATGATGAATGACATGACAAGAAACAATTTGCAAGTCTCCACCATGCAAGTCAATGTGCAATTTCTACAGCAACTTCAACCTGAGTTGACACGATTTGTAACTTTGGTGAAACAACAAAGTAAGTTAGACGAGGTCAACGATCACACGCTCTTTGACATTTTGAAACAATTTCAGAATGAGGCAAATGAACTTCGAGCTGAAAGGATAGCAAAGACTTCTAATCCACTTGCTTTGGTGTCTACCACTCAACACACTCAAGATCATCACTCTCGTGCTCCAAAGTCATACTCCACTACATCATCCTCACCAAGGTACTCCACTACATCCTCCTCACCAAGATACTCCACTTCATCTAAGTATTATGCTCCCATACGATCACGAGACAAAGAACCAAGAGAACCATCACCATCACCTGAGCCATCATCTGAAGAGGACAGTGATGAAGAACTATCTCAGACGGATAGGGGGATGAAGCAACAAATGTCTTTCATTATGAAGACCTACAAGAAAATCTTCAAACCCACCAACAAAAATCTTCGAACATCATCAAATACAAGGAACCAATATGTTGAGAGTACTCGAAGGTATGACACACGTCAACGTGATGAAAGTACTCCAAGGTATGATCGACGTAATCCAACTCATGTTGAGGGTTCTGCTCGGTATGATCGACAAACTGCTAAGTATGATGCTTAGAGGATTTCTACTGCTGCTGGGAATAGGGAAACTGTTGGTATTCAAGTGGTTCAACAAAGTGGGATTTAGTGCTTTAATTTTCAAGGCTATGGGCATATGGCAAAGGAATGTAGGAAGCCGAAACGGGTTAGAGACTCTGGCTATCATAAGGAAAAGATGCTGCTTTGCAAGAAGATGAAAGCTGGGGTTAAACTGTTGGCTGAGGAAGGAGCAATGCTTGATGATACTAATGATGAAGCCTCCGATCAAGAACTTGAAGCACATTACTCGTACATGGCAAAGGTTAAAGAAGTTCTCAACGTCACTGAAGATGACAATGGTCCTATTTTTGACACTGAGCCAATCGATAAGGTACACACTGAAGAGGAATATAATGTGTTTGGTAATATTCATGAGCATTTTGAGCTACCCAAAGCCATTAATGACACATGTATGATGGAAACGGTTGATAGCAATACCACACCCGATTCATCAGACATGTGCAATAATGAGTCTGAGGATGATCAACATGCAAATGAGTATGATGATTGATGAGGGTCTAAATACTCATCATTTTAGCCCATTTAAATACATGAAAACGACAAAAACACTAAAATATGCTTAATTATATTGCAAATATGTGTGTTTTGGTTACATGTCTTTTAGGTACAAAAAGATTGAAAACGGAGCGAAAACGAACAATTTCGGATTGACTCGACAACGTTCGTGATTTTTACAAGTCAAGATGAAGTCAAAGTCAACCCGGGATACGAAAATGGAATAAGCACGAAAAACCGAACCGGAAACTCAAATTATTATTTTACGGACCAACCCGCACCAGCCTAACGGGCCAGGTCAGCCCATTTAAATATTAATATACACAATCAATTAAGCCCATCAGCCCACCACCCTTTTAATTATTTAAACCCATTTGAATTAAACCACCAGCCCAGCCCAAGTGCAACTTTTTTTCTTTTATTTTAGGTTTGGGCTAAGCCCACACAAATGGCACCTACTCCCCTTTTTTGTTTACTATCCAATGAAAGAAAAGAAAAAAAAGGCAACGAAGGGTTAGGGTACTATATTTCAGCCTCTATCTTATTTTCCCCTTTTCACTACTAAACAAAACAATCATCCCCTAACCCCACAAGATTCAAGTGCAAATGAAAAGACAAGAATGATGACGATTTAAATCGTGTTCAAGTGAAGAAAAAGACCCATCAAGAGATCAAGACTCAAGAACCCATGTGATAGTAGAATCCAAAAATTAAAACGTCATCCATGACGTTTTTTATCGGAGATTCGACTATTTAAGGAGAAGAAACCCAAAGATCAAGGGGAATGATTTATTTTTTTAATTAGTGTAGGTTTTTAATTAAAGTCTTTATTTGTATTGTTAATTTCAATTTCTTTAATTTATTTTAGTTAATAGAATGATTTGAATTTGTGTTCGAAAATCAGTGTTATGGTTTGAAGTTCTAATAAAAAATCAGTTCTCATTTAATTCGAAAAGATTATTATTGTTTTAAACTTTTATTTCAACAGATTCATGTTTTTTTTATTCTAATTCGAAAAAAAAGAAGTTGTTTAGTAGTTGTTACTGTTTCGATTCATAAAAAAAAGTATTTTGTTAATTGAGTTAATATTAGAAAGAAAAAAAAACAGTTTTGGTTAGTTTATGTACTATTCGGTTCCAAGAAAGAAGAAATATTGTGGTTATTTGGTAGTAGTGCTCGAAGAATTTTTTTATAGATATGTTACTGTTCATTGAATTGGAGATAGAAAAAGATGTTTGATTCGGTGGTTTCTGATTTGGTGTTGATTCGACGATTGTTTGCTTTAGAGATGTTTTGGGTTTGATATTATCTGGCTCCTTCAATTCAGTGATGCACATGTTTAATACAATTTGCTTTTTGATTTTTTTTTTATTCTTTATAAACTATATTGATGTTTTTTGTTAAATTTTATTTTATTTTTTGTTTGATGTTTTTGTGATGTTTATTTACTGTTTTATGTACTAGCAGTAGTATTACTTTCAGTTTAGGATAATTAATTTTTTTTAGTATTCAGCTAGATTTTTAAATTGTAGTAATTGTAGGTGTTTGTGCTTGGGCTTTTTAGCAAAACAAAAATGATGGTTTAAAAAATAGTTTGATATTTTTCATATATGCTGCTTATGTTGCCAAAAAATTGATTTCCAAAAATGTGGAGCAGGGGGATTCGAACCCCTGACCTCCAGGTTCTATAGTCAGAGACTAAGGAAGCACACAATTTACCAACTGCTCTACTACTCATTTCGGTTTAAATTCAAGAATTGTCTTATTTAACCTTTATTTACGCAAATTTGGTTAATTGTAGTGACGAATTTTCAGAGTTTTTAATTTTCTTGTTTCCTTTATAACATTAGCCACGTTCATTATTATCTTTTATAGAAAAAGCATTTAGTTATCTTAAAGTATTTAATTAGTTTAAAAACTTTTTAATTCATATTAAATATTATAAAAGTCAAAAAATGTAATTATTTTTTTCTAAATATTTATTTTGTCATGTAGTTCTTAGGAAAATTATATTTGCTTTTGTAGGCTTTAAATTTGATTATTTAGCTTTGTAGTCGCGTTTTATCATTAATTAGTTTTTGCCTTTGCTTTGTCCCCGTAGACGTTTTAAGTTTTTCGATGCCTTATTATGCTTTCCCTTAGTTTTAAGTTTAATTTTCCATGCCCTAGTTTAATTTATTATGCCCTAGTTTTATTTCCCGTTCTTTATTTTAAATTCTCATTCTTTATATGTTGTTTAGTAGTTTAGAAAACAAATCTAAATCTTTGTTTATTCAAGCATCCAAAACTCAAACCAATAACGTAACCGTCAATTTCACACTTCGTTGGGAAACGACTCGGGTGATCACTTGCCCGGTATATATATATTATTATATTATTTTGTGAGTTTTTGACTTATAATTCTATTTCCTAAAAGAATTGTTTGTCGAATCACTTACTTATGATATATTATTATATATATGTATTATACTTACATCAAATTTTTGGCGCCGCTGCCTGGGGAAGTGTGTTGCGACAATATCATTACGGTTTGACGATTAGTGACTTGGAGATCCTTCCTAGTGAAGTTATTATTTTGTTTGTGAATAATTTAAAAAAATATATAAAAATATTTTTCTTTTCTTTTTATTTTATATATAAGACAAAAAATAGAAAAAAAAAATAATCTTCTTTATCCTCTCTCCATTTAATTCTTTTTCTTTTACCCTCTGTTTTGTTTAATTCTTATGACGTCACTCTCCGGTTTTAAAGAGTGTTCGTCTTGTGGATCTTGTACACCCGTCAATGTAGTTGTTCTAATGGTAGGGTCGTCGACAAGATTGACCGTGTTCTATCTGCCTCGCCCCGTCTACCTCGTTGTCGTCATTGTGGAGACCCGGTGGAAGGTATATTTTGTAGAACGTATGCTCTTGTGCGTAGGATGCTTTACGAAGATGGTTTTGCTAATGATGATGAACCTACGCCTTCTAACGTTCGTACTAATGATTTTATTGCACCTTCTGAGCCACGTGCCTTCGATAAAGACCCCATTAAACCAACTTTACAAAGTCCCCCTCTTGTTAACCACCATTGTTGTTATGAGTGTGGTGACTCGATGGATGGTACTTTTTGTCGGCAATGTACTTGCAAGTCTTGTGGGAACGGTGCTCATCACGGCTATAATTGTTCCACCGCAAGTCCCTATTATTTCTACTCCGGGACCTTGCTACACTCATACCGTTGAAGAACTCCCACTGACTTTTCAAAATCCACCACAACCTACTCGTTTGCCATACTCGTGTGCGCATTGTGGAAATGATTACCATTTTAGTATTGATTGTCCGTCTCATCCATCGCTTAACTACGAGCAAGAGCAGGGGTGCGGTTATGACTACAATGGAAATAATTATCCACAAAATTCACAGAGTTTTTCACAACAATATCCTTGTTGTGAAAAGTGTGGGGGGCCTCATGATACTTATTTATGTCAACCGAAGAAATTTTATGAGCCAAATCCTTGCTATGATTCCGGTTATGACCATTTTGAGCCCCCACATTATCTCGTCATTCATCATCAATCCCTTGCTTCTAAAGATGAGATTAATGAACATGAGCTATTCATTCACGAATTAGTTCAACAAAAATGAAAAAATATAATAAAACAAGTAATGGAGCTTTACTAGATAGAGATAACGTTATGACCTCTACGGAAACATTTTTAAAGAAGTTTAATTGTTTTTCTTTTAGAAAGCCGAAAGTTTTATTGATAGCTTGGGATAGATTTTTTGAGATTAAGCATACATGTTGAGAAAAGCAACAACAAGAGTTGCTTCGACAACTTCTCAAGGATGTAGAAAATGTTAAATAGGAGTTAGCAGAATATATTAATGCTCCGAATTTCACCCGTCCTGCCTTATACTATGATGATGATGACGAGGATTATACCATTGCAGTCACACCCGAGGAGCCCGTTGACTCTCTTATAATGGATGATGAGCATCTTGACACTATTTCAGCAACGGAATTAGACGAATTCATAAAGTCTAGTGTTGAAGACCTTGTCCTAATCCCAAGTGAGCCTGAGGGTATTCTCGATAATTTATGTGATGTGCCTATTTGTGATCATCCTCCGCCTCTTGACATTTCAAAAGATCAATTTGAGATTTTCTCTGATTCTAACGAAGTTTCTACTTCGAGTGATGATGGTTCTTTCTTTATTGAGAACATCGATTATGTTGAGGCATCACCTCCTCATTCCAAGCCCATAAGCTTAAAGGAGGTGAAAGATTTTGACCCGAAGGGGGGAGAAATCGAGGATGTTGGGCTTTGTGAAAAACTATCGAAAATTAATCTTCTCATTTCTAAAATTGAGGCATTAAATGCCGGTTTTCATGAGCCCGTCTATGAGAAGTTCACGGATGAACTTACTCTTCTTCATCCATTTCCACCGGGAAATGAGATTAAGTCTGATGATACCACATTTGAGAGATTCACTTTTCAATCTACTCCATTTTTTTCATCTCCACCGGGAGACGTTGATTACCATCTTAATGATCCCGGTTATGACCAATTCCCATTTGATCCGGATCCTCTTAAGAATTATGGTATGACTATTCTTGATCCCGAGCTCGACGAATTCACTTTTGATATTTCTCTCGTGGACTCGGTGATCATTCATGATATTGCTATTCCAACCCTCCCACCCATTGAGAATAGTGATCATCCATCTTCTCCCGTGATGAGTTTAGTTTCCATTGTCAAAGGGTTAACCGATGAACCGCCTTTCGAAGAGAATGATGACTTTTACAAACTCATTATTCAGATCTTTCTTCCATTTCTTACATATTCTACTCCATATCTTCTCTCCTCCGGGAATGAGGATACCATTTTGACCCTGGCATCTCCATGTATCATTTTTATTCTCTTGAGCTGTGTGTATCTCATCTGTGTGGAACTTTCGTGAAATTCAATGTTTATCCAAACTTCTTGAATGAAAGTCCGATGGAGATTTGTTGTCCACTTGCTTCCCCATGACCATTGAATTCGGGGCGAGTCAAGGTACGACTCGTTAATAAACAAGTGATTATCGGGAGGCAACCCGAGGGTCTTTCTTCTTTATTTTTGCAAACACCAAGTGTGGGGGATATGCCTCTTCCATTGTTTATTGCCATGTGTTTGCTCTATGTTTTCAGGATTCCCGTGATAGAGATGATTGAAGCGCCCGTTTTCAATCCGGCCGCCCAATATCCTATCTTGTTTACTAACATTTATCTAGGGATATCTTATAATATTTTTTTGTGAAAAAAGCTTTTCATTCCCACACTTGGCTAGTAGTATTACCCTTTTACGTTCTATAGTTTCGGCTCCGACCGGTACTTTGAATATTGGGGGCAATATTCAATTCTAAGTGGGGGGGGGGGGGGGGAATTCTAGCCGAATTTGATCACATTTGTACCTGCTAGTACCCTAGCACCCCCGTTTTGACCAATTTTTTTAATATTTTTATTAAATAAAAAGAAGTCCTTTGCACATTCTGTTAGTATTTTTGTGTCTAGGTTTAATTTTGACCCGATCGGGCGTGTTGAGCCCTTAGCTTTGTTCCTTAACTATATTAGGCTAAGTCTCTTTATTGAGGACGAGAAATGATAGAGTCGATTATAAGTTACTATGCTAAACGTAGAGTATTCGTATTCTTTCAAAAACTCATGTGTTTTAGTTGTGTTCTTTTTCTCCCAACGCTTGTATATAAATAAATGGTTAATAAATATTGTTTTAGCGGTTTGATCATTATTGTTGATTTTTAACTAATTCTAGTAGTTTATGTGTAATTAAATTGGGAAGACGTTTAAGGTTCGCCAGCGTTACGAATTTGAAATATTGGCACCTCAATAAAGCTTAAATAATCTTTTTAAGTCATTCACCAAAAAAATAGAAAAAAATTATAAGCTCAAAAGGCTAAAATCGATGCGAAATATAAATGAATGGCTTGAAAAGCCCTATAAGCGATTAATAAATCCAAATTTTGGATATACCGTCTTGCTAATAAAACCACCGATAATGAGGCGGAAAATAAAAGGCAAGGCAAGACCGATGCTAATAAAACCACCGATAATGAGGCGGATAATAAAAGGCTAAGGTAATCCATGATAATAAAACTTCCAATGATGAGGAGAATAATAAAATTCATGGTCAATAAGTCAAATATTCAAATCCGTTATAAAACCGTGTTTATCGATCTTTCTTGTTAACTTAATTTTTTGACACCGTTACTATTAGGAAAGTTTACTAATTGATGGTTTTAGTTGCACCGTTATAACTCTATTTTTGGACCTAATCTCTTATCAAAATAATTCAAATATGAATCCTCGTGATCCATGAGAAAAATAAAATTTAGAGATACCAATTAGGAATAAGGGAGTTTAAGTATCATGATTAACGCATATGAGTAGTGTTAGCATTAATAACTTGTAACAGACAATGATCTCGTTTTACGCTTAGCATGGAATGGGTGAAAATCGGGGACGATGAATGAACCTTAGTAGTTTTAATTTTTTTGTCTTGTCCTTTTAAACTTTGGATAAGAGTCGAGACGGGGTGTATACTTTTGATCCTTTTATTACTTTATATGATAGGATTGCTAGGGACTAGCAATTGATAGTGTGGGGGGATGATGACGGTCTAAATACTCATCATTTTAGCCCTTTTAAATACATGAAAACGACTAAAAACACTAAAATATGCTTAATTATATTGCAAATATGTGTGTTTTGGTTTCATGTCTTTTAGTACAAAAAGATTGAAAACGGAGCAAAAACGAACAATTTCGGATTTACTCGACAACGTTCGTGATTTTTACAAGTCAAGATGAAGTCAAAGTCAACCCGGGATACGAAAATGGAATGAGCATGAAAAACCGAACCGGAAACTCGAATAATTATTTTACGGACCAACCCGCACCAGTGTAATGGGCTGGGTCAGCCCGTTTAAATATTAATGTACACAATCAGTTAAGCCCATCAGCCCCCACCCTTTTAATTATTTAAACCCATTGAATTAAACCACCAGCCTAGCCCAAGTGCAATTTTTGTTCTTTTATTTTCGGTTTGGGCTAAGCCCACACAGATGGCACCTACTCCTCTTTTTTGTTTAGTATCTAACGAAAGAAAAGAAAAAAGGCAACGAAGGGTTAGGGTACTATATGTCAGCCTCTATCTTATTTTCCCCTTTTCACTACTAAACAAAACAATCATCCCCTAACCCCACAAGATTCGAGTGCAAATGAACAAGACAAGAATGATGACGATTTAAATCGTGTTCAAGTAAAGAAAAAGACCCATCAAGAGATCAAGACTCAAGAACCAATGTGATAGTAGAATCCAAAAATTAAAACGTCATCCATGACGTTTTTTATCAGAGATTCGACTATTTAAGGAGAAGAAACCCAAAGATCAAGGGGAATGCTTTATTTTTTTAATTAGTGTAGGTTTTTAATTAAAGTCTTTATTTGTATTGTTAATTTCAATTTCTTTAATTTATTTTAGTTAATAGAATGATTTGAATTTGTGTTCGAAAATCAGTGTTATGGTTTGAGGTTCTAATAAAAAATCAGTTCTCATTTAATTCGAAAAGACTATTATTGTTTTAAACTTCTATTTCAACAGATTCATGTTTTTTTTATTCTAATTCGAAAAAACAGAAGTTGTTTAGTAGTTGTTACTGTTTCGATTCATAAAAAAAGTATTTTGTTGATTGAGTTAATATTAGAAAGAAAAAAAAACAGTTTTGGTTAGTTTATGTACTATTCGGTTCCAAGAAAGAAGAAATATTGTGGTTATTTGGTTGTAGTGCTCGAAGATTTTTTTTTGTAGATATGTTACTGTTCATTGAATTGGAGATAGAAAAGGAAGTTTGATTCGGTGGTTTCTGATTTGATGTTGATTTGACGATTGTTTGCTTTAGAGATGTTTTGGGTTTGATATTATCTGGCTCCTCCAATTCAGTGATGCACAGGTTTAATACAATTTGCTTTTTGATTTTTGATTTTTTTATTCTTTATAAACTATATTGATGTTTTTTTTTAAATTTTATTTTATTTTTTGTTTGATGTTTTTGTGATGTTTATTTACTGTTTTATGTACTAGCAGTAGTATTACTTCCAGTTTAGGATAATTAATTTTTTTTAGTATTCAGCTAGATTTTTAAATTGTAGTAATTGTAGGTGTTTGTGCTTAGGCTTTTTAGCAAAACAAAAATGATGGTTTGAAAAATTGTTTGATATTTTTCATATATGCTGCTTATGTTGCCAAAAAATTGATTTCCAAAAATGTGGAGCAGGGGGATTCGAACCACTGACCTCCAGGTTCTATAGTCAGAGACTAAGGAAGCACACAGTTTACCAACTGCTCTACTACTCATTTTGGTTTAAATTCAACAATTGTCTTATTTAACCTTTATTTAGGCAAATTTGGTTAATTGTAGTGACGAATTTTCGAAGTTTTTAATTTTCTTGTTTCCTTTATAACATTAGCCACGTTCATTATTATCTTTTATAGAAAAAGCATTTAGTTATTTTAAAGTATTTAATTAGTTTAAAAACTTTTTAATTCATATTAAATACTATAAAAGTGAAAAAATGTAATTTTTTTTTCTAAATATTTATTTTGTCATGTAGTTCTTAGGAAAATTATATTTGATTTTGTAGGCTTTAAAATTGATTATTTAGCTTTGTAGTGGCGTTTTATCGTTAATTAGTTTTTGCCTTTGCTTTGTCCCTGTAGACATTTTAAGTTTTTCGATGCCTTATTATGCTTTCCCTTAGTTTTAAGTTTAATTTTCCATGCCCTAGTTTAATTTATTATGCCTTTGTTTTATTTCCCGTTCTTTATTTTAAATTCACGTTCTTTATATGTTGTTTTGTAGTTTAGAAAACAAATCTAAATCTTTGTTTATTCAAGCATCCAAAACTCAAACCAATAACGTAACCGTCAATTTCACACTTCGTTGGGAAACAACTCGGGTGATCACTTTCTCGGTATATATATATTATTATATTATTTTGTGAGTTTTTGACTTATAATTTTCTTTTTCCTAAAAGAATTGTTTGTCGAATCACTTACTTACGATATATTATTGTATATATGTATTATACTTACATCAATGATGACGAGGAGCGTATTGTGCTTGCTAACTTAATTGCTTCTTTGCAAAAAGATGTCAAAGAAACTAGAAAGAGTCAAAAGCAATTAAAGAAGGCAAACGCTACGCTCACTCAAAATTTTGAAGAATGCAAAGCTACTCTAACTAAATCTAGTGAGACCATTGATAGCTATAGAGCTCAGCTTCTTCAAAAGACCAATGAGGTTGAGGGATACAAAGGGTGTTTAAATAATGTTAAAAAGGACGATTTTCAAGAGAAATATAACGAAACTCTTAAGCTTCTTGAACAAGAGAAACGTAATAATAACACCTCTTTGAGTACTAAACGTCACAAAACGTATCTTGCTACCACTAAAGTCAATAAGCTAACTCAAGTAAATGGTTTTCTACAAGAGGATAAAACTAAACTTGTCAATGAAAAGAAAACAGTGGTTGAAAAAATGGAAAAGGATTTCAAAACTAAACAAGCGAATGACATCGACAAAATGGTGGAACTTGAAACTCAACTTGATTTTTACAATAAAATTGTTTACAAAACTAATCAATCAATTCAAACCAAGAGAATGTTGGCACCTCGTTCGTTTTTCAAAGAGAGACATAGTTTTGAAAATCTTAAGTACCTTGAGCATGCTCAATCTGAGAATCAGCACTTTTATCTTGATGAGTCCCAATGGACCGATCTTGATTGTCTTGTTGTTAGGCCCGATAGTGAAGAGACACACGATTTGGAAGAAGAGAGTAGACCAAAAGTTAATAAAGAATTTGTTAAACCATATAATTATGCTTATGAAAACAGTCTTTATGGTCTTTTCAGACCGCAAACACAGAAAACTCGTGAGCAAATATTTTTCGAATGTGAACAAATAAGAATTAAACGGAGACTAGCTTTTGCCACTAAGAACACTAATGTTTCAAAATTTATTGACTATTTACCATATAAAGCTTCTGTAAGCAAGAGTAAGCAAGCACTTAGTATTCTCAAGAGTAACATTGAAAATTTCAAAAAGGTTGTTGATGATGACTGGAAAAAACGTTAACTTTCGAAAGGAGACAAAGAAATTCCTCATGATATAACTGTGCTTGTGAAAAGTATTTTGATTCCGCTTGCAGAAAGAACGCAAAAACATATTTTTGAATTTGAAACACTAATTAAGCAAGAAATGTTTGATGATTTGAAATATGCGGAGTCTCTTGAACAAGAAGTGAACGACCATCAACCTGAAAGAGACGAGTTTTCTACAACATATGATCGACTCTTACATGAATGTCTCTCAAAAGATATTATGTGTGCTTATATTACATCTTGTGCTGATATTGATGAATATTCTGATGTTGCATGCAAATATCTTGATCAAGTTAAAGAATGTGAATGTCTTGAAACTGAGCTTTCGAATAAAGTTGACCAAAAAGAGTTTTCGTTACTTCAACATAGATATTATTATCTTCAAAAACATTGTCACTCACTTGAACTTGCTTTGCAAAAGAAAGTTGGCAGCTTTTCAAATGATACACCGTTAGAAGTAAAATTATCTGAGTCATGTCGATTATTAAACGAAAAAAGTCTTGATATTTTGGATTTGAAAGCTCAGTTACAAGAAAAAGACATAGCCATAGCAGAGTTGAAGAAACTCGTTGCTAAAATGGGTGGGAAAGTTGTGGAACCTAGCGTTAAGCAACCTGTTGTTAGACAACCCTATGCCTCTAGAGTGAATAGATCCTCTATCTTGGGAAAACCATCTGCTTTCTCAAATTCTTCGTTTGCAAAACCTGTGCTTGCCCCCAAGATGGATGGAAAGGAAAGGTTACCACATACTCAACCTATAAGGAATGCTATAGCACCAAGCGTTAAGCACACTAATGTGATTAAACCATGGATGTATAGAATGACCACTAAACCCACAAACAAAGTTAGTCACTCACCTCATACTTCTAGAAACACTAATATTCGTGTGTCTTCTACTACAGGAGTAGTCTCCAATGCTAGTGTTAGCGGGCCTCAGCTTATGAGCACTCAAGTGAATGATAAGGTCTGGAAACACAAGAGTCAAGGGAAGATGAAGGAAGTAGAAGAACACCCTAGGAATTTGAATGTTTTTAAGAATAAAAAGTCTGTAATCACATGTAATGACGATTTGAATGATTTGAATGATTTGAATGCTATGAATGTGAAATTTGTTTGTGTCAAATGTGGAAAGTGTGCTAATGCTAATCATTCTATGTGTGCTATGAATAATGTCAAAAGCGTAGAAACTAGAACTAAGAAGAAAGTTGAGATGCCTATTAGTGCTAGTAAACCCAAACACAAAGTGAACCATTCTGGTGCAACTCCCACTAAGAAAAGTAATGCATCAGACTCCACCACTAAGAACCCTAAAAGCAGAATTAAGGAATTATATGAGTCTGCTAGCAAGTCTTGGAAATGGTAGTTTGCTAATCAATGTCCTCCAGGATATAAATAGATGCCTAAAGTTAGGACAGAAAATGTGACAACGAGTGTTAGTATGCCTTTAAATGTTGCTAAGGAAACTAATGATTCTACAATCACAACTATGTGGTATCCAATTTAGCAAATGCTCCATCGTGTTCTAAATCTTCTACAGGTGATACAAATAATTCTCTTCATACTGGACTCCGGATGCACGAAGCACATGACGGGGAATCTCAAGCTTCTAATTAACTTCGTGGAGAAGTTCCTGGGTACGGTCCGATTCATAAATGATCAATTTGCACCGATCATTGGATATGGAGATTTGGTTCAGGGGAATATCACAATCAAAAGGGTATACTACGTCGAAGGGCTCAATCACAATCTTTTCTCGGTTGGTCAATTCTGTGATGCAGATTTGGAGGTTGCTTTCAGGAAGAAGACATGTTTTGTTCGTGATTATGATAGGAATGACTTACTTACCGATACACGGGGTACTGATCTCTACACTATTTCACTTCAAGATACAACTTCATCAACTCCAATTTGCTTCATGGCTAAAGCTTCAACGACTCAGGCATGGTTATGGCATCAACGTTTATCTCATCTCAACTTTGATACCATCAACTTGCTTTCCAAGAAAGATATTGTGAGAGGCCTTCCAAGTTTGAAATTCATCAAAGATCATCTTTGTTCTTCTTGTGAGCTTTGTAAAGCTAAACGAAGTAGCTTCAAAACAAAGACCACACCAAGCTCTAAAGGACGGTTAGATCTCCTCCATATGGATCTGTGTGGTCCCATGCGTGTTCAAAGTATCAATGGGAAGAAATATATTCTGGTAATTGTCGATGATTACTCAAGGTCCACATGGACTCACTTCTTGAGGTCCAAGGATGAAACACCCGAAGTTCTCATCAGCTTTCTTAGACTGATACAACGTGGTCTTCAAGCTCAAGTTAAAGTGGTTCGTACTGACAGAGGTACAGATTTTTTGAATTCATATCTGAGAAACTATTTTGAAGCCGAAGGAATTGAACATGAAACATCTATTGCTCGAACACCCGAACAAAACGGCATTGTTGAAAGACGAAACCGTACTTTAGTTGAGGCTGCTCGAACATTATTATCCGCTTCAAAACTTATACTATACATTTGGGCTGAAGCCGTTTCAATCGCATGCTACACACAAAACCGCTCCTTAATTATCCCAAGACATGAAAGACACCATATCACATAATTCATGATCGAAAACCTTCACTTAAACAGCTTCAAGTTTTTAGATGTACTTGTTACATAATACGAGATGGTGAATATTTGGATAAGATGAAAGAGAAAGGTGATTCATGTATTCTTGTGGGTTATGCAACTCAGTCAAAGGGATATAGAGTATACAACAAGAGAACAAAATTGACAGTCGAGACTATTCACATCCGATTTGATGAATTACAAGAAATGGCACTTGAACAACACAGTTTAAGTCCCGATCCACAACGACAAACGACTTCCGTTCACAACCGCACGGAACTCGAAACTCAAGACCACAACAATGAACCGTCAAGTTCAAAGCTGGTTCCATAAAATGTTCCAAGAGAAGATATGACAGTCAACACGATAATTAAAGAGTTGGAAATGTTATATGGACCAATGTATGATGAATATTTCACGGGGGAGAAACATGTTGTATCGAAGTCTTCCGCTGTCATTCATGATAAGAATGATGATATCGATCATCGTCAAGAAAAGGATACAACTTTATCTACTTTAACACGGGTTGCTGCAGATCTACCTCCTCAGAATATCACTTCAACAATCGCTGCTACAACATCAACAACTACTGTCATTGCTCCAGAGAACACAAATCAAGCAGACAATGCATTATCTGACGAAGACGAATTTATCAACCCATTCGGTACACCGGTGCACGGAACTGGAGAGTCTTCTACTCGCCATGTTGATCCGTCAAATATGCATACGTTCTATCAACGACATCCTTAAACACATCATTGGACCCGAGATCATCCTTTGGTTCAAGTAATTGGAAACCCTTCAAAGCCTGTTCGCACAAGACGACAGCTTAACACCGATGGTGATGTTTGTATGTTCGCACTAGCCGTGAGTTCAGCTGAACCGAAAAACATCAAAGAAGCCATGGCTGATCATGCTTGGATTGAATCGATGATGGATGAACTTCAACAATTTGAAAGACTTAAAGTCTCGGAACTTGTTGACAGACCACACGATGTAATACCATTAAATCTTCGATGGATCTGGAAAAATAAGATGGATGAAGAGAACACGATCATCAAGAATAAATCTAGGCTAGTGGCTAAAGGGTATGGCCAGCAGGAGGGTATTGATTTTGAAGAATCATTTACACCAGTTGCTCGAATGGAAGCGGTCAGGATTTTTCTTGCTTATGCTGCACATAAGGGATTCATCGTTTATCCAATGGACGTAAAGACGGCGTTTCTTAAAAGTCCTTTGAAGGAAGAAATCTATGTCACACAGCCAGAAGGATTCGTCAATCCTCACTATCCTAACAAGGTGTATCGTCTCTACAAAGCACTTTATGGACTCAAGAAAGCTCCAAGGGCGTGGTACGACGAGCTCTCAAAATTTCTAGTCTCCAAAGGTTTCTTAAAAGCTTCCATTGATCTAACTTTGTTCACTTATAAATATAGGGATGACATTTTGCTTGTGCATATTTATGTTGATGACATTATTTTCGGGTCTACAAACCCAAAACTTCCAAAATGGTTTGAAAAAGTAATGCACAACAAATTTTAAATGTCTATGATGGGCGAACTGAAATTCTTTCTAGGAATTCAAGTTCACCAATCCCCAAGTGTTATCTTTATAAACCAAGCTAAGTATTGTCAAGAGATAATAAAAAATTATGGTATGACCTCATGTGACCCCATTGGGACACCATTATCAACGACATCCCTAGATGCTGATTTGGAGGGAGATGCCATAGATCAAACGAGATATCATTCCATGATCGGCTCCCTCATGTACTTAACAGCAAGCCGACCAGATATATCACATGCCACGTGTTATTGTGCACGATATCAAGCACGACCCACTGAAAAACACCTCAAGGAGGTTAAACGGATCTTTCGGTACCTTAAGAATACCATTCACATGGGACTCTGGTATCCGAGGGAAACCGGTTTCTTTCTAACGGCCTATTCAGATTCTGATCATGTAGGGTGTCTTGATACACGTAAAAGTACTTTTGGTGGTGCATAATTTCTAGGTCAAGATAAGCTTTTGGGATGGTCTTCCCAGAAGCAGGATTTCACATCATTGTCATCAGCCGAAGCGGAGTTTGTGTCTCTATCTGCGTGTTGTGCTCAAGTTCTTTGGATGAGAACACAACTCACGGATTATGGCATCCACTTTGATAAAGTGCCTATGTACTGTGACTCAAAGTCTGCCATAGCCATCTCCTGCAATCCGGTATAGCATTCCCGCATGAAGCACATTGATGTCAGATATCACTTCATTAAGGAACAAGTTGAAAGGGGTATTGTTGAACTTTACTTTGTTGGAACTAATTACCAATTAGCTAACTTGTTTACAAAAGCTCTTTCAAAAGAGAGGTTTGCGTATCTTGTTAAGCAAATTGGTATGAGATGTTTGACTCCAGCTGAACTGGAGATTCTGGCAAAGAACATCTACATATAAATATAATTAAAAAGCAAAATACAAAATTAAAAAATCTTTCAAAATACCAAAAAGATTATTCTCGACATGTCTTTCAGTATCGATAATATGGACGTACCTAGAAATGTCACTCAATAACGACACAGGTGTGTACATAAAGCTCGAATGGAAGTTGTAAATATTTTTCAAAACATGTCATTTCTATCTTTTATAAAGGAAAATGTCTCTTTTGGACAATATTTCCAACAACGGGTAGAGCAATCTATCACGGGTTGAGCTTGTCACAAAACATTCAACGTTTTGAGCTCAACACAATGGCTTGTAATAACTTTCAGATTTCAACCCTGATCTATATTCACAGGGGAGTGTACGATTTAGTGCCTTTACCCTCAGCAAAAGAAGAGAAATCTTCTTACACTTGAGTAGATTCTTCAAGACATTCAACGTCTATGAACTCAAGTTTATGCTTTAGAAAAACCTTTTCCCCAAAAAGAAATGATTTTTCAAAAAGCGTTGAACACAACTTTTTCAAGAATTTCTCAGTGATATTCAAAATCTTTCAAAAATTATGTGTTCAGCAACTCCTATCCTAAAAAGTTTAATGTGGATCATATCCTCGTAATGACAATTCCATTGGATCAATTTTTGAGGGGGAGCGTTCCAAAATTCATGCTAAGTTTGACACATCTTTCTCCCGAAAGTTTTCAAGACTATTTTTCACAATATATTTTAATCAAATTTGGTATCTCTAATATCAAACGATTTTATATATTAGAGATAGGGGAGAAAATGTGATTAAAATGTGATCTAAAGACTCAAGCACTCATGGTTTCGATCAAATACCCACAACATCTTTAATTCACGACGTTATTGGTGTCAAAAGGGTGGTTAGGTTTAAGTTCTATGATCCAACCAGAACCGGAGGGATCTTCCCAGGGATAATCTAATAGATTATTAGAAGTCCTTACGAAAGATGGAGTAGAATGTGAACGTAGCTGAATGCCGACTAAGTACTGATGCTAGCACTAGAACAATCACAACAAGGTGCTAGTAATGATGTCTTGGTAAGCATTGAAGGGGTTGAAGAATGAAAAATAAATGTAAGGATAAAGGGTGTAAAGAAAGAAGCCCTCCATACAACTTAGGCAGAAACCGGGTCAACACATCATGAAGACAACACATCATAGACCTAGTGATGTAATGCACAACCCCTCCCCACCTGACTCAGGCTTCTCTTAAAATAAGTTTGTTTTATTGTCACGAAGATCAATACGACTTCTATTGACTTTCTCACTCTGAGATAGTTGGTATTGAATAGGTGGCATCTGCTCCAGCCTCCGACTACTAAAAGTGCACAAATCGAGTCTAGAGCCAAGAGATCAATCAAATCTCATTAGGACATACGGATGACGATCAAGAGAGTCCTACGCTATATCCTTGCAATATTGCTAGAACACTCAGAGTGATACTACTTAGTATTCACAATGATGAGTGGAAATCCTTCTAGCGTTAACATCAAACAGCACTGCGGTAGGTTATGTGTAAGATTCTTTTAGAATTGAACATGTGTAAACTAAAAAGAAACAGTGGTTTGATTCTGAATTGATTCAAACTCATTTCAGGTTTCTACGCAATATCTTTATGGTCTTGCCAGAACATTCAGAGTGATATTTGATAATATTCACAGTGACGAATGGAAATCCTTCTAGCGTCAACATTAAACAGTGCTACGGTAGGTAACATGCGAGATTCTTATGAATCAAGCTTGTGTCAACTGGAAAGAAACAATGGTAAGATTCTTAATGAATCAAACTTGTTCCTGGAATTTAGATTGACAACTTTAATCAAGCGGATACTTATCCAGTTGATTCACTCTTTATGTTCGTAGTCTTGCTTTGAGGCGGTCGAGTAAAGAGAACGGCTAGTATAGTCGCGAAACCCTGTCAAGGAGGTTCTTAATTGAATCTACCTAATCACAGGTACGATATTTAATATCGTGTAACGGTCTTCATCGACCGGAGGGAAAACGCTACCGATTAAAGACGAATGTCAAAGCCATTCAGTCCGTGTCTAAGTTTTGTCTCGAGAAGGAGACGTTATGATGTACTCAACAAAGTCAAAGATTCAAAACCACATTCTCATGCTCAAAGACATTCAACAATCAAGAAGGATAAAGACTTCCTTAAATCAGATGATCAAAACCTTCCTTATCAATTATGTAGAGGAATGACCTCTCATCAAAGGAGATTGTCAGCAAGCTTTCAAGATTGTGCCAAGTATGAGCATGTGGATAAAGACACAAGATCGCAAGATGGCAAAGACTAGTCAAGAATGATTTGAAGATCTCAAGATAAAAGACAAAGTCGAAAGACAATGACAAAGGCTCAAAGATCACATCATGAAGGAACAACACTACTATTACACGTTCACTCATTTATGATGAAATTCATAATCTCTATTGAACTCCAAATATCGAAGAGGAATGATCTCACATTGGGGGCGATTGTTAGCCTCAAAATATTGAGTCAAACAAGAATGTTCGGTCATAGGTTTATTTTGTAATATTTATTAGAACGTTGTAATAGTTAGTTAAAATAGTCGTGACATTACGGGCTTGATGGTTAGCTTAAAAGGCCTCTTTTAAGGTACTAAGCATTTATTCAAGCCCGTCCCAAAACAATATAGTCCATTAGAGATCCCACTTGTGGGTGGACTATATAAGCACCCTCCTAGCATGTTAGGAGGGTGAAGGTTCTCATAATTTCTTAATCTAATTTCACAAGTTAAGCATCTCTCTCTCTACTTTCTCTCACTACTTTCTTTCTCTAAAATTCATATCTTTTCCATCTCATTTCTTTAATCTATCTGGCTCATCATGATTCTGAATAAGTCCAAACTTTTTCATTTCTTTGTCAAATATTTTATTCCATTGACGTGATGCTTGCTTCAAACCATAAATGGACCTTTGAAGTTTGCACACATGTCCTAGATTTTCAGGATCAACATACCCTTCTGGTTGCTGCATATAGATGTCCTCATCTAAGCGACCGTTCAAGAAAGAAGTTTTAACATCCATTTTCCATATCTCATAGTCATACTATGCTGCTATGGCTATGAGAATCCTAATAACTCTTAAGTCTGCTACAGGAGAAAATGTCTCCTCGTAGTCTACGCCAAAAGTTTGTGTTATACCCATAACTATTCAATTCACCATGATAGATTATAGAAAATAAAAAAGAAATATAGAAGATTTCTAGAGAGAGAAAGTAGTGAGAGAAAGTAGAGAGAGAGGTGATTAACTTGGAGAAATTAGTATAAGAAAAATGATTACTTTCCCACCCTCCTAACATGCTAGGAGGGTGCTTATATAGTCCACCCACATGCGGGCTTTTCTATTAGACTATATTGTTTTGGGCCGGGCTTGAATAAATGCTTAGTACCTTGAAAGAGGCCTTTTAAGCTAACCATCAAGCTCGTAATGTCACGACTATTTTTAACTAACTATTACAACATTCTAATAAATATTAAAATATAAACCTATGACCGAACATTCTTGTTTGACTCAATATTTTGAGGCTAACAATCTCCCCCAATGTGAGGT
Organism: Glebionis coronaria; assembly: GCA_025667525.1. NCBI lineage: Eukaryota > Viridiplantae > Streptophyta > Magnoliopsida > Asterales > Asteraceae > Glebionis > Glebionis coronaria. Next base: position 416,258,561 of record CM046876.1, on the reverse strand, counting down.
CATTCCTCTTTGATATTTGGAGATCAACGGAGATTACGAATTTCGTCATAAATGAGTCTTGAACGTGTAATAGTAGTCTTGTTCCTTCATGCTATGATATTTGAGCCTTTGTCATTGTATTTTGACTTTGTCTTTTATCTTGAGATCTTCAAATTATTCTTGACTTTTCTTTGACATCTTTCGATCTTGTGTCTTTATCCACATGCTCATACTTTGCATCATCTTGAAACCTTGCTAACAATCTCCTTTGAATAGAGGTCATTACTCTACATTAATTGTTAAGGAAGATTTTGATCATCAGAGTTGCGGAAGTCTTTAGCTTTCTTGATTGTTGAATGTCTTTGGGCATAAGTATGTGGTTTTGAATCTTTGACATTGCTGAGTACACCGTAACGCCACCTTCTTGAGACAAAACATAGACACCGACTGAATGGCTTTGACATTCGTCCTAAATCGGTAGCGTTTTACCTCCGGTCGGTGAAGACCGTTACACGATATTAAATATCGTACATGTGATTAGGTAGATTCAATTAAGAATCTCCTTGACAGGGTTTCGTGGCTGTACTAGCCCTTCTCTTTACTCGACCGTCTCAAAGCAAGACTACGAACATAAAGAGTGAATCAATTGGATAAATATCCGTTTGATTAAAGTCGTCAATTAAAATTCCTGGAACAAGTTTAATTCATTAAGAATCATACCATTGTTGCTTTCCAGTTGACACAAGCTTGATTCATAAGAATCTCGCAAGTTACCTACCGTAGCGCTGTTTGATGTTGACGAAGAAGGATTTCCATTCGTCACTGTGAATATTAATGAATATCACTCTGAATGTTCTGGCAAGACCATAAAGATATTTCGTAGAAACCTGAAACGAGTTTGAATCGATAGAGAAACAAACCACTATTTCTTTTAATTTTTACATATGCTCAATTCATAAAGAATCTTACACATGACCTACCATAGTGCTGTTTGATGTTAACACTGGAAGGATTTCCACTCATCATTGTGAATACTAAGTAGTATCACTCTGAGTGTTCTAGCAATATCGCAAGGATATAGCGTAGGACTCTCTTGATCTTCATACGTGTGTCCTAACGAGATTTGATTGACCTCTTGGCTCTAGACTTGATTTGTGCACTTTTAGTGGTCGGAGGCTGGAGCAGATGCCACCTATTCAATATCAACTATCTTGGAGTGAGAAAGTCAATAGAATTCGTGTTGATCTCCATGACAATAAAACAAACTTCTTTTGAGAGAAGCCTGCGTTAGCTGGGAAAGGGTTGTGCATTACATCCCTGGGTCCATGATGTGTAGTCTTCATGATGTGTTGACCCGGTTTCTGCCTAAGTTGTATTGAGGGCTAATTTGTTTATACCCTTTATCCTTACATTTCTTTTTCATACTTAAACCCCTTTAATGCTTACCAAGACATCATTACTAGCACCTTGTTGTGATTGTTCCAGTGCTAGCGTCAGTACTTAGTCGGCATTCAACTTCGTTCACATTCTACTCCATCTTTCCTAAGGACTTCTAATAATCTATTGGATTGTCCCTGGGAAGATCCCTCTGGTTCTGGTTGGATCATAGAACTTAAACCTAACCACCCTTTTGACACCAATAACGTCGTGGATTAAAGATGTTATGGGTATTTGATCGTAACCATGAGTGCTTGACTCTTTAGATCACATTTTAATCACATTTTCTCCCCTATCTCTAATATATAAAATCGTTTGATATTAGAGATACCAAATTTGATTAAACTATATTGTGAAAAATAGTCTTGAAACTTTTCGGGAGAAAATGTGTCAAACTTAGCATGAATTTGGAACGCTCCCCCTCAAAAATTGATCCAGTTGAATTGTCATTGTGAGGATATGATCCACATTTCGATTTTTAAGGATGGGAGTTGTTGAACAAACAATTTTTGAAAGATTTTGAATAATCATTGAGAAATTCTTGAAAAAATTGTGTTCAACGCTTTTTGAAAAACTCTATTTCTTTTTGGCGAAAAAGTTTTTCTAAAGCATAAACTTGAGTTCATAGACTTTGAATGTCTTGACAAATCCACTCAAGTGTAAGAAGATTTCTCTTCTTTTGCTGAGGGTAAGGGCACTAAAGCGTACACTCCCCCGTGAATATAGATTCGGGTTGCAATCTGAAAGTGATTACAAGCCATTGTGTTGAGCTCAAAACATTGAATGTTTTGTGACAAACTCAACCCAAGATAGATTTCTCTACCCATTGTTGGAAAAATTATCCATAATAGACATTTTCCGTTAAAAAAAATAGAAATGACATGTTTTTAAATATATTTACAACTTTCATTCGAGCTTTATGTACACACCCGTGTCGTTATTGAGCGACATTTCTAGGTACGTCCGTATTATCGATACTGAAAGACATGTCGAGAATAATCTTTTTGGATTTTGAAAGATTTTTTAATTTTGTGTTTTCTTTTTTTAATAATATATACATGTAGATGTTTGATAGATGAATCAAGCAGGCTTCTTTGCTAGAATCTCCAGTTCTGCTGGAGTCAAACATCTCATACCAATTTTCCTAACTAGATACGCAAACCTCTCCTTCGAAAGAGCTTTTGTAAACAAGTCAGCTAATTGGTAATCAGTTCCAACAAAGTATAATTCAACAATACCCCTTTCAACTTGTTCCTTAATGAAGTGATATCTGACATCAATGTGCTTCGTGCGGAAATGCTGTACCGGATTGCAGGAGATGGCTATGGCGGACTTTGAGTCACAGTACATAGGTACTTTATCAAAGTGGAAGCCATAATCCGTGAGTTGTGTTCTCATCCAAAGAACTTGAGCACAACACGCAGATAGAGACACATACTCCGCTTTGGCTGATGACAATGATGTGCAATCCTATTTCTTGGAAGACCATCCCACAAGCTTATCTTGACCTAGAAATTGTGCACCACCAGAAGTACTTTTACGTGTATCAAGACACCCTGCATGATCAGAATCTAAATAGGCCGTTAGAAAGAAACCGGTTTCCCTCGGATACCAGAGTCCCATTTGAATGGTATTCTTAAGGTACAAAAAGATCCGTTTAACCTCCTTGAGGTGTTATTCAATGGGTCGTGCTTGATATCTTGCACAATAACACGTAGCATGTGATATATCTGGTCGGCTTGCTGTTAAGTACATGAGGGAGCCGATCATGGAACGATATTTTGTTTGATCTATGGCATCTCCCTCCAAATCAGCATCTAGGGATGTGGTTGATAATGGTGTCCCAACGGGGTCACATGAGGTCATACCATGCTTTTTGATTATCTCTTGACAATACTTAGCTTGGTTAATGAAGACACCACTTGGGGATTGGTGAACTTGAATTCCTAGAAAGAATTTTAGTTCACCCATCATTGACATTTCAAATTTGCTGTGCATGACTTTTTCAAACCATTTTGAAAGTTTTGGGTTTGTAGACCCGAAAATAATGTCATCAACATAAATCTGCACAAGCAAAATGTCATCCAAATATTTATAAGTGAACAAAGTTAGATCAATGGATCCTTTTGAGAAACCTTTGGATACTAGAAATTTTGAGAGCTCGTCGTACCACGCCCTTGGAGCTTGCTTGAGTCCATAAAGTGATTTTTGGAGACGATACACCTTGTCAGGATAATGAGGATTGACGAATCCTTCCGGCTGCGTGACATAGACTTCTTCCTTCAAAGGACCGTTAAGAAACGTCGTCTTTACGTCCATTTGATACACGATGAATCCCTTATGTGTAGCATAAGCAAGAAAAATCCTAACTACTTCCATACGAGCTATTGGTGCAAATGATTCTTCAAAATAAATACCCTCTTTCCGTCCATACCCTTTAGCCACTAGCCTGGCTTTGTTCTTGATGATTGTATTTTCTTCATCCATCTTGTTTTTCCAGACCCATCGAAGATTTAATGGAATTACATCGTATGATCTATCAACAAGTTCCCAGACTTTAAATCTTTCAAATTGAAGAAGTTCATCTTACATCGATTCAATCCAAGCATGATCAGCCATGGCTTCTTTGATGTTTTTCGGTTTAGCTGTACTCACAGCGAGTGCGAACATACAAACATCGCCATCGGTTTCAAGCTGTCATCTTGTACGAACGGGCTGTGAAGGGTTTCCAATTACTTGAACCAAAGGATGATCTCGGGTCTAATGATGTGTAGAAGGATGTCGTTGATAGAACGTATGCATATTTGACGAATCAACATGGCGAGTAGAAGACTATCCAGTTTCGTGTACCGGTGTACCGAATGGGCTGATAACGTCGTCTTCGTCATTTAATGCATACTCTGCTTGATTTGTGTTCTCTGGAGCATTGACAGTAGTTGTGGATGTTGTAGGAGCGGTTGTTGATGTGATATTCTGAGGAGGTAAATCTGCAGCAACCAGTGTTGAAGTAGATAAAGTTGTATCCTTTTGTTGACGATGATCGGTATCATCATTCTTATCAGGAGTGACAGCGGAAGACTTCGATACAACATGTTTCTCCCCCGTGAAATATTCATCATACATTGGTCCATACATTGGTCGTGCTCTGATACCAAATGTTGTACCCATAATTATTCACTTCACCATGATAGATTATATAAAATAAAGAAGAAAGATAGAAGATTTTTAGAGAGAGAAAGTAGTGAGAGAAAGTATAGAGAGAGAGGTGATTAACTAGGAGAAATTAGATTAAGAAAAATGATTACTTGCCCACCCTTCTAACATGCTAGGAGGGTGCTTATATAGTCCACCCACATGCGGGCTTTTCTATTGGACTATATTGTTTTGGGCCGGGATTGGATAAATGCTTAGTACCTTGAAAGAGGTCTTTTAAGCTAACCATCAAGCCCATAATGTCACGACTATTTTTATTTAACTATTACAATGTTCTAATAAATATTACAATATAAACCTATGACCGAACATTCTTGTTTGACTCAATATATTGAGGCTAACAGTTTGTGTAAAACCTTTAGCTACTAAACGAGCTTTATAGGATTGTACTTTTCGTCCGTGTCGGTTTTTTTCTTGTATATCCACTTATGTCTCACTACTTTAGCATTCGGTGGTGGTTCTACAAGAATCCAAACATCATTTACTTTCACGGATTTCATTTCCTCATCAATAGCAACCATCCACTTATCCTTCTCAAGATCAAGTATGGTGGATTTATAATTAGCGGGTTCACCAAGATCCCCTAACTCATCATCATTCTCTATGTTAATACATATATTGCTATTTGCGTTTTTAATCCTTGCGGATCTACGCAGAGGAACTAATTCCGGTGGAACTGCCAGACTTTCTGGTTCTACAGGAATTACATCGCTAGTGTTTTTAGAAGGTAATATATCTATATGACTCTACTTAAGATCATAATTTCTCCCACTGAATTCTTGGTTTACAAGATCAGATTCAAGGAAGTCTCCATACCTAGCAACAATAACTTTGTTCTCAGGTGGATAATAAAAGTAGTAACCCATAGTTTCCTTAGGGTATCCTACAAAGATACATTTTATAGATCGTTGTTAGAGTTTGTCACCCGATTCACGTTTCACATTCGCCTCGCAAGCCCAGACCTTTAAATAAGACAAATATGGCTTCTTGCCATGCCATAGTTCATATGGTGTCTTATCGACCTTCTTTGTGGGAACCATATTTAATATGCGAACAATAGATTATAGAGCATAATCCCAAAAGGATAAAGGTAAAGTTTTAAGATTAAACATAGATCGTACCATATCTAATAATGTACGATTTCTCCTTTCAGGTACACCATTTCGTTGTGGAGTATAGGGAGAACTAAGATGCTGAACAATTCCATTCTCACTTAGATAATCTATAAACTCTTGACTTAAATATTCACCACCTCTATCAGAACGAAGATCTTTAATCTTCTTCCCTAATTGCAGTTCTACTTCTGCTTTAAACACTTTGAATGTTTCAAATACCTCATGTTTATGCTTAAGTAAATAAACATAACCATAACGGCTATAATCATCCGTAAATGTTAAGAAGTAGCTAGCACCTTTCCTAGAGTATGTCTAAGTGGTCCACACACGTTAGTATGTATAAGTCCAAGTAGATCAGTAGCCCTTTCAATATTGCTATTAAAAGGTTTCTTGGTCATCTTTCTAGAGATACAAGACTCACATTTATCATATGATTCATCATTGATATTTTCCAAAAGACCTTCACGTTGAAGCTTTTGTATACGAGTCTTCCGAATATGGGCAACTCTACAATGCCAAAGAAAAGAAGAGTTCTTTTCAAACTTTCTCTTCTTACCCATGCTAAATACAAATTTATCATTCTTGGCTTCATTATCATGCATGTCTAATTCAAACACACCATTCACAGAATTTGCATTAAAATAGAAAATACCATTTTTCCAAACAGAAATTCAATTATTATCAATCGTGTGAACGAATCCATTATTTAACAAACAAGAAAAGGAAATAACACCCCTAACAATTGTAGGTCCATAATGACAATCATTTAATCTCAGTACTAAACCCGAAGATAAAACTAGATCAAAAGTTCCTATAGCTTCAACCGCTGCTTGTGCGTCATTGCCCACTTGCAGATTTTGTTCCCCATAGGAATGTTTCCTTTCTTGATTAAATCCCTGCAGCATATTACAAATGTTTATACCGCATCCCGTATCACATACCTAGGAATTTAATTTGTATGTTAAATTGAACAATTCAATCATAAATAAAGTACCTGAAGTTGCAGCGCTCTGATCAGACTTCTTCTTTGTTTCTCGCAATTTTTCGATGTAAAGAGGGTAATTCCTCTTCCAGTGACCACTTGCCATGTAATGGTGACAAGTCTCATCCTTTTGAGATTGAATCCTCTTAACAAAGTTATGCTTGAGTTTCAAATAAGTCTCAACTTGTTTGCCCTTATTACCCTTGCCTTTTCCTTTCTTCTTATTTGCTTGCTGATGAGATGGCATTTATACATGATCTCATCGTTCTTTTCGAGATTTAAATGCATAAAAATGTCATAAAATACCATATATATATGCTTGTGTTTGTTTACTTGTGTATTTTAGGTATGGATATCGTGAAAAAGACAAAAGATCACAAGAAATAAGGAAAAACGGACACGAGAAACGAAGCCGTACAAAGAACCGGACCCTAGTTTATGATTTATCCAAGATTTAACCTTGAAGATTTGAAGATATGCAAGATTGATCCTCAAACAATGAATAAATGAAACTTAAAACCCTTGTGAATTCATAATTACAAGTTTGGTCCCTTAAGTTTGTCAAAATTACAAAATGGTCCTTCAACTTTGAAGAAATGGCAAGATTAGTCCCTCATCAAATCTAATTTGTCAAATATGGTCCCTCATGAAGTCAAAGAAACATTGAAGACCTTTGAAGATCAAGAAAGTCCAAATTCAGTCCTTCAAATATGGAAAAATGGCAAAAATAACCCTTGATATCTTTTTGGAAAAGTTTTGTGCCAAAAGTGTGAAAATGAAAACTTATTTAACAAAGGGGATGAAGTTTTGTTGGCAGAAAACATGTTATACACCTTTTGCCAAAGAACAAGGACCAAAGCTGCCTATTTAGAAGTTTAAACTCCTAAACACGCGCCAAACAATAACCCTCCCCTAAAAACGGATCAAAAGAAGTTACTGTAGCACGTATGAACCCAGATTTTACTTTTTACCAACAAAGGGTAAAATGAAATTGGGAGTTCCCCCGTATGATTCACACATACAGAAACCCATCCCAACATTAAATCCCTCTTCTCCACTCACCAATGGACCGCACACCCTAAACCGTTACCCCATCACATCACACCCTCCTCTCCGAGTAAGGACACGTGTCAAGATCAACAGCCTAGACTCTCTGCTTAACTAGCAAGCTAAAATGAACGGTTTTGATCATTTTGGACAACTCACCAACAACAAACGGCATCAAGCACTCAAGGATAATTTTGGAAATTTACATCTAGGGTTTATGAATAGTGTTATGTAAGCATTTACCTATAAAATGAGACCTCATCCTGTGAGAGTCTCTTTGTTCCAGATTTTGGCTATAATCTTTGTAATTCCTTTTTATTTAAATAAAATTTGAATTTCCTAAAATTTGTGAAATCTCTTTTGTGTTTATTAGAAGTTGGTGTTAGAATAGCTGAAATCTGAGTTCCATTTGATCTTTTAGACCTTCCTTAATCTTGTGGTTAAGGCACGTCTATGTTTGAAGGTTTTCAAAGGTTAAAAAACCTTGAAATCCTTGTTACTGTTTTGGTTATTATCTTGTACTAACCCTTAGCCAAAACCCTTAAGCTCCTTCAACCTTGTTGACACCAAGCCTGAGAAGAGTTTTAAGCTCTTGGTTGAGTTGTTTGCTCATTTGTGTTGAAGAAATATCATAATCAAAACCTTGTTCTACTTTAAACATCAGCAGGTTTTGATCCTCTTTCTTGAAGAACCTTGGTCTTGTTCTAGTTGTTGAACAAGGTCCAAGGAGCATATCTGGTACTCCTAGGATGTTGTGGAGGACAGGTATAATCCCTTGTTTAAGTTTCCGCTAAAAATTTCATGTTATTGCCTTTTTTTGATTTTGAGCTTTGATTTTGTGTTCTTGTGTTTGAGGTTGTGATTTTTGTGTTTGAATCTGTTAGTTGTCACCTAGGAAGTGTTTTTGATTCATAAAATCAGTAGGTTATTAGTTAAAATCATAAGTTGCTTTGAAAAATGGTAGATTAAGGGTTGTTTGGGATAACAGCCTGTTTTGGATTTGTGTTATTTTGAGTTGATGCTTTGTGCTGCTTTGTGTTGGAACATATCTCATAAGTGTTAAGTAACATTTATCTGCAAGCTTTGTGCATGTAAACACCTAGAATCAACAATAGGCTCTAGAATCTTGTATACTTGTTGAAATTGGCTGTGGTTTAAGGGACAACTAGTTTTAATCATAGACTAGGGTTAACAAGTGATTAAACCTAGTTAGTTACACCAGGGAAGTAGGATTTAGTGTTGAATTTGGATCTTTGGTCATTTATATCAGCAAAGTGTGCTATTGTTCTTGAAGTTCATATCAGCAAGTGTAATCTACTTTGATCTTGTTACATACTTTGATTCAGTGATTGATTTAAGTTTGTTTGTGCTTAGTAACAGTTTACATAGCGTGTGTATGCATCTGGTTTAATTTGGAGTGCTTATTCTAGCTTAAAACTGCTTAAAGTGTTCATAACTGCTTAAATTCCATGTCTGTGCTAGATCTGAGCATTGTTTGATTTTTCTGTGCTAATTGGTGATACTAAAGTGTGTTTTTGTGCTTGATTGTGACTCCTTGTGATTAACTGATCACTTGGGTTCCCTTGTCTTCCAATAAAACATACAGAATCTCTTTAAAAAACCAGGTCAAATAGTCAAAGCAGTGGGAACCAGTTCCTACTGAAAGTTCCCCCTGCTAGTGTTAATTGGACATCAACTTATCAATAAGCTATTCTAGCTTATTTTAACCAGCAACAACTTTGATTTTGTAATAGGTGCTCATTATTTGACCCATTTGTTCATACTAGAGCATTTGGTAGGTTGACTTTAGGGTTTGACTAGAAAACCAACTTAATTGACTTTTTCATAAGTGCTTATTGGCTTATTCCAGCTTATTGGTTTTGCTTATAGGATTTTGGTTAATTGATATGGCTTATTGAAGTCATTTGTAACATTTTTCAAGTTGAATCAAGTCCTCAGGTGCCCTAGAACTAAAACCCGACTATTTTTTCTTTTAGTGGATTTGTACTTTGCTTATTTCTGGCTTATTGAGTGTGCTTTTTCAAAATTTCTTTTTACAGATCTCTTTAGTATCCCAAAAGAAGGTTGTGAGTAAAATTAGAGCTTATGGCATTAGCTTATTGCTTAATGGGCTTATTGGCCCAATAAGAATAAGCCGTGTATTCATTAAGCTGTGATAAGCTCTTTTTCAGCTTTTGGGCCTTCAGAGTTTTGTGTTTAGAATTGAATTTTGAGTCAGATAGTGCTTTTCCAAGTCATTTGGGCTTATTTTGGCTTTTTGGGCTAAAAAGCCCATTAAGGTAGACTATTTTTGCTTTTAGCCCATTTGGGGGCCCAATAGAGGTAATTTGGTAATTTCACTTTCATTTTCTGATTACTTAGGTTAAAATAAACTAGTTTGCAAGTTTTTAGAATTTTTTATAATTTTTGGATTTTTAATATTATTTTATTATTATTTTTCAAATTTCACATTTGTGCACTTTTTATATTTTTCTTAGCTTAAATACATTAAAATAGGAATTTTGCAACTTTTAGATTAATCTTATCATCTTTAGATTAAGTTTTATAATTATTTTAAGTTTTAATAGTTTTTTAAATCATTTTAAATAGTTTTTCTTAGTTTAAAAGTTTATAAAAATAGTTTTTAATCTTTTTAGGTCATTTTAAAGGTTTACCAATTGAAAAATCTTTATTTGGGCTTTTTGATAATTAATTTGATTTTTAGGGCTTTAATTAGCATTTAAAAATTAATATTTAATTAATTAAAAGGTTTGAAAAAGTTTTGATCATTGGTAAACTCTTAGTTTATTTATTTTGATTTTTGGTGAATTTTTGGTAATTTTTAGAATTAATTTTTATTTTTGCCTTTTTTACGGTTTTACGTTTAGTCGTAGTAGTAATTAATTTCACGTCTTCGTCCTCCTCTTTTCTCATCCCCTTATAACCAATATTAATCTCAAACCAATTACGATTTAGTCACACACATATACCTCCTTGGGAAACGAACTTTCACTTCATTAGGGTCATTTGTACACGGTTTTCCTAAACCGTTGTATTTAATACTTTTCCTATTTACCTCCTTTTTCTAAAGGTGTGGTAAAACACTACAATCATTTTGGCGCCGCTGCCGGGGAGGCATGTCGTGATTAATTTGTCTTGTTGTTTTTAATATTAACCATAAATAGTATTTGTATTAGTAGAAATCTACTAATACGTATTATCGTTTTTTGTTTTTTCTTGTGAAATTATTATTACTATATTGTATTAAGTATCACAATAAATACAAAATATCTCCAAAAGTTTGAAAACACAACCTTAGTTGGGATTTGATCTCCTAATTATTGTATTTGAATCTCAAACAAAAAAAGAAAAAGGCAAAAATAGATAAATACTTTCGTGAAGCTCGATTTTGAAAAATACAAACTATAAGGTGGGTATAAGGCGGGTATTATAAAATATACCCTAAGGAAAAAGGCTCTTAAGTGCTTCGCGCCGCCTCCTTTCCCCGCTTGCTTGTGAGTATTTTGAGATTGAAGGCTAATCGAGGGTTTTGCCGCCCAAAGTATTATTACGTATAATATATTTGCTTGGTTTTCTTTGTGATTAAACCCTCTTGAACAATTTGGTTTTCACCAAAGTTCTAAAGTCATTCGAAGGCGTTCACTCCACATGATCGTTTTCATTCTTTTGAGACTTCTTTAATCAAGAGTTTGATTCGAGGAGAGATTTGGTAGATTCTTGTCTACGAAGATACACCAAAATTAAAAAAAAATTAAAAACAATCAAAAACACAAAAAAAATTGAAAATTCACAAAACACCCAAAAAGAATCTTCTTTGCTCACCTCCCATTCTTCGTGAAGTTTATGATCACTCGTAATCAAGCAACACGAGCTCGTAAGTGTCTTCAAAAGCAAGAAAATCAAGAGACGTTGATTGAAGAACAAACTCCAATTGTTGAACCTATTGTAGAACAAGAAGTCGTCATGGCTAATCGTACTATGATGGAGTTGCTACAAGCACCCACCGAGGGTTTTGGAGAGGCCATTGTGATTCCCGCTATCCTTGCGGAGAATTTCGAAATTAAGACGGGTTTAATGTCGATGTTGCAAGCTAATAAGTTTAGAGGTCATGAGAAAGACAACCCGCATTACCACATAAGGAATTTTAATCGTCTCACCGCTACTAGCAAGTTTAAGGATGTTCCACATGACGCCATTAAGATGATGTTGTTTCCATACTCGTTAGATGGACCCGCTAAAATTTGGCTTGAGAAAGAAACGCCAAATTCAATTTTGACATGGGGTGATCTCGTTTCTAAGTTTGTGAACAAATTTTTTCCACCATCTAAAACAACACATTTGAAAAATGAGATTTCAAGATTTGTACAACGAAATAATGAAAGTTTTTCAATGGCATGGGAACGCTTTAAACAATTTGTTACATGAATGTCCACACCATGATTTTTCAGAATTGCATCGAATTGATGCTTTTTATAATGGGCTTAATGATCATGAACGAGATTACATGAATGCCGCCGCGGGTGGTAATTTTTTGTGCAAAACGACCGATGAAGCTTTAAAGATTATCGAGAATAGATCTAAGGTTTATAGGCCTCGTAACACACCGAGTGTTGCCAATTTGGGTTCGTCATCATCTCGTAGCATTAATGCCTTACATGATGAAGCTAATGAGGAAAATCGGTTTTTTGATAGATTTGCTAATCTTATGACTCATTGGAAGGCTCAAGAGGCTTTGAATTCCGCTTCGGTTAAAGAGGTTGAAAAGAGGTTTTTGTCTTGTGGTGGAGCTCATGATCTTTCCGAGTGCATTACCGCCGGTGGTAACACTTCGAGTGCTTATGTAGCAACGGGAACTTATAACCAAAACGGCCAAGGTTCCCGCCCAAATCAAAATGCTAATAACTATCGAAACAACAACCAAGGTGGTAATTATCAAGGCAATTCACGTAACTACAACAAGGGGAATTATCAAAGTGGGAATGGACAAGTCACTAATCAAAACCAAAACCGTGATTTTCAAAACACTATACAAGGTTTTCAAAAAGCTCAAACTAAAAATCTTCAAGGAGAATTTTTGGATTATGCTAATGCAAATGATGCTAAATTTGATAACATGCAACGTGAGATGATTAGCTTAAGATCCGAGTTGAAAAACGAGCTTAAAAACGAACTTGCTAATGAACTTAAAACTCATGAAAATAAAATGGAAGGAAATGTCCAACGTCTTCAACAAAACCAACAAAAGATGGAACAAGGACAACATGAGATTAAGCAAGAATTGTTAAAAGCGGATGCTAGGCAATCAAAATTTGAAGACCGTATGGCAAAAATGTTTGAAACAATCATGTGTAAACCCTCTTCCTCGGGTGGTCTTCCTAGTGATAACATTGCAAACCCGAAGGGAGAAATGAAGGTTATTACTACACGAAGTGGTAAAACTTTCAAGGAACCAATCTCTCGTCCAAGTACTTCTACGGAGAAGGAAATCGAGAAAGAGCCCGAGGTGATGGTCGAAAAGGAGAACATTACAATCCCACAAAGTACCGTTCATACCACACCTACGGTTGAACCAATACCAATCATGGAACCCGAGATTCCAACGCCGTTGCCTAATGTCCAACCCACACCACCCTTACCTTACCCTTCAAGACGAAACAAGGAGAAATTGCAAGAATGTAACAAACAACAAAGCGAGCTTTTTATAAAAATGTTTCAACAAGTGCATTTTGATGTGAGTTTAGCCGACGCGTTGTTATACATGCATTGTTTCGCTTCCACTTTTAAAAGTATGATGAGCGATAAGGAAAAGCTTTCAAAGCTTGCTAATTGTTCTTCGGTTTATCTTAACCGCATACTGGAAAAAGTTGGTGACCCCGGAAAGTTTCTCATTCCTTATGACATACAAGATATGAAAGAATGCCTCGCTTTGGCCGATCTTGGTGCGAGCATTAATTTGATGCCATTTTCCATTTGGAAATCGCTTTCGCTTCCGGCTCTTACTCTTTCGAACATGTCTATCGAGATGGCCGATCATTCTACAATTTTAGCATGTGGAGTAGCCGAAGATGTTTTCGTGAAAGTGGGGAAGTTATACTATCCCGTTGATTTTATAGTAGTTGACATCCCCACGGATCCTCAAGTTCCTCTAATTTTAGGTCGTCCATTTTTAGACACCTCGAGATCGCTTATCGACGTTCATGCAAGAACTATCACTTTGAGATTCAACGAAGAGGAACTTGTTATAAACGCTACTCAAAACTCAAAACCTTCTCATTTTATGCAATCGCTACCATCAATCACATTGACTTAGTTGATGTGGTTTGCAATTAGTTTTCACAAGAAGTGTTAGGTTTTTCCGATAGCTCGTCAAGTGACAATCCCACTATTTTGGATCCGTTTCTTGCTAATTCTACACCAAATCTCACTCCATTCCAAGGAGGCGATTTTACTTCAAATGAAATCGACAATGAAGATGAGGTGTTTATTAGTGATGATACTTCTATTCCACCATTTCTTCCGCCGATGGAAATTATGAGTGTTGAGCAAAAATCTTCAATCGAGGAACCGCCTATCCTTGAATTGAAAGATCTTTCTTCTCACCTTGAATACGCATTCTTGGAAGGTGATGACAAGTTGCCGGTAATTATTGCAAGAGGTCTTGCTAATGATGAAAAAACCGAGCTCTTGAAAGTTCTTAAGGCTCATAAAGGGGCAATTGCGTGGAAAATTTCCGACATTAAGGGTATTGACCCAAAATTTTGTACTCGCAAGATTTTAATGGAGGAGGACTACAAGCCCGCAATCCAAAGTCAAAGAAGGGTAAACCCCAAAATTCACGATGTCATAAAAAAGGAAGTGTTAAAACTCCTTGACGCGGGAATGATTTATCCTATCTCCGATAGCCCATGGGTGAGCCCAATCCATTGTGTCCCTAAAAAGGGAGCAATGACCGTTGTGCCTAATGAAAACAACGAGTTAATTCCCACTCGTGTTGTGACCGGTTGGAGGGTGTGTATTGAATACCGAAAGTTAAATGACGCCACTCGTAAAGACCACTTTCCTTTGCCCTTCATGGATCAAATGTTGGAGCGACTTGCGGGAAATGAATTCTATTGCTTTTTAGATGGTTTTTCCGGTTACTTTCAAATCCCTATCAACCCTCGTGATCAAGAGAAGACTACGTTTACGTGTCCTTATGGAACGTTTGCTTATCGTAGGATGCCTTTCAGACTTTGTAATGCACCGGGTACGTTTCAACGGTGTATGATGGCAATTTTTCACGATATGATCGAGAAGTCGATGGAAGTGTTTATGGATGACTTTTTGGTGTTTGTCAATTCGTTCACGTCGTGTTTATCTGATCTCGAGCAAATGTTAAAACGTTGTGAAGAAACCAATCTTGTGCTTAATTGGGAAAAATGTCATTTCATGTGTAAACAAGGAATCGTCTTAGGACATAAGGTCTCGAAAGCGGGGATTGAGGTCGATAAAGCTAAGGTAGACGTCATCGCCAAGTTACCTCATCCCAAAACCGTTAAGGGAGTTAGGAGTTTCCTAGGCCACGCGGGCTTTTATCGACGTTTCATCAAAGACTTTTTGAAAATCTCTCGACCTATGACACACCTTCTCGAGAAGGATGCTCCTTTTAATTTCAATGAGGATTGTGTTAGAGCTTTCGAAACTCTTAAAAGGAAACTTACCGAAGCTCCCATTCTTGTTGCTCCTAATTGGGAATTACCCTTTGAAATCATGTGCGATGCAAGTGATTATGCTATAGGGGGCGTCTTAGGGCAACGTTATGAAAAGCATTTCCGTCCTATCCATTATGCTAATAAGACGATGACCGAGGCTCAATAAAGTACACCACAATGGAAAAGGAATTCCTTGCCGTGGTCTATGCTTTTGAGAAATTTCGACCTTATCTCGTCTTAACTAAAAGCATCGTGTATACCGACCATTCGGCTATCAAGTATCTCTTAGCTAAGCAACATGCTAAGCCGAGATTGCTTCGTTGGATGCTCCTCCTCCAAGAATTTGATGTCACCGTGCTTGACAAAAAAGGAGCCGAGAATCTAGCGGCCGATCATCTCTCTCATCTAGAAGATCCTCAGAAAGATGTTTTCGAGAACAAGGAAATCACCGAAACATTTCCTCTCGAGACTCTCGGTGTTGTGAATTCTAAAGACACCACCCCATGGTTTGCCGACATTGCAAATTACCATGCGGGCAATTTCATAATCAAGGGTATGACGACACAACAAAAGTGAAAATTCTTTCGTGACGTCAAGTTCTATTTTTGGGACGACCCTTATCTCTTTCGGGTTTGTGCGGATCAACTCGTTCGACGTTGTGTTTTTGGTGCCGAAGCTTCTAATATCCTTAGAGCTTGTCACGAGGGACTCACGGGTGGTCACCACGGTGCTAATCTCACGGCTAATAAAGTGTTCGATGTCGGCTTCTTTTGGCCTTCTATCTATCGTGATGCACACGCACTTGTGAAGTCGTGTGATTCGTGCCAACGTCAAGGAAAATCGTCTCAACGTGATGAAATGCCGCAAAACATAATTCAAGTGTGTGAGATTTTCGACATTTGGGGCATAGACTTTATGGGGCCGTTCCCATCGTCTCATGGTAACAAGTATATCCTCGTCGCGGTGGACTACCTTTCTAAGTGGGTGGAAGCTAAGGCTTTACCTACCAATGATGCTCGTGTGTTAGTGAAGTTTTTGAAGCAACTATTCTCTCGGTTCGGGACCCCTCGTGCTATTATAAGCGATCGTGGAACCCATTTTTGTAACGACCAATTCGAGAAGGTCTTAAAGAAATATGGAGTTACTCATCGTCTTTCTACGGCTTATCACCCGCAAACGAGTGGGCAAGTCGAGGTTTCAAATCGAGCTTTGAAGAGGATTTTAGAGAGGTCGATTGGAGAAAACCGTGCTTCATGGTCCGACAAACTCGATGACGCCTTATGGGCCTTTAGGACCGCTTATAAGACACCTATCGGTTGTACTCCTTATAAGTTAGTCTATGGGAAGAATTGTCATTTGCCCATTGAATTGGAGCACAAGGCATATTGGGCCCTTAAGCATGCAAACTTTGACTTAAAGACCGCGAGAGATCACCGGAAAATATAGTTGAATGAATTGGATGAACTAACAGACAATGCTTATGAAAATTCATTGATTTTCAAAGAAAAGACTAAAAAGTTTCATGATGCAAAGATTAAAAACCCGTTTTTTAACGTTGGTGATCAAGTGTTACTTTTTAACTCTAGACTTAAGATATTTTCCGGGAAATTGAAATCTCGTTGGTCGGGTCCTTTCATCGTTACACAAGTGTTTCCTTATGGGACCATCGAGCTAGCTCAGGATGATGGTCCTAACTTTAAGGTGAATGGACATAGGCTTAAGCACAACTTTGGTGGGGAAATTCCTTCAATGGTTGACCTCGACCAAGTCACCTTCCCCAATGATAATTAGCATTGAGGGGATCGAGTCGAGCTCATGACTCGGTAATAAAAAACGAGGTGCCTCGTGGGGGAGATCCCATGCTTATCCTTTTATGCTTACTAATAACTAATGAGAGGGGATTTGTGCCCTTCTAACTCGTTGTCTCGTGGTTGTTTGTGATTGTGTTATCTAGATCATCATCATCTACGATTGAAGACTCTCGTGTTCGTTTACGTGAGCCTCCATCGTTTGCTTGAAGAAGTTTTTTACGAATCCATTGACATATCCTTTATTGTTCTAACAATTATCTTTTAGCATAATTCATAAACGGCTTTAGATATATTGTTGATCACCCTTTCCATGCTAGATCCTAAGCATTCGATTCTTCGTCTCTAGTATGGGGGTGCTCCACCTTTAGATTAGAAACATTGAGGACAATGTTTACTTTTAGTATGGGGGTGAATAGGTACTTGCTTTCCTACGCCCTCACGTTTTCCAACTTTCAAAGTTTTGTTTTTGTTGCTAATAAGGCTAAAAATGGCCAAATTTTAAATTTTTTCTTAGTTTTCATAAGTGTTTTTAAGACACGAATGTATATTTTCCGATGGGTAGAATAAGAGCCAATTTTTGACTTGATGGGCATTTGGAGCCATTTACATTCCTTAACCCTCAATTCAAGGTTTGTTAGACTTTTATATAGGGAACTTTAAAACGCGAAAGTCTTAGCTCATTTGGGTTAAGAACAAGAACTTTTCGCAAGTTCCTATAAATGATCCTAGAAAGTCACTTATCAAGGGAACCATAAAATGCATTCTCTAAACATGAAAAAGTCCAAGAAAGTGCAAGATCCTATAGTTGGCTTGAAAACCCAAAACTTTGATTTGATATAGTCTTAATGAAAGCTAATCCAAATTTGGCTTAATTTTGACTTGCATGGCTAAGTATTCACGAGTCTCTTTAATTAGAGGTCTTTATATAGTGAAGAACGAGAAGTGATAGAGTTAGACAAGTGATCATGCTAAACGTAGAACATGAAAATGTTCTTTCAAAAACTCATATATTTTTAATTGTGGCTTTTTCTTCCCATAAGATCAATGCATTAGGAATAAAAATAATTGCAATAAGTAAGGTCGTACGATTTGAAAGGTTACTTAGCCTCTAGCGCAAGATCGTTTAAAAGTTGCTCGGGGTTGAATAGAGTTCATAGCAAAGGAATAACTTATTGAAGCGGGACGCGGAGATTGGTGAAGATCCAAAAAGGCCCTAACAAGGCATGAGGAGCTCTATTTTTGCTAAAGATCCAAGATGATGTGAAGTATCATTATTCCTAAATCAATATGAAGGATCGAGACACACGACGAAAAGCAATTACTCCCCTAAAGATCATGGAGAAAGTCTATCCAAAAAGACCCTTACAAGGTATGAGGATAAATATATCCACGTCCGAAAAGGAGGCGGATCGTTGTATATCGAAGTCCAAAATAAAGATTGAAGAAAAATGATGAAGTCGTGGTCCTAATATGAAGAATCTCTCAAAAACGTCAAGTGAAGAAATTCCAAAATATAAAGAGAAGACCATAATTTCAAGAACGTCTTCCCAAGATTTGAAGTATGAAGTACATGCCAAATATCGGTCCAAGAAAGGTCTCAAATCGTGAAACGAGTTATGCCAAGATATGAACTTAAGGAGATACACGAGAAGTCGTTTTAAAAGATTTTGTCCTTCGGCTAACTATCGATTAAATCGTGCTACTTTGCTTTCGGACTAATAAATATTCAAATAAGTCAATATGAATCACTTGTGATCCATGACAAATAGTTAAAAAAATGCTAGTAACCCATTTCCTTTATAATAACTAGGATTGCGGGGAGAAAAAGTATTACACAATTTGGACGTATGAGTAGTGTTAGCATTGTGACTTGTACCAACAATGATCTCTTTTTTTCACTTAGCATGGAATGTATGACAATCAAGGATGACGAAATTTACTCTAAGGGGCATTTACTTGTTTCTATTCTTTAACCCTAAAAGTCACATTCGTGATGAAAATCATACATTATGTCTTTACACATCTTCGTAGTATTATTGCAAGTCTTTTACTTTTCAATAAAGGTTAATAAAATTGAATTTTGGTGATGCTTAGATACTTTATTCTAGCATTGCGTGAGGGCACGACAATGGCTTAGTATGGGGGAGTGATGAGATGGCATTTATACATGATCTCATCGTTCTTTTCGGGCTTTAAATGCATAAAAATGTCATAAAATACCATATATATGCTTGTGTTTGTTTACTTGTGTATTTTAGGTATGGATATCGTGAAAAAGACAAAAGATCACAAGAAACAAGGAAAAACGGACACGAGAAACGAAGCCGTACAAAGAACCGGGCCCTAGTTCATGATTTATCCAAGATTTACCCTTGAAGATTTGAAGATATGCAAGACTGATCCTCAAACAATGAAGAAATGACACTTAAAACCCTTGTTAATTCATAATTACAAGTTTGGTCCCTTAGGTTTGTCAAAATTACAAAATGGTCCTTCAACTTTGAAGAAATGGCAAGATTAGTCCCTTATCAAATCTAATTTGTCAAATATGGTCCCTCATGAAGTCAAAGAAACATTGAAGACCTTTGAAGATCAAGAAAGTCTAAATTCAGTCCTTCAAATATGGAAAAATGGCAAAAATAACCCTTGATATCTTTTTGGAAAAGTTTTGTGCCAAAAGTGTGAAGATGAAAACTTATTTAACAAAGGGGATGAAGTTTTGTTGGCAGAAAACATGTTATACACCTTTTGCCAAAGAACAAGGACCAAAGCTGCCTGTTTAGAAGTTTAAACTCCTAAACAGGCGCCAAACAATAACCCTCCCCTAAAAACGGATCAAAAGAAGTTAATGTAGCACGTATGAACCCAGATTTTACTATTTACCAACAAAGGGTAAAGTGAAATTGGGAGTTCCCCTGTGTGACTCACACATACAGAAACCCATCCCAACATTAAATCCCTCTTCTCCACTCACCAATGGACCCACACCCCAAACTGTTACCCCATCACATCACACCCTCCTCTCCAAGTAAGGACACGTGTCAAGATCAACAGCCTAGACTCTCTGCTTAACTAGCAAGCTAAAATGAATGGTTTTGATCGTTTTGGATAGCTCACCAACAACAAACGACATCAAGCACTCAAGGATAATTTGGAAAATTCACATCTAGGGTTTATGAATAGTGTTATGTAAGCATTTGCCTATAAAAGGAGACCTCAACCTGTGAGAGTCCCTTTGTTCCAGATTTTGGCTATAATCTTTGTAATTCCTTTTTATTTAAATAAAATCTGAATTTCCTAAAATTTGTGAAATCTCTTTTGTGTTTATTAAAAGTTGGTGTTAGAATAGCTGAAATCTGAGTTCCATTTGATCTTTTATACCTTCCTTAATCTTGTGGTTAAGGCACGTCTATGTTTGAAGGTTTTCAAAGGTTCAAAAACCATGAAATCCTTGTTACTGTTTTGGTTATTATCTTGTACTAACCCTTAGGCAAAATCCTTAAGCTCCTTCAAGCTTGTTGACACCAAGCCTGAGAAGAGTTTTAAGCTCTTGGTTGAGTTGTTTGCTCATTTGTGTTGAAGAAATATCATAATCAAAACCTTGTTCTACTTTGAACATCAGCAGGTTTTGATCTTCCTTTTTGAAGAACCTTGGTCTTGTTCTAGTTGTTGAACAAGGTCCAAGGAGCATAGCTGGTCCTCCTAGGATGTTGTGGAGGACAGGTATAATCCCTTGTTTAAGTTTCCCCTAAAAATTTCATGTTATTGCTTGTTTTTGATTTTGAGCATTGATTTCGTGTTCTTGTGTTTGAGGTTGTGATTTTTGTGTTAGAATCTGTTAGTTGTCACCTAGGAAGTGTTTTTGATTCATAAAATCAGTAGGTTATTAGTTAAAATCATAAGTTGCTTTGAAAAATGGTAGATTAAGGGTTGTTTGGGATAACAGCCTGTTTTGGATTTGTGTTATTTTGAGTTGATGCTTTGTGGTGCTTTGTGTTGGAACATATCTCATAAGTGCTAAGTAACATTTATCTGCAAGTTTTGTGCATGTAAACACCTTGAATCAACAATAGGCTCTAAAATATTGTATACTTGTTGAAATTGGTTGTGGTTAAGGGACACCTAGTTTTAATCATAGACTAGGGTTAACAAGTGATTAAACCTAGTTAGTTACACCAGGGAAGTAGGATTTGAGTGTTGAATTTGGATCTTTGGTCATTTATATCAGCAAAGTGTGCTATTGTTCTTGAAGTTCATATCAGCAAGTGTAATCTGCTTTGATCTTGTTCCATACTTTGATTCAGTGATTGATTTAAGTTTGTTTGTGCTTAGTAACAGTTTACATAGCTTGTGTATGCATCTGGTTGAATTTGGAGTGCTTATTCTAGCTTAAAACTGCTTAAAGTGTTCATAACTGCTTAAATTCCATGTATGTGCTAGATCTGAGCATTGTTTGATTTTTCTGTGCTAATTGGTGATACTGAAGTGTGTTTTTGTGCTTGATTGTGACTCCTTGTGATTAACTGATCACTTGGGTTCCCTTGTCTTCCAATAAAACATACAAAATCTCTTTAAAAAGCCAGGTCAAATAGTCAAAGTAGTGGGAACCAGTTCCTACTGAAAGTTCCCCCTGCTAGTGTTAATTGGACATCAACTTATCAATAAGCTATTCTAGCTTATTTTAACCAGCAACAACTTTGATTTTGTAATAGGTGCTCATTATTTGACCCATTTGTTCATACTAGAGCATTTGGTAGGTTGACTTTAGGGTTTGACTAGAAAACCAACTTAATTGACTTTTTCATAAGTGCTTATTGGCTTATTCCAGCTTATTGGTTTTGCTTATTGGATTTTAGT
Organism: Glebionis coronaria; assembly: GCA_025667525.1. Classification (NCBI taxonomy): domain Eukaryota; kingdom Viridiplantae; phylum Streptophyta; class Magnoliopsida; order Asterales; family Asteraceae; genus Glebionis; species Glebionis coronaria. The sequence goes on along the minus strand of CM046876.1, from coordinate 416,236,408 downwards.
TAATTGATATGTCTTATTGAAGTCATTTATAACATTTTGTAAGTTGAATCAAGTCCTGAGGTGCACTAGAACTAAAACCCGACTATTTTGTCTTTTAGTGGATTTGTAGTTTGCTTATTTCTGGCTTATTGAGTGTGCTTTTTCAAAATTTCTTTTTATAGATCTCTTTAGTATCCCAAAAGAAGTTTGTGTGTCAAATTAGAGCTTATGGCATTAGCTTATTGCTTAATGGGCTTATTGGCCCAATAAGAATAAGCTGTGTATTCATTAAGTTGTGATAAGCTCATTTTCAGCTTTTGGGCCTTCAGAGTTTTGTGTTTAGAATTGAATTTTGAGTCAGATAGTGCTTTTCCAAGTCATTTGAGCTTATTTTGACTTTTTGGGCTAAAAAGCCCATTAAGGTAGACTGTTTTTGCTTTTAGCCCTTTTGGGGGCCCAATAGGGGTAATTTGTTAATTTCACTTTCATTTTCTGATTATTTAGGTTTAAATAAACTAGTTTGCAAGTTTTTATAATTTTTTATAGTTTTTGGATTTTTAATATTATTTTATTATTATTTTTCAAATTTCACATTTTTGCACTTTTTATATTTTTCTTAGCTTAAATACATTAAAATAGGAATTTTGCAACTTTTAGATTAATTTTATCATCTTTAGATTAATTTTTATAATTATTTTAAGTTTTAATAGTTTTTTAAATCATTTTAAATAGTTTTTCTTAGTTTAAAAATTTATTAAAATAGTTTTTAATCTTTTTAGGTCATTTTAGAGGTTTACCAATTGAAAAATCTTTATTTGGGCTTTTTGATATTTAATTTGATTTTTAGGGCTTTAATTAGCATTTAAAAACTAATATTTAATTAATTAAAAGGTTTGAAAAAGTTTTGATCATTGGTAAACTCTTAGTTTATTTATTTTGATTTTTGGTGAATTTTTGGTAATTTTTAGAATTAATTTTTATTTTTGCTCTTTTTACGGTTTTACGTTTTGTCGTAGTAGTAATTAATTTCACGTCTTCGTCATCCTCTTTTCTCATCCCCTTCTAACCAATATTAATCTCAAACCAATTACGAGTTAGTCACACACATATACCTCCTTGGGAAACGAACTTTCACTTTATTAGGGTCATTTGTACACGGTTTTCCTAAACCGTCGTATTTAATACTTTCCCTATTTACCTCCTTTTCATAGAGGTGTGGTAAAACACTACAATCACTTGCGGTTTTCGCTTACTCACTCTACCCTTTTGTATGGTTAGTACAGAAGGCATAGCGGTAGATGCCTTGTCTTTCAACCCCTTTTCATAGTCAATGAGCATTGCATGCAAATCATTAACTGTCTTCCCTATGCAATGCATATTATTGTTTCTGACGAAATCATTGAAGTCATTGTTAAGGGACCTATTGATCAAGTTGATAGCCATATTATGATCATAGGGTTGTCCTAGTGCAATGACCTGTTCCATATAACCCCTCATCTCCAAATAATTTGCATTTATAGACTTCATGGAGCTTGCTTGCAGCTATGCAAACTAAGTCGTAGATCTCCACAGCTTGCGGCTTCTCGAACATAACCTTGAGCTCATCAAGCATTCGATTTGGAGAAAATAGCTCATACATCTGTTGAAGTGCAGGAACCATTTTTCCTAGCATTAAGCAAGCCACCTCAGAGTGCTTCTTAATATTAGCAGCGTGTTCAAGCCTTTGCGCATCAGATGCTCTTTCAGCAAGATCCTACGGATAGGGAGTAGTCAAGATATCGATAGTACCTGTTGCTCTCAAGACAATTCTTAGCGAGCGGTACCAATCATTGAAGTTTGGGCCAGTAAACTTATCGTGTTATTGGTGGGTTGAGCCATTTCTACAGAAGTAAGTTCAAATATTAGTATTTTCGATAACAAAATACTTTCAAGAAAGTAAAATTATCCCGGTATTAAAACCATATTATTTTCCTTGAATTCTAGAACTATATTGAGATAGATCTATTACATCAGTTGATCTGCTAGTAATGAATGTACTCAACACAACGACTTGTCGAACAATTCAATTGACAAACAATTTTGAATTTCTGGATATTTAGGGGATTTACATTGCCAAAAAGTCGTTTTGTATTGTAAACATGTTTCATCCCTTCTGAATGCATTAAGTTTCCAGATCTCACCGACTAACTTAATTAAGTCGTCTAATCTGAGTAGCGTAAAACCATCATACCAATTCTCATTCTACAAATGGTTTTTTCTCCATCACAACATCATCCAAAAATATCATTTGATGACGAAGTAATTTCAAGTGTTCGTCAATTAGGAGCATTAGACTTAAATTTTTTTAAGGGTATAAATGTTGATGTCCAAATCAATGTATGGAGAAGCATGCATACAATCTCCATAGAATATGTTTAATAAAACATTTAGTAAACTTTTTCATGAGATTAAATTTCTTCATAAATTATGTTGCGGTATTGGTTAAACCAATTAAAGATTTTACCCACAACTCATCACATCGTACTTTGCTCGAACTCGGCTACGCACAAAGCAATACCCTTATTCATTGTGGTTCGGATATGAATTTGTGGTAAATCACCCTTAAGGTACAGTCCAATTAATAATCGTAGGTAATTTCAATTTTGACGCACAGGCGAGCCGGGAATTTGGAGAGCGACTAATGGCATAACACCTCCTTCCTTAACCGGGTACATGACCAGCAGTGCGTTAAGCTCACTTTATAGTTTGTCAAAATTGACTAGGTCGTTAGATTATTATTGCAATTCACCAATCAACGTAATCTTATCTAATTTAAAATCTCTTAACAAATCATTATTTTTAATATGATTTGGTCTATATTATTTCTTTTCAAAAAAACCCTTGTTTACAACAATTCAACAATTTTATATATAAACAAGTAAAGAAAAAACTAAATCATAAACACATAATAACAATTTATATGTGCAACAAATAAATCAAATAGCCACATGGGTACGATTTATTCAATAATCATCAAATCTAGGTCTTTATATCTCTATATAAAAGTCTTCCCTAATTCTAGATTTATTGAATCAAATAATCACGTAGCACATAAAATCATATAAACATATAATTTTACGATCCATGAAAACATGCACGTAATCATGGATTCGCCACAAATCTTAACAATTAAATCTCTACGTATTGTAACCATACATGACATAACAATTAATCATGCAATTTAATCTAAAATTATCCCACATGTAATTTAGGGTTTCGAAATAATTCACTTTTTAATAAAAAATAGAGTAAAAAACCCTAATTTTAAAAAAACAAAACCCTAATTTTATGAAAAACCTAAAAAAACATGTAGTTTTAAATCAAAACAATTATAGTTAAAAAAACTTTAGATTTTTGATAATTATAACATGTTAAAACGGCTCTCGATGCCACTGAAGGTTTATAAGTATCATAACAATTATATAAAACCCTAAACGAGATCAAAACACATATAGCAGAAGCGATTTAACAAGATCATAATTAATAACACAATTATAATTGATGGAATTAGGGTTACTAATACTAGAAAAATCATTCTTTGAAGTATGTCTAATCGAATTGATTACCGGTTTAATTGTGTAACTCAACAGTCTTTTGGTGGGTAAAAGAAATGGGTTGGTTGTCGTTGAGTAGAGTAAAAGTGCAAACTTTAAAGTAAATGACAAGGTAAATAAAACTTAAAATGATTAAAAAGTAAATGGTGAAAAATTATGACTTTAAAAATGAACTAATTAAATGACGAGAAATTAAAACTTGGCAAAAAGTAAATTTGAAAACTTAAATAAAATGCAAATTTGAAAATAAATCTAAGATAAAATAATTAAATAACACTAAAGAAAATGGAGGGAAAAATAAATGCTTGAAAATTAAACAGGAAACAAGAATCAAAACCTAAGTCGGGAAACAAGATTCTTAATCTAATTCGGAATCCATAGGTTCCAACCTAATTCGGAATCCATTCTTAGACCTAGTTCGGAATCCATAAACTAAACCTAAATCGGGAAAGTATGTCCTACATGTAATTCGGAATGCAAAAAACTTACCTAAGTCGGGATATGGGCTTCTGATTCTAATTCGGAATACAGATTAGGCACTTAATTCGGAATCAAACATTCTGCACCTAATTCGGAATGAGCGTTTGCACACAATTCGGGAAAAGGAAGTTCACACTCAATTCGGGAAATATGTCCTTAACCTAGTTCGGAATATGGCCTTTTAACGCAATCCGGAATAAGTGAATCTTTCATGTAATTCGGGAAACACCTAATCTGAACCTAATTCGGAATGAGCAAGTACTTAATTCGGGAAAGAGGTAATGCTACACCTAAGTCGGAATAAACAATTTGCATACAAGTCGGAATAACAGAATCCTACATCTAAGTCGGGTAATTAGGGTTTTGGGGGAATCCAAATTAGATATAGTAATAAGCAAAATGAAAATTAAGCTAAACACTAAATAAGCACTTATCTAAAAATTTAACCAAATCAACTTTAAGAAAAAAGCAAATAAGCCAAAATTTAAAAACTTTTAAAAACACTTAATAATCAAAATATTTAAAATATACTTTTTATATAATAACTTTTAAAAACACTTAATTAAAATTAAGAAAAGCAAGCAATAAGCTATAAGATCAATAAGCTAACACAATCAAACACACAAAAACATAAATAACAAACAAATAAGCATAACAATCAGCAAATAAGCATAAAGATTAAGCAAACAAGAAAGGTAGAATGAGAGATTAATTAAAAACTTGATTAAAGATAAAGATTCAATAACACCAGATTAAAGACTTGCTTGAAATTAAAGACAAGAATATAAATGGCAATATGAAAGTGCATAAAAAATAAATGTGGAAAGACTAATGTGTCAAATTAGCTAACACCTCCTAATGACACATTAGGAGGGTATTTATAGGGAGATTAAATGTGTTGATGCTTTCTTCCTCTTCTAGTCTTTTCATCTTTAAATTCTTCGTCTTTCTCGACGTTGTCTCGGGATTTGTCGATATGAAATGAACACGTCTTCTATATTTCTTCTTTTATTAGATTTGGTTCTTCGACTTCATTAAACTTCCGTCTTTAGACTTTTTCTTCGATAAATCTTCCGAATAGACCTTGGACTTCTGTTCTTTTTGCACTCTTGATCTTTTGACTTCGTCTTTTGTCTTTTTCTTCGATAAAAGCCCGTGAAAGCCCATGTTTTCTCCCCTTTTTATATTTTGGTCCTAAAACACAATAAAAACATAAACCACGCATAATTCCAACATTTTCGACATTAAATATACGTTTTGGCTTGGTTATTATTATAATTAAGTGGAAAAGGATAAGTGTTTTCACACTTATTAAATCCCCTACACTTGACCATTGCAATGCCCTCATGCAATGAATTAATTACAAAGCAAGATTTACATTTTCCATCACAATTAACCCACCTTGGCCTTTATTGAACACAAGACATTAAGGAAACAATATAGTTGAAGGAAAATCAAGTAAAGAAATCAAAGACTCACATTAGGGCTTTGGTTGTCATGAATGTTTATCACTCTCAAGTTTCACGTTCCCTACACCAAGCTTAAAAACGAGATCATTGTTATTATTAGTTAGCAAACTAACACAAACTCATGTGGCTCAATTATTCACTTAGACTCCTTATTCCTAGGTGTATCTATTATATTTTATTGTTGTCTTGAATGATCACGAGGATGCATTGTTGACTTATTTCGATAGTTATTTAGGCTAAAAATAAAGTAGGACAATTTAATCAATAGTTAGCTAAAGGACAAAATCTTTTAAAACTGCTTCTCGGGACCTCATAAAGTTCACATCTTGGCATAACTCGCTTTACGATTTGAGACCTTTCTCGGACCGATATTTGGCATTGACTTCATACTTCAAATCTTGAGATACGATCTTGAAATAATGGTCTTCTCTTCATAATAGGATTTTCTTCACTTGAAGTTCTGAGAGATTCTTCATGACTTCTTCATTTTTCTCCAATATTTATTTGGGATTTTGATATACAACGATCCGCCTCCTTTTAAGACTTTGATCTATTCATCCTCATACCTTGCTAGGGTCTTTTCGAATAGACTTCTCCATGATCTTTAGGGGAGTATTTTCTTTTCGTCGTGTGTCTCGATCCTTCATATTGATATTTGATAAATGATTTTTCTCATCACTTGGGATCTTTAGCAACAAAATGTAGCCCTCGGCCTTGTTAGGGCCTTTTCGGACTCGCCAATCTTTGCATCCCGCTTCAATAAGTTATGCCTTGGCTATGAACTCTAATTAATACCGAGCAACTTTTAAACGATCTTGTGCTAGAAGCTAAGTAAATTTTCAAATCGTACGACCTTATATATTGCAATTAAATTTATTAACAAGCGATGGGAGAAAAAGCTCATAATCAACTCACATAAATTCATGAAAGAATACCAAACTTATAATTGACTCTATCATCTCTCATTCTCCACAATTTAAAATCTCAAAGAATGAGACTCGTGGATGCTTAGCCTATTAAATCAAAGTTTTGGGTTTTCAAGTCATCCATAGGATCTTGCAACTTCTTAGACTTTTTCAAGTTTAGAATTTGCATTTTAAAGTTCCCTTGATAAACGACTTTCTAGGATCAATTATAGGAACTTGCGAAATGTTCTTGTTCTTAACCCATATGAGTTAAGATTTTCGCGAAGTTCCCTATATAAAAGCCTAGCAAAACTTGACTTAAACACGTTAAGGATACTAGCTAGAGTAAACTTAAATAAGTAAACTCGGGTTGAGTCAAAAGATTCATGACGGGCGTAATATATCAAAGACATCTAAACTTATTAAAACCATTTTATTAAAATTTTTTCTAATGAAAGAAAATAATGATAACAAAGGAAATACTAATAGGCCAAAATAGATCAAAAAATTTGAAAAATGTCGAAAAATCAATTTTCCGATTAAAATGAGGACAAATTCATGGAAAAGCCCACTTAACTTCGATAGAAGTCTCCCCTACACTTGATATAAACATTGTCCTCAATGTTTAAGCATGTGGGAGTAAACTCCCCTACACTTAGGACATTGTGCACGTTGTTTAAATCTTGCTAAGGGAGAGACAACTAAAGTGATTCATATTTTAATATTGAAGAATATAAAATAGAGAATCAAAAGAGTTTAGGATAGAACCGGGAAGACGTGTTGATTGTAGTAAAATACACGACTCTTGTTTAGGAAAACAAAAGAACGTATATGAGCGGAAAGTATCGAACAAATGACTTTAAGAAAAATCAAGTGTTAATGACCCAATCAAATAAAATGAGAGAAAGTTCGTTTCCCAAGGAGGTATATGTGTGTGAATTAACTTGTAATTATTTGAGATTAATATTGAGAAGAATGGGGATGAAAGGATGAAAAGACGGTTACGTTAAAATTACACTACGACGTAAACGTAAAGTCGTAAAAAACTACCCAAATTAAAAATTTTACTACTAAAACCAAAAACAAAATAAAAGATTAAAAAGAAGTCTAAAATAATATAAATAAAGATAAAAATCCAACAAAGATATTTTAAAACCTTTTATTAATTAAATATTTAATTTTAAATGCTAATTAAAGCCCTAAAATTAAATATAACTAATTCAAATTTCTAAAATATGATTTTATTGAATAATTACTTAACTTATATTATTAGAAGACTAAAAAGTAATTTTCTAAAAATTAAAAGCTATTAAAACTATTTTTAAAACTCTAAAAATGATTTAAAATGATTAAAAACTAATTAAACTTAAAATAATTATAAAAATTAATCTAAAAGCTAGAAAATTATTCTAAAAATGGAAAAGGTCTTAATTATTGCTAAAGAACTTAAGAAAAATGAAAAATAAAGAGAAATAAAACTTTGAAATTTTATTAATAAAATAATATTAAAATAATACTAAAAATAAAAAGTTTCTAAAATTAATTCTAAAAAATTTCTAAAATCTTAAAATAATATAACTAAGAGAAAAACACAAATTAGAGTTCCTAAACCCTTTTTAGTAATTTTATAAAAATGTTTAATGTTTATAAAAAACCTTAAAATAATATAAAATTAAAAATAAGCCAAATTGAAAACCTAATAAGCTGTAAACCTCAAAATATTATTTAAAAAGCTAAAAATTATTTTTCCTAAAAATAAAAACTCTTTTTTCTATTTTTTAATGATTTTATAAAAAACAGATAATAAATAAATGCTAGAAAATAAACAAATAATGGGAAAATTATGAAACTAGGCTAGAAAAGTCTATAAAGCTTATACTTTCCTAAGAAAAATAAAAAGAAACAAATTAGCTTAAAGAATAAGCTCAAAACCCACGAAATAAGCTACGGCTTTTAATAAGCTGCTCAACCCAAAAACGTGTTAAGTATAGTTTGAAAACAAACTATAACGTAAAAAGCTTATCTAGATCAACGGTAGGACACTTACTCCTCCTACGAGAGGTCTGGTGTTCGAGTCCTGTTGCGGGTAAGTTTTTGCTAAAAATTTCTTTTTTTTATTTTTTCTTTTATCCAACCAATCTGAGCACTCTAATAAGCTAGAAACACAATCAAACTTCCTTTTTGCCAAAGATTAAACACAATGAGAACACAAAACGTGGACAGATTCCAAATTGAACACAAGCAGATTTGTTGTGTTCTGTGTTTTCTTCACAAGTGACAAAAGAAGCAAGAGGAGCTTGCTTGTGGCTTTATATGATGGTGTTTATGGAACAATAGGCACCCTTGTGCTCTTTGGAGCACAAGGAGTCAAGATCTAGCAATTAACTAACACCTTGCACACCAAATAAACAATGCACACAAAAGCAATATCAAGTTTCTGTGATCAAATTCTAAGTCTGGTGGCTTTTATGCAGATTACAAGCACACTAGTGATCTTTAGCTTACCAAATTTGGCACACACACTCACCAACTAGTACTCAAGTAATAACAATAACCCAATCAGCCTAACTCTCAACAAGATTACAAGATCAAGCACGATTTATAGCTAAAAATAAGCAGATAGTGATTAATGCAGATTTAGCTATGCTTAATTTCTTTTTAACTCACCAAACTTGCTTAAATCTTGCACCAAATGATAACCTAACTATCAAACAACTTATCTCAGTCCTATCCAATAGCTCTAACACTTTTTCAAAGCATAAATCAAAATTATTACCCTGCTAAATCATATATCCAAACACCCTTTTAAATTTTGAAAACCAAACTTTTTCAAATCAAATCAATTCAAAACCTACTCAAACTGATCCAAATATCATCAAACATGCATATTAACTCATAAGAACTCAAATCATTCAGCTTTAACAACAAATACCACCAAATCAATCAAATCAAATGAAACTCAATTTTCTGAGACTTTCAAAAAGGTAAAGGGATTTTACCTTAGGGCCTTACATCCAAGGCCCTAGTGGATGCAAATCCACCTCCCACAGGCTGGAGGCCTGCGCTGAACAAAGATCAACAACCTTTCAACACCTGCTTAAGAAAAATCAAAGAAAACACAAAATACAATATTCAAAATATACTTCCTGTTTTATTTTCTTTCTTCCTTAAAACTTTCCAAAACTTTTCAAACCTTCTTAACACGTTTCCAAAACTCTAAAATTACCAACAACATAAACTTTTAACACCAAATCCTTTGGAACAGATTCTCACCAAGAATCTCAAATCTTCAAAACTTTTTATGAAAATTTGAAATTCTTAAACCACAAGTTAACTAGAATTGGAACTCAGTTTTCCTTCAATAGTTATACCAACTTTAATAAAATCATAAAAAGGAATTAGATTGCCAAAAAACAAATACCAAACTTTTATATTTAATCAAAAGGCATTACAAATTTTTTTTGAAGAAAAACTGGAACAAGGGGTTACCACAGACTGGCCCTCCTTTTATACTACTCTAATGAACATACTAGAAGGCTAAAAACAAAACCCTAATCACTAGAAAAATCCCAAAATGCCCTTGACGCGTTTTTGAGTGATGAGTTGTCAAATTGGATCCTGGACGTTTATTTGTGCGTTGGAAGGAAGCAATACATCATGGTTGTTGATTTGGGACACGTCACAGTACTTGGGGATCAAGGTGTTCTCTGATTGGTGGAAAGGGGAATTGGGGGTAGGGTCCACAAGGCGTGGGATTGGGGATTTTATGTGTGGGATTAATTCCTGCGTGTGGGAATTAAACGTGTGCAAGGTTAATTGATTTTTACCCATGTTTAAGTGAAGTAAAAATCTGGAGGTGAAAAGGATAAACAGTAACTCTGTTTGATCCGTATTTGGGGGAAAAGGGTTTGTTTGGCGCAATTTTTGGTTTAAACGTTTCAAAGTGACACCTTTGGTCCTTGTGTTTGGAGATTTTTGGCGAATAAGGTTTTTCAGCCCTAAAACCGTTTTTCCTTTGCAAATAACTTTCATCACTTGACACTTTTGGCACCAAATTTTGGAAAAAGGTTTCAAGGATCATTTTTGCCATTTTGAGTAATTTCAAGGGCTGATCTTGGACAATCTTGATCTTCAAAGGTCTTCAATGACTCTTAATCTTCATGAGGGACCATAATTGACAAATTGATTTTGTTGAGGGACCAATCTTGTCATTTCTTCAAAGTTGAAGGACCTTTTTGCAATTTTGACAAACTTAAGGGACCAAACTTGTAATTATTAATATACAAGGGTTTTAAGTGTCATTTCTTCATTCTTGGAGGATCAATCTTGTTTGTCTTCAAGTCTTCAAGGGTATTTGATGAGAATTCCATGATTAGGGCCCGGTTCATTGTGCGTCTTCGTTTCTCGTGTTCGTTTTTCCTTGTATCTTGTGATCTTTTGTCTTTTTCACGATATCCATACCTAAAATACACAAGTAAACAAACACAAGCATATATATGGTATTTTATGACATTTTTATGCATTTAAAGCCCGAAAAGAACGATGAGATCATGTATAAATGCCATCTCATCACTCCCCCATACTAAGCCATTGCCGTGTCCTCACGCAATGCTAGAATAAAGTATCTAAGCATCACCAAAGTTCAATTCTATTAACCTTTATTGAAAAGTAAAAGACTTTCAACAAACTACGATGATGTGTAAAGACATAATGTATGATTTTCATCACCAAAAGGTGATTTTTAGGGTCAAAGAATAGAAACAAGTTAATGTCCCTTAGAGTAAACTTCGTCATCCTTGATTGTCATACATTCCATGCTAAGTGCAAAAACAAGATCATTGTTGGTACAAGTCACAATGCTAACACTACTCATACGTCCAAATTGTGTAATACTTTTTCTCCCCGCAATCCTAGTTATTATAAAAGGAAATGGGTTACTAGCATTTTTTATCTATTTTTCATGGATCACAAGTGATTCATATTGACTTATTTGAGTAGTTATTAGTCCGAAAGCAAAGTAGCACGATTTGATCAATAGTTAGCCGAAGGACAAAATCTTTTAAAACGGCTTCTCGTGTATCTCCTTAAGTTCATATCTTGGCATAACTCGTTTCACGATTTGAGACCTTTCTCGGACCGATATTTGGCATGTACTTCATACTTCAAATCTTGGGAAGACGTTCTTGAAATTATGGTCTTCATATTTTGGAATTTCTTCACTTGACGTGTTTGAGAGATTCTTCATATAGGACCACGACTTCATCATTTTTCTTCAATCTTTACTTTGGATTTTGATATACAACGATCCGCCTCCTTTTCGGACTTGGATATATTTATCCTCATACCTTGTTAGGGTCTTTTTGGATAGACTTTCTCCATTCTTTAGGGGAGTAATTGCTTCTCGTCGTGTGTCTCGATCCTTCATATTGATTTAGGAATAATGATACTTCACATCATCTTTGGATCTTTAGCAAAAATAGAGCTCCTCATGCCTTGTTAGGGCCTTTTTGGATGATCGCCAATCTTCGCGTCCCGCTTCAATAAGTTATGCCTTGGCTATGAACTCTATTCAACCCCGAGCAACTTTTAAACGATCTTACGCTAGAGGCTAAGTAACCTTTCAAATCGTACGACCTTACTTATTGCAATTATGATTTATTCCTAATGCATTGATCTTATGGGAAGAAAAAGCCACAATTAAAAACATATGAGTTTTTGAAAGAACATTTTCATGTTCTACGTTTAGCATGATCACTTGTCTAACTCTATCATTTCTCGTTCTTCACTATATAAAGACCTCTAATTAAAGAGACTCGTGAATACTTAGCCATGCAAGTCAAAATTAAGCCAAATTTGGATTAGCTTTCATTAAGACTATATCAAATCAAAGTTTTGGGTTTTCAAGCCACCTATAGGATCTTGCACTTTCTTGGACTTTTTCAAGTTTAGAGAATGCATTTTAAAGTTCCCTTGATAAGTGACTTTCTAGAATCAATTATAGGAACTTGCGAAAAGTTCTTGTTCTTAACCCGAATGAATTAAGACTTTCGCGTTTTAAAGCTCCCTATATAAAAGTCTAGCAAAACTTGAATTGAGCGGGTTAAGGAATGTAAATGGCTCCAAATGCCCATCAAGTCAAAAATTAACTCTTATTCTACCCATCGGAAAATATACATTCGTGTCTTAAAAACACTTACGAAAACTAAGAAAAATTTTAAAATTTGGCCATTTTTAGCCTTATTAGCAAAACAAAACATTGAAAATTGGAAAACGTGAGGGCGTAGCAAAGCAAGTACCTATTCACCCCCCCATACTAAAAGTAAACATTGTCCTCAATGTTTCGAGTCTAAAGGTGGAGCACCCCCATATTAGAGACGAAGAGTCGAATGCTTAGGATCTAGCATGGAAAGGGTGATCAACAATATATCTAAAGCCGTTTATTAATTATGCTAAAAGATAATTGTTAGAACAATAAAGGATATGTCATGGAATCGTGAAAAACTTCTTCAAACGAACGATGGAGGCTCACGTAAACGAACACGAGAGTCTTCATCGTATATGATGATGATGATCTAGATAACACAATCACAAACAACCACGAGACAACGAGTTGAAAGGGTACAAGTCCCCTTATTAGTGAATATAAAAGATAAGCATGGGATTTCCCCCACGAGGCACCTCGTTTTTGATTACCGAGTCATGAGCTCGACTCGATCCCCTCAAAATGTGAACATTTAGGGATATCATGGTATGGTCAATTTTTGATGGGGCTTACATGATAAACAAGGCCCAAAAAGCAACCGGTATCAAGGACTAAGTCCTTAGATGATGCAAAATACCGGGGTCGAAAATGGCGTTCTCGTTCTCTTTGGAAAAACAATTTAACGCCACTTCAACATGTGCCATAAACTCAAAGAGTTTGAAGAAAATAGATGAGAAATAGAAGGGTGGGACAATTGGTAAGACAAACGTTTGAGCTACTCGAGGTAGACTCGCACCAAGCAAATAGAAATAGTTTCCATTTATTGCATCGGTGGAAGACCGAGATTTCCCTTTACATGAAATTCCGGGATCGAATATCTCGTCCTCGGCGGACAAGGATGAGGGAACATAAGGGGCTTCCCCCATACTAGAACCACACAAAACATCGTCAAAAGGAGTAGACGAGTTTGTAGCACTCAAAGCACGCGGTGATGACGGAGTTAGATTTGTAGAAAAATCAATTAAATCACATTTAAGATCTTTTCCTTTTTTATCTTTAAAACTCTCCTTATGAAAACCCTTTTTGATTATGTCGAAAATATTTGGTGTTTCTAAGACGATGTTAGTCACACTAAAAATTCTCACATTTTGAAACCGTTTTGGTTTTGGTGGTGGCAAGTTCTCAAAACGTTTATCGACGAAGAAAACCTCCCCATCGGGGTCTACATATTCATTATCCGAAAGATCTTCCGTAGAAACCGGCAACTTATCAACACTTTTCAAGAATGAATGTTCGAGATGAGGCGAAGGATTTTTCGATTCAAGTATTGATGGTTTCTTCTTCTTAGGCTTTACACTCATAACCTCCACCGGCGGAGGAAATGGTAAATTGTTTTTGGCGACATTCCCTAAAACTCTTGGTGAAAATTCTTTGCAAACGACATTGGTCGAGTCACCATGGTTTAAAGTTGCAATAGAATAGACATGAGAAAGATTGGAGTTTTGTGTTGCATTGATGACAAGTTCTTCCTCATTGAAACGAAGGGTGATTTTTCGAGCATGAACATCGATAAGTGCTCTTGATGTATCCAAAAATGAACGACCCAAAATGAGAGGAACTTTTCGATCGATGGGAATGTCTACAACGATAAAGTCAACGGGATAGTAAAACTTTCCGACTTTAACGAAAACGTCCTCGGCTACTCCACATGCCATGATCGTAGAATGATCGGCCATCTCGATAGACATGTTCGAAGGAGTAAGAGCCGGAAGCGAAAGCGATTTGAAAATCTCGAGAGGCATTAAATTAATACTAGCGCCAAGATCGGCCAAGGCGTAGCATTCCTCCATATCTTGAATAGCACACGGAATCAAAAATTTACCGGGATCACCGACTTTTTGTGGTATGCGGCTTAGAAAAACCGATGAACAACTAGACGATTGTTGTAACTTCTCTTTGTTGTTAAGCATACTTTTGAAGTTTGCGGCGAATCGAGGCATCATGATAAGATCGTCGGCAAAACTTATGTTAAAATGCAAATCACGAAACATTTTCATAAATAGCTCAAATTGATAATTGTTCCTTTCTTGTGCTTTCTCTTTGTTACGTCTCGAAGGGTAAGGTAAAGGTGGTGTGGGTTGGTCATTAGGCAACGGCCTTGGAAACTCGGGTTCCACAATTGGTATTGGTTCAACCGTAGGTGTGGTTTGAGCGGTACTTCGTGGGATTGTAATGTGCTCCTTTTCGACCATCACCTCGGGTTCTTTCTCGATTTCCTTCTCCGTAGAAGTACTTGGACGAGAGATTGGTTCCTTGAAAGTTTTACCACTTCGTGTAGTAATAACCTTCATTTCTCCCTTCGGGTTTGCAATGGTATCACTAGGAAGACCACCCGAAGAAGAGGGCTTACACATGATAGCTTCAAACATCTTAGCCATTCGGTCCTCAAATTTTGATTGCCTAGCATCCGCTTTCAGTAACTCTTGCTTAATCTCATGTTGTCCTAATTCCATCTTTTGTTGGTTTTGTGGAAGACGTTGGACATTTCCTTCCATTTTGTTTGCATGAGTTTTAAGTTCATTAGCAAGTTCATTTTTAAGCTCGTTTTTCAACTCGGATCTTAAGCTAATCATCTCACGTTGCATATTATCAAATTTAGCATCATTTGCTTTTGCATAATCCAAAAATTCTCCTTGCAAATTTTTAGTGTGAGCATTTTGAAAACCTTGTGTAGTGTTTTGAAAATCACGGTTTTGGTTTTGATTAGAGATTTGTCCATTCCCACTTTGATAATTCCCTTTGTTGTAATTGCGTGTGTTGCCTTGGTAATTACCTTGGTTGTTGTTTCGATAATTATTAACATTTTGGTTTGGTGGAGCTTGATTTTGGCGGGAACCTTGGCCGTTTTGGTTATAAGTTCCCGTTGCTACATAAGCACTCGAAGTGTTACCATCCGCGGTAATGCACTCGGAAAGATCATGAGCTCCCCCACAAGATAAACAACTCTTAGCAACCGCTTTAACCGAAGCGGAATTGGAAGCTTCTTGAGCCTTCCAATGGGACATTAGATTAGCAAATCTATCAAAAAACCGATTTTCCTCATTAGCTTCATCATGTAAGGCGTTAATGCTACGAGACGATTGTGACGAAGATGACGAACCCATATTGGCAACACTCGGTGTGTTACGAGGGCTATAAACCTTAGATCGATTTTCAATGATTTGTAAAGCCTCATTTGTCGTCTTGCACAAAAAATTACCACCCGCGGTGGCATTCAAATAATCTCGTTCATGATCATTAAGCCCATTATAAAAAGTATCCACTTGATGCAATTCCGAAAAATCATGGTGTGGACATTCATGTAACATCTCTTTAAATCGTTCCCATGCCATTGAAAAACTTTCATTATTACGTTGCACAAATCGTGAAATCTCATTTTTTAAGTGTGTTGTTTTAGATGGTGGAAAAAACTTGTTCACAAACTTAGAAACGAGATCGGTCCATGTCAAAATCGAATTTGGCGGTTCTTTCTCGAGCCAAATTTTTGCGGGTCCATCCAACGAATATGGAAACAACATCATCTTAATGGCGTCATGTGGAACATCCTTGAATTTGCTAGTGGCGGTGAGACGGTTGAAATTCCTAATGTGGTAATGCGGGTTGTCTTTCTCGTGACCTCTAAACTTGTTTGCTTGCAACATCGACATTAAACCCGTCTTAATCTCGAAATTCTCCGCAAGGATGGCGGGAATCACAATAGCCTCTCCAAAACCCTCGGTGGGTGCTTGTAGCAACTCCATCATAGTACGATTAGCCATGAAGACTTCTTGTTCTACAATAGGTTCAACAATTGGAGGTTCTTCAACAATCAACGATCCTTGATTTGCTTGCTTTTGAAGTCGTTTACGAGCTCGTTTTGCTTGATTATGAGTGATCATAAACTACACGAAGAATGGGAGGTGAGCAAAGAAGATTCTTTTTGGTTGTTTTGTGAATTTTCAATTTTTTTTGTGTTTTTGATGATATTTAATTTTTTTTGGATTTTGGTGTATCTTCGTAGACAACAATCTACAAAATCTCTCCTCGAATCAAACTCTTGATTAAAGAAGCCTCAAAGGAATGAAAACGATCACGTGGAGTGAACGCCTTCGAATGACTTTAGAACTTTGGTGAAAACCAAATTGTTCACGAGGGTTTAATCACAAAGAAACCAAGCAAATATAGTATACGTATTAATACTTTGGGCGGAAAAACCCTCGATTAGCCTTCAAAATCAAATACTCACAAGCAAGCGGGGAAACGAGGCGGCGCGAAGCACTTAAGAGCCTTTTTCCTTAGGGTATATTTTATAATACCCGCCATATACCCACCTTATAGTTTGTATTTTTCAAAATCGAGCTTCACGAAAGTATTTATCTATTTTTGCCTTTTCTTTTGTTTGAGATTCGAATACAATAATTAGGAGATCAAATCCCAATTAAGGTTGTGTTTTCACACTTTTGGAGATATTGTATTTTGATTGTGATACTTAATACAATATAGTAATATTTCTACAAGAAAAACCAAGAAAACCGATAATACGTGTTAAGGGAGTTCCACTTAACACAAATATTTATTATGGATAATATCAAAAACAAAAGATTCCAAATTAAAGCACAATACACCTCCCCGGCAGCGGCGCCAAATATGATTGTAGTAAAATACACGACTCTTGTTTAGGAAAACAAAAGAACGTATATGAGCGGAAAGTATCGAACAAATGACTTTAAGAAAAATCAAGTGTTAATGACCCAATCAAATAAAATGAGAGAAAGTTCGTTTCCCAAGGAGGTATATGTGTGTGAATTAACTTGTAATTATTTGAGATTAATATTGAGAAGAATGGGGATGAAAGGATGAAAAGACGGTTACGTTAAAATTACACTACGACGTAAACGTAAAGTCGTAAAAAACTACCCAAATTAAAAATTTTACTACTAAAACCAAAAACAAAATAAAAGATTAAAAAGAAGTCTAAAATAATATAAATAAAGATAAAAATCCAACAAAGATATTTTAAAACCTTTTATTAATTAAATATTTAATTTTAAATGCTAATTAAAGCCCTAAAATTAAATATAACTAATTCAAATGTCTAAAATATGATTTTATTGAATAATTACTTAACTTATATTATTAGAAGACTAAAAAGTAATTTTCTAAAAATTAAAAGCTATTAAAACTATTTTTAAAACTCTAAAAATGATTTAAAATGATTAAAAACTAATTAAACTTAAAATAATTATAAAAATTAATCTAAAAGCTAGAAAATTATTCTAAAAATGGAAAAGGTCTTAATTATTGCTAAAGAACTTAAGAAAAATGAAAAATAAAGAGAAATAAAACTTTGAATTTTTATTAATAAAATAATATTAAAATAATACTAAAAATAAAAAGTTTCTAAAATTAATTCTAAAAAATTTCTAAAATCTTAAAATAATCTAACTAAGAGAAAAACACAAATTAGAGTTCCTAAACCCTTTTTAGTAATTTTATAAAAATGTTTAAAGTTTATAAAAAACCTTAAAATAATATAAAATTAAAAATAAGCCAAATTGAAAACCTAATAAGCTGTAAACCTCAAAATATTATTTAAAAAGCTAAAAATTATTTTTCCTAAAAATAAAAACTCTTTTTTCTATTTTTTAATGATTTTATAAAAAACGGATAATAAATAAATGCTAGAAAATAAACAAATAATGGGAAAATTATGAAACTAGGCTAGAAAAGTCTATAAAGCTTATACTTTCCTAAGAAAAATAAAAAGAAACAAATTAGCTTAAAGAATAAGCTCAAAACCCACGAAATAAGCTACGGCTTTTAATAAGCTGCTCAACCCAAAAACGTGTTAAGTATAGTTTGAAAACAAACTATAACGTAAAAAGCTTATCTAGATCAACGGTAGGACACTTACTCCTCCTACGAGAGGTCTGGTGTTCGAGTCCTGTTGCGGGTAAGTTTTTGCTAAAAATTTCTTTTTTTATTTTTTCTTTTATCCAACCAATCTGAGCACTCTAATAAGCTAGAAACACAATCAAACTTCCTTTTTGCCAAAGATTAAACACAATGAGAACACAAAACGTGGACAGATTCCAAATTGAACACAAGCAGATTTGTTGTGTTCTGTGTTTTCTTCACAAGTGACAAAAGAAGCAAGAGGAGCTTGCTTGTGGCTTTATATGGTGGTGTTTATGGAACAATAGGCACCCTTGTGCTCTTTGGAGCACAAGGAGTCAAGATCTAGCAATTAACTAACACCTTGCACACCAAATTCTCAAAACAATGCACACAAAAGCAATATCAAGTTTCTGTGATCAAATTCTAAGTCTGGTGGCTTTTATGCAGATTACAAGCACACTAGTGATCTTTAGCTTACCAAATTTGGCACACACACTCACCAACTAGTACTCAAGTAATAACAATAACCCAATCAGCCTAACTCTCAACAAGATTACAAGATCAAGCACGATTTATAGCTAAAAATAAGCAGATAGTGATTAATGCAGATTTAGCTATGCTTAATTTCTTTTTAACTCACCAAACTTGCTTAAATCTTGCACCAAATGATAACCTAACTATCAAACAACTTATCTCAGTCCTATCCAATAGCTCTAACACTTTTTCAAAGCATAAATCAAAATTATTACCCTGCTAAATCATATATCCAAACACCCTTTTAAATTTTGAAAACCAAACTTTTTCAAATCAAATCAATTCAAAACCTACTCAAACTGATCCAAATATCATCAAACATGCATATTAACTCATAAGAACTCAAATCATTCAGCTTTAACAACAAATACCACCAAATCAATCAAATCAAATGAAACTCAATTTTCTGAGACTTTCAAAAAGGTAAAGGGATTTTACCTTAGGGCCTTACATCCAAGGCCCTAGTGGATGCAAATCCACCTCCCACAGGCTGGAGGCCTGCGCTGAACAAAGATCAACAACCTTTCAACACTTGCTTAAGAAAAATCAAAGAAAACACAAAATACAATATTCAAAATATACTTCCTGTTTTATTTTCTTTCTTCCTTAAAACTTTCCAAAACTTTTCAAACCTTCTTAACACGTTTCCAAAACTCTAAAATTACCAACAACATAAACTTTTAACACCAAATCCTTTGGAACAGATTCTCACCAAGAATCTCAAATCTTCAAAACTTTTTATGAAAATTTGAAATTCTTAAACCACAAGTTAACTAGAATTGGAACTCAGTTTTCCTTCAATACTTATACCAACTTTAATAAAATCATAAAAAGGAATTAGATTGCCAAAAAACAAATACCAAACTTCTATATTTAATCAAAAGGCATTACAAAATTTTTTTGAAGAAAAACTGGAACAAGGGGTTACCACAGACTGGCCCTCCTTTTATACTACTCTAATGAACATACTAGAAGGCTAAAAACAAAACCCTAATCACTAGAAAAATCCCAAAATGCCCTTGACGCGTTTTTGAGTGATGAGTTGTCAAATTGGATCCTGGACGTTTATTTGTGCGTTGGAAGGAAGCAATACATCATGGTTGTTGATTTGGGACACGTCACAGTACTTGGGGATCAAGGTGTTCTCTGATTGGTGGAAAGGGGAATTGGGGGTAGGGTCCACAAGGCGTGGGATTGGGGATTTTATGTGTGGGATTAGTTCCTGCGTGTGGGAATTAAACGTGTGCAAGGTTAATTGATTTTTACCCATGTTTAAGTGAAGTAAAAATCTGGAGGTGAAAAGGATAAACAGTAACTCTGTTTGATCCGTATTTGGGGGAAAAGGGTTTGTTTGGCGCAATTTTTGGTTTAAACGTTTCAAAGTGACACCTTTGGTCCTTGTGTTTGGAGATTTTTGGCGAATAAGGTTTTTCAGCCCTAAAACCGTTTTTCCTTTGCAAATAACTTTCATCACTTGACACTTTTGGCACCAAATTTTGGAAAAAGGTTTCAAGGATCATTTTTGCCATTTTGAGTAATTTCAAGGGCTGATCTTGGACAATCTTGATCTTCAAAGGTCTTCAATGACTCTTAATCTTCATGAGGGACCATAATTGACAAATTGATTTTGTTGAGGGACCAATCTTGTCATTTCTTCAAAGTTGAAGGACCTTTTTGCAATTTTGACAAACTTAAGGGACCAAACTTGTAATTATTAATATACAAGGGTTTTAAGTGTCATTTCTTCATTCTTGGAGGATCAATCTTGTTTGTCTTCAAGTCTTCAAGGGTATTTGATGAGAATTCCATGATTAGGGCCCGGTTCATTGTGCGTCTTCGTTTCTCGTGTTCGTTTTTCCTTGTATCTTGTGATCTTTTGTCTTTTTCACAATATCCATACCTAAAATACACAAGTAAACAAACACAAGCATATATATGGTATTTTATGACATTTTTATGCATTTAAAGCCCGAAAAGAACGATGAGATCATGTATAAATGCCATCTCATCACTCCCCCATACTAAGCCATTGCCGTGTCCTCACGCAATGCTAGAATAAAGTATCTAAGCATCACCAAAGTTCAATTTTATTAACCTTTATTGAAAAGTAAAAGACTTGCAACAAACTACGATGATGTGTAAAGACATAATGTATGATTTTCATCACCAAAAGGTGATTTTTAGGGTCAAAGAATAGAAACAAGTTAATGTCCCTTGGAGTAAACTTCGTCATCCTTGATTGTCATACATTCCATGCTAAGTGCAAAAACAAGATCATTGTTGGTACAAGTCACAATGCTAACACTACTCATACGTCCAAATTGTGTAATACTTTTTCTCCCCACAATCCTAGTTATTATAAAAGGAAATGGGTTACTAGCATTTTTTATCTATTTGTCATGGATCACAAGTGATTCATATTGACTTATTTGAGTAGTTATTAGTCCGAAAGCAAAGTAGCACGATTTGATCAATAGTTAGCCGAAGGACAAAATCTTTTAAAACGGCTTCTCGTGTATCTCCTTAAGTTCATATCTTGGCATAACTCGTTTCACGATTTGAGACCTTTCTCGGACCGATATTTGGCATGTACTTCATACTTCAAATCTTGGGAAGACGTTCTTGAAATTATGGTCTTCATATTTTGGAATTTCTTCACTTGACGTTTTTGAGAGATTCTTCATATAGGACCACGACTTCATCATTTTTCTTCAATCTTTACTTTGGATTTTGATATACAACGATCCGCCTCCTTTTCGGACTTGGATATATTTATCCTCATACCTTGTTAGGGTCTTTTTGGATAGACTTTCTCCATTCTTTAGGGGAGTAATTGCTTCTCGTCGTGTGTCTCGATCCTTCATATTGATTTAGGAATAATGATACTTCACATCATCTTTGGATCTTTAGCAAAAATAGAGCTCCTCATGCCTTGTTAGGGCCTTTTTGGATGATCGCCAATCTTCGCGTCCCGCTTCAATAAGTTATGCCTTGGCTATGAACTCTATTCAACCCCGAGCAACTTTTAAACGATCTTGCGCTAGAGGCTAAGTAACCTTTCAAATCGTACGACCTTACTTATTGCGATTATGATTTATTCCTAATGCATTGATCTTATGGGAAGAAAAAGCCACAATTAAAAACATATGAGTTTTTGAAAGAACATTTTCATGTTCTACGTTTAGCATGATCACTTGTCTAACTCTATCATTTCTCGTTCTTCACTATATAAAGACCTCTAATTAAAGAGACTCGTGAATACTTAGCCATGCAAGTCAAAATTAAGCCAAATTTGGATTAGCTTTCATTAAGACTATATCAAATCAAAGTTTTGGGTTTTCAAGCCACCAATAGGATCTTGCACTTTCTTGGACTTTTTCAAGTTTAGAGAATGCATTTTAAAGTTCCCTTGATAAGTGACTTTCTAGAATCAATTATAGGATCTTGCGAAAAGTTATTGTTCTTAACCCGAATGAATTAAGACTTTCGCGTTTTAAAGCTCCCTATATAAAAGTCTAGCAAAACTTGAATTGAGCGGGTTAAGGAATGTAAATGGCTCCAAATGCCCATCAAGTCAAAAATTAACTCTTATTCTACCCATCGGAAAATATACATTCGTGTCTTAAAAACACTTATGAAAACTAAGAAAAATTTTAAAATTTGGCCATTTTTAGCCTTATTAGCAAAACAAAACATTGAAAATTGGAAAACGTGAGGGCGTAGCAAAGCAAGTACCTATTCACCCCCCCATACTAAAAGTAAACATTGTCCTCAATGTTTCGAGTCTAAAGGTGGAGCACCCCCATACTAGAGACGAAGAGTCGAATGCTTAGGATCTAGCATGGAAAGGGTGATCAACAATATATCTAAAGCCGTTTATTAATTATGCTAAAAGATAATTGTTAGAACAATAAAGGATATGTCATGGAATCGTGAAAAACTTCTTCAAACGAACGATAGAGGCTCACGTAAACGAACACGAGAGTCTTCATCGTATATGATGATGATGATCTAGATAACACAATCACAAACAACCACGAGACAACGAGTTGAAAGGGTACAAGTCCCCTTATTAGTGAATATAAAAGATAAGCATGGGATTTCCCCCACGAGGCACCTCGTTTTTGATTACCGAGTCATGAGCTCGACTCGATCCCCTCAAAATGTGAACATTTAGGGATATCATGGTATGGTCAATTTTTGATGGGGCTTACATGATAAACAAGGCCCAAAAAGCAACCGGTATCAAGGACTAAGTCCTTAGATGATGCAAAATACCGGGGTCGAAAATGGCGTTCTCGTTCTCTTTGGAAAAACAATTTAACGCCACTTCAACATGTGCCATAAACTCAAAGAGTTTGAAGAAAATAGATGAGAAATAGAAGGGTGGGACAATTGGTAAGACAAACGTTTGAGCTACTCGAGGTAGACTCGCACCAAGCAAATAGAAATAGTTTCCATTTATTGCATCGGTGGAAGACCGAGATTTCCCTTTACATGAATTTCCGGGATCGAATATCTCGTCCTCGGCGGACAAGGATGAGGGAACATAAGGGGCTTCCCCCATACTAGAACCACACAAAACATCGTCAAAAGGAGTAGACGAGTTTGTAGCACTCAAAGCACGCGGTGATGACGGAGTTAGATTTGTAGAAAAATCAATTAAATCACATTTAAGATCTTTTCCTTTTTTATCTTTAAAACTCTCCTTATGAAAACCCTTTTTGATTATGTCGAAAATATTTGGTGTTTCTAAGACGATGTTAGTCACACTAAAAATTCTCACATTTTGAAACCGTTTTGGTTTTGGTGGTGGCAAGTTCTCAAAACGTTTATCGACGAAGAAAACCTCCCCATCGGGGTCTACATATTCATTATCCGAAAGATCTTCCGTAGAAACCGGCAACTTATCAACACTTTTCAAGAATGAATGTTCGAGATGAGGCGAAGGATTTTTCGATTCAAGTATTGATGGTTTCTTCTTCTTAGGCTTTACACTCATAACCTCCACCGGCGGAGGAAATGGTAAATTGTTTTTGGCGACATTCCCTAAAACTCTTGGTGAAAATTCTTTGCAAACGACATTGGTCGAGTCACCATGGTTTAAAGTTGCAATAGAATAGACATGAGAAAGATTGGAGTTTTGTGTTGCATTGATGACAAGTTCTTCCTCATTGAAACGAAGGGTGATTTTTCGAGCATGAACATCGATAAGTGCTCTTGATGTATCCAAAAATGAACGACCCAAAATGAGAGGAACTTTTCGATCGATGGGAATGTCTACAACGATAAAGTCAACGGGATAGTAAAACTTTCCGACTTTAACGAAAACGTCCTCGGCTACTCCACATGCCATGATCGTAGAATGATCGGCCATCTCGATAGACATGTTCGAAGGAGTAAGAGCCGGAAGCGAAAGCGATTTGAAAATCTCGAGAGGCATTAAATTAATACTAGCGCCAAGATCGGCCAAGGCGTAGCATTCCTCCATATCTTGAATAGCACACGGAATCAAAAATTTACCGGGATCACCGACTTTTTGTGGTATGCGGCTTAGAAAAACCGATGAACAACTAGACGATTGTTGTAACTTCTCTTTGTTGTTAAGCATACTTTTGAAGTTTGCGGCGAATCGAGGCATCATGATAAGAGCGTCGGCAAAACTTATGTTAAAATGCAAATCACGAAACATTTTCATAAATAGCTCAAATTGATAATTGTTCCTTTCTTGTGCTTTCTCTTTGTTACGTCTCGAAGGGTAAGGTAAAGGTGGTGTGGGTTGGTCATTAGGCAACGGCCTTGGAAACTCGGGTTCCACAATTGGTATTGGTTCAACCGTAGGTGTGGTTTGAGCGGTACTTCGTGGGATTGTAATGTGCTCCTTTTCGACCATCACCTCGGGTTCTTTCTCGATTTCCTTCTCCGTAGAAGTACTTGGACGAGAGATTGGTTCCTTGAAAGTTTTACCACTTCGTGTAGTAATAACCTTCATTTCTCCCTTCGGGTTTGCAATGGTATCACTAGGAAGACCACCCGAAGAAGAGGGCTTACACATGATAGCTTCAAACATCTTAGCCATTCGGTCCTCAAATTTTGATTGCCTAGCATCCGCTTTCAGTAACTCTTGCTTAATCTCATGTTGTCCTAATTCCATCTTTTGTTGGTTTTGTGGAAGACGTTGGACATTTCCTTCCATTTTGTTTGCATGAGTTTTAAGTTCATTAGCAAGTTCATTTTTAAGCTCGTTTTTCAACTCGGATCTTAAGCTAATCATCTCACGTTGCATATTATCAAATTTAGCATCATTTGCTTTTGCATAATCCAAAAATTCTCCTTGCAAATTTTTAGTGTGAGCATTTTGAAAACCTTGTGTAGTGTTTTGAAAATCACGGTTTTGGTTTTGATTAGAGATTTGTCCATTCCCACTTTGATAATTCCCTTTGTTGTAATTGCGTGTGTTGCCTTGGTAATTACCTTGGTTGTTGTTTCGATAATTATTAACATTTTGGTTTGGTGGAGCTTGATTTTGGCGGGAACCTTGGCCGTTTTGGTTATAAGTTCCCGTTGCTACATAAGCACTCGAAGTGTTACCATCCGCGGTAATGCACTCGGAAAGATCATGAGCTCCCCCACAAGATAAACAACTCTTAGCAACCGCTTTAACCGAAGCGGAATTGGAAGCTTCTTGAGCCTTCCAATGGGACATTAGATTAGCAAATCTATCAAAAAACCGATTTTCCTCATTAGCTTCATCATGTAAGGCGTTAATGCTACGAGACGATTGTGACGAAGATGACGAACCCATATTGGCAACACTCGGTGTGTTACGAGGGCTATAAACCTTAGATCGATTTTCAATGATTTGTAAAGCCTCATTTGTCGTCTTGCACAAAAAATTACCACCCGCGGTGGCATTCAAATAATCTCGTTCATGATCATTAAGCCCATTATAAAAAGTATCCACTTGATGCAATTCCGAAAAATCATGGTGTGGACATTCATGTAACATCTCTTTAAATCGTTCCCATGCCATTGAAAAACTTTCATTATTACGTTGCACAAATCGTGAAATCTCATTTTTTAAGTGTGTTGTTTTAGATGGTGGAAAAAACTTGTTCACAAACTTAGAAACGAGATCGGTCCATGTCAAAATCGAATTTGGCGGTTCTTTCTCGAGCCAAATTTTTGCGGGTCCATCCAACGAATATGGAAACAACATCATCTTAATGGCGTCATGTGGAACATCCTTGAATTTGCTAGTGGCGGTGAGACGGTTGAAATTCCTAATGTGGTAATGCGGGTTGTCTTTCTCGTGACCTCTAAACTTGTTTGCTTGCAACATCGACATTAAACCCGTCTTAATCTCGAAATTCTCCGCAAGGATGGCGGGAATCACAATAGCCTCTCCAAAACCCTCGGTGGGTGCTTGTAGCAACTCCATCATAGTACGATTAGCCATGACGACTTCTTGTTCTACAATAGGTTCAACAATTGGAGGTTCTTCAACAATCAACGATCCTTGATTTGCTTGCTTTTGAAGTCGTTTACGAGCTCGTTTTGCTTGATTACGAGTGATCATAAACTACACGAAGAATGGGAGGTGAGCAAAGAAGATTCTTTTTGGTTGTTTTGTGAATTTTCAATTTTTTTATGTTTTTGATGATATTTAATTTTTTTTGGATTTTGGTGTATCTTCGTAGACAACAATCTACAAAATCTCTCCTCGAATCAAAATCTTGATTAAAGAAGCCTCAAAGGAATGAAAACGATCACGTGGAGTGAACGCCTTCGAATGACTTTAGAACTTTGGTGAAAACCAAATTGTTCACGAGGGTTTAATCACAAAGAAACCAAGCAAATATAGTATACGTATTAATACTTTGGGCGGCAAAACCCTCGATTAGCCTTCAAAATCAAATACTCACAAGCAAGCGGGGAAACGAGGCGGCGCGAAGCACTTAAGAGCCTTTTTCCTTAGGGTATATTTTATAATACCCGCCTTATACCCACCTTATAGTTTGTATTTTTCAAAATCGAGCTTCACGAAAGTATTTATCTATTTTTGCCTTTTCTTTTGTTTGAGATTCGAATACAATAATTAGGAGATCAAATCCCAATTAAGGTTGTGTTTTCACACTTTTGGAGATATTGTATTTTGATTGTGATACTTAATACAATATAGTAATATTTCTACAAGAAAAACCAAGAAAACCGATAATACGTGTTAAGGGAGTTCCACTTAACACAAATATTTATTATGGATAATATCAAAAACAAAAGATTCCAAATTAAAGCACAATAACCTCCCCGGCAGCGGCGCCAAAATTGATTGTAGTAAAATACACGACTCTTGTTTAGGAAAACAAAAGAACGTATATGAGCGGAAAGTATCGAACAAATGACTTTAAGAAAAATCAAGTGTTAATGACCCAATCAAATAAAATGAGAGAAAGTTCGTTTCCCAAGGAGGTATATGTGTGTGAATTAACTTGTAATTATTTGAGATTAATATTGAGAAGAATGGGGATGAAAGGATGAAAAGACGGTTACGTTAAAATTACACTACGACGTAAACGTAAAGTCGTAAAAAACTACCCAAATTAAAAATTTTACTACTAAAACCAAAAACAAAATAAAAGATTAAAAAGAAGTCTAAAATAATATAAATAAAGATAAAAATCCAACAAAGATATTTTAAAACCTTTTATTAATTAAATATTTAATTTTAAATGCTAATTAAAGCCCTAAAATTAAATATAACTAATTCAAATGTCTAAAATATGATTTTATTGAATAATTACTTAACTTATATTATTAGAAGACTAAAAAGTAATTTTCTAAAAATTAAAAGCTATTAAAACTATTTTTAAAACTCTAAAAATGATTTAAAATGATTAAAAACTAATTAAACTTAAAATAATTATAAAAATTAATCTAAAAGCTAGAAAATTATTCTAAAAATGGAAAAGGTCTTAATTATTGCTAAAGAACTTAAGAAAAATGAAAAATAAAGAGAAATAAAACTTTGAATTTTTATTAATAAAATAATATTAAAATAATACTAAAAATAAAAAGTTTCTAAAATTAATTCTAAAAAATTTCTAAAATCTTAAAATAATCTAACTAAGAGAAAAACACAAATTAGAGTTCCTAAACCCTTTTTAGTAATTTTATAAAAATGTTTAAAGTTTATAAAAAACCTTAAAATAATATAAAATTAAAAATAAGCCAAATTGAAAACCTAATAAGCTGTAAACCTCAAAATATTATTTAAAAAGCTAAAAATTATTTTTCCTAAAAATAAAAACTCTTTTTTCTATTTTTTAATGATTTTATAAAAAACGGATAATAAATAAATGCTAGAAAATAAACAAATAATGGGAAAATTATGAAACTAGGCTAGAAAAGTCTATAAAGCTTATACTTTCCTAAGAAAAATAAAAAGAAACAAATTAGCTTAAAGAATAAGCTCAAAACCCACGAAATAAGCTACGGCTTTTAATAAGCTGCTCAACCCAAAAACGTGTTAAGTATAGTTTGAAAACAAACTATAACGTAAAAAGCTTATCTAGATCAATGGTAGGACACTTACTCCTCCTACGAGAGGTCTGGTGTTCAAGTCCTGTTGCGGGTAAGTTTTTGCTAAAAATTTCTTTTTTTTATTTTTTCTTTTATCCAACCAATCTGAGCACTCTAATAAGCTAGAAACACAATCAAACTTCCTTTTTGCCAAAGATTAAACACAATGAGAACACAAAACGTGGACAGATTCCAAATTGAACACAAGCAGATTTGTTGTGTTCTGTGTTTTCTTCACAAGTGACAAAAGAAGCAAGAGGAGCTTGCTTGTGGCTTTATATGGTGGTGTTTATGGAACAATAGGCACCCTTGTGCTCTTTGGAGCACAAGGAGTCAAGATCTAGCAATTAACTAACACCTTGCACACCAAATTCTCAAAACAATGCACACAAAAGCAATATCAAGTTTCTGTGATCAAATTCTAAGTCTGGTGGCTTTTATGCAGATTACAAGCACACTAGTGATCTTTAGCTTACCAAATTTGGCACACACACTCACCAACTAGTACTCAAGTAATAACAATAACCCAATCAGCCTAACTCTCAACAAGATTACAAGATCAAGCACGATTTATAGCTAAAAATAAGCAGATAGTGATTAATGCAGATTTAGCTATGCTTAATTTCTTTTTAACTCACCAAACTTGCTTAAATCTTGCACCAAATGATAACCTAACTATCAAACAACTTATCTCAGTCCTATCCAATAGCTCTAACACTTTTTCAAAGCATAAATCAAAATTATTACCATGCTAAATCATATATCCAAACACCCTTTTAAATTTTGAAAACCAAACCTTTTCAAATCAAATCAATTCAAAACCTACTCAAACTGATCCAAATATCATCAAACATGCATATTAACTCATAAGAACTCAAATCATTCAGCTTTAACAACAAATACCACCAAATCAATCAAATCAAATGAAACTCAATTTTCTGAGACTTTCAAAAAGGTAAAGGGATTTTACCTTCGGGCCTTACATCCAAGGCCCTAGTGGATGCAAATCCACCTCCCACAGGCTGGAGGCCTGCGCTGAACAAAGATCAACAACCTTTCAACACCTGCTTAAGAAAAATCAAAGAAAACACAAAATACAATATTCAAAATATACTTCCTGTTTTATTTTCTTTCTTCCTTAAAACTTTCCAAAACTTTTCAAACCTTCTTAACACGTTTCCAAAACTCTAAAATTACCAACAACATAAACTTTTAACACCAAATCCTTTGGAACAGATTCTCACCAAGAATCTCAAATCTTCAAAACTTTTTATGAAAATTTGAAATTCTTAAACCACAAGTTAACTAGAATTGGAACTCAGTTTTCCTTCAATACTTATACTAACTTTAATAAAATCATAAAAAGGAATTAGATTGCCAAAAAACAAATACCAAACTTTTATATTTAATCAAAAGGCATTACAAAATTTTTTTGAAGAAAAACT
Organism: Glebionis coronaria; assembly: GCA_025667525.1. Taxonomy (NCBI): domain Eukaryota; kingdom Viridiplantae; phylum Streptophyta; class Magnoliopsida; order Asterales; family Asteraceae; genus Glebionis; species Glebionis coronaria. The sequence goes on along the minus strand of CM046876.1, from coordinate 416,206,285 downwards.
GGAACAAGGGGTTACCACAGACTGGCCCTCCTTTTATACTACTCTAATGAACATACTAGAAGGCTAAAAACAAAACCCTAATCACTAGAAAAATCCCAAAATGCCCTTGACGCGTTTTTGAGTGATGAGTTGTCAAATTGGATCCTGGACGTTTATTTGTGCGTTGGAAGGAAGCAATACATCATGGTTGTTGATTTGGGACACGTCACAGTACTTGGGGATCAAGGTGTTCTCTGATTGGTGGAAAGGGGAATTGGGGGTAGGGTCCACAAGGCGTGGGATTGGGGATTTTATGTGTGGGATTAGTTCCTGCGTGTGGGAATTAAACGTGTGCAAGGTTAATTTATTTTTACCCATGTTTAAGTGAAGTAAAAATCTGGAGGTGAAAAGGATAAACAGTAACTCTGTTTGATCCGTATTTGGGGGAAAAGGGTTTGTTTGGAGCAATTTTTGGTTTAAACGTTTCAAAGTGACACCTTTGGTCCTTGTGTTTGGAGATTTTTGGCGAATAAGGTTTTTCAGCCCTAAAACCGTTTTTCCTTTGCAAATAACTTTCATCACTTGACACTTTTGGCACCAAATTTTGGAAAAAGGTTTCAAGGATCATTTTTGCCATTTTGAGTAATTTCAAGGGCTGATCTTGGACAATCTTGATCTTCAAAGGTCTTCAATGACTCTTAATCTTCATGAGGGACCATAATTGACAAATTGATTTTGTTGAGGGACCAATCTTGTCATTTCTTCAAAGTTGAAGGACCTTTTTGCAATTTTGACAAACTTAAGGGACCAAACTTGTAATTATTAATATACAAGGGTTTTAAGTGTCATTTCTTCATTCTTGGAGGATCAATCTTGTTTGTCTTCAAGTCTTCAAGGGTATTTGATGAGAATTCCATGATTAGGGCCCGGTTCATTGTGCGTCTTCGTTTCTCGTGTTCGTTTTTCCTTGTATCTTGTGATCTTTTGTCTTTTTCACGATATCCATACCTAAAATACACAAGTAAACAAACACAAGCATATATATGGTATTTTATGACATTTTTATGCATTTAAAGCCCGAAAAGAACGATGAGATCATGTATAAATGCCATCTCATCACGTGTACATATAATCACGGGTCGTAAAAAGGCATCAAGAATGAATCTTTGAAAGCTCGAATCCCTGTACATGACAAGAAAGAAAAGAACAAACACATACGAGGGTCTCCCCTACACTTATTATAAAAACGGATAAAAAGGGATAGATACTCGGGTTGCCTCCCGAGAAGCGCTTGTTTTTGTTAACCGAGTCGTGAGCCTGACTCGACCTTGATTAGCATGGTAATAACCTTGAAGAACATCCACCGGGATCAAATACATGGTTTTCGTCCATCAAATAGCACAAGCTTAAGGCGAACAAGGCAAGCCAAAGAAGAGTAGGCAAGGTTCCCTTAAGCAGTTGTTGAGCACGGTGGTAGAAAGTATGATGAAGTGCAAGCATATCTCTATTGTTTCCAAAAATCTTTCCTTTTATTTCATCAGATGGATACTGAGATGGCTTAAAAATTGCAATACCGGGATCGAACACCTTTTCCTTTAGTGGAAAATAACACTCAGGCTCAGTAGACCTTGAAGAAGATCCGCTCATAAATCTCACAATCTCATCCTCAGAAGGTGGATAAAGAGGTGTTAAAACATAAGTACTACGGATATCGGTGTCGTCCGGCTTCTTCTTCTTTGAAATGGGTTTCTTAATATCCGAAGGAGGATAAAGACCATAATCAAAGTCCAAAGGAGGAGAATCATTCTCATTGAGGAAGAATATGGGTTTTTCTTCTTCTTTGGCTGTTGGCCAGTTGTTGCCTTGGACGTCGTGGTGTACTGCCCAGAGGTCAAAGACGTAGACTTGCTAGACACATCAGAAGTATTCACCTTCTCAGAGGAAGGGAGCAAGGACTGCACAACAGCAAGTTGTTTATTTGTAATGTTCATCATGTGAGAAGTGACAGGGACATCTTCAGGACCAATCTCCTTGTATATGGCTCCAGTAATGCGATATGGCTTCAGGGAAGTGAGTGCAGAGTTGTGGTAGTTGTCACCCAACAGGCTTTCGAAGATAAGAGAAAGATAGCGAATGTAGAAGATATTTTTCTCCCTGACCTGGTTTGGTCCCTTCAGCTTTTCCACAAGGTTGGAAAAAAGTAGGCTTCCCACATCAACGTCTGTGCCCCAGATCAGCCCATAAGCAATAGACTGGTGATTAAAAGACATCTGATCTTGGGATCCCTGCATACCTCCTAGGGATTTGACTATGTGAGTGAAGAGGACACGCCACATAGGAGAAAAGTACTTGATATTCAGAGGGGATTTGGAGAGAACTTCAGTAGGTGTAAGAGCAAGGTTTACATCATGAGTAGGTTTAAGTGTTACAAGGGCGTCCTTAACAGCCTGTTTGTCAACCACCTTCAGGCATTCATCGCCATGTCTTAACCCAGCCACACTTGCAAAATCTTTGAGAGAGAAGGCAAAGGGGTGTTCGTTGCATGAGAGGCTAAATGTGATGGTGTCGTCAACAACTTCAGCAGAGTACCTTAATTCCCTAAGGTATTCTTGGTAGAAAATGGTTGGGGTCTTTGTGAGTGCTTCACTTGCATCACAAATTTTCATGAAGTTCACCAGATCTATGTATGATTCGTTGGAAGCCTTGAGCCATCCAATAGAGTTTTCGAAGCGAGGATGCTTTCATTGAGTTCGAAGTTGACGTTAGAGGCCTTAGGAACTGGGAACGTCATGGATTCAAGATTGGAGAGAATGAAAATGGTGGAAGGTTTTAGAGAGAGAAAGCTTGAAGATAGATGAGATTGTGAGAAATGAGAATAGTGGTAGGTGAGAAGAAACATGAGACAATATTTATATTCAAAAATTGAAACAGTTATTCAAACGCATTTAATGCGTAATGTGAAAATGACTGCACATGTGGGTCCCTTGACCTTTCAAAAACCGTTTGTCTCCTCGTTATACGAAAAATAAATAATTAAATATAGATAATGTTTTTAGCATTTACTTGGAAAGTAACTATCTAGTTTCATGTGAAAAACATTTAATATTTAATCAGATATTTAATGAACACATTTATTATCAAGGCACAAGCTTTGAGAGATTGAGTATCCCTAGCTCAGCAACTAGCCTGTTGAACGAAGGTTCAGCCAAAGGCTTTGTGAAAATGTCTTCTAGTTGCAGCTCTGTGGGAACAAAGTGCAGCTTAATATCTCCCTTCATTATGTGATCCCTGATAAAATGATACCTGATATCAATGTGTTTAGTACGAGAGTGAAGAACAGGGTTGTTGGAGATGGCAATGGTGCTGGTGTTGTCACAGAAGATTGGCACTTTGTCATATAAGATCTCATAGTCAGCCAATTAACTTTTCATCAAGAGCACCTGAGCACAACAGCTGGCAGCAGCAACATATTCTGATTCAGCTGATGACATGGCCACAGAGTTTTGCTTCTTAGCACTCCATCCAACCAATTTTCCTCCTAGGATTTGACAGCTACCAGAGGTGATTTTCCTGTCACTACAACATCCAACATAGTCTGAATCTGAATAAGCCTTGAGATCAAAGCCTGATTCCTTGGGATACCATATACCTAGGGAGGTTGTTCCTTTGAGATACCTGAAAATTTTCTTAACAGCCACTAGATGGGATTCTTTTGGGTTAGCTTGGTACCTTGCAAAGACATGTGGAGAATTGGATATCAGGACGACTAGCTGTTAAATACATGAGTGACCCAATCATGCCTCTGTATAAAGTCTCATTAATAGAGACCCCTGACTCATCAGGACCCAAGTTGTTGGGTGGAAGCATGGGGCATTTCCCTGATGCACAATCAGCAAAGTCATATATTTTAAGTAAATCTTTAACATACTTTTCTTGACAAATTGAAATTCCCTTAGGACATTGTTTAATTTGAAAGCCTAAAAAGTAATTTAATTCACACATCATACTCATCTCATATTTCTTGGTCATTAATTTAGCAAAACGTTTACTAAGATTAACATTAGTTGACCCAAAGATGATATCATCCACATAAATATGCACAATGATGAAATCACTCTTATCCTTGAAGGTAAAGAGTGTTTTATCAATAGAACCCTTGACAAATTTATTTCAGTTAAGAAATTAGAAAGAGTTTCATACCATGCTCTTTGAGCTTGTTTCAGCCCATACATGGCTTTGTGTAGTCTGTACACATGATTGGGAAACTCGCTGTTCTCGAATCCTTCAGGCTGTTCAACATATACTTCCTCAGCCAAATCTCCATTGAGGAAGGCGCTCTTAACATCCATCTGATACATAGTGAACTTCATATATGCAGCATAAGCAAGGAAGATTCTGATGGCTTCAAGTCTTGCCACAGGAGCAAACGTTTCATCATAATCAATCCCTTCAGTCTGTGTATACCCCTGAGCCACCAGCCTGGCCTTGTTTCTGATGATGTTTCCAATTTCATCCATCTTATTTCTATAAATCCATCTAGTGCCTGTGATGTTCTTACCAGGTGGAGCTGGCACCAGTGTCCATACCTTGTTCCTTTTGAACTGATTAATTTCTTCCTGCATAGCAGCTACCCACCCATCTTTCACAAGAGCCTCAACTACTCTCTTAGGTTCCATTTGAGAGAGAAATTCAGCAAAGAGACATTCGTTGGCTGAGGCTAACTCTGAGTCATGAATTCGCTGTCTAGTAGTAACCCCTGCATTAGGTTCCCCAATAATGTTGACAAGAAGAATGTGTTGATCTCTTGACCACTTAGTTTGAGGAGTTAGGGAATCATGAACAGGGACAATTGTGGGGGTAGCTGGCACTATTTGAGTTCATCATGCTGGATAGGAGGACTTTCTTCAAAGGTGACTTCAGTGTCTGTGTCAACTTCAGCCATATCAAGGGGTACAGATTCATCATCAGCAAGAGAGTCTTCAAGGGTTTGAAGAAATGGTGAGTCATCTACAGTAGTTGAGGATGAAGGACTACAAGAAGGCTGTGGTTCTTCTTCATCAAGTTCCTGAGAGGTAGGAACTTCAATGTTGTGTGTAGACATAGGGTCAAAAGCAGGAACATAAGGAGTGAGAGTGTTGGAGTGATGATGGTGATGGCTGGAAGGTCTTGGTTCTGAGAATTCATCACTTGGAAAGGACTTGTTTTCATTAAAATCAATTTCATCACTCTCTATTCCTATTCTCTGTAAGACATCATCATCTTCATTGAATCTGACATGAAAGGTTTCTTCTACTTCTTGTCTTCTAGTATTGAATACTCTGAAGGCTTTGGCTGTGGGAGAGTATCCTAAGAAGAAACCATCATCATCTTTTTCATCAAATTTTCCAAGTTTATCCCTATAGTTATAAATGAACACAGGGCATCCAAAAACATGGAAATAGCTGACATCTGGAGCTCTATTTCTGAAAACTTCATAGGAAGTTTTGCCATGTCTTTTGACAATGATTGATCTGTTTTGGGTGTAGCAAGCAGTGTGAACAACTTCTCCCCAAAATTGCTTTGGTAAAGCTGCGCCATTTAACATTGTTCTGGCTGCTTCAATCAAAGTCCTGTTTCTTCTTTCAGGCACACCATTTTGTTTAGGGGTGCCAGCTGAAGAGAAGTTTTGTGATATTCCTTTTTCATCACAAAAAGATTCAAGTTGTTGATTCTTGAATTCAGTACCATTATCACTTCTTAGAGCTTTGACTCTAACATCATTCATATTTTCAACCTGGCTGATGAAGGACATGATGGTATCAGCTACATCCCTTTTCCTTCTGAGGAAGAAAACCCATGTATACCTTGAAAATTCATCAACTATGACCAAGGTGTATTTGTTGTGATTAATGGTCTGAGGTTTGACAGGCCTAAAAAAAATCCATGTGAAGGAGATGTAAGCACTTGTCAATAGAAAGAGATTGACTGGTCTTAAAAGAAGACCTGTGATGCTTTCCCTTGACACATGCTGAACAAGTCTTGTGTTTAGAAAACATTACTGAAGGTAGACCAGCAACCAGGTTTTGTGTGGCTATCTTGTTGATGTTCTAAAAGTTGAGATGAGACAGTCTTTTATGCCACAGCCAATTGACACTTTCAGAGGCTTTAGCTAGAAAACATTTGGTGTTGTCTTTAGAGCAAGCAACCATGTTGATGACATACACATCTCTCCTTCTTGGTGCAATAAGCACCACATCATTGTTCTTGTTGAATATGGCTCCCTGAGTCTTAGTAAACAAAACCTTGTAGTCAACATCACACAATTGGCTGATGCTAATAAGATTGTGTTTAAGACCATTCACATATGCAACCCTTGTAAAAGTTATCCCATTGTAGTTCACTGAGCCGTATCCCTCTGTGTCGCCTGAAGAATTATCCCCAAGCACCAATTTACGACCTGGCTCCTTTGAGTATCTATGCAGGTATTGTCGAATCCCTGTCATGTGTCTAGAACAGCCACTGTCTATATACCATACCGATTCCTTAAGATGCTTCTGCACAGATACATAGAAACAAGTTAGTTCCTATGGTGAAACCACTTTCCAGTGGGTTCCCTGAATTGCTGATTAGCAACTCTTGAGTTCCTATAGAACTTGTGATGATGGGAAGGATAGTTAGCTGTCTCATGGGTGAAGCTTCCACATATATCGAATCCTGGAAAGTCACCACACTCATCTGAGTGATGGTCTGTGAACCCATAAAAATTACAGGGAGGATAAGGTCTGTAGTTACCTATTTGTCTCTTAGAAGCCTGTTGTCTCTCCCTAGAAGGTGTCTGAGCTCTCTTAACAGCTATTTGTCTATCATGATCTATGGTCATGTGATGAGAGTTTTTACAGATATTGTAGTAAGGTTTGACTATCCTTTCACCTTTGGGTTCACCTAGAATAGACTTAGGTTCATGGGAAGTAGAGCATTCAGCGGAAGGCTTAATATGTTTTTTTTAAGAGTTCTACTTTTTTCATTAATGACAACAGACGTTCTTTAGTTGAGGAATCAACTTTGTTCACAGATTTTGTTGAGACAAGCTTAAAGGAAACTTGCTTAACAGATTGTTTAACAGGTATATAAAATACCTTAGCTGGTGGTTTCTCAACATCTGTTTTGGGTTCACCCTTAGCTCCTCTAGAGGAACTGCTGGGTTCAAATCCTGAGAGTTTAGGTAAGGGTGGTAATTCAACCACATCTTCAGAGACAGGGACATTAGTCAAGAGGCGATCTGACATATGAATTGTCTCTGTAGATTTGAAAACAATCTCTTTGGGTTTGGTGAGAATTTTCAACTTATTTTTCTTGGTAGAGATATCTCTTTTAATATCAGCAGGTAGTTCATCATTAAGCAATTGATCTATAGTGAACCTACTACACAACCATTTTTCTATAACCTTGTTTAATTCAGATACTTGAGAATTTAAGGCACTATTCTTCAAGGTTAACCTATTGACTTCGTTTTGAAGAGATATCTTTTCTAAATTAACTCGTTTGAGAGTTTCACATTCAGCCTTAGCAGTTAACAGTTCATGTTTAACAGAGTGAAACTTATCAAGCAAGTTCTTTCTTTGTTCCTCAACAAAGTACAAATCAACAATAGTGTAATCAAGGACATGTTTGCGTTCATCACTATCAGACATAGATAAAAGCATGTGTACCTTTTTCATTGTGATGTCAACCCATTATCCTGATCTTGCATCTCCTTTCCCAACAGCTGGTTCATTCTCAGCTATTGCCATGAAAGCCCTGACTCTAGTGGTATCTTCCTCATCTGAAGTCAGCGGCTCATCATTCCAATCTATGCTTTAGTTACCAACCCTTTCTCTGTCTTTTTATCACCCCCTTTCTTCTTAGACAGAGCTGCAAGCTTCAAATTCATCTGTTCCAACTCAGTGATACAAAGATTTTGCTAGGTTCAATTTAATTCGGTATCTTCTCGAATTGATTTCCGGTTCAAAGTACGACTCTATTGTTTTTGGTGAAACAAATGGATATTTTTGGTTGTTTTTAAATTAAAAGTGCAAAGACTTTAAAATAAAATGGCGGTAAAGTAAATCTAACTCTAATTTAAAATAAATGGCAAGTATTTAAAAGCGTGACGAAAATTAAAAGGCACTAAAAGTAAATAACGCAAACTTAAAACTATCTAAGGCAACTTAAAACGCAACTAAAACTTAAACTAAGGCAAGGCTAAAATAAATCTAAGGCAATTAAACTTAAAGTGCCACTAAGAAAAAGGCGAGAAAAGTAAAGCTTGAAAATTAAAAATTAAAAACAAAAACTAAAAAGAACCTGAAAACAGTTCATTCGAAATAATCCTTCGTTCGAAATAATCACTCATCCGGAATGTCACCTTCGTTCGGAATGGTTCTCCTTCACTCGGAATATTTACCAAAATCCTTGATCCGGAACAAATTCTCTATTCGGAATATGTCACTTATACGGAATATATCCTTCGTTCGGAATTTTTACTGATTCGGAACTTCAATTGGTTCGGAACATCCTAAACAAAAGCCTTGATTCGGAACTTCTTGATTGGGAACCCTTGGTTCGGAACTTTGAATGTTCCGAATGAGACACCTCTTCACTGATCCGAAATACTTCCGAATGAACAAGCTTGATTCGGAACTTTGAATGTTCCGAATGAAGGTGTTGATCCGGAATAATTAATTATTCCGAATAAAACTCCTTGGTTCGGAACTTCTCTGGGTTCGGAACATCTACTGGTTCGGAATAGGTTCCGAATGAACAAGTGTCGATTTTAAGGAAGTTGTCTTGATCCGGAACAATTGTTTTATTCGGAACTTCTTGCTTCGGAACACTTGGTTCGGAACTTACTGATTCGGAACAATCAAGTAATAAACCTTCACTCTGAATATTTGGTAAGCTTGGTTCGGAATGTCACCTGGAAACAGATAGCAGCGAAGAACACGCAAGAAAGGAAAAAGCACGAATCTAAACAAATACTAATCAAATCAACCAAAATATTAAATCAAACTAACCAAATAACATCTACTAATCATAAAAAAACAATCCAAAACAATCAAACTAACAAAACTAATCAAAATAATCAAAACCCACTTTAATCAAATCAATAAAATAAGAACATGAACATGAACATGAACAATACACATAAAGATTAAAGATTAAAGAAAGGTAGATAGGAGATTAACAAGAAAAAGTAAAGTTTGACAAGAATTAAAAGAAAACTTACTTAAACCTAAAGGTATTTAAGGTGCAAGACAATTAAGGTAAATGACATGTAATTAAAATGACAAGGAAAGTAAAATGGAAGAACTAATTGTCACTATTAGCCAACAAAACAAATGAATGAAAATCCTAATCTATTTATAGGGGAGATTAAGGCGTGCTTAGGAAGCTTCTTCCCTCTTTCATCTTTCCTTAATTGCACACTTAAGTCCTTAAGCCTCTTAATTTTCTTAAATCTTGGACTTTAATGACTTTGTCTCGGGATTTCTTTAAAATCGTCTTTTAATTCTTCATTAAATAAGACTTGAGTTCTTCGGCTTTTAGTAAACTTCCGTCTTTTGACTTTTTCTTCGATAAATCTTCAGAATTGGTCTTGGACTTCCGTTCTTTTTTGTACTCTTGACATCTTGACTTCGTCTTTCGTCTTTTTCTCCGATAAAAGCCCGTGAGTGCCCGTGTTTTCACCACTTTTCACCTTTTCGTCCTAAATCACAACAAAAACACAAACCACGCATAATTCCGACATAAATGACATAAAATACACGTTTTGGCTCGGTTATTATTGTAATTAAGTGGTAAAAAGGATGGGTGTTTACACACCCATCAAATCCCCTACACTTGACCATTGCAATGTCCTCATGCAATGCATTAGTTACAAAGCATGTTTACATTTTTCATCACAATCAATCCACCTTGGCCTTTATTAAAGAGATAGAAAATTATAAACATTCAAAGTAAAGAAATCAAAAACATACCTTGGGTTTTGGAAATGTCATGAATAATCATCATCCTCAAGTTTTCACTTTCTCCAAATCAAGCTTAAAAACGAGATCATTGTTATTATAAGTTAGCAAACTAACACGAACTTATGTGGGCCAATTATTCACTTAGACTCCCTTATTCCTAGGTGTATCTCTTATATTTTATTGTTGTCTTGAATGATCACGAGGATGCATTTTTGACTTATTTCGATAGTTATTTAGGCCGAAAATAAAGTGAACGATTTAATCAATAGTTAGCTAAAGGAAAAAATCTTTTAAAACTGCTTCTCGGGACCTCATAAAGTTCATATCTTGGCATAACTCGCTTCGCGATTTGAGACCTTTCTCGGACCGATATTTGGCAGCGACTTCATACTTCAAATCTTGAGAGACGTTCATGAAATAATGGTCTTCTCTTCATATAGGAATTTCTTCACTTGAAGTTTTGAGAGATTCTTCATATTAGGACCACGACTTCTTCATTTTTCTCCAATCATTATTTTGGACTTTGATATACAACGATCCGCCTCCTTTTTGGACTTGGCTTTATTTATCCTCATACCTTGTTAGGGCCTTTTCGGATAGACTTCTCCATGACTTTTGGGGAGTTTTTGCTTTTCGTCGTGTGTCTCGATCCTTCATATTGATTTTTGATAAATGATTCTTCACATCACTTTGGATCTTTAGCAACAAAATATAGCCCTCATGCCTTGTTAGGACCTTTTTGGACTCGCCAATCTTCGCATCCCGCTTCAATAAGTTATGCCTTGGCTATGAACTCTAATCCATACCGAGCAACTTTTAAACGATCTTGGGCTAGAAGCTAAGTAACTTTTCAAATCGTACAACCTTATTTATTTAAGATAAATTTATTAACAAGCGATGGGAGAATAGGCTTATAATTAACTCACATAAATTCACGAAAGAATACCAAACTTATAATTGGCTCTATCATCTCTCGTTCTCCACAGTTTAAAATCACAAGGAACGAGACTCGTGGATGCTTAGCCTATTAAATCAAAGTTTTGGGTTTTCGAGTCGCCTATAGGATCTTGCTAACTCTTAGACTTTTTCAAGTTTAGAAATCGCGTTTTAAAGTTCCCTTGATAAACGACTCTCTAGGATAAATTATAGGAACTTGCGAAGAGTTCTTGTTCTTAACCCGTGAGAGTTAGGACTTTTGCGTTTTATAGCTCCCTATATAAAAGTCTAGCAAAACTTGACTTAAACACGTTAAGGATACTAGCTAGAGTAAACTTAGATAAGTAAACTCGGGTTGAGTCAAAAGATTCACAACGTTTGAAAATTAAAACCACTTTATTAAAAATTTATTCTAGCAAAGAAAGAAAATAACTATACAAAGGGTAAAAACTAATAGGCCAAAATAGATCAAAAATTTTGAAAAATGTCGAAAAATTGATTTTCCGGTTAAAATGAGGACAAATACAAGGAAAAGACCACTTAACTTCGATAGAAGTCCCCCCTACACTTAAGGTAAACATTGTACTCAATGTTTAAGCATGTGGGAGTAAACTCCCCTACACCTAGGACATTGTGCACTTTGTTTAAATCTTGCTAAGGAAGAGAAAACTAACGAGATTCCTATTTTAATATTGGAAATATAAAATAGTGAATCGAAAATAGTTTAGGATAGAACCGGGAAAATGGGAACACGGAATCACAGGTCGTCAAGAATCATCAAGAGTGGATCATTGAGCGCTCGAATCCCTGATTAGTAGAAGAGAGGAAATAGCAAACACCAGCGGGTCTCCCCTACACTTAGGATAAAGAAAGCGAAAAGATAGATACATGGGTTGCCTCCCAAGAAGCGCTTGATTTTTGTTAACCGAGTCGTGAGCCTGACTCGACCGTGATTATCATAGGACGAAGCATGAAACATATCCACCAAGATCAAAGACATAGTTTTCGTCCGTCAAATAGCACAAGCTTAAGGCGAACAAGGCAAGCCAAAGAAGTTTAGGCAAGGTTCCCTTAAGCATAGATGGAGCACGGTGGGAGCAAGGGTGAAGTGGTGCAAGCAGATTTCCATAAGTTCCAAAGATATTTCCTTTTATTTCATCAGACGGATACTGAGATGGCTGAAGAATATCGATACCGGGGTCGAACACCTTTTCCTTTAAGGGAAAATAGCACTCAGGCTCAACAGAATTTGAAGAAGATCTGCGAAGAAAATGCACAACCTCGTCCTCAGAAGGTGGACAAAGAGGTGTTAAATCATATGTGCTGCGGATGTTGGTGTCGACCGGTTACTTCTCCTTTGAAAGAATTTTCTTCAATTCCAAAGTAGGATCAAGACGATAATCTTCAAAGTCTAATGGAGGAGCATCACTCTCATGAGGGAAATAAGTATTGAGAAAAGTAGAGAAGTCTTACCCAAAAGAGTAATCGTCCAAAGTAGGATTAAGCATGGATGGCGGAGGATCTTCATCATGTGAAGAATCACTCGAAAGAGTATCGGCCTCATTAAAATCATCGTAAGTGGGCATCTCGGGATACTCGGAAGTAAGGTCATCATAATCATCCGAATCTCAGCTAGAATCATCATCATAAGCATCAAAGATCGGTGGAGAATCATAAATGGGTGAAGGTTCCAAATTGGATAGAGAATCATCATCTTGAAAAAGTGGATTATCAATACAAGACTCGAATAGAGGATTGTTGTAGATGACAAAATCATCGAGGACGTTAATCATATTGGCAGATTCTCGTCCATAGGATTTGCTTGTAAGCTTCCCCATTTTAAACACTTGTGCATCATCCCCGACTCTTAAGATGAGCTCACCTTCGGCAACATCAACTAGAGCTCGCCCGGTTCTCAAGAATGGCCAACCAAGTATTAAAGGAATACGAGGGTCCATTTCATAATCAACAACCACAAAGTCGACCGGAAAAGTAAAGGTGCCAACTTTGATGAACACATCTTCGGCTATACCAACGGGGTAAGCGAGAGTGCGATTTGCAAGCTCAAGAGTCATCCTTGTTGGAGTAAGGTCGGGCAATGATAGTGTTTTCCAAACACTCAAAGGCATAAGATTAATACTGGCCCTGAGATCAGCAAGGGCAGTAAATTCTTCGGTTTTGTTAAAAAGGCAAGGCAACACAAAACGACCGGGATCTCCAAGTTTTTCCGGAAGTTCTTTAAGAATAACTGCAGAACATTTTTCATTTAAGCGTGTGTTGGCGAGCTCAATCAACTTCTCCTTCTTGTTAAGAAATTCCTTGAATGCTTTGACAAATTTCGGCATGTGGACAAGTGCTTCAACAAGGCTAATGTTGAAATTCATTTGATAGATCATCTTCAAATAATTTGACACTTGAATGTCATCCTTTGTGTGCATTTTGGTTTTGCCTATACGAGATGGATAAGGAATATTGGGGTTGGGTGGTGAAGGTGTAGGTGTAGGTAAAGTTTGAGATATTGAAGGTTTCTTCTTGGATACATCGTCATGACGAGGCGGAGACGGTAATGGTGCACTAACACTAGGTGTAGGAGGAGTAGGGATAAATGGTGGTGGAGGAGGTGTAGATGATGGGGCGGGATAGGTGGTCCTACTATGGTTACTCCACTACGGGTAGTAATAGCACTCACATTTGCTCGCAGATTGGTGACGGTGTTTGAAGGTAGAGAACTCGAAGTAGAAGGTTGAGTTGTGGGCAAGAAACTAGCAAGCATATTCTTCAAATCATTCGTTTGATTGCTGAAGGAGGATTGGATATTATCTCGAAGATCGGATCTAATGTCATTCCCTTGCTTGGTAATATCTCCTTTCAAATTGATAATTTGGCTCTGCAGATTCTTGATTTGCTCACCTTGGGTTCTCATCAAAGCTTCAACATCTTGATTGATGGGTGGGGCTTGTTGAGCGGGTGGGTGATAAGGATTAGAAGCTCTTGGTGGGATTTGGTTGCTTCTATTGTAGTTGTTGGCGGGGTTTTGGTTTTGAGGAGAAAAACCGGGTGAAAGGTAGTTGTTTGATCGGTAACTCAACAAATTTCTATCCCCTTGAGGTCGAGCTTGGTAATTTTCTGGTGAATAATTACCATAAGCTGCATACACGTTTTCCGGATTTCCTTGAGTAGAAGGACAATCAGTGTATGAGTGTGGACCGCCGCATGTTTCACAAGAAGGTGCAACCGCTTTAACTTGTTGTTGTTGGTTTGTAGCGAGAAGCAAGATATTTTTGTTCATTTCAGTCATCATGCGGGTGAATTCGGTCATGGGGTTTGCTGAAGTAGAAGAAACATTGACTCTCGGGTTGTTCCTTGAAGAAGTGGAGGAATCCCAGTTTTTATGATGAGTAGTCATGTTCTCAATAAGCTCTCTACACTCCTCGGGTCTCCTTTTCATAAATGTGCCACCGGCGGCTGGATTAATCGTATCACGATCTCGAAAAGTCAAACCGTTGTAGAAAGTATCAACTAAGGTCACAGGGAGCGTGTTGTGGTTTGGACAACGATCAATCAAAACATTAAATCTTTCCCAAGCATCAAAGAGAGATTCATCGGGTTCTTGCATGAAACCACTGATTTGATTGCGAAGGCTCGTGACCATGGATGGTGGAAAGTAGCGCGACAAAAAGCGTTGAGTCATGTCATCCCAAGTATGAATTGAATTCTTCAGGAGACGATCAAACCATTTCTCGGCGTGGTGTGATAAAGTATGTGGAAAGAGCTGTAGGCGAAGGACATCCATTGTGGCACCGGGCAACTTCATGCTTTGGGTAATAGTAATGAACTTGTCGAGGTGTTTGTTAGCATCATCATCGGGCATTCCTCTAAAAGGATTTGTTTGCACTTGCTGAATCATGTGGTGCTTCAACGAAAACTCCGGAGTCGTGATTTGCATCGGCGCAATCGGTCCTCCTCGTCCAAACATGGTGGGTTGACAAAGCTCCTCCATTGTCCGAAGATCGGGCTGTGGAAGAACATTGTTGTTATTATTGAGGTGCGGTGGATTATTGTTGTTGTTAACACCTGCCATACATAAATCTTCTCGAGTCTCGGGCTCTTGATAAGTAGAAGATCTAGTACGCATACACTTACAAAGGTAAAAGAAAACAATACCAAACACAAATACAATATATATACACTATAAAGATAAAATCTTTTTGGATTTTTGAAATTTTTGTGCAAGAAAATAACGCTCACGAGTGAACGGATCCTAAAAAGCAACGCGTCTCTCACAGAAAACCGTTAATCTTTACGAAAAGAGCCGGCAGCGGCGCCATTTGATATAAGATTTTAGTTAGGAAAATTGTTCGTTGTGTTGGTCTAATCGAATTGATCTAGTTTAACTATGCGACTCAATTGTCCTTGGTGAAACAAATAGTTGTGTCATTGTAGTAATTAAAAAGTGTAAAGACGTAAATGAAAATGACGTTAATTTAAATCTAAGTCTAATTTAATGTAAATGTCAAGTATTTAAAAGCGTGACGAAAATTAAAAGGCACTAAAAGTAAATAACGCAAACTTAAAACTATCTAAGGCAACTTAAAACGCAACTAAAACTTAAACTAAGGCAAGGCTAAAATAAATCTAAGGCAATTAAACTTAAAGTGTGACTAAGAAAAAGGCGAGAAAAGTAAAGCTTGAAAATTAAAAATTAAAAACAAAAACTAAAAAGAAACTGAAAACAGCTCATTCGGAATAATCCTTCGTTCGGAATAATCACTCATCCCGAATGTCACCTTCGTTCGGAATGATTCTCCTTCACTCGGAATATTTACCAAAATCCTTGATCCAAAACAAATTCTCTATTCGGAATATGTCACTTATACGGAATAAATCCTTCGTTCGGAATTTTTACTGATTCAGAACTTCAATTGGTTCGGAACTTCCTAAACAAAAGCCTTGATTCGGAACTTCTTGATTCGGAACCCTTGGTTCGAAACTTTGAATGTTCCGAATGAGACACCTCTTCACTGATCCGAAATACTTCTGAATGAACAAGCTTGATTCGGAACTTTGAATGTTCCGAATGAAGGTGTTGATCCGGAATAATTAATTATTCCGAATAAAACTCCTTGGTTCGGAACTTCTCTGGGTTCAGAACTTCTACTGGTTCGGAATAGGTTCCGAATGAACAAGTGTCGATTCGAAGGAAGTTGTCTTGATCCGGAACAATTGTTTTATTCGGAACTTCTTGCTTCGGAACACTTGGTTCGAAACTTACTGATTCGGAACAATCAAGTAATAAACCTTCACTCTGAATATTTGGTAAGCTTGGTTCGGAAATGTCACCTGGAAACAGATAGCAGCGAAGAACACGCAAGAAAGGAAAAAGCACGAATCTAAAAAAATGCTAATCAAATCAACCAAAAGATTAAATCAAACTAACCAAATAACATCTACTAATCATAAACAAACAATCCAAAACAATCAAACTAACAAAACTAATCAAAATAATCAAAACCCACTTTAATCAAATCAATAAAATAAGAACATGAACATGAACAATAAACATAAAGATTAAAGATTAAAGAAAGGTAGATAGGAGATTAACAAGAAAAAGTAAAGATTGACAAGAATTAAAAGAAAACTTACTTGAAATTAAAGGTATTTAAGGTGCAAGACAATTAAGGGAAATGACATGTAATTAAAATGACAAGGAAAGTAAAATGGAAGAACTAACTGTCACTATTAGCCAACAAAACAAATGAATGAAAATCCTAATCTATTTATAGGGGAGATTATGGAGTGCTTAGGAAGCTTCCTCCCTCTTTCATCTTTCCTTAATTTCACACTTAAGTCCTTAAGCCTTTTAATCTTCTTAAATCTTGGACTTTAATGACTTTGTCTCGGGATTTCTTTAAACTCGTCTTTTAATTCTTCAATAAATAAGACTTGAGTTCTTCTGCTTTTAGTAAACTTCCGTCTTTTGACTTTTTCTTCGATAAATCTTCGGAATTGGTCTTGGAATTCTGTTCTTTTTGCACTCTTGACATCTTGACTTCGTCTTTCGTCTTTTTCTTCGATAAAAGCCCGTGAGTGCCCGTGTTTTCACCACTTTTCACCTTTTCATCCTAAATCACAACAAAAACACAACCCACGTATAATTCCGACATAAATGACATAAAATACATGTTTTGGCTCGGTTATTATTGTAATTAAATGGTAAAAAGGATGGGTGTTTACACACTATTACTCAGCTCTAAGTGCCTTATACTTGTTCTTGTAATCCTTCTTCTCATTGTCTAAGGAGTTGAATTGGTGAGATGAGTTGTTGTGTTGTGATTTGAACTTTTAAGGTTTGTTGGAAGATGATGGATAAGAAGGCGAGGATGTCTTTGTGGAAGGACAGTCTTTTTGGAAGTGTCCAAGTTTTCCACAGGCAAAACAAGTTTCTTTTGATTTGTCGGTTTGTTTGCTAGCTGATCCTATTCTCCCTGATCTTTTGTATAATCTTCTTTGGTTGGCTAGCAAGGCTCTCTCGTGAAATTCAGCATTAAGGTCTGCCAAGAATTCTTGGCTGTTACGTGTGTCTTCTTCAACATCAGAGTCACTGTCATTAGGGTGAGGGGTATAAATCAAAGCTTTGGAAGTTGCTCCTTGAACTACAAATCTTTCAGTCTCTGATTTGTATATAGTATCAATCAGCCCTTCTTCATAATTGTACTTTCCATAAAGCTGAGCTAAGGTGTCATTATTGATTGAGTTATTGGCTCTCTGAGTTTGATTCATACTCAGCCACTTTCTTGGAAGGCTGTTGACAAATGTGGCATTAATTTCAGCTTGACCAATGATGACGTCATTCATAGCAAGGTCATTGAGAAGAATCTTCAGCCTTGTATATGTTTGTTGAACCTTTTCACCTTCAAGTGCCTTGAAAGCATTGAATTGAAGTCTGAGTGCCTGAATCTTGGTTTCTGTAACACCCTATTTTGATAATGGAATGTCACGCGTAATTATGGTGTGTCATCAAAGCATTCAAGGATAAATGTCTAAAACATTACATGACCATAGGGATAAACGGAATCAAACATCGGTTCCCAAACACAAGCCTAAAACATAATAAATCAAAAGAAATGAATGAAAGACTAAACAAGCATAAGTATATGAAGGCAAAAAGGAAAAGAAGTCTCTAGCAGCTTCCATCCTATGCACGTCCTCCAAATGCTCGAGTCTTTCCTAGGGTACCTGCCGTTTTGGGACATGGAAAGGAAAGTAACGGCTGAGCAAAACGCTCAGTGCACGGATATAGACATAGTATACATGACAAAAACATAATAAAGACTTAATAGCAGCGGAAATGTATAAGTCCTGGAAAACCTGGAACATGTTCATAAAACTGGTTTTATAGTTTGAAAAGCCTTATGTTTATCTTGTGAAAATTGTTTAACATATTTTACCATTAGCCAATATAGGTCATGAAAATCCACCGTGCATGAATACTTGGAGGGGTGACCTCATCATGCAAATTAGAGGGGCTGCCTCTAATTTAATATACTTGTTTGGGTAGGAGGGATCAGCTCCTTGTGAAGGATGCAAGGCACACACCACATTACACTGAGTAATCTGCTAAAAACATGTAACTAGGATGCACCCATACGCCCCACAAGATAAATAAAATAATATGGCCAAAAGCTGAAGGGACGCCACGAGCAATCACTCCGCCGTGGTGAAGTCATAACATTGGGGCCTCCAATGTTATGGTTATGGTACCTCCATAACTAGGTGAAACTGGTCATGCATGTATATGGCTTTAGGTATTCTAATTAAACATATGCAATTCAAAATCATATAAAACAAATACTGGGAAAACAGTTGACTGCATACGGGGAATCCTAATAAGGAAAGAATGTCCATACTGAAAGGACGGGACCGTACCTTATGTCCAGTGAACGAAGAAGACGAACTGAAGAGAGTCCTACTTCGGTATCACTAATGCTACATAAATACATACGTGTATAAGTATATGATTACTGAATGCGTAACTGGTTTAATATTATGTCTTAGCTTATTTTATAAGTTCATGTCATGTTTGACTGTTTAAGACCTTATACTGCATTTATCTTATATTTTGTCTATTCTGATTAAGTATTTCTTGTATTTCATGTATTATTATACTTACTGTGTAATAATAAGTTACTTTCTAAAAATAGCAGGTTTCTAAAATAGAAAGTTTCCAAAAATAGAAAGTTACCAAAAATAGAAAGTTTCCAAAAATAGAAAGTTCCCAAAAATAGAAAGTTTCCAAAAATAGATCAGCTGCCTTAATTAAATAGTTTCTAAAAATAGAAAGTTTCCATAAATAAATTTGCTGCCTGAATTAAATAAGTTTCTAAAAATAGAAAGTTTCCATAATTAGATATAAGCTGGTTAAATAAGCTAAGTATATAAGCCTAAGTGTTTTTCTGATTATATTCTAAGTCATAATGATATAATGTATAGTTTATTTAAATTATGTAATTTAAATAAACTATAGGTCAAAAGTATTTAATTAAATGTATCATGTTTTAATTAAATAAGGTTAAATACTTAGGTTAAAACATGTATTATTATGTATTAATAAAATAACCTAAGTCATGTTAATTAATTAATTATAACCATATTTTTTAAATAATTAATTAATTATAAGTCTAGAAAATATAAAATACTTAGGCCGAGATGCCATCATGAACGTGAATAGTGTCATGAACGCGAGCGCGAAAGCAAGTCGTGGAATTAGAATGAAGACGTGAAGTAAATAAGGAGCAAAATTACGAATCTTTGTCTGACCCGATAACTGAGGGATTGCCAAGTGATCGGATGAGCCTTTGCTGGGACATGTCCGATCAATCTGTTGGTTCTGAAATCCTTGCGGCTGTAAGGATTCTGCAGACATGATCAAACTGTTTGCAATAAACCAGATAGCATCATGCTTCTTCTGATTTTGCGTTAATCTGGTAACCAAAATCCATGGAGATCTTATCCCATTTCTGTTCACAATTACAGTTGATGAAAACATCCTAGTCTGTTGGTGTCCTATCTTAGCCTGTTTGTATGACAGGTATGAAGATATGAACGTAACTGTATCTTGCTTCATCGAACTTGATACCTAGGAGTTTGTGAAACTTTGAGTCTATGAATCTAGACTTCTCTTAGCGTAGGATTTCTATAACACCTAATGTAATGTAGAGTTATCTCCTTTACACATAAGCTGAGTCATGGTAAGATTAACCATGCAAATCTATGTGATCCAGCGTGTTACTGTAATCAAACAGAATTGATATTGGAAAAGTTTCTAGGGTAAAATTTCTCTTGTCATAGAATTTGCAACATAGTGCAGATATGGTCTTCCTGTTCTTCTCTAGGTTTAAAGGAAATCAGGTTATCCTCAATGAACACACTGATGAATTTGCTATGAGTTCATGGAAACTCATTCTTATAACGCCGTTGGAGAATTGATGAGACTAATTCAAAATCTTAAATCTAGCATGACCGAGTCGTGTATGAATAGCAGTCATGGACATGTCCTGCTATTTCACTCGTCACTGTTGGCAGCATGATCATGAGTTCGGTCTTGGAAAAGTGATTAACACTATAAGGTCGATTGGACATGTTGTCAATACGTGGAGGAGAATAACGATCATGAATGGTGATTCGTTTAAGTCGACGGTCGTCGACACCTAATCTCATGGTACCGTCCTTCTCCTTGTAGGTTCTTCTGGAATGTATAGGAGGGTTTTGGAATAATCAATTGGCTATGCATAAAAGACTTAAGTGGTCGTGTGTTACTGACAGCTAGAAAATTTTAGCGACCATGGCTAACAATGCACATGCTTGTAAGCATAGATAATTTGTACAGATTTTCCCGATGGAAAATCAAGCTGAAAGCATTCAGGAGCCTGAACATTTCTGTACATAATTATGAATCGTAGCATGATGTGCTGTTCATAGTCCCTAATTAGGATAAAATTCATCTCGTGTCTGTCCGAGGAAATGCGTTAGCAGCTTGGATCTCATCATTAAGCTGAAGGAAAACCTTCGTATACGTGGGAATACGAAAGGTGTCCTTCATGGTCATGAATATATGAAATATGGTGAAACAAATGAAAGTGACATCGGCAACGTAACAGTTATCACTGATGCGTCGGTAATGGTATTGAAATTCTTGTGGCCTGATTAATACATGGCACAACAAAATGGATATACCCTTGGAGGGTACCCTGAATTTCTTAGAAATGTTCCATAGTTGGACGTGATTCAGGTGTCTTGACTCGTGTCTTGGAACTATAAGTATGACATATGTCTTGACTGGTGTCTTGACATGTGTCTTCAGAAAGTATACGTGAGACATGTGTCTTGACTGATGTCTTGACATGTGTCTCGAGACGTAAAACAATAGAACTACAATATTAGGTTATTATGCCAGAATTGGCGGATCGGTTGGACTACTGATCATTTGTATGTCTGATCACGTCCGCGGCCGGAGCCTCGGTTGCGATTTCTAGGATAGTTTCTGTCATAGTAGTGGTTACTATCGTCCTGTCTGTCAGTTCCATGACGGTCATTCTCATGACCGTGATTCATGTAACTATTCAGCTGAGTGGCCGGCTGGTACCCGTTTGCACTCATATGGCTGAAATGATAGCTGAATGACGTGTGACATGTAACTAAGAATTTGGGACAATGATTGATGAAAATCGTCTGATGATGAAGCATCTTCTCGCCCAAATGCTTTGCTCTG
Organism: Glebionis coronaria; assembly: GCA_025667525.1. Lineage (NCBI taxonomy): Eukaryota > Viridiplantae > Streptophyta > Magnoliopsida > Asterales > Asteraceae > Glebionis > Glebionis coronaria. Next base: position 416,184,616 of record CM046876.1, on the reverse strand, counting down.
ATGCCTTTGTCTTCGTCTTGTAGGACTTCCAGGTTGTGCACAGCATCCGCATCTCGTAGCGTCTCCGAACGTCAGCATCATCAAATTTTAGTAACATCTCCAAGTTATGAGCGGCATCAGCAATCTTGTGGAATAACAACAATTGAAAATATGCCTGAGATGGTTCAGAATCGACTAGCGAATACTCGTGAAGTATTACAAGTGAAATACACATGGATTTAGGTACATGTAATACACATGGAATACGGTACATGGAGTACACATGGAATGCACATGAAATGATCGGTATTGGGGTCGATCATTTGTCATGATTTAAGGAAAGTATATCGGTTAAACGGTTATGAAAACCATCATGATAACCTGGCAGTATTAGCATAGACATCATTCTGGTTGTATCGAGAAACGTTAAAGTGTGGTTACACAAAATTCAATGATGATTTGCCTGACAGCATGATCAATGAAAACCAACCATGACTATCATGAAAGCAGGATTCAATGAAATCTAACAATGTCTTGCAGGACAGCATAAATGACAAAAGAGGCGTAAGACATAATCAACATGAAGACGGAATTATCATGAAGAAACATGAAACCATATATCATGAAAAACTGTATAACATAATCAGCATGAAACTGAAGTTAACCATGACAGTATGAAAACATACTTGACATAAAACATAGTAACTTATGAGGGGACATGAAAATTTTTTTATGCCAATTTAAATCATGAGAAAAAATTTATGCATGAAAAACAGTGCATGAATGCGTAATGTAGTTTATAAAAACCTTTATATGTGCGAGGGGACGCCTATGGGTCGGTCCCAAAACAAAAGACATGGCGAGGGGACGCCTATGGGTCGGTCCCAAAGTTGAAAGTTTCGATAAAAGCACATGCGACTAAATAGGGCCAGTCTTGTACCAACCATTACTTAGTCATAATCCCTGCAACAATGATACATGAAACATAAATGAATAAAACTCGTATGTCAAGACTTATCAGAAAAAAATTTTATTGACTAATTATAAACTACTGGGGTTCAGTCCACATAGCCACAGTTTACGAGGAACATTATGCATGAACAATGACACATAAATAAATATGAATGACGGTTGTCCATCCATATTAGTAAAACAATATCGATGAAAACATCAAGGTTAAAACCTCAAAGTGCTGAAAACGTCATGGTTAAAACAACAATGCGCTGAAAACATCAATACATGGAATAACAAACGTTGGCTTAGGAAGCTCCTGGTGACTACCCACTAGTCACAGGTCGAGTTTTAGAGCCTACAGGTCGAAGCCTTGGCTCTGATACCATAATTGTAACACCCTATTTTGATAATGGAATGCCACGCGTAATTATGGTGTGTCATCAAAGCATAAAGGATAAATGTCTAAAACATTACATGACCATAGGGATAACCGCAATCAAACATCGGTTCCCAAACATAAGCCCAAAACATAATAAAGCAAAAGAAATGAATGAAAGACAAAACAAGCATAAGTATAGGAAGGCAAAAAGGAAAAGAAGTCTCTAGCAGCTTCCATCCTATGCACGTCCTCCAAATGCTCGAGTCTTTCCTAGGGTACCTATCGTTTTGGGACATGGAAAGGAAAGTAACGGCTGAGCAAAACGCTCAGTGCACGAATATAGACATAGTATACATGACTAAAACATAATAAAGACTTAATAGTAGCGGAAATGTATAAGTCCTGGAAAACCTGGAACATGTTCATAAAACTGGTTTTATAGTTTGAAAAGCCTTATGTTTATCTTATGAAAACTATTACATATTTTACCATTAGCCAATATAGGTCATGAAAATCTACCGTGCATGAATACTTGGAGGGGTGACCTTATCATGCAAATTAGAGGGGCTGCCTCTAATTTAATATACTTGTTTGGGTAGGAGGGATCAGCTCCTTGTGAAGGATGCAAGGCACACACCACATTCACACTGAGTAATCTGCTGACAACATGTAACTAGGATGCACCCATACGCCCCACATGATAAATATAATAATATGGCCAAAAGCTGAAGGGACGCCATGAGCAATCACTCCGCCGTAGTGAAGTCATAACATTGGTGCCTCCAATGTTATGGTTATGGTACCTCCATAACTAGGTGAAACAGGTCATGCATGTATATGGCTTTAGGTATTCTAATTAAACATAAGCAATTCAAAATCATATAAAACAAATACTGGGAAAACAGTTGGCTGCATACGGGGAATCCTAATAAGGAAAGAATGTCCATACTGAAAGGACGGGACCGTACCTTATGTCCAGTGAACGATGAAGACGAACTGAAGAGAGTCCTACTTCGGTATCACTAATGCTACATAAATACATACGTGTATAAGTATCTGATTACTGAATACGTAACTGGTTTAATATTATGTCTTAGCTTATTTTATAAGTTCATGTCATGTTTTACTGTTTAAGACCTTATACTGCATTTATCTTATATTCTGTCTATTCTGATTAAGTATCTCTTGTATTTCCTGTATTATTATACTTACTGTGTAATAATAAGTAACTTTCTAAAAATAGTAGGTTTCCTAAAACATAAAGTTTCCAAAAATAGAAAGTTACCAAAAATAGAAAGTTTCCAAAAATAGAAAGTTTCCAAAAATAGAAAGTTTCCAAAAATAGAAAGTTCCCAAAAATGGAAAGTTTCCAAAAATAGATCAGCTGCCTTAATTAAATAGTTTCTAAAAATAGAAAGTTTCCATATGTAGATTAGCTGCCTAAATTAAATAAGTTTCTAAATATAGAAAGTTTCCATAATTAGATATAAGCTGGTTAAATAAGCCAAGTATATAAGCCTTAGTGTTTTTCTGATTATATTCTAAGTCATAATGATATAATGTATAGTTTATTAATTATTTCATGTAATTTAAATAAACTATAGGTCAAAAGTATTTAATTAAATGTATCATATTTTAATTAAATAAGGTTAAATACTTAGGTTAAAACATGTATTATTATGTATTAATAAAATAACCTAAGTCATGTTAATTAATTAATTATAACCATGGTTTTTAAATAATTAATTAATTATAAGTCTAGAAAATATAAAATACTTAGGTTAATAATTTCATGATTATAATAATTAAATATAACCTAAGTCATGTTTATTAAATTAATCTTGTCATACTTATTAATTTAGTTTTAACATATGATTATAAAAAAATAATCTTAACATAAACCGTGAACCGGATCTTGACTAGAAACCATGAGCAGGACATGAAATCGACACCACATCCCGAACCACTTTGGGGTTCCCTTTGGTTTGCTGCTGTCGTGGGACCCACACCACTAAACCGGGACCACATGGTCTCGGTGGTGGTCTATTAGCCAAACCGAGACCCCCTTGGGGTTCGGTTTAGGCGCCGACCAAACAAAACACCCCTAAAAACCCGTGTTTTGATCTACCCCATAATCATAGACATGTTTAATAAATGTTTTTAATTAGTTTTTAAAACATCATGATCTTATGTAATTTAATAAATCAAAACATAAAAGAAAAGGATTAAAAAGGTTATACCGAATGCGTGGATCGATCAAGGATGAATACAAACGAATGCTTGTAATAATTCCAAGGTTAAAATCAAACCGAATCACCCCTCCATGGTGATTGTAGGTGGCGACCAAAGAGGAACAAAAGGAAGAAGCAAGAAAACTTTTAGGGTTTTTGTTATTTTTCCTGGAATGTGAAAATGACCAAAATCTTTCCTAATTCCATGTTTTAGTAAAAATTAAAATGGGCTTGGCCCATTCCTCCTTCCTAATTTCGTGGTATGGGGCCCACATGGGGTAACCCGTACTTTTCTCGAGTCTAAATATTATAGTGTATTCCCGTGTTCGTGTTTTACGTGTTTTAATTAATTATCGATCGTGACTTAATAGATTTATTCGTGTTCGTAATAAATATATATATACATAATTAATATTAGCTCGTGATTAAATTACGTTCATGATTTCATGATCGCATGTTCATGACTAATTATTGTTAAATAATTATTGCGTGTTCGTGCGTAATAAATACTTATCGTGTTCTAACACGTACGTAATACGTAAAATCCTAACATGTAAACGTAATCATACTATAAAAGGAAAGTTTTAATCTAGTACGTACGATCTTAAGGGTACTATTCATGGTAAAAGCATGCGGGTTTTACAGTTTCTCTGGTTTCAGAGGGTCCTTCATGACCAAGGATAAGGTCTATCCACATTTGTTAGGCTGTGGGACACTGAATGACAGACTTCATGATGTGTTTGGGAAGACAAGATATGATGATGCTTTTGAGACGTTTGTCTTGGTTTGCTAATTTCCTATCAGCGGGAGTCCATTGTTTGAGAGGTTTGGGAAGAGGGTTCTCAGCAGTAGAGGTAAGCGCCATGGGAACATAAGGACCATTGTCTAGAATTTCTAGAAGAAATGGTTCAAGTCCGTCGAGATTCACGAGGAATTGACTCTTCCAACTAGAAAAATCTTCTTCATCAAAGACTGGTACACTAGTGACATGAGATCCGCCTCTTTAGTCAAGAAGTTGAGGTAGATCATCTTCATTTGGAGGTGGAGGAGTGAGTCTTGGTGAAGTTGGAGGTGCATTGGTGTTGTTGTTCCCAGAAGAAGATGGTGGTGCATTGGTTGTTTCTGGCATGGTGGATCTTGATTATAAAACTTAGAACGATGTTTCTTGAAGGTTTTAATATCAAACACCGCTCTGATACCAATTGAAAGTCCCTAAACTATGCTAGAAACACTAAAATTAACTAACCAACACACGTAATTACTTTTCAAACGTGTTAATGCAATAATGCCTAAAAACGTTACTTTCATTTTTCGGTCTCGCTTAGTTTTGATTACGACAATATGTAAAAACAAGCATTTACGAAAACAACGAAAAACGAATTCTTGAGTTCAAGTATTTTTCATTTTACCCATTTTCACTTAAGGTATGGATAAACAAGTACTAACCTTAATCAAGTGATCAAGTGATTTAATCTTTTCTTAAAACTCACTTTTTATTAAGTGTGACAAGTTTTTATTAAACTTTCTTTTTAAGAAAATGTTTTATTAAATTAATTATTTGAAAATTTGAAAATGGCATATTCTTATTTGGTTAGGAATATTCTATCAGGATATTTTTAAACCAGATATGACCTCCACCACTAAAGGAGAAAAAGGGAGCGGAGTCTAGTCCAGCGGTTCCTTAGCTCCTAGGCGGTTCCTTATCGATAAGGTACCGCAGGCTAAGATAAGGAACCGCGGGAAGATATAGCCGTTGGTCCTTTGTCCTATAAATAGTGGACCATTCTCAGCTTTTCAATTCACCTCTTTTGCACATCTATTTCCAGATTCAAACACTCTTCTTTAATCACTCAAATCTTTGATCATTTGTTTGATTACTACTTGTTTAAGAAGTGAATCTTGTTCATCCATCCCTTCCTCTCCAAGTGAAAAGAGAAGAACACTATCCTTGTGAAGTGTTGAGTCCACCACCAAAGATCCATTGAAGATCTAATTTTATACATTTGTAGTTGTGTCATAGTTGTGAAGATCTAAGTAGTTGTGTCTATTTGGAAGTTGTGTATGTACTAAGTATAGTTGTGTAGATTGGTCCTAGATACGATTAGGGTTTGACTTTTAGCTTAGAGTTGGAAATTGGTTAAGCAACGTGTACGGTTTTCTCCACCATAAGGAGCTTGTTGTGTAGTGAACTCTCGAGTAAGGAGTACTCGAGGAGTGGAGTAGGAACGAGGAGTGAGCTTCGTTGCCGAACCACTATAAATCCTTGGTGTTCGGTTTGATCTTTCTTTACCCTTAACTCTTTACATTCTTTATTCTTTGTGCATATATTTTTTGTTAGTATTAGTTTAGTTACACTATAATGGTTCATATTGTGCATAAGAAGATTTCACATATTTCCTCAAGCCTAAGTTTTTGAAAAAGGATTTTGAAAACCACATTTAAACAAGTAAATATAGAAAACTATTCAACCCCCCTTCTAGATTCTACAATTGGTATCAGAGCGGGTTGCTCAAGAATTTTTAAAGTATATTGTATTTTAAAACTTGAATCCATCTATGGATTCCAACAAATACCTATAAGGGCAATCTATGCAAGGACCACCACTTTTTGAAACCGATAGTTTTATTTATTGGAAAAATAGATTTGAAACTTATGTGAAATCAAAAGATTTAGATCTTTGGCATGTTATTACCAATGGTGATTTTTTACCTTATCAATTTAATGAAGTTTCTAAAACAAAAGAATTGGTCACTTTTGACAAAGCTAATGACGACACTAAAAAGAAACTTTCAAAAAATAATGAGGCTAAAATGGTGATTTATAATGCTTTGCCTAAAAAAGAGTATGAAAGAATTTTTATGTGTGAAACCGCTAAAGGTATTTGGAACACTCTTTTAGTAACCCATCAAGGTAATAGCCAAGTCAAAGAAAGCAAAATCGATCTTCTTGTCCAACAATATGAACAATTTGTCATCTTAGAAGATGAAACTATTGATAGTGCATTTGCTAGGTTTAACACCATTATTACTAGTCTAAAAGCACTTGATGAAGGTTTTTCTAGCAAGAACAATGTTAGGAAGTTTCTAAGGGCTTTACATCAAAAGTGGAGAGCGAAAGTCATGGCGATTGAAGAATCGAAAGATCTCTCAACTTTATCACTCGATGAACTCATAGGCAACTTGAAGGTTCATGAGATGATAATTTTGAAGGACTCGGAATTAGTGAAAACCAAGAGTGAAAGAAAATCTCTTGCAATTAAAGCCAAGAAGGCACAAAGTGACCATGATAGTTCCTCGGATAGCGACGACGAGGAGTATGCATTGGCGGTGAGAGATTTTAAGAAGTTATTCAAGAGACGAGGTCAACACGTTAGGCAACCCACCAATGATAAGAAACCATTCTCAAAGACTCGGTTTGTCAAGAACGAAAAAGGTGATAGGAATTGCTTTAGATGTGGTGATCCAAATCACTTCATTGGTGATTGTCCAAAGCCCTCTCGTGATAAGAATCATACGGCGTTCGTTAGTGGCTCTTGGAGCGATAGCGGTGAAGATGATGATGACAACCCCAAAGAGGAGAAATGTCTTATGGCTCACACTTCTAAAGAGGTACATTCTGAAACCGAATATTATAGCAATGATAGTTCCACTTTTGATGATATTAAATTTGAAGGCAAATATGATAGTTTACACAAACTTAGTCTTAAATTCATAGAAAAGAATAAAACCCTAAAATCAACCAAAACTAAGCTTGAAAATGAGATCAATGAACTTAGGGAGAAATTGGCAATACTTGAGAAATATAAAGAAGTGGATTTAGGTTGCTTAAGTTTTGAGAAACTTAGATTAGAGAATGAAGATCTCAAGAGCACCTCCATTAAATTGGAAAAGTTCATGAAAGGTACTAGTGCTCTTGATGATATGGTAAACAAACAAGTTCATTCTAAGGAAAGACTTGGTCTAGGTTTTAACTCAAATGAAGCCTCAACTAATGAACCTAAACAAGTCATATTTTGTGACAACCCTGGTTTTGAGGTTCGTCACTTAGTTTTATTTTGTGCTAGTTACGTGTCACTATGTGTATGTGCTTATTTGTGTGTATAGATTGTGGTTTGGATATCGTTTCCGGTACGGGGTACCTTGTGAGTAAAACGATGTGTGATGAATTCATGTTCATGAGTTCACATGGTAGTGACTATGAAATGAGATGGTGATATTTAGTGGTTTTACGTATACGTATATGTATTATAGAAAATCATATTTTTACGATTTACGGTTTAGAATTTAGAGGTCTCGGATGAGGTAATTAGTCATATGGATATTTTTTGGGATGGTTTTAAGTCATTTAGGACCTAGTTATAAAGTTTATTTCAAAATTTGAGATTTTTTTATAAAAGTGTATATTTTACGTCTTTTATGGTAAAACGCGTAAAAACTGACTAGTTTTACGGTTTTGGAGGCTTTAAGAGCTGAAATAAATTAAGAAAAATAGAGGTAATATTATTAATACATATATTAATAATAAAAATAAAAAAAACGAAAATTAAGGGGGTGTTAGTCGGTTTAGACGCAAGAAAGAAAGAAAAAAAAGGAAAAAAGGAAAATAGGAAAGTGGGCTATTACACCTGGGCTAGGACTTTATACATGGTTATATAAGGATTTTAATGAGGAAATAAAACATAATTCCCTGGAGATTTAATAAAACCGACGGTCACCTAACAAAAGTTAGGGTTTCTTCATAAAATTTGGGGGTTTTCATAAATCCAAGGTAAATCTTTAAAACCCTTTTCATATTAATTGTTTTTAATGTTTCTATGATCATCTTATGATGGATTTAGGTTAGGGTTAATTTAAAAACAGTAAATTAATGTTATATTAATCATAATATGATGATTACATAAACTAGGGCTTGTATTAATTGGGGATATGGGTGATTAATTAGTTTAATTTGATTAAACCCGTTTTTAAAAACTGGGCAGAATTTTGAGTCAATTGTTTTGATCATATTGGGAGTTCTACAAACTCTTATTTAACGATCCAAGTACCCCTGGAAAGGTATTTGAAGTGGCTTTCCAATGCAAGAAATGAGAACTAAACTGGAGTTAGGGAAGTGGGTCAAAAACAGGTTACAACAGTCGGAGGTCAAAACAGTTTTGAATTCAGCCTGTTTTCTTTTTTAAGTTTTGGGTTGTTTGGGGTACTTAGGGTTGCATTGGGATCTTCTCACGAACATGAGAGATGGTTTATATGTTGTAGTAAGTATCTGTACTTGGGCTAAGATTGTGGTTTATGGTAAGACCCTCTAATGGTAATGAACTTTTCATACGTTTAAAATCAGTGAATTCTGGATAGGTAGCAATATATACACATATATCGGGGCCTTAACAGTAGCTTTAAGGTTAGGGCAAGTGGGAGGTTTTAGCTAACATATGTAAAAGTATGAATATTTCTTTTACAGAGATCATGGGTATGTGTAAGGGGGAGATCGAACCATAATTTAAGGTATGAAAAACGGGACTATTTTGGGTAAAATGTTAACGGGACGGGTTATGAAGTAAAAGGAGTTAAGGGTTTTATAGAGGGATGTAATGTGGTGGTTATAGCTTATCAATGAGGTATTTATATGGGAATAGGCTAGATGTCCATCACAGGTTGATGAGCCGTTTTAGTGATTGGTTCATGTTTTGATTATGTGTTTTTGGTTTGTTAGCTTTTTGCTAGTGCGAGGACATTTGGAGAAGCTCAATCAGGTGAGTTTCATAGTCCCATGTTTATTATTGATTTTGACTTCCAGATGGGATGGAAGAAACACTGTGTTGAGTTATTTATAAATTGATGTTGTGAATGTTTTTAAGGTTAGTGATGCACTTGTGTGTACATTATGTGATTAACTGCTATGTGATTCTTGACTGTGTATGATTTGGATCGGGGGACACGTGCCGTCTCAGTTATTGTGGTTTGACAAGGTAGGGGCCTTGGTATAGGTACATAGCGTGATCGTCTATGGGACCAGTGGTAAATGACAAGGTAGTGGCCGTGGGATAGGTACATAGGTGTATGGGTGCCTATGGTACCATGGTTGTTGGTAAGGCGTGATGCCTTGGTAATTGTGGTTGTTGGTAAGGCGTGATGCCTTGGAATTGTGATGATTGATTTATCTTAAATGCTAGTTGTTAATGCATACTTGTAACACATTGTCCATATGTTATTGTGTTGATGGTTGTTATTCACAACTTGTAACTGATTTAGCGTTGGAGTATAAACCTATGACTCTCACCAATATTATGTTGACATATTTTAGTGTCTCTTTCAGGTAATGTTATGGTTAAGCTTGAGAACATAAGTGGCTAGGATTTGGAGAGCGTAGGATATGCATTTAGAAGGAGATCCCCGTTCCTTCTTAGATTCTTTTGCTTGTTTTATAAGTGATACTGTTGGCACCTATATGTTTGATTTGTTGTGTTATTTGTTTGTCTTGGGTAAGAGGTAGGACTGTTACCTACTTACCTAGACTCCTGCATTGTTGAGATATTGTCATGACATTTGTGTCACCATTTTATGACGTTTCTTATATCATTTAGTTATCTCTATAGACACGCTATTGTTGTGATGATATCCATACGTCGTGCCCCATATTCCACCATGGTGGGGTGTGACAGAATGGTATCAGAGCCAATGGTTATAGAGAATTAGGTTGCCTAGTCGCGTAGCCTAGTCTATAGCTTAAGGGTCCCTGCATATAGGCGTCATAGGAGTATGTGTGCATTTTATAATAATTGATGTGTTTGGATGTTATTTTCGTGATATTTGTTAAGTTATGAACTACAATGGTTCATACTTAGCTACATGTTATTTTCTTTTCGAGATTTGACTAGTGAGGGTTGAACCATTGTCGTATACGCTAGTCATTGTTGGATTTCCTTTAATTACGTTTTCATGTTCTTTATACATTTTTAAATTTTGTCTACGGTGGTTCAGTTGGATTACGATTTTATATGTTTCATGCATTGGCTATGTTATTTTAATACATGGATTTTGGACCTTATTTTATGTTGTGGTTATGTGCTTATATGAGTTGTAGGATCTATGTGCTTATTTGAGTTGGTAGATCGATGTGTTATGTGTAGTATTAATTCTTATAAGTGTCATCATAGGAGGGAGTGCATTGGTGAAAGAGGACTTATATATAAGTATGGTGGCCAACATAGTTATACAAGTACCACGACATCAATGGATTCCTAAGTATGGTTGCATGAAAGAGGTTTAATACATGTTTGTATAGTATATGTTGGATGGATTTGAGTGTATGTACGCCTATGCCTATATGTAAAATTATTTTCTACTTATCGGTTGTATTCTTGGGATGGTTGCTAGCTCATTTCTCTTTGAGATGTTCAATTTCTGTAGTAGCGCATTTCTCGAGTCCTCATTTCACGTGTTTGTTTGTACGGTACTTATGGTGTAGAGGCTATTGAGATAGTTCAAGAATTTCTTTGTTTTTACGTTTGGGATAAAGGTATCTTTTGTGTTGAGTCTTGCATGGTAAAAAAAATTGGAATTTACAAAGAGTTGAAATACTTGTTGGTAGTCGGTGAAAAATAAGGTTAAAGTGTCGGGAACGTGGTTAAAAAATATATATATAGTAATTAAGATCCATTAATAATGTTTAGAAGGTTAGTGCATAAAGGCGTAAAACAGTCTGATTTTTCTAGGGTTGTCTTGTGTTGACTGTTCCAGGAAGTAGGTTGAACCTTTGGTCGAGTTTTTTTTTTAAATTAAGTTCAGAGAGTCTACTTTTCAAAAATGTAAGATTTGTCGAAAATAGAGTTCGGTAAGGTCGTCAAACAATTTTTACAAAAACAGTGCGCTGTTCAGGAATAAATTTGGATTTTGGGAATTTGAGTCAAAACGTAACCAAAAGGATAAGATAGCCAAATATTTTTGATTTGGGAACTCTTTATAATGTAAGTAAAAGGACTGGAGTTTTTCAATAAAAGCTATGGTGTTAAGGTCGGGCTTTTGGTGACAAACATTTAGCATTTACAGAAAATCAGTTTTGGTAAAAACGACTTTTGGCGTAAAGACCAAACGGAGGGGTTAAACGTGTAAGTAGAAAGCGAAATTTGTTGTTGGAGTTTTTATATCATAGGAAAACATAAATTCAGTAGGATGGTAGTCAAGTGTGGTGTTAAGTTCGGTTCATGTGGTCGTAATACGTTTCGGTTGTCATTGGGTGCTTCTTGTGTCATTGGTCCGTTTCCATGGTTTGTTTGGAGTCGATACATGTTTATGTTTGAGTTTCTTTTGGAGTCTCATGGTTTTGGTTCATATTTTTTTAAATTCGTTCATGTAATCTTTCGATAGTCGTCCATGGGTTTGATTCGTTATCTGAAGTTGGGGGTCCTAAAATTTGTCGTGAACTTATATTCACTGGGAGCGTTGTTGTAGTCATACGGATTATCCAGTTACGTTCTTATGATAGAGATGTGTTGGGATAGAATTTGAGAGTTCTTTAGACCTTAGAACACGTGGTTATATTTTGATGAGTTTTGATTTATGGCATTTATGAGTAAGACTGAAATCGGGGTGACGGTTTTAAACCCGTCGAGTTATGTGACAGCTCCTAACTTAGTTTCAAGACAGTTCTTGTTTGATGAGTTGCGAGATTTAGTTAGGTTGGTTACATAACTTGATGGTTTTAATAAGTTTCCTCGCAGACGGTTAGGGCTCATGTGTTGTTAGTTGAGATTATTTAGTATAAACTGAGTTCACGCTTGAACGTGAAGGTTTTATCAGGGGTATGTATCCTCGTTTGTTTGCTGAGAATAAGTTTGATCCTAAGGAGTAAATCTCGGGACGAGATTTCTATTAGTAAGGAGTGATGTGACAACCCTGGTTTTGAGGTTCGTCACTTAGTTTTATTTTGTGCTAGTTACGTGTCACTATGTGTTTATGTGCTTATTTGTGTGTATAGATTGTGGTTTGGATATCGTTTCCGGTACGGGGTACCTTGTGAGTGAAACGATGTGTGATGAATTCATGTTCATGACTTCACATGGTAGTGACTATGAAATGAGATGGTGATATTTAGTGGTTTTACGTATACGTATATGTATTATAGAAAATCGTATTTTTACGATTTACGGTTTAGCATTTAGAGGTCTCGGATGAGGTAATTAGTCATATGGATATTTTTCGGGAAGGTTTTAAGTCATTTAGGACCTAGTTATAAAGTTTATTTCAAAATTTGAGATTTTTTATAAAAGTGTATATTTTACGCCTTTTACGGTAAAATGCGTAAAAACTGACTAGTTTTACGGTTTTGGAGGCTTTAAGAGCTGAAATAAATTAAGGAAAATTAAGGTAATATTATTAATACATATATTAATAATAAAAAGAAAAAAAAACGAAAATTAAGGGGGTGTTAGTCGGTTTAGACGCAAGAAAGAAAGAAAAAAAAGGAAAAAAAAAGGAAAATAGGAAAGTCGGCTATTACACTTGGGCTAGGACTTTATACATGGTTATATAAGGATTTTAAAGAGGAAATAAAACATAATTCCCTGGAGATTTAATAAAACCGACGGTTACCTAACAAAAGTTAAGGTTTCTTCATAACATTTGGGGGTTTTCATAAATCCAAGGTAAATCTTTAAAACCCTTTTCATATTAATTATTTTTAATGTTTCTATGATCATCTTATGATGGATTTAGGTTAGGGTTAATTTAAAAACAGTAAATTAATGTTATATTAATCATAATATGATGATTACATAAACTAGGGCTTGTATTAATTGGGGATATGGGTGATTAATTAGTTTAATTTGATTAAACCCGTTTTTAAAAACTGGGCAGAATTTTGAGTCAATTGTTTTGATTATATTGGGAGTTCTACAAAATCTTATTTAACGATCCAAGTACCCCTGGAAAGTTATTTGAAGTGGATTTCCAATGCAAGAAACGAGAACTAAATTGGAGGTGGGAAGTTGGTCAAAAACAGGTTACAACAGTCGGAGGTCAAAACAGTTTTGAATTCAGACTGTTTTCGTTTTTAAGTTTTGGGTTGTTTGGGGTACTTAGAGTTGCATTGGGATCTTCTCACGAACATGAGAGATGGTTTATATGTTGTAGTAAGTATCTGCACTTGGGCTAAGATTGTGGTTTAGGGTAAGACCCTCTAATGGTAATGAACTTTTCATACGTTTAAAATCAGTGAATTCTGGATAGGTAGCAATATATACACATATATTGGGGCCTTAACAGTAGCTTTAAGGTTAGGGCAAGTGGGAGGTTTTAGCTAACATATGTAAAAGTATGAATATTTCTTTTACAGAGATCATGGGTATGTGTAAGGGGGAGATCGACCCATAATTTAAGGTATGAAAAACGGGACTGTTTTGGGTAAAATGTTAACGCGACGGGTTATGAAGTAAAAGGAGTTAAGGGTTTTATAGAGGGGTGTAATATGGTGGTTAGAGCTTATCAATGAGGTATTTATATGGGAATAGACTAGATGTCCATCATAGGTTGATGAGCCGTTTTAGTGATTGGTTCATGTTTTGATTATGTGTTTTTGGTTTGTTAGCTTTTTGCTAGTGCGAGGACATTTGGAGAAGCTCAATCAGGTGAGTTTCATAGTCCCTTGTTTATTATTGATTTTGACTTCCAGATGGAAGAGACACTGTGTTGAGTTATTTATAAATTGATGTTGTGAATGTTTTTAAGGTTTGTGATGGACTTGTGTGTACATTATGTGATTAACTGCTATGTGATTCTTGACTGTTTATGATTTGGATCGGGGGACACGTGCCGTCTCAGTTATTGTGGTTTGACAAGGTAGGGGCCTTGGGATAGGTACATAGCGTGATCGTCTATGGTACCAGTGGTAAATGACAAGGTAGTGGCCTTGGGATAGGTACATAGGTGTATGGGCGCCTATGGTACCATGGTTGTTGGTAAGGCGTGATGCCTTGGTAATTGTGGTTGTTGGTAAGGCGTGATGCCTTGGAATTGTGATGATTGATTTATCTTGAATGCTAGTTGTTAATGCATACTTGTAACACATTGTCCATATGTTATTGTGTTGATGGTTGTATTCACAGCTTGTAACTGATTTAGCGTTGGAGTCTAAACCTATGACTCTCACCAACATTATGTTGACGTGTTTTAGTGTCTCTTTCAGGTGATGTTATGGTTAAGCTTGAGAACATAAGTGGCTAGGATTTGGAGAGCGTAGGATATGCATTTAGAAGGAGATCCCTGTTCCTTCTTAGATTCTTTTGCTTGTTTTATAAGTGATACTGTTGGCACCTATATGTTTGATTTGTTGTGTTATTTGTTTGTCTTGGGTAAGAGGTAGGACTGTTACCTACTTACCTAGAATCCTGCATTGTTGAGATATTGTCATGACATTTGTGTCACCATTTTATGACATTTCTTATATCATTTAGTTATCTCTATAGACACGCTATTGTTGTGATGATATCCATACGTCGTGCCCCATATTCCACCATGGTGGGGTGTGACAGATTTTCACAAAAATCACCCACTGTACGCGGTCCCAGATTGTATGGGGCGGTTCCTTATCACTATGGAACCGCCGCCATAGATAAGGTACCGCGGCCAGAAGATGAGTTTTATGAAAATCATGAACTTTCTGAAAAGTCAAAATCAGGTGAAAAACCAAAGCATCTTATTGTTAATAAGGTAAAATTACCCATACTTGACGACAATGCTATTGATAAGTTCTACAAGCCATTAAGTAAACCTATCATGGGAAATAGAAGTTTATTAAGACCATCTTCTACTCCACCTAGAGTACGGAATGAGTCTAAGCCTAGAAGTAGAACGACAACGCCTAGAAGAGATAATCAAAACAATTCACGATCTAGAAGTAAAACCCCAACACCTAGAAGAAATGATCATAACTCTAAACCTAGATCAAATACACCCAGGAGAAATAACGAACAACAAAATGGTTATATGAATTACTACCCTCCTCCATTTTGTTCTCCATGGGGAACCCCTCCTTCATTCATGCATCCCAACCAAATGCAAGGGATGTTTGGAACTAACAATTTTGGACCCATGAGATACTGGGGACCAAATGTTTGATCTTGTGTGTTGTTACCTAGATATGCTTGGGAATTGATTTGGAGCCCGATGAGTGGATTAAGGATAGTGGATGTTCTAAACACATGACGGGTAATCGAAGTTTGTTCTCGCACTAGAAAGCATATGATGGAGGTAACGTCACATTTGCATGTAGTCTACGTGGTAGTATCATTGACAAAGGTACGGTTTCTCTTGACTCTTAGACCATTGAAAATGTTGAGCACGTAGATAACTTAGGGTTTAACCTTTTAAGTATAGGTCAACTTTGTGACAATTAGTGTAAGGTCATCTTTTCGGAACATGACAGTGAAATTGTAAAAGATAGAAAAGTCATTGGAAAAGGTGTTAGAAAGCATGGGCTTTATGTCATGAAGGTTAATAAGAAGTCAAAAGACAACATATGTCTTGCGACTATAGATGATAGTTCTACTATTTGGCATAGGAGATTAGGTAACGCTAATATGCGTTTAATTCAATCTTTAGTCTCTAAGGAGTTGGTAAGACACCTCCCCAAGATGAAGTTTGATAGTCACTTTTGTGATGCTTCCAAAGTTAGAAAGCAAGTTCACTCAAGTCACAAAGCCAAGAATTTGGTTTCGACCTCTCGATGCTTAGAGCTCCTACATATGGATCTTTTTGGACCTTCCGCCATACGGAGTTATGGAGGTAACCTTTATACCCTAGTTATAGTTGATGACTATTCTAGATTCAGTTGGACTAGATTTTTGGCATCTAAGAATGAAGCTTTCGATCATTTTGAAATCTTTAGTCGAAGAATTCAAAATCAACTAGGATTTCCAATTGTCTCTATTATGACAGATCATGGTAGGGAATTTGATAATGAAGTGCAATTTGGTGCCTTTTGTGAAGCTCATGGTATTACCCATAACTTCTCGGCTCCTCGTACTCCACAATCAAATGGGGTAGTTGAAAGGAAGAATAGGACTCTCCAAGAGATTAGTAGGACGATGTTAAACGAGCAATCTTTGCCTCAAAAGTTTTGGGGAAATGCCGTGGACACATCGACTTATATTCTCAACCGAATTCTTATTCGACCTTTCCTAGGAAAGACCCCTTATGAGGTTCTTAAAGGTAAGAAACCCTCATTGGAATACTTTAGGGTGTTTGGAAGCAAGTGCTTTATCCTCAACACCAAAGACTACCTTACCAAGTTTGACCCAAAGTCTTACGAATGTATCCTTTTAGGTTATTCCCAAACTAGCAAAGCCTACGTTGTCCTAAATAGAACCTCGGGGGTTATTGAAGAATCACTTAACGTAACCTTTGATGAAACCCCTCCCTCACCCAAGACACCACCATTGGTTGATGATGACTTGGATGAATTAGAAGTAGTAAAAGCCAAAGTGGTTAGAAAAATAGGAGTTTAAGACCTTAGTGTTGAAAAGGAAGTAAACATTAAGGAGTCTAGGGATCATACTCTCAATAATATCATTGGTGACTTAAATCAAAGGACCCTAAGATCTCAAATCCAAAACCAAAGCAACTTCTTTTGTTTCGTCTCCTTGATTGAACCAAAAAATGTTAAAGAAGCTTTGACGGACGAGAGTTGGGTCATTGCGATGCAAGAAGATTGAATCAATTCGTTGCCAATGATGTTTGGGAACTTGTTCCTCCACCTAGAAGTTCTACTATTATAGGAACCAAATGGGCATATAGGAATAAGTTAGATGAGAATGGTGTTGTGTCTCGTAACAAAGCTAGACTTGTAGCACAAGGCTATAACCAACAAGAAGGGATTGATTATGACGAGACATATGCACCGGTAGCTAGATTAGAATCCATTAGAATCCTTTTAGCCTACGCTTGTGCCTTGGACTTTAAGCTTCAATAAATGTATGTAAAGAGTGCATTTCTTAACAGTTTGATCAATGAGGAGGTATATGTGGCTCAACCTCCCGGCTTCATTGATTTTGAGAAACCGGATCATGTTTACAAGCTTAAGAAGGCACTTTATAGTCTCAAACAAGCACCCAAAGCTTGGTATGATAGACTTAAAGCGTTTCTTGTTAAACATGAGTATACCATGGTAATGGTAGACAATACACTCTTTACAAAGAAGAAAGGTCCTCACCTCATAATCGTACAAATATATGTTGATGACATTATATTTGGCTCAACTTGTCAAGAATTGTGTGATTACTTTGCCAAAATCATGCATGATGAGTTTGAAATGAGTATGATGGGAGAACTTAACTTCTTTTTAGGACTCTAAATTAAACAAATGGACGATGGTATTTTCTTTAGTCAATTTAAGTACGCTAAAGAAATGCTAAAGAAATTTGGATTAGAAGAATCTAGACCAATGAAGACCCCTATGGCCTCGGATACTAAACTCATCGTAGATGATGATTGTGAGTCGGTAGACAACACCAAATATAGAGGTATGATTGGTAGTTTGTTGTACCTAATGGCAAGTCGACCGGATATCATGTTTAGTGTTTGCCTTTGTGCTCGCTTCCAAGAGGATCCCAAAACCTCTCATCTCGAAGCGGTTAAGCGTATCTTCTGATACATTAAAGGCACTATATATTTAGGATTATGGTATCCTAAAGGGACCGGCGTAAAAACCATTGTCTACGCGGACTCGGATCATGCGGGAGACTATGTGGACCGGAAAAGCACTAGTGGAGTTTGTACCTTCATGGGTTGTTGTTTAACTTCTTGGTTCTCCAAAAAACAAACCGCTCTTGCAATATCCACCACGGAAGCCGAGTATGTGAGTGCCGGAAAAGCATGCCAAGAAGCTCTATGGATGAAGCAAGTGCTTGTTGATTACGGGATTTCTCTTGTTGATGTTCCCATCATGTGCGATAATAAAGGTTCTATAGACCTTAGCAAGAATCCCGTGCAACACTCGCGAACCAAACACATAGAAATTCGACACCATTTCCTTAGGGATAATGTTCAAAAGGGGAACATTTCAATTGACAAGGTACCCTCCGAAGAAAACTTAGCAGACATCTTCACTAAGCCACTTAAGAGGGAACCTTTTAATTAATTGCGTCTAGGTCTAGGATTAATGGAACATCTTTCTTAATTTCCTTTCTTTTTGTGTATTTTCTTTTACCACTTTGAATCATTGAGTCTTCCAAACTTTTTTTTGAAAAACCCTCTCTTCTCCTTCTCAAAATTCTCAAAGTCTCTTTCGAAAATGGTTGAGAAATACGTTTGACATTGTTAATTCAATTTAAAAACGATTTTTCATAGATTCTCGCTATTAATCTAGAGCTTACATAATTCATATGTATGATTCTCTCAAACATAGCAAGAACAAGATAGAATCATGGAGGATCTTTGTGTCATGACTTAAGGTCTTGTCTTACACACCTCCTACATCGATTTTTTTTAATCCATGTATGTTGGTCAAATCTCTATTTGGTAAATTTGCATATGTTTTCTTTGTCTATCTTTGCTTTTAAGCATATCCCTAAGATAAGTTAGACTAGAAAAATAAGATTTGCTGAAAAATCTTCCTCCAAACACCTAACACAGCCTCTGCAGGCGGTTCCATATGTGAACCGCGATACCTTAATGATAAGGTACCGCTAGCATTGATAAGGAACTGCCTACAGTGCCTTCCTTTTTCGGGTTTTTGTCTGAAACTCCAGATTTGTTCCAACATTTTTGAGAATCTTTGTTTCAAACCCTTTGACCACCCCAAAAATACCCTAAGCCTTCCCTATTTAAACCATAAGCATTTCGCATTATTCACATCCCAAAATGTCTTATTCTCCCAATGAAGGCCTTGAATCTCCTACATTTTCTCCAATTGCTTTTAATCCCAACTCACTCAAAAACCATTACAATCCTAACCCACCCAAGAACACTCTTAATCACATCTCTCCTACCAAGAATGTTGATTGTGGAACATCTATTCTTCCACCACCACCCTTTAGTGTTCTTCCTCCTTCTCATGATAATGTCATGCACCATGGAACATATTGTCATTGTTGTCAATATCAACATCTTGCTATGGCACACATCTATGAGGAGTTGAGCTACATCAAGAGTCTCTTAATCAAGCCTCCTCTTCACTTTGATTATGAGATCTCCAACAAGCCACCACCACCACCCTCCGCCATTACCTTGTCCTTCATATAAGCATTGGTTGCTTATCCAGAAGACACCAAATTTAAGCAAATCTTAGAATTCTAGAATAACTAGGATTAGATTTATGCTTTTGGCTTGTTTCTTTTTCCATACATCTTTGTATGATGTTTTTTTAGTAACCTATCTTGGATCTTTGTCTTTTTGTTTTCTTCTCTTTTATTTTGTGACCTATTGCTATATCTTGTTGGTTGTTTCTTTTGTTCAACTAACCCTTCTATGTAGCTTGTCACCATATCTCGATTCCTCGTTGCCCCATGCTAGGGGGAGTAAGCACCAAGGGGGAGTCTTTGCAAAGTCCGTCTCTTCAACACCGACTTGTGCAACCTTTTTGCTTCGACAAAGGGGGAGAAATGAATAAACTCGTCTTTGAAAATCTTGTTTTTTTGTGTGATTGAGTTTATGTATTGTCGGAATCAAAAAAGGGGAGATTGTTAATGCAATAATGCCTAAAAACGTTACTTGCATTTTTCGGTCTCGCTTAGTTTTGATTACGACAATATGTAAAAACAAGCATTTACGAAAACACCGAAAAATGAATTCTTGAGTTCAAGTATTTTTCATTTTACCGATTTTCACTTAAGGTATGGATAAACAAGTACTAACCTTAAGCAAGTGATCAAGTGATTTAATCTTTTCTTAAAACTCACTTTTTATTAAGTGTGACAAGTTTTTATTAAACTTTCTTTTAAAAAAAATGTTTTATTAAATTAATTATTTGAAAATTTGAAAATGGCATATTCTTATTTGGTTAAGAATATTCTATCAGGATATTTTTTATACCAGATATGACCTCCACCACTAAAGGACAAAAAGGGAGCGGAGTCTAGTCTAGCGGTTCCTTAGCTCCTAGGCGGTTCCTTATCGATAAGGTACCGCGGGATAAGATAAGGAACCGCGGGCAGATATAGTCGTTGGCCCTTTTTCCTATAAATAGTGGACTATTCTCAACTTTTCAATTCACCTCTTTTGCACATCTATTTCCAGATTCAAACACTCTTCTTTAACCACTCAAATCTTTGATCATTTGTTTGATTACTACTTGTTTAAGAAGTGAATCTTGTTTATCCATCCCTTCCTCTCCAAGTGCAAAGAGAAAAACACTATCCTTGTGAAGTGTTGAGTCCACCACCAAAGATCCATTGAAGATCTAATTTTATACATTTGTAGTTGTGTCATAATTGTGAAGATCCAAGTAGTTGTGTTTATTTGGAAGTTGTGTATGTACTAAGTATAGTTGTGTAGATTGGTCCTAGCTACGATTAGGGCTAGACTTTTAGCTTAGAATCAGAAATTGGTTAAGCGACGTGTAAGGTTTTCTCCACCATAAGAAGCTTGTTGTGTAGTGAACTCTCGAGTAAGGAGTACTCGAGGAGTGGAGTAGGAACGAGGAGTGAGCTTCGTTGCCGAACCACTATAAATCCTTGGTGTTCGGTTTGATCTTTCTTTACCCTTAACTCTTTACATTCTTTATTCTTTGTGCATATATTTTTTGTTAGTATTAGTTTAGTTACACTATCATTGTTCATATTGTGCATAAGATGATTTCACATATTTCCTCAAGCCTAAGTTTTTGAAAAAGGATTTTTGAAAACCACATTTTAACAAGTAAATATAAGAAACTATTCAACCCCCCTTCTAGTTTCTACAAAACGTAATACTTATTATTGTATAATAAAGAATTAAAAGTGTTATGGATAACACCGTTTGATGACAATGTGTTGTGCACACATTAAACAAATAAAACCCTAACTTAAGAACACAGTCACAGCTGTTTGGTTCTTCAAGTTCTAAGCATTAATGTATGAAATCTATCAAAGTGTTGAACATTAATGCTGGGCTACATATCATATTTATAGTGATATGAGGTTGACCTAAGTACTAGTTGATGGTGACTACACAAGACAGACACTTTTCAGACATCTGTCACAAGATGCTCTTCTATTCTTGGTAGTTTGCCACAATGCTTTTGGGAAACAGAGATGACACAGTTTCTCTTTTCTTCATAGTCTCGTACACACCAAGGTATGTCCAAAGTGTGCTGAGTGTTAACAGGGTATTGCCACCCCTGTTAACCCTCAACCCCTCAGATTCCCTGATACATCTTGGTTGTTATCCATCACAGCCAATTAGTATGTCTTCAAGTAATCTTCGACTTCCTTGACAATGTCTCTGACATGGACTCCTCTGAGGTTGCTCACAGACTTAGATCTATGTGAGTCTTGCGATACTTGCCTGCCTCCTAGGCACAGGCAAGTGACTATCTAACAGCTTGATTTGTGTTTAAATCTATGATACATGGAATCTAACAAACTTAGATTCCCAACAATAAGTGTTTTCACACTTATTAGTTACGTACCTTTACGCTAAAGCAATTCCACAAGACAAAGAACAAATCACCGATTCGGGTTTAAACCGTATATACCAACATATAGTCTAAAGTAATACTATATTAGGTTCTTGTGCACACGTAATACAACGAGCTAACCGTGATTCTAGCACGTGAAAACCGAGCTACAACGCATGTAACTATTCTACCCAACAACCCTAGAGAGGGGCTAGGACCAGATTAAGTATACAGTCGATCAACAAAGAAAACTAACCGAAACCCTTTTGTTGGAGGGGTGGCTGAAAGTAGGATTTTGCTAGGTTAAAAGTTCGTTGTTATCGGTCTAATCGAATTGACTACGGTTAAAAGTGTGACTTATTTATTCTTGGTGAAAAGAAAATAAACTGATTATCTATTTTAAACTAAAAGTAAAATGTCGTTGAGTAATTAAAATAAAAATGAAAGCTTTAAAATTTAAACTAAAAATTAAGACACAAAGATAAATGACGGAATATTAAAACTTTTAAAGTAAATAATAAAAATGTAAACTTTAAATTTAAAACTTTATAAAAGAAATAACCTTAAAAATAAAATACTTTGAAAATTAAACTAAGACAAGATAATTAAAATAAATCTAAAGGAAAATGGCGAAATTTTTTTGAAAACAAAACAATTCGGGAAAATAGATTTAAAACAAGTCAGAATCCCTAAATTCTGTCACAATCCGGAATCCTTGATCTCAAACCTAATTCGGAATGGAGATAATGAACTTAACCCGGAATTCCTTTTCCCTAACAATTCGGAATCCAGGCCAAAGATGCAGTTCGGAATCCCTGATTCCAACTCAATCCGGAATCAATGTTATCAAACAATCTAGAATATGCAAGCTTGATCTAATCCGGGAAATGATTTAGACAAACAATCCGGAATAGCTTAACTATCACAATCCGGAATATGGAGGTCAAATACACTATTCGGGATAACTTATTATGAAACAATCCGGGAAAAGTAAATTTGTATATAAGTCGGAATGTTAGGGTTTTATTATTCGGGAAAGATGAAAATAAGCTAAAACCTAATAAGCACTTACCTAAAACATAACCAAATCAACTTTAAGAAAAAGCTAATAAGCCAAAAATTTTAAACTTTTAAAAATACTAAATAATCTAAATATTTAAAATCAACTTTTTATAAAATAAACTATTAAAGACACTTAATTAAAAATAAAAAAATCACACAATAAGCACTAAACACAATAAGCTAAATAGACCAAACACATCAAATTCAATAAGCACAATCAAACAAACACATCAATTAAACAAAGAACATGATTAAACAACTACATGATTATGAAAATTAAACAAGATTAAAATAAAGAAATGTAGAATGAGAATGATTAATTAAAAGCTTGAAATTAAGATAATGATTAAAGATTCAAATACAAGATTAAGTAAAATTAAAGCATGGAAATTTAAATTACACCTACTCCTACTATGTGAAAAATAAATCTACACTACTCCTAATCTAAAACTAAGTAACACCTCCTAATGACATATTAGGAGGACATATATAGAAGGAGGGGAGGAGTGTTGATGCTTTCTTATTAGTCTTTTCGTCTTTTAATTTCTTCGACTTTCTCGATGTTGTCTCGGGATTTGTCGATATGAAATGAACACGTCTTCTAGTTTCTTCTTTTATAAGACTTGGTTCTTCGATTTTTATTAAACTTCCGTATTTAGACTTTTTCTTCGATAAATCTTCAGAATAGGCCTTCGACTTCCGTTCTTTTTGCACTCTTGATCTTTTGACTTTGTCTTTTGTCTTTCTCTTCGACAAAAGCCCGTGAAAGCCCGTGTTTTCTTCCCTTTTCATATTTTGGTCCTAAATCACAATAAAAACACAAACCACACATAATTCCGACTTTTACGACATTAAAAACATGTTTGGCTTGGTTATTATTATAATTAAGTGGTAAAAGGATGGGTGTTTTCACACCTATCAAATCCCCTACATTTGACCATTGCAATGCCCTCATGCAATGCATTAATTACGAAGCAAGATTTACATTTTCCATCATAATTAACCCACCTTGGCCTTTATTAAACACAAGTCATTAAAGAAAACTTAAAATGATAGAAATATACAAAATGCTTGAAGGAAGAACAAGTAAAGAGATCGAAGACTTACATTAGGGCTTTGGATGTCATGTTTGTTTATCACCCTCAAGTTTCACGTTCCCCATACTAAGCTTAAAAACGAGATCATTGTTATTATAAGTTAGCAAACTAATACAAACTCATGTGGCTCAATTATTCACTTAGACTCCCTTATTCCTAGGTGTATCGCTTATATTTTATAGTTGTCTTGAATGATCACGAGGATGCATTGTTAACTTATTTCGATAGTTTATTAAGCTGAAAATAAAGTAGGACGATTTAATCAATAGTTAGCTAAAGGACAAAATCTTTTAAAATTGCTTCTCGAAACCTCATAAAGTTCATATATTGGCATAACTCATTTCATGATTTGAGACCTTTCTCGGATCGATATTTGGCATTGACTTCATACTTTGAATCTTGATAGATGATCTTGAAATAATGGTCTTCTTTTCATAATAGGAATTTCTTCACTTGAAGTTTTTGAGAGATTCTTCATACTTGGACCACTACTTCTTCATTTTTCTCCAATATTCATTTGGGATTTTCATATACAACGATCCGCCTCCTTTTAGGACTTGGATCTATTTATCCTCATACCTTGTTAGGGCCTTTTCGGATAGACTTCTCCATGATCTTTGGGGAGTATTTGCTTTTCGTCGTGTGTCTCAATCCTTCATATTGATTTTTGATAAATGATTCTTCACATCACTTTGGATCTTTAGCAACAAAATGTAGCCCTCATGCCTTGTTAGGTCCCTTTCGGACTCGCCAATCTTCGCATCCCGCTTCAATAAGTTATGTCTTGGCTATGAACTCTAATTAATACCGAGCAACTTTTAAACGATCTTGTGCTGGAAGCTAAGTAACTTTTTAAATCGTACAACCTTACTTATTGCAATTATATTTATTAACAAGCGATGGGAGAAAAAGCTCATAATTAATTCACATAAATTCATGAAAGAATACCAAACTTATAATCGACTCTATCATCTCTCGTTCTCCATAATTCAAAATCTCAAGGAATGAGACTCGTGGATGCTTATCCTATTAAATCAAAGTTTTGGGTTTTCAAGTCATTTATAGGATTTTGCAACTTCTTAGACTTTTTCAAGTTTAGAATTTCCATTTTAAAGTTCCCTTGATAAACGACTTTCTAGGATCAATTATAAGAACTTGCGAAAAGTTCTTATTCTTAACCCATATGAGTTAAGACTTTCGCGTTTTAAAGTTCCCTATATAAAAGTCTAGCAAAACTTGATTTAAACACGTTAAGGATACTAGCTAGAGTAAACTGGGATAAGTAAACTCGGGTTGAGTCAAAAGTTTCATGACGGGCCTAATATATCAAAGACATCTAAACTTATTAAAACCATTTTATTAAAATTTATTCTAGCAATGAAAGAAACTAACGATAACAAAGGAAAATACAAATAGGCCAAAATATATTAAAAAAATTTTAAAAATGCGAAAAATCAATTTTCTGGTTAAAATGAGGACAAATACATGGAAAAGCCCCTTAACTTCGATAGAAGCCCCCCTACACTTAATATAAACACTGTCCTCAATGTTTAAGCATGTGGGAGTAAACTCCCCTATACTTAGGACATTGTGCACGTTGTTTAAATCTCGCTAAGGAAGAGACAACTAAAGTGATTCCTATTTTAATATTGAAAAATATTAAAATAGTGAATCAAAAGAGTGTAGGATAAAACCGGGAAGACGGGAACACGGAATCACGAGTCGTCAAAAGTCATCAAAAGTGGATCTTTGATAGCTCGAATCCCTGTACATGATAAGAAAGAAAACACAAAGTCCTACGTGGCTCCCCCATACACTTAGGATGAAAAACAGATAAAAAGGATAGATTAGCGGGTTGCCGCCCGAGAAGCGCTTGTTTTTGTTAATCGAGTCACGAGCCTGACTCAACCCCGATTTAAATGGTCCATGGCGAACCTCTAATGTAATACCAGGATCAAAGATATTGTCTTCGTTCCCGGAGGAAAATAATAAAGGAGAGGCCGGAGGATAAGTTTTGAATGGTAGAAAAGTCCTCTCAATATAAGAAAAGTAAGTGAAATCATGATCCACAAGAGGTGAGGTGGGTATAGGAAGCAAATTGTTATCCCCCCAAGACAGATGATGGTCACTAGGCGGCAAAGCCGTAAAGGTGTCAATCATAGAATGGTCAATTTCACCTCCCGGGTCAAAGCACTCATCCTCACTTCCCGGTGTGAAATGGGGAGACTAAAACTGATACATCACCCGATTGGGCGTGCACGCGATAGGATGAGGTGGAAATATAGTATGAGAAGTATGAGAACAATTACCTTCCACCCGCGTCACCTTTCTAGTAGAGTCAAATCTCTCCACCTCTACAATAGGAGGAGGCATGGCTAACAAAGTATGCTCATCAATAGCAAGAGAATCAAGGCTATCAATGTCCTCAATCCCTTCGTCAAAGAGAGGATTCATCTCAGTAGATATGTAGGCGTCATCAAAATCAAATAAAGGGTTCGAATAAATCTTGAAAGTTTCCTTCGGAATGTCTTCATCGGATAGTGACTCGTCATCACTAGAAGTAAAAGCATCATCTTGATCAAAAAGAGGATTAGAGAAAGCCAAAGAATCATCTCCCAAAGTGTTGGTGGAAGGAACATCATCAGAAGAAAGCACATCATACTCATCGTCACTGCCAGATGTCACCTCAGATTCACTTGGGATTGGGACAAGGTTATTGGCACTAGACTTTCTGACTTCGTCTGATTCCTTTGCAGGAGTTGTGATGATATCCTCAGCTCCTATGATGGGTGAATTCTCGGGCTCCATAACCGGCAAGACAAGAGGAGCAAGTACGATTGCACTAGACGAAGGATGTTGAGCAATAAGATCTCGGAAAGAAATAGTACTCTCCTCGTCATCATCATAATAAAAGGGACGCACAAGAGGAGGAGTATAATCACTAAGATTAGATACTTGCTCTTGTTGCTGTCTCTGTTCCACTTCCCATGTTTCTTTTAGTTGATCTACTGCTTCTTCAATGGATTGAAGTTTATTCAAAACTGTAGCTCGTTGTTCTTCACTCATTCCAAATGAAGGTTGATGATGGAGGGTAAATTATGAAAACCGGAATTATAGCACGGAGTTGGTTCATAATAATTCATCGGTTGACAATAAAAAGTATCGTGAGGGCCCCCACATTTGTTGCAACACGGGTATGGAGAAAAACCCGGTGCATATTGCAGACAAGGATCGTCATTGGTTGAAGAGGGTGAAATAGTGTCAGTAGAGGTGAAGTATTGGTCGAATTACAAAATGAACAATGTCCAAATTCGTAATTAGGGATATCCATTCCACACCGTTCGCATGAACACCATTGACAGGAGTGACTAACAGAAGAAGGTCTTCTACACCCTACACAATCAACAAACGAGTCCATTGAACACAATAGATAAGTAAGAGGAATATTTTTGGTGCAGAACTTTTGAAAAAGAAATGCTTTTTATGATTTTTCAAATTTTTTTGGATTTTTGAAATTTTTTAATTTTTAGGATTTTTGAAAAAACTTTTACACGAAAAATAACGTTCAAAAGTGAACGGATCCTAAAATCCAACGCGTCTCTCACAAAAAACCGTTAATCTTCACGAAAAGAGTCGGCAGGGCGCCATTTGAAAGTAGGATTTTGCTAGGTTAAAAGTTCGTTGTTATCGGTCTAATCGATTTGACTACGGTTAAAAGTGTGACTCAGTTGTTCTTGGTGAAAAGAAAGTAAATTGATTATCTATTTTAAACTAAAAGTAAAATGTCGTTGAGTGATTAAAATAAAAATGAAAGCTTTAAATTTAAACTAAAATTAAGACACAAAGATAAATGACGGAATATTAAAACTTTAAAAGTAAATAATAAAAATGTAAACTTTAAATTTAAAACTTTATAAAAGTAGTAACCTTAAAAATAAACTACTTTGAAAATTAAACTAAGACAAGATAATTAAAATAAATCTAAAGGAAAATGGCGGAAAAAATATAATAAATTGAAAACAAAACAATTCGAGAAAATAGATTTAAAACAAGTCGGAATCCATATATTCTGTCACAATCCGGAATCCATGCCTCGTGAACAATCCGGAATCCTTGATCTTAAACCTAATTCGGAATGGAGATAATGAACTTAATCCGGAATTCCTTGTCCTAACAATTCGAAATCCAGGCCAAAGATGCAGTTCAGAATCCATGATTCCAACTCAATCCGAAATCAGTGTTATCAAACAATCCGGAATATTCAAGCTTGATCTAATCCGAGAAATGATTTAGACAAACAATCCGGAATAGCTTAACTATCACAGTCCGGAATATGGAGGTCAAATACACTATTCGGGATAACTTGTTATGAAACAATCTGGGAAAAGTAAATTTGCATATAAGTCGGAATGTTAGGGTTTTATAATTCGGGAAAGATGAAAATAAGCTAAAACCTAATAAGCACTTACTTAAAATTTAACTAAATCAACTTTAAGAAAAAGCTAATAAGCCAAAATTTTAAAACTATTAAAAACACTAAATAATCTAAATATTTAAAATCAAGTTCTTATAAAATAAACTATTAAAGACACTTAATTAAAAATAACAAAATGACACAATAAGCACTAAACACAATAAGCTAAATAGATCAAACACATCAAATTCAATAAGCACAATCAAACAAACACATCAATTAAACAAAGAACATGATTAAACAACTACATGATTATGAAAATTAAACAAGATTAAAATAAAGAAAGGTAGAATGAGAATTATTAATGAAAAGCTTGAAATTAAGATAAAGATTAAAGATTCAAATACAAGATTAAGGAAAATTAAAGCATGGAAATTTAAATTACACCTACTCCTACTATATGAAAAATAAATCTACACTACTCCTAATCTAAAACAAACTAACACCTCCTAATGACATATTAGGAGGGTATATATAGGAGGAGGGGAGGAATGTTGATGCTTTCTTCTTAGTCTTTTCGTCTTTTAATTTCTTGACGTTGTCTCGGGATTTGTCGATATGAAATGAACACGTCTTCTAGTTTCTTCTTTTATAAGACTTGGTCTTCTATTTTTATTAAACTTTCATCTTTAGACTTTTTCTTCGATAAATCTTCATAATAGGCCTTCGACTTCAGTTCTTTTTGCACTCTTGATCTTTTGACTTCGTCTTTTGTCTTTCTCTTCGATAAAAGCGCGTGAAAGCCTGTGTTTTCTTCCCTTTTCACATTTTGGTCCTAAATCACAACAAAAACACAAACCACGCATAATTCCGACTTTTACGACATTAAATACACGTTTTGGCTTGGTTATTATTATTATAAGTGGTAAAAGGATGGGTGTTTTCACACCTATCAGTGGCGATCGACCAAAAGACAGAGAAGGGGAGAAAGATTATTGTTGTGTGATTATGAGGGGATTAGGAGGTGTATTTATAGGCCTCAATCCTTGTAGCCCAAGATAAATAAAAGGCAACAAATGCCCCCCCTTGGAGCCCATAATCGGCCGACTATACACCCCTTAGGGGTGTTCCGGAATCTTCCAAACTTCTTTCCTTTTGTTTATATATACAATATATTTATTTAACGCTCGTAATAACTTAACTATTAATTATTTAACGACCGTTAAGGTTATATAGTTACTTGCTCAGTTAAATTAATAAATACATAAATATATTTATTAACTAAATTAATAAATACAATAAATATATTTATTAATGATATTAACTCTTTACGTATTGTGTGCAATCCCGTAATCTCGAGTTCGATCCTATCACACGACTATTAAATATAATTCCATAAACTTACACATCCTCCTTAGAATGGATAGACATTAAAGTCTCAAGAGGGAACGATTCGTTAATTTCCTTGGTCGGTAAATCTCCTTGATAAGGATCCTCGAGTCTACTAAGATGATCCACGTCTAGGTTTTCCGCTCCCTTTTTATCACGAATATCAATTTGGAATTCTTGTAAGAGCAAAACCCAACGAAGGAGTCTTGGTTTAGCATATTGCTTGGTCAACAAGTATTTCAAGGCGGAATGGTCGGTGTAAACGATGGTGGTGGAAAGCACAAGATAGGGGCGAAATTTCTAAAAATCGTACACTACAGCTAAAAGATCTTTTTCGGTAGTGGTATAATGTAATTGAGCCCCCGTCATTGTCTTACTAGCATAATGGATAGGTTGGAAGTGTTTTTTAACTCGTTGACCTAAAACCGCTCCTATCGCGAAATCACTAGCATCACACATGAGTTCGAAAGGTAACTCCCAATTTGGAGAGACTAAGACCGGTGCCTTAGTTAATTTACCTTTAAAAATTTTGAAGGATTCAAGACATTCAGGTGAAAGGATGAAAGGAGCGTCCTTTTCAAGAAGATGTGTCATCGGTCGGACAATTTTGGAAAAATCTTGGATAAAGCGTCGATCGAATCCCGCATGAACTAAGAAACTCCTAACTCCTTTGCTGGTGGTAGGCGGAGGCAATTTATTCATGACGTCAACTTTAGCACGGTCGACTTCGATACCGCCTTTAGAAATTCTATGACAAAGAACGATGCCTTCTTTTACCATGAAATGACACTTTTCCCAATTAAGAACGAGACGAGTGTCTTCACATCGTTTAAGCATACGTTATAAAATAGCAAGGCAAGAAGAGAAAGAATCTCCATAAACCGAGAAATCGTCCATAAAGATTTACATAGTTTGTTCAACCATGTCATGGAATATTGCCATCATACACCTTTGGAAAGTCCCGGGAGCATTGCATAAGCCAAAAGGCATTCTTTTGTAAGGAAATGTTCCATAAGGACAAATGAATGTGGTTTTCTCTTGGTCTTTTGGATCGATAGGAATTTGAAAATATCCGAAGAAACCATCTTAGAAGCAATAGTATTCATTTCTCGCTAAACGCTCGAGCATTTGATCCATAAAAGGAAGATGGAAATGATCCTTATTAGTGGCATCATTAAGCTTACGATAGTCTATGCAAACTCACCAACCCGTAACATGTTGAGTAGGAATTAACTCGGTGTTTTCATTGGGTACAACGGTTATCCCACCTTTCTTAGGCACACAATGGACCAGAGTAACCCACGATAAATCCAAAATAGGGTAAATCATGCCGGCATCGAGAATTTTGATAACTTCTTTCTTGATGTCTTCATGAATTTTCGGGTTTACCCTTCTTTGACTTTGGATTGAAGTTTTAAAGTCATCTTCCATGAGAATTTTATGAGTGCAAAAGTTAGGATCAATTCCGCGAGTGTCGGAGATTTTCCAAGCAATAGCTTTCTTTTGTTTCTTAAGCACTTCAATAAGTCGAGGTTTTTCATCCTCTTTTAAGTCCTTAGCAATGATGACGGGTAACTTATCAACTCCTTCTAGGAAAGCGTATTCTAAATGAGACGGTAAATCCTTAAGCTCTAAATCTGGTGGATTTTTGGTGGAAGGCTTAGTCAAATTTGGATCATCGTTTGTAACTTCCTTAGGAGTAGGTGGAGAAATATGGTCCTCATTGAGAAGTCTCTCAATGGTACGAATGTCTTCTTTCCAATCTGTGGGAGAATCGTCATATTTTTAATCCACATCTCCTAGACTTGCTTCAAATTCATGTAAGAGAAAATCACTTTCTCCAAATGGAGTCAATGAAGGAGCAATAGAAGCTACAGTCTCAATATGTGGTAAAGGAGAAATCCCGCTTTTACAAGCCTCGTGAAAATGTTCCTCGCATGCTTCATCAAGCACATCGATTAAATTCACGGATTCAGGCTCATCAGGAAGCTTAGAAAGTTTACCCATATTAAAGACGATTTTGTCATCTCCTACCCTCATGATAAGCTCACCCGCGGATACATCAATCAATGTACGCCCGGTCCTCAAGAAGGGTCGTCCCACAATTAAGGGAACACGGGGATCCATCTCATAGTCGACTACAACGAAATCGGCGGGGAAAGTGAATTTGTCGACTCCTACAAAAACATCCTCGGCTATCCCCACCGGATAAGCAACCGAACGGTTAGCTAACTCTAAAGTAATACGAGTAGGGACTAGCTCGGGTAGAGATAGTTGTTTCCATACGGACAATGGCATAAGATTGATACTCGCTCCAAGATCCGCCAAAGCCATACAGTTCTCTACACCCGAGAAATTGCAAGGAATAAGGAATCGACCGAGGTCTCCAAGCTTAACATGTAATTTTCTCAAAAGAATCGCATAACATTTTGAAAGTTTATGGACTTATATTTAATAGTCGTGTGATAGGATCGAACTCGAGATTACGGGATTGCACACAATACGTAAGGAGTTAATTTAATTAATAAATATATTTCTTGTATTTATTAATTTGTTTAATAAATATATATTTATGTATTTATTAATTTAAACCGAGACATAACTTTATCGATCGTTAAATAATTAAGAGTTAAGTATTAACGAGCGTTAAATAAATATATATTAAGTAAATTAAAAGAAATAAGTTTGGAAGGTCCTAGAACACCCAAAGGGGTGTTCTAGTTGTCGGTTATGGGGGAGAAAAAGGAAAGGGAAAACTTTCCTTTTATTTGTTTTTGGATACAAGTCTAGGCCTATATAAAAAAACCTTCTCCTCATAACTCAAGACACACAAAATCTCTTCCCCTCTTCTCTCTCTTTGGTCGATGGCAAGGTATAACCCACAAAGGGGTTTTGGTTGGTTTTCTTGTTTGATCAATATACTTATTATCTAGTCCTAGCCCCTCTCTAGGGTTGTTGGGTAGATTATTTACAAGCGTTGTAGCTCGGTTTACACGTGCTAGAATCATGGTTAGCCCGTTGTATTACGTATGTACAAGATCGTAATATAGTCTTACTTTAGACTATATCTTGGTGATATACGGTATAAACCCGAATTGGTGATTCGTTCTTCGTCTTGTGGATTTTCATTAGTGTAAAGGTATGTAACCCTAATTCGAGTAATTATAATTGTGTTATTATTATGATCTTGTTAAATCGCTTGCGCTATGTGTTCTTTGATCTCGTTTATGGTTTTATATAATTGTTATGATGTTAATAAACCTTTAGTGGTATCAGAGCCAGGTTTTAAAATGTTATAATTATCGAAAATCTAAAGTTTTAAACTAATGATTGTTTTGAGTTAAAACTACATGTTTTTAGGTTTTCTTTAAATTAGGTTTTTGTTTTTTAAAAAATAGGATTTTGGCCGAATTTTTAATAAAAAAAGAATTGTTTGGAAAGCCTAAATTACATGTGGAATAATTTTCGATTAAATTGCATGAATAATTGTTATGTCATGTATGGTTATGATCCGTAGAGATTTAATTGTTAAGTTTTATGGGAATCCATAATAACGTGCATGTTTTCATGGATCGTAAAATTATATGTTTATATGATTTTATATGCTACGTGATTGTTTGATTCAATAAATCTAGAATTAAGGAAGACTTTTATATTAATATAAAGACCTAGATTTTATGATTTTGAATAAATCGTATGCATGTGGCTAATTGATTATTTATTGCACATTTAAGTTTTTATTATGTGTTTATGATTTAATTTTTTTACTTGTTTATATTAAAAATTGTTGATTTGTAGTAAACAAGGGGTTTTTTGAAAAGAAATAATATGGACTAAATCATATTTAAATAAAGATTTGTTAGAGGTCTAAATTACATAAGATTACATTGATTGGTGAATTGTAATAATAATCTAACGGTCTACTCCTTTTGACAAACTATAAAGTGGGTTTAACGCACTGCTGGTCATGTACCCGGTTAAGGAATGAGTTGTTATGCCATTAGCCGCTGACCAAATTCCTGGCTCGCCTGTGCGCCAAATTGAAATTACCTACGATTATTAATTGAATTATACCTGAAGGGTGATTTACCACAAATTCACATCTGAAACACAATGAATAAGGGTATTGCTTTATGCGTAGTCGAGTTCTAGCAAAAGTACGTTGTGAATAGTTATGGGTAAATTCTTTAATTGGTTTGACCAATACCTCAACATAATTTATGTAGAAATTTAGTCTTGTGAAATTTTTTACTAAATGTTTTATTAAACTTATGTTATGGAGTTGTATGCATGCTTCTCCATACACTGATTTTGACATCGAAATTTATACCCTTAAAATTTAAGTCGAATGCTCCTAATTGACGAACACTTGAAATTACTACGTCATCAAATGAGATTTTTGGGTAATGTTGTGATGGAGAGAAAACTTTCATAGAATGAGAATTTGTATGATAGTTTTACGTTACTCAGATTAGATGACTTAATTAAGTTACTCAATGAGATCTTGAAACTTAATGCATTCAGAACGGATGAAACATGTTTACAATGTAAAACGTTTTTTGGCAATGTAAATCCCTTAAATATCGAGAAATTGAAATTTTTTTGTCAATTGATTTGTTCGACAAGTCGCTACATTGAGTGCATTCATTACTAGCAGATCAACTGATGTAATGGATCTATGTCAATATAGTTCTAGAATTCAAGGAAAATAATATGGTTTTTATACTAGGGTAATTTTAATTTCTTGAAAGTATTTTGTTATTGAAAATACTAATATTTGAAGTTATTTATGTAGAAATGGCTCAACCTACCAATAACACTATAAGTTCTGCGTTCAAAGCTTTCTTTGAACGTCCTGAATTTACTGGCCGAAACTTTAATGATTGTATCGCTCGCTAAGAATTATCTTGAGAGCAGCGGGTAATATTGATGTCTTGACTACTCCCTATCTGTAGGATCTTGCTGCAAGAGCATCTGATGCGCAAAGGCTTGAACACGCTGCTAATAATAAGAAGCACTCTGAGGTGGCTTGCTTAATGCTAGGTAAAATGGCTCCTCCACTTCAACAGAAGTATGAGCTATTTTCACCAAAGAGAATGCTTGATGAGCTTAAGGCTATGTTCGAGAAGCCGCAAGTTGTGGAGATCTAAGACTTAGTAGAAGGTTTGCATAGCTGCAAGCAAGCTCCTGGAAAGTGTGTAAGTGCCCATTACTTGGAGATGAGTGGTTATATGGAACATGTAAGTTTTTGGACTTATATTTAATAGTCGTGTGATAGGATCAAACTCGAGATTACAGGATTGCTCACAATATGTAAAGAGTTATTATAATTCAGAAATATATCTATTGTATTTATTAATTTATTTAACAAATATATTTATGTATTTATTAATTTAACCGAGCAAGTAACTATATAACCTTAACGATCGCTATATAATTAATAGTTACATTATAACCAGCGTTAAATAAATATATAGTATGAGTAAACAAAAGGAAAGAAGTTTGAAAGATTCTGGAACACCCCTAAAGGGTGTTATAGGCGGCCGATTATGGGCTCAAGGGGGGGGGGGCATTTGTTGCCTTTTATTTATCTTGGGCTACAAGGGTTGAGGTCTATAAATACTCCTCCTAATCCTCTCATAATCACACAACATAAATCTTTCTCCCTTCCTTCTCTTTTGGGTCGATCGCAAGACACACCACAAAGGGGTGTTTGGTTGGTTTCCTTGGTTGATCGATTGTATACTTAATCTAGTCCTAGCCCCTCTCTAGGTTTGTTGGGTAGAATAACTACAAGCATTGTAGCTCGGTTTTCACATGCTATAATCACGGTTAGCTCGTTGTATTATGTGTGTACAAGAACGTAATATAGTCTTACTTTAGACTATATCTTGGTATATACAGTTTAAACCCGAATCAGTGATTTGTTCTTCGTCTTGTGGAATTGCTTTAGGGTAAAGGTACGTAACCCTAATTCGATAAATTATAATTGTGTTATTAATTATGATCTTGTTAAATCGCTTCCTCTATATGTCCTTTAATCTCGTTTAGGGTTTTATATATTTGTTATGATACTTATAAACATTCAGTGGCATCGAGAGCCGTTTTAACATGTTATAATTATCGAAAATCTAAAGTTTTTTTAACTATTATTGTTTTGAGTTAAAACTACATGTTTTTTAGGTTTTTCATAAAATTAGGGTTTTGTTTTTTAAAGTTTAGGGTTTTTACTCTATTTTTAATAAAAAAAAGTGAATTGTTTTGAAACCCTAAATTACATGTGGGATAATTTAAATTAAATTGCATGATTAATTGTTATGTCATGTATGGTTACGATCCGTAGATATTTAATTGTTAAGATTTTTTGGGGAATCCATGATTACGTGCCTGTTTTCATGGATCGTAAAATTATATGTTTATATGATTTTATGTGCTACGTGATTATTTGATTCAATAAATCTAGAATTAGGGAAGACTTTTATATAGAGATATAAGGACCTAGATTTGATGATTATTGAATAAATCGTATGCATGTGGCTATTTGATTTATTTGTTGCACATATAAATTGTTATTATGTGTTTATGATTTAGTTTTTTTACTTGTTTATATATAAAATAGTTGAATTGTTGTAAACAAGGGTTTTTTTGAAAAAAATTATATGGAATAAATCATATTAAAAATAATGATTTGTTAAGAGATTTTAAATTACATAAGATTATGTTGATTGGTGAATTGTAATAATAATCTAACGGCCAACTCAATTTAGACAAACTATAAAGGGGGGTTAACGCACCGCTGGTCATGTACCCGGTTAAGGAAGGAGGTGTTATGCCATTAGTCGCTGACCAAAATCCCGGCTCGCCTGTCCTTCAAAATTGAAATTACCTACGATTATTAATTGAATTATACCTTAAGGGTGATTTACCACAAATTCACATCTGAACCACAATGAATAAGGGTATTGTTTTGTGCGTAGCCGAGTTCTAGCAAACTACGATGTGATGAATTGTGGGTAAATTCTTTAATTGGTTTAACCAATACCGCAACATAATTTATGAAGAAATTTAATCTCATGAAAAAGTTTACTAAATTTTTTATTAAACTTATGCTATGGATATTGTATGCATATTTCTCCATACATTAATTTTGACATCAAAATTTATACCCTTAAAATTTAAGTCGAATGTTGCTAATTGACGAACACTTAAAATTACTTCGTCATCAAATGAGATTATTGGATGATGTTGTGATGGAGAGAAAACCGTTTGTAGAATGAGAATTCGTATGATGGATTTACGTTACTCAGATCAAACGACTTAATTAAGTTACTCAGTGAGATCTGGAAACTTAATGCATTCAGAAGGGATTAAACATGTTTACAATGCAAAACGTTTTTGGCAATGTAAATCCCTTAAATATCGAGAAATTGAGAACTGTTTGTCAATTGAATTGTTCGACAAGTCGTTGTGTTGAGTACATTCATTACTAGCAGATCGACTGATGTAATGGATCTATTTCAATATAGTTCTAGAATTCAAGGAAAATAATATGGTTTTAATACTTGGGTAATTTTATTTTCTTGAAAGTATTTTGTTATCGAAAATACTAATATTTGACCTTATATCTGTAGAAATGGCTCAACCCACCAATAACATGATAAGTTCTGCGTTCAAAGCTTTCTTTGAACGGCCTGAACTTACTGGCCCAAACTTCAATGATTGGTACCGCTCGCTAAGAATTGTCTTGAGAGCAGCGGGTACTATCGATATCTTGCTGAAGGAGCATCTGATGTGCAAAGGCTTGAACACGCTGCTAATATTAAGAAG
Organism: Glebionis coronaria; assembly: GCA_025667525.1. NCBI lineage: Eukaryota > Viridiplantae > Streptophyta > Magnoliopsida > Asterales > Asteraceae > Glebionis > Glebionis coronaria. The sequence goes on along the minus strand of CM046876.1, from coordinate 416,146,699 downwards.
CACTCTAAGGTGGCTTGCTTAATGCTAGGAAAAATGGCCCCTGTACTTCAACAGAAGTATGAGCTATTTTCTCCGAAGCGAATGCTTGATGAGCTCAAGGCTATGTTCGAAAAGCCGCAAGCTGTGGAGATCTACGACTTAGTAGTTACTTTACATAGCTGCAAGCAAGCTCCAGGAAAGTCTGTAAGTGCCCATTATTTGGAGATGAGGGGTTATATGGAACAGCTCACTGCACTAGGACAACCCTTTGATCATAATATGGCTATCAACTTGATCAATAGGTCCCTTAACAAGGACTTCAATGATTTTGTTAGAAACTATAATATGCATTGCACGGGGAAGACAGTTAATGATTTACATGCAATGCTCATTGACTATGAAAAGGGGTTGAAAGACAAGGCATCTACCGCTAGGCCTTCTCTACTAACCATACAAAATGGTAGAGTAAGTAAGCCAAAATCGCAAGCGAACAAGAAGAAAGGCAAAGGAAAGGGTAATAAGGGCAAACAAGTTGCGACTTATTCGAAACCCAAGCAGAACTTTTTAAGAGAATTCAATCTCAAAAGGATGAGACTTGTCACCATTGCAAGGCAACTGGTCACTGGAAGAGGAATTGCCCTCTTTACCTCGAAGAATTGCGAGAAATAAAGAAGAAGTCTGAGCAGAGCGTTGCAGCTTCAGGTACTTTATTTATGATTAAATTGTTCAATTTAACATACAAATTAAATTCCTAGGTATATGATACGGGATTCAGTATTAACATTTGTAATACGCTGCAGGGATTTAATCCGGAAAGGAATCTTTCCTATGGGAAACAATATCTGCAAGTGGGGAATGGCGCATAAGCAGCGGTTGAAGCTATAGGAACTTTTGATCTAGTTTTACCTTCGGGTTTAGTACTGAGATTAAATGATTGTCATTATGCACCTACAATTGTTTAGGGTGTTATTTCCTTTTCTTGTTTGTTAAATAATAGATTCATTCACACTATTAATAATAATAGAATTTCTGTTTGGAAAAATTGTAAATTCTATTTTAATGTAATTTCTGTGAATGGTGTGTTTGAATTAGACATGCATGATAATGAATCCAAGAATGATAAATCTGTATTTAGCATTGTTGGGAATAAAATTAGCTAAGTCTCTCAGACGCTGACAAAGGGATTTCAGACGCTGACAAGAAGAATTGAGGCGTTGACAGATGAGACGCTGACAAGAAGAATCTTAACACAAAGACAAGGACTAAATCTGCCAATGATGAATTCTTCAAGCTGGTGGACAAAATATGAAGATAAGAATTTAGAATATATTCTTAAATGTTTAAAAGATTTAGTCAATAAGTTATTTGAGTATGTTTATCTTATATCTCTTCCTAAAATTGTTAATCTTAGCTTTTTGTACAAGGCTCCTTAAACTATAAAAGGTGGCCTTAGGGTTAGACATAATACACACCTCTTCCACATATCTCATAAAACTTTCATTGTAATCTTTCATTGATATTATTAATCAAAGTGAAAGTTTGGTATTCATATATTCTATTTGTTCTTCGTTCTGAGTATTAGTTTCCGCATAATACTTAGATTGTCGAATACACAAAGTTTCTCTATGTTTTATACTTGATTTAATCTCGATAACACAAAGCTAAATCGATCTAAGTTAGGGATCAGTAAGTGGTATCAGAGCTTGTTGAGAAACTTTGATTTGAAGAACGAGATCCAATATCATAAGGTGAACCAGGCTAAGGAAGAAGGTGAAGAATAATCTGATGATGTTTTCAGTTAAGGCCAAGTCTACTTCAAGTTCCACAAGTTCTAATTCTTCTTAAAGTTCTGATAATGAGGTATGTGATGAATCTTCTTGTAGGTTAAATACTGAAAGACTTAATAAAGAAGTTTTAAAATTGAAATAAGATATTTTAGACGTAAAAGCTAGACTTTCAAATTATCAAGTGGCACTTGTTCAAACTGAAAAGACTGTAGAAGAGTACAAGAAAATGGAATTTGACCTAAAGGATCAGATTAATGTCTTGTCTCATGACCTAAAAGCTAGTGTTGAGGTAAGGAACATCTTGGAGAGATCCAATGGTGTTATATAAGCTAAGTTAGATGAGGCTATAAAAAACAAAGATAATGTAGATCTTAAAATTTAAAGATTTGATAAAGCTTCTCAAACCCTAGAAAAATGTGTTAGTGAACAAAGGGATTCTAGGGATATGAGTAGGATTGGGTTGAAAGAATATGTGGCTGTTCCACCACCTGCTGGGAACTTCTATGGTGTCCATAGAAAGGATCTCTCTTGGACTGGTATTCCAGAACTCCAAGAAGAGGAATTTATTCCTCCACCTAGAGTCCTTTCCCCAGTCGAGGAATATCAACAAAAGGTAATTGACCTAGAAGAGTGGAAGAAGGCTAACCCCACTTTGTTTGTTAAGGGTGGGATGCTTAGTGATAGTCTATTTGTGCCTACACCCATTAAGAGTCCAGTAGTATCTATACCTATCATTGTGACCAATCCCATCACTGGAAAAGCTATTAATCTTGGCTCCCCAATTAAGAAACAACCTAGTCTTAAATATGATGAAATGTATAGGAAACCTAGGTCACTCAAAAGCAAAGAAAGTGTTAATGGGACAGGGTTTTATCAGTCTAGGCCTAAGTTTGTGTCCAAAAAGGCTTGTTATTCATGTGGTAGCTTTTCTCATTTGGCCTATAATTGTGTCAGTGGATACAATTTCATTCGCTGACAATAGGTCACCCAATGTCAACCATAGACCATAGGCTACTAGACTAGCTCCTTTATTCTCTAAGGCAGCCAATACCCATGGACAAATGCCCTTTCAAAAGACCAACACTTGGTCAAACAGACAGTATGTTCCTGTAGCAAACCCTAATTTAGGCGCTGACAAGAACAAATTTAGCGCTGACAGGAACAAATTCAGCGCTGACAGGAACAAATGCAACACTGACAGCTCCAAGTTTGGCATGAAAATGCTACAACTAGCTGTTGTCAGACCTTATGTTAGACCATATAAACAAAGATACTTGGATAGTAAGTTTCAAGGGTCTGAAGCATCATCCCATTTAACTTGGAAACCTAAACAAGAGAAAAACTCTAGTTTTAATGGTATTTCAATGACTTACAATGGATTTAAATATCTTGAGAAGGTCATTACTAGACTCATAGGTCACAAAGGGATGAACAGACATTTGTGGTAAAGAATACGACAACTCTAGTTGAACAACTAGGTAGATCCAAGTCTAACAAGGCTTGGATCTCCAAAGAAAACTAATTTGTTTTCTTTTTGAGCAGATTATCCAAAAGCTGGTTAATGATCAAGGATATTGGGATAGTGGATGATCAAGGAACATGCATTTTTGGTCTTTCCACTGTTATTATTTTTATCCACTGACATGTTATCTCTACCCACTATTGTGGGAAAGGGTAGCCTCTGTTGGTGTCTTTTTGTGGTTTTTGTCTAACTATGTAGGAAAATGGAGCTACATTTGGATGGATACAGAATTGAAAACTTTTATTTATGATGGTTGGAGTGTTTACATTCCTATCTTGAGATAACATTTTGCTTATTCACATATAATGATTTGTATGCTTCTGTTAAGGGGAGGTAAACCTCTAGGTTTTTGGGTACTCTTAGAGCACTCTTGCACAATTCTAGACTATGTCCACTGGTGAGTACGATTTAGTTTTCTAATTGGTGAGGTACTGTAGCATGCAATGTTGATATACTATGCATGCTACCAAGACTTTTGACCTAGAATTGGGTGTGGTCGTATGGATGACTTGGGGTAGATATAAATTTTTGGGCTTACTTGGGGAGTTGCAAAGGTTTTATATGGGTTAACTTTCTCTTTAGGGCATTTGTGAACAAAGAACTCTAGAGTTCATGTGTGTCTATCATACTTTTTGCATGAGTGTATGCATGAACAGTGTTTGTCATTCTTGCTTATTAGAGACTAGTTAAATTCCTTAGTATTATTACCTTTGTTTGTGTTTTAACTAAGGTTTTATGCATTCTCAAGTACATTGTATGCTATGAAATCTTAGTTGGTGTCATTTATAAACTTCTTTATAGACCCAAAACGTTTCATCACCCTTTCATTTTTAAATTTTTAGATATCTGGAAGCCTAATGATCATTGAGATGTTTTTCCTAGTGATTAACATATAGTAGCAGCAGAGATCACTTTTCACAAGGGTGAACAGTGTTATGGAGATGGCTGAGACTATTGGTACTAGCTTTAATGCAGGTCAAGTCAGTCTTATCATCAGTAAGTCCATCTCCATGTCCTATGAATCAATATTGAGGATTCATTTCCCGAATGTGGATGAGGACAGTATGAAACCTTTGACATAAATCTAATTGACAAAAATCTGTATTAGCTTGCAAAAGCAAAATACAGAACGGGTACAAATTGTCAAGGATCACTGTTTTAAACTGATAGACTTGTTGTTTTGGAAGCTGATATGAAACTATGGAGGATATTCATGGTTCCGTCCCTTGATATTAATCTTGAAGAGGAGTCTTAAAAAGGGGAGGAGTAATTGAAATTGAGTAACAAAGTTATAAAGAAGGCTCTAAGAGACTCTATATGTAACTCAAGAAGCTTGATGTTGTAAAATGTATTGCAGAAGATGATTAAGATCAAGCTTGAGTGTTGACTTTTTGAGGTTTATTCATACTCAAATTCAGGGATAGAGCATGTTTGTAAGAATCCTCTCTGTATGTTTTATTTTATTTAGAAACTTGATTACTAAAGTAGATATCAAGTTTAGGGGAGGATTGTTGGAATAAAATTAGCTAAGTCTCTCAGACACTGACAAAGGGATTTCAGACGCTGACAAGAAGAATTGAGGCGCTGACAGGTGAGACACTGATAAGAATTATCAAGGCGTTGACAAGAAGAATCTTAACACAAAGACAAGGACTAAATATTCTAATGATGAATTCTTCAAGTTGGTGGACAAAATATGAAGATAAGAATTCGGAATATATTCTTAAATGTTTAAAAGATTTAGTCAATAATTTATTTGAGTATGTTTATCTTATATCTCTTCCTAAATAGTTGATCTTAGCTTTTGTACAAGGCTCCTTAAACTATAAAAGGAGGCCTTAGGGTTAGACATAATACACACCTCTAACACACCTCTTCCACATATCTCATAAAACTTTCATTGTAATCTTTCATTGATATTATTAATCAAAGTGAAAGTTTGGTATTCATATATTCTGTTTGTTCTTCGTTCTGAGTATTAGTTTCCGCATAATACTTAGATTGTCGAATACACAAAGTTTCTCTACGTGTTATACTTGATTTAATCTCGATAACACAAAGCTAAATCGATCTAAGTTAGGGATCAACAAGCATGAGTAAGAAGAGAAAGTTTGACAAGAACTCTTCTTATCTTTGGCATTGTAGACTTGCCCATATTGGGAAGACCCGTATATAAAAGCTTCAACATGAAGGTCTTTTGGAAAATATCAATGATGAATCATTTGATAAATGTGAGTCTTGTATCTCCGGAAAAATGACCAAGAAACCTTTTAATATCAATATTGAAAGGGCTACTGATCTACTTGGACTTATACATACTGATGTGTGTGGACCACTTAGACATACTGATGTGTGTGGACCACTTAGACATATTCTTAAATGTTTAAAAGATTTAGTCAATAATTTATTTGAGTATGTTTATCTTATATCTCTTCCTAAATAGTTGATCTTAGCTTTTGTACAAGGCTCCTTAAACTATAAAAGGAGGCCTTAGGGTTAGACATAATACACACCTCTTACACACCTCTTCCACATATCTCATAAAACTTTCATTGTAATCTTTCATTGATACTATTAATCAAAGTGAACGTTTGGTATTCATATATTATGTTTGTTCTTCGTTCTGAGTATAAGTTTCCGCATAATACTTAGATTGTCGAATACACAAAGTTTCTCTACGTGTTATACTTGATTTAATCTCGATAACACAAAGCTAAATCAATCTAAGTTAGGGATCAACAAGCATGAGTAAGAAGAGAAAGTTTGACAAGAACTCTTCTTATCTTTGGCATTGTAGACTTGCCCATATTGGGAAGACCCGTATACAAAAGCTTGAACGTGAAGGTCTTTTGGAAAATATCAATGATGAATCATTTGATAAATGTGAGTCTTGTATCTCTGGAAAGATGACCAAGAAACCTTTTAATATCAATATTGAAAGGGCTACTGATCTACTTGGACTTATACATACTGATGTGTGTGGACCACTTAGACATACGTCAAGGAAAGGTGCTAGCTACTTCTTAACATATACGGATGATTATAGCCGTTATGGTTATGTTTATTTACTTAAGCATAAACATCAGGTATTTGAAACATTCAAAGTGTTTAAAACAGAAGTAGAACTACAATTAGGGAAGAACAATAAAGATCTTCATTCTGATAGAGGTGGTGAATATTTAAGTCAAGAGTTTATTGATTATCTAAGTGAGAATGGAATTGTTCAGCATCTTACTTCTCCCTATAGTCCACAACAAAATGGTGTATCTGAAAGGAGAAATCGTACATTAATAGATATGGTACGATCTATTTTTAATCTTACAACTTTTCCTTTATCCTTTTGGGATTATGCTCTAGAATCTGTTGTTCGCATATTAAATATGGTTCCCACAAAGAAGGTCGATAAGACACCGTACGAACTATGGCATGGAAAAAAGCTATATTTGTCTTATTTAAAGGTATGGGGTTGCGAGGTGTATGTGAAACATGACTCGGGTGACAAACTTCAACAACGATCTGTAAAATGTATCTTTGTAGGATACACTAAGGAAACTATGGATTACTACTTTTATTATCCACCTGAGAACAAAGTTATTGTTGCTAGGTATGGCGACTTCCTTGAATCTGATCTTGTAAACCAAGAATTCAGTGGGAGAAATTATGATCTTGAGGAGAGTCATATAGATACATTACCTTCTGAAAACACTAGCGATGTAATTCCTGTAGAACCAGAAAGTTTGGTAGTTCCACCAGAATTAGTTCCTCTGCGTAGATCCGCAAGGATTAAAAATGCAAATAGCAATATATGTGTTAACATAGAGGATGATGATGAGTTAGGGGATCTTGGTGAACTCGCTAATTATAAATCCGCCATACTTGATCCTGAGAAGGATAAGTGGAAGGTTGCTATGGATGAGGAAATGAAATCCATGAAAGTAAATGATGTTTGGATTCTTGTAGAACCACCACCGAATGCTAAAGTAGTGAGACATAAGTAGATATAAAAGAAGAAAACCGACATGGACAAAAAAGTACAATCCTGTAAAGCTCGTTTAGTAGCTAAAGGTTTTACACAAAGTTTTGGCGTAGACTACGAGGAGACATTTTCTCGTGTAGCATAATTAAAAGCTATTCGGATTCTCATAGCTATAGCAACATACTATGAGTATGAGATATGGCAAATGGATGTTAAAACTGCCTTCTTGAATGGTCGCTTAGATGAGGACATCTATATGCAACAACTAGAAGGGTATGTTGATCCTGAAAATCCAAGACATGTGTGCAAACTTCAAAGGTCCATTTATGGTTTGAAGCAAGCATCACGTCAATGTAATAAAAGATTTGACGAAGAAATTAAAAAGTTTAGATTTATTTAGAATCATGATGAGCCATGTGTATATCGCATAGCTAGTGGGAGTGATGTAGTATTCCTTGTCCTATATGTTGATGACGTATTAATCATGGGAAGTAACATTCCAAGACTCAAAGCTGTTAAGGATTATCTTGGTAAATGTTTTTCTATGAAGGATTTAGGAGAAGCTGCATACATTCTGGGAATTAAGATCTATCAGGATAGGAAAAGACGGTTAGTTGGTCTATGTCAAGAAGCTTATATAGATAAATTTTGAAGAAGTATAATATGCATAATTCCAAGAAAGGTTTTCAACATATGGAACTTAAGCATAATCTGAGTCATGAGATGTATGCATCAACTCTTGAAGAGGAGGCATACATGCAGAAGGTTATGCTTCTGCTGTAGGATCGATAATGTATGCTGTTAGATGCACAAGGCCTGATGTGGTGTTTGCTCAGAATTTGGTCATTAGATACAAACAGAATCCAGAGAAGCTCCACTGGACTGCTGTTAAACATTTTCAGTACTATTTGAGGAATACGAAAAGAAACTTTTTGGTATTCGAAGGGTAGCCATACAGATAACTAAATGTGGTTTGGATTAGGAAGTTTTATTGGAGATCTTGGGATGATGCTTGCAATAAAAACCTAATAGATATGTATTGTGACAATTCTGCCGCAATAATATTTTTCAATGACCCTGGGGTCATGAAGGCACCAGACACTTTATGCGTAGACATCACTACGTACGAGAACAAGTTGAAGCTCATGAAATAAAATTGATAAAAGTTTACACAGATGATAACGTAGCTGATCTTTTAACTATGGCTTTGCCTAGACCAAAGGTAGTTAAGCATGCCAAGGCGATTGGGCTGCAACTAGCTAGCGAACTCATGCAATAAATCTGTGATTAGTATTTGGATAAAGGATGTTATGACATTATTATATATAAAATAAAGATTGGGTTTCGTTTGTTTTTATTATTTAATAAGTGTATCCTATTTTAAATGTTTTAATCCATAAATAAAAGTTATGCTAAATTTTCGTTGTCGATTAATAATATGGGAGTATTATTAAACTAAGAAGAATAAAAAAGGTGATAGAGTATACTTGAAAGTATATTGATCGATTTTGGATGATATTCGATGAATCGAATATAGGAATTATCCTAACTATATGTTATTACTTTATGGATCTTTTTCATTTAGGTAAAACATAAATAGTTATCCTTAGACTTGAGATACCAGGAAACTGTTATGAATCTAGTGCATATCTGTGGAATAATCTAACGCTAAACGTAACTGGTAGCTATAAGGATTATTTTCGGAAGTGTTGCAAAATTCATAAGTTTTGCTCGTAGTCCATATGGAATTTATTTCCTCCAATTTCGTTTTGAAGTTTAATACAGCTGGGCCCCTCGTGGGATTAGTAAGATGTTTGTGTGGCCACACCCAAATTTGTTTTGGTAATCTTGTTGAATCTGTGAACGAGAAACAGAATGGTTAATGAAAGGAATGACTGAGATCCATATCCTTATTAACGTTGTACTAAAAATAAAAGGAAAATAATAACGATGCATAATCGTTAAAAGATTTTATCCAGGAGACCTTACTCAAGTTGTACTAGAGACATTGCTAATGTAACTAGACGTTATTCAATGTGATCACGATATTCGAAATATGTCAAAGTGGGAGCTGTAAGTTTATGGACTTATATTTAATAGTCGTATGATAGGATCGAACTCGAGATTACGGGATTGCACACAATACGTAAAGAGTTAATATATTTAATAAATATAATTATTGTATTTATTAATTTATTTAATAAATATATTTATGTATTTATTAATTTAACCGAGCATGTAACTATATAACCTTAACGGTCGTTGAGTAATTAATAGTTAAGTTATAACGAGCGTTAACTAAATATATAGTATGATTAAATAAAAGGAAAGAAGTTTGGAAGATGCCGAAACACCCCTAAGGGTGTTTAGTCGGCCGATTATGGGCTCCAAAGGGGGGGGGCATTTGTTGCCTTTTATTTATCTTGTGCTACAAGGGTTGAGGCCTATAAATACACCTCCTAATCCCCTCATAATCACACAACATAAATCTTTCTCCCTTCCTTCTCTTTTGGGTCGATCGCAAGACACACCACAAAGGGGTGTTTGGTTGGTTTTCTTGGTTGATCGATTGTATAATTAATCTAGTCCTAGCCCCTCTATAGGGTTGTTGGGTAGATTAATTACAAAGGTTGTTGCTCGGTTTTCACGTGTTAGAATCACGGTTAGCTCATTGTATTACGTGTGTACAAGAACATAATATAGTCTTACTTTAGACTATATCTTGGGATATACGGGTTAAACCCGAATTAGTGATTTGTTCTTTGTCTTGTGGAATTGCTTTAGCGTAAAGGTACGTAACCCTAATTCGATTAATTATAATTGTGTTATTAGTTATGATCTTGTTAAATCGCTTCCGCTATATGTGCTTTGATCTCGTTTAGGGTTTTATATAATTGTTATGATATGTATAAACCTTCATAACAGCTCATTGCACTAGGACAACCCTATGATCATAATATGGCTATCAACTTGATCAATAGGTCCCTTAACAAGGACTTCAATGATTTTTTTAGAAACTATAATATGCATTGCACGGGGAAGACAATTAATGATTTGCATGCAATGCTCATTGACTATGAAAAGGGGTTGAAAGACAAGGCATCTACTGCTACGCCTTTTGTACTAACCATACAAAAGGGTAGAGTGAGTAAGCCAAAACTTTAAGCGAAAAGAAGAAAGGCAAAGGCAAGGGTGATAAGAGCAAACAAGTTTCGACTTATTCAAAACCTAAGCAAAACTTTGTCAAGAAGAATAAATCTTAGAAGGATAACACTTGTCACCATTGCAAGGCAAGTGGTCACTGGAATAGGAATTTCCCTCTTTACCTCGAAGAGTTGCGATAAATATAAAAGAAGTCTGAGCAGAGCGCTGCAGCTTCAGGTACTTTATTTATGATTGAATTGTTCAATTTAACATACAAATTAAATTCCTGGGTATATGATATGGGATGCGGTATTAACGTTTGTAATACGATGCAGGAATTTAATCTGGAAAGGAAGCTTTCCTATGGGGAACAATTTCTACAAGTGCGCAATGGCGCACAAGCAGCAGTTGAAGCTATAGGAACATTTAATTTAGTTTTACCTTCGGGTTTAGTACTAATTTTAAATGATTGTCGTTATGCACCTACAATTGTTAGGGGTGTTATTTCCTTTTCTTGTTTGTTAAATAATGGATTCGTTCACACGATTGATAATAATGGAATTCTTGTTTGGAAAAATGGTATTTTCTATTTTAATGCAATTTCTATGAATGGTGTTTTTGAAATAGACATGCTTGATAATGAATCCAAGAATGATAATTCTGTCTTTAGCATGAATAAGAAGTGAAATTTTGACAAGAACTCTTTTTATCTTTGGCATTGTAGACTTGCCCATATCGGGAATATTCGTATACAAAAGCTTCAACGTGAAGGTCTTTTGGAAAATATCAATGATGAATCATTCGATAAATGTGAGTCTTGTATCTTTGGAAAGATGACCAAGAAACCTTTTAATAGAAATATTGAAAGAGCTACTGATCTACTTGGATTAATACATACTGATGTGTGTGGACCACTTAGACATTTGTCAAGGAAAGGTGCTAGCTACTTCTTAACATTTACGGATGATTATAGCCATTATGGTTATGTTTATTTACTTAAGCATAAACATGAGGTATTTGAAACATTCAAAGTGTTTAAAGCAGAAGTAGAACTTCAACTAGGAAAGAAGATTAAAGCTCTTCGTTCTGATAGAGGTGGTGAATATTTAAGTCAAGAGTTTAGATTATCTAAGTGAGAATGGAATTGTTCAGCATCTTACTTCTCCCTATACTCCACAACAAAATGGTGTATCTGAAAGGAGAAATCGTACATTATTGGATATGGTACAATCTATCTTTAATCTTACAACTTTCCCTTTATCCTTTTGGGATTATGCTTTAGAGTCTACTGTACACATTTTAAATATGGTTCCCACAAAGAAGGTCGATAAGACACCATATGAACTATGGCATAGCAAGAAGCCATATTTGTCTTATTTAAAGGTCTGGGGTTGCGAGGCGTATGTGAAACGTGACTCGGGTGACAAACTCCAACAACGATCTGTGAAATGTATCTTTGTAGGATACACTAAGGAAACTATGGGTTACTACTTTTATTAACCACCTGAGAATAAAGTGATTGTTGCTAGGTATGGAGACTTCCTTGAAAGGGATCTTGTAAATCAAGAATTCAGTGGGATAAGTTATGATCTTGAAGAGAGTCATATAGATACATTACCTTCTGAAAATACTAGCGATGTAATAACAAAGTTGTCATCAACATCGGTTCGAACAATGGCGCAAAAAGGAGCGCCATCACAAGCATGTGAATTCAACAATATGTAGTATTATACACCGATCCAAATATATATGTCACATCCCCAAATAATAAGCTCTCACGCCAATCCACACCAAGCTTCACCTATTTATTAAATCTGCAAAGATAGAGAAAACTACAAAAAAACGTAAAATTCTAAAGCACACTTTCGTAGGCACCACGATTGCATTTAGCGTATTCAAAAAGCCTTTAAACCCCTCAGTGTCCCGAGGGGACGAGTTATAGTCTCGTGAGGGTTTCTAGGGAACACACCCACAAAGTTCGTAATATATATTTTTGGTGCAATAACAAAGCACGGCGCGCAACGTACTAAAGAAATTGCATTTTTCGTTTTATACTTTTTTATATATTTTCTTAAAATTCTTATTTATTCGCATTACTAATAATAACACACAAAACATATCGAAATGAAAAATAAAGGAGAATATAAAATCCTTTTGGATTTTTATTTTTTGACAAACACTCATCAAACACATAATTATTATTTAATGTACAAAGATGTAGCATCGTAGACAAACAACAAACGCATTGGTTAAAACAAACGACGTTTTCACAAAAGTGCGCCGCACAACATAATATGTGCGGCGGTTTTATTACGATAGAAAACACTCTTTTTAGATTTTATTTATTAAAAACATATATAACCGTTTACAAATAAATTCAAACAAATAAATGAAACGAAAGTAAAAAGCTAAATAAGAAAACTTTTTTTTTTCGATTTTATAATTTTAATATTTTTTTATCTTTTATAGTTCTATTATTATTTCTACTTATTATACTAACACTACTATTACTATTTTTTTTGCTAGATTCAAGATACCTTGACAATACGGTTCAAGTGGGAAGGATCCATTTTTAAACGTTGAGGATACGGTATCTTTGGTATATACTCCAAAAAGGGATATTCTTTTATTTTGACCACATGAAAATACTTTTTCGTCGTTTTGAATGGTTTACTTTTTTCGATTTTATTGTTAGCGATGATAGGAGGTGGTGGATCTTTTGGGGTTTTCAGAGGGTCTTCGGACTTTTCACTCCTCGTGAATAAGGCATTCACGTGCTCAACTTGAGTGTATGGAGGAGGAGGTGGGTTAGTCTTATCGGTTTGATCGAAAGAGACATGAGTTTGAAACTTCGACAACGCACTAGTTTTTGTTTCCATGTTTTCGAAAAGAGTTTGGATTTTTTCTCATTTTGCTTCATCTTAAAAGTCATAATGTTAACAGTCTGTTTCACAAAATTATTTGCAACTCTTTGACTATCCAAAGATTTAGTGATTGTTCTTTCGAGATCGATTTCGGATTGAGGTTGAGAAAATGAGAATTTTGTTTTTCATAACCTTCGAGTTGATTTGATTCATGACGTTCACACATCGGCGTGTCATCGTTCATGGGATTTTTAGAAGCGAGATTACCTTCGAGATCGTTATATTTTTCATGCATCTCTTGTAATTCTTTTTTAAAGATTTGGAAATGAGAATCCATTTTAGCTTCAATAGCTTTCAACTTCTCCATTAATCGAGAGGTATCAATACTACTTTCATCTGTGAAAGAAGCAGATTTTAGATTATCTTTGTTTCGAGACTTTTTGGGCCAATGAAGTTCAAAAATAACTTTTTCCTCAAGAAATTGAAAAGCTTGTTTGGGGGTTTTGAAGAATAAAATTCCTCCAGCGGTTACATCAAGGATTGCTTGAGTGGATTCGTCTAAGCCATGATAAAATATATGAATAATAGCTCTTTTGGTTAGACCATGCCCATGGCATTTTCGAAGCATGTTCTTAAGTCGTAACCAGGCTTGTGTTAGACTTTCACATTTGGTTTGAGAGAATTTTCTGATTTCGAGTAAAAGATGTTCAAATAACGAAGGTGGAAAGAATCGATTTATAAAGCTCTTCTCATTTGTTCCCAAGATGTAATAGAATCTTCATCGGGCTTATCGAACCAGATTTTAGCATCATCGGCTAAGGATAATGGAAACATCAAAAGTTTGACAACTTCACTTTGAGTTTTACCATATTTGAACATGTTGCAGATTGCGAGAAATTCACGGATGTGTTCATGCAGATCGGCCCGCAAATGAGAATAAAATTTATTCTCTTGAACCATTTTCAAGTGGGTAGTGTTAATAACAAAGTTGTCATCAACATCGGTTCGAACAATGGCGGAATTAGGAGTCGGTGCTACAGTACTAGCACTATCCACAAAGGTTGATCATCGGGATCGATATCTATGATATGTTCGGGTGGATTGGGTTGGGTTTCGACAATCTTCTTCATGTATATCTATAACGACAAATTCATTATTGGATGGATTATGGGTTGAAAACTTAGGTGATTTGATTTGAAAGTATTCTTTTGGGATCGTTTGAAATTCATAATTGCTCGTTATTTTATTTAATTTAAAAAATGGATTTACAAGTTCTTTTCCCCACGATCGAGGATTTAAACAAACGTTCAAAATTTCACAAAAAGACATTTTTTTGTTTTATATTATATTTTTTTATTTTATTTATTTATTTATTATTATTATTATTTTGAGATTATAACAAGATAACAAGTAAGAAAAAAATAAAAGAAAATAATATAAGCCACGATAATAGAAATCAAAATGAAAACGAAACTAATATTTTTGGTTTTTTTTTATTTTTTAGAATATCAATATATTTACAAATTCACGAGGCACAAAGCCTAAAAACGTTTGGTGGGTTTTTGAAATTGACTCGGAAATCGTATGAATTTTTTTTTCAGAAAGTATGGCGCACATTGCTACATGTGCGGCGTACTTACAAGTTCTCCAAAAAAACCGGCGCACAAAACTAATTGTGCGGCGTACTTTCTACAAATTTTAAAACAAAAAATTTTGAGATTTCCAGAAATCTCTACGGCGATGGTTTATTTTTAAAAGAAGTAACTCAGAAAGTTTTAACAAGTAACAAAAACAATCCCCGGCAGCGGCGCCAAAAACTTGATGTGTGTTCGCAAGTCTTAAATTTATATATTACTAGATGATTACCAAACAAGAACTAAAAACACAACACGGGCAAGTATACCCTTTCGTGTATAGTATAGTCTAAGGTAATGTCCAGGTCGATCCACGAGATTGTTGTTAACAAGTAAAAACAATGATCTCTAGAGTGTCACAAGTTCTAAAGATTTAAGCTTCTAACAATGATTTAAAGGTGCGTTTTGTTAAGGCTAGAACATTGAAATGATATATAGCTAAGATGGTTATAAGCACATAAACAAGGTAAGACAACATGTGGATGACTAGCTGCACATGAAACATCTATTCAATATAGCAAAAATCCGACTAAAGATCATGTCATACCAAAAGCATTAAGAATGGTTTATGCTTGATTTCGATAACTAAGGTAGTAGATGAAATTATGCAAGAGTTGGTATATGTTTTAATCCACTAATCGTTACAAAAGTGATTACCAAGTTCGTTTACTAGATGACATGAAACTCATCCATTCACATGAGTACTTGTCAATGATCATAAATGAATCCAACATATAACAATGGTCTTACATAATAACATATAAAACATGAGCATCTAAATCACACTTATAATCACGAACCAGGGAAAAAGTGCGCAACACAAACCTAATTGTGCGTTTCACTTCATCTCTGTGAAGCTAATTCAATAAATTCATAGTTCTATATACACTTAACCAAACACAAAAGACAATTACTCCATAATCAAAGGAATAACAAACATAACATTCATCATAACTCCAGAATTGATCATAATAAAAGGGATACAAGATTATACCAAAGTTATATGATCCAAATGATGATTACAAGTTTTTCAAAACGAAAACTATATGCTAATGATTCCAAATGTTTCGAACCCTTTGGGTGATGCTACTCGACCCAAAAATCATCCTAAACTACTAAGGAATGATGGTGGAAGATGGGAGGATAAAAGGAGAGGTGTGTGTAAAGTGAGAGGGATTGCTCTCTATTTATAGTTTTCACTGAGGGCAAAAGTGCGCCGCAATTTTTCAAATGTGCACCGCACATTTAGTGGGTCAAATGTGCGTCGCACAACCAGGATGGTGCGCCGCACAATTTCGCGTCTAGAACGTTTCAAGATTTACAGAAAAGTGTGCCGCACTTTTTGGATTGTGCGCCACACTTTTGGTCATTCCAGCTTTGGACCAAAAGGCAAAGTTATAGATCTTTCTTTCCTCTTTCCGTGGCCGCTTGAATCAACTAAAACGGAGTTCGTATGCTAAAGATATGGCCAAAACAGTGACAGGTGTCGGGAGATCAGAAGCTTGACTTTATTTCTTTGTTTAATCTTCATATCTTCGTGTTTTCTTCTATTTCCGTCCACGACACGTCCTTGGAACCTATAGATCAAATATGCTCCATTAAGTATCGATAGTTCACATAATTAACCTAAGTATATACAGATAACGCACACGTAAACATGTATAATTAGAGCGTTATCTAATTCCCCCACACTTAAACTATTGCTTGCCCTCAAGCAACAATTAAACTTTGCTTGCCCTCAAGCAATGCTAAGAAAAAGAAAGTTAAAATAACATTTACCTATGTGCCAAAAGAAAATATTTTTTTTTAAATTGCAAGTATTTTTGGGTTTTGATAAGAAATTTTTGTGAAAAGAGCAAACACTCCCCCACACTTAAAGGTTTGCTTGTCCTCAAGCAAGAAAAAGAAAAATAATAAGTTTTTACGTGTTTAAAAATTACCCATGTTGCTAGTCACCAAACGTACACAAACCATGAATTATTCGTCACAATTTTCTACAAACACATATCGATCAATATAAACATATATCACGTCTTACCACATTGGCTAATCGATATCTCAAAAAACTTTGTCTTCCTTCATGTTTATAATTATGCATATAGCTCATTGGCTTCTTTTCTTATTCACTATTTTTTTCATCTTTTTTTTTTCAATTTTGACTTTTTCCATCTTTTTCTTCGTCTTTTTCTCTTTTTTTCATTTTTTTCTCTTTTTTTCATTTTTTTTTCATTCATTTATTTTCTTCATTTATTTTCGTCTTTTTTTTTCATTTTTTTTATCACGCCTTTCTCAAACATCACAACTAACAATTCCCACACACTTGATATAAGCGTGCACCACAAAAAAATACAAAATAGATGGTGATCAATCTCCACACTTGTCGAAATGGTACCATAATCATAACCAACCGCGAACCAACTATTTGCAAAAATCAACCAATATTTTCGGGTAACTAGCAACCAACCATTTTTTTCTATGTATTATTCTGATATATTAACCTAAGTGGCAAAGAAAAAGAAAAACAATGTTGAATTTTAGATTACCGAGGGCGAACAAAAGTTTTTTATTAAATAACGAGTCACATTTTCCAATTCATTTCCCCCCCCCCCCCCCCCCACACTTAAGTTTAGAAATATGCGTAATTTAGAAAATAACTTAAAAGTAGGACAAGTGGGAAAAATAAATATAAGAGAAACGAGACTTCCCCGGGCTCATAACTTCGGTTAAATTCTGAAAATATAGCGCAAAAAGGAGCGCCATCACAAGCATGTGAATTCAACAATATGTAGTGTTATACACCGATCCAAATATATATGTCACATCCCCAAATAATAATCTCTCACGCCAATCCACACCAAGCTTCACCTATTTATTAAATCTACAAAGATAGACAAAAGTACAAAAAAACGTAAAATTTTAAAGCACATTTTCGTAGGCACCACGATTGCATTTAGCGTATGGAACAAGCCTTTAAATCCCTCGGTGTCCCGAGTGGACGAGTTATAGTCTCATGACGGTTTCCAGGGAACACACCCACAAAGTTTGTAATATATATTTTTGGTGCAATAACAAAGCACGACGCGCAACGTACTAAAGAAATTGCATTTTTTGTTTTATACTTTTTTATATATTTTTCTTAAAATTCTTATTTATTCACATTACTAATAATAACACACAAAACATAACGAAATGAAAAATAAAGGAGAATATAAAATCTTTTTGGATTTTTATTTTTAGACAAACACTCATCAAACACACAATTATTATTTAATGTACAAAGATGTAGCATCGTAGACAAACAACAAACGCATTGGTTAAAACAAACGACATTTTCACAAAAGTGCCCGCACAACATAATATGTGCGGCGGTTTTATTACGATATATAACCGTTTACAAATAAATTCGAACACATAAATGAAACGAAAGTAAAAAGCTAAATAAGAAAACTTTTTTTTTCTTTCGATTTTATAATTTTATAATTTTTTTATTTTTTATAGTTCTGTTATTATTTCTACTTATTATACTAATACTACTATTACTATTTTTTTTTGCTAGATTCAAGATACCTTGACAATACGGTTCAAGTGGAAAGGATCCATTTTTAAACGTTGAGGATACGGTATTTTTGGTATATACTCCAAAGACGGATGTTCTTTTAATTTGAACACATGAAAATCCTTTTCGTCTTTTTGAATGGTTTACTTTTTTCGATTTTATTGTTAACGATGATAGGAGCTGGTGGATCTTTTGGGGTTTTCAGAGGGTCTTCGGACTTTTCACTCCTCGTGAATACGGCATTCAAATGCTCAACTTGAGCGGATGGAGGAGGAGGTGGGTGAGTCTTATCAGTTTGATCTAAAGAGACATGAGTTTGAGACTTCGACAACTCACTAATTTTTGTTTCCATGTTTTCGAAAAGAGTTTGGATGTTTTTCTCCTTTTGCTTCATTTTAAAACTCATAATGTTAACAGTCTCTTTCACAAAATTATTGGCAACTCTTTGACTATCCAAAAATTTAGTGATTGTTCTTTCGAGATCGATTTCGGATTGAGGTTGAGAAAAATGATACTTTTTTTTTCATAACCTTCGAGTTGATTTGATTCATGACGTTCACACATCGGCGTGTCATCGTTCATGGGATTTTTAGAAGCGAGATTACCTTCGAGATCGTTATATTTTTCATGCATCTCTTGTAATTCTTTTTTAAAGATTTGGAAATGAGAATCCATTTTAGCTTAAAGAGCTTACAACTTATCCATTAATCGAGAGGCATCAATACTACTTTCATCGGCGAAAGAAGCAGATTTTTGATTATCTTTGTTTCGAGACTTTTTGGGCCAATGAATTTCAAAAATAACTTTGTCCTCAAGAAATAGAAAAGCTTGTTTTGGGGTTTTGTAGAAGAAAATTCCTCCAGCGTTTACATCAAGGATTGCTTGAGTGGATTCGTCTAAACCATGATAAAATATATGAATAATAGCTATTTTGGTTAGACCGTGCCCATGGCCTTTTTGAAGCATGTTCTTAAGTCATAGCCAGGCTTGTGTTAGACTTTCACATTTGGTTTGAGAGAATTTTCTGATTTCGAGTAAAAGATGTTCAAATAACGAAGGTGGAAAGAATCGATTTATAAAGGCTCTTCTCATTTGTTCCCACGATGTTATAGAATCTTCATCGAGCGTATCAAACCAGATTTTAGCATCATCGGCTAAGGATAGTGGAAACATCAAAAGTTTGACAACTTCACTTTGAGTTTTACCATATTTGAACATGTTGCAAATTGCGAGAAATTCACGGATGTGTTCATGCGGATTGGCCCGCAAATGAGAATCAAAATTATTCTCTTGAACCATTTTCAAGTAGGTAGTGTTAATAACAAAGTTGTCATCAACATCGGTTCGAACAATGGCGGAATTAGGAGTCGGTGCTACAGTACTAGCACTATTCCACAAAGGTTGATCATTGGGATCGATATCTATGATATGTTCGGGTGGATTGGGTTGGGTTTTGACATCTTCTTCATGTATATCTATAACGACAAATTCATTATTGGATGGATTATCGGTTGAAAACTTAGGTGATTTGATTTGAAAGCATTCTTTTGGGATCGTTTGAAATTCATAACTCCTCGTTATTTTATTTAATTTAAATAATTGATTTACAAGTTCTTTTCCCACGATCGAGGATTTAAGCAAACGTTCAAAATTTCACAAACATATTATTTTTTTGTTTTATATTATATTTTTTTTATTTTTTTATTTATTTATTATTATTATTATTATTATTATTTTAAGATTATAACAAGATAACAAGTAAGACACAAATAAAAAAAATAGTATAAGCCACGATAATAGAAATTAAAATTAAAATGAAACTAATATTTTTGGTTTTTTTTTTAATTTTTTAGAATATCAATATATTTACAAATTCACGAGGCACAAAGCCTAAAAAGTTTTGGTGGGTTTTTGAAATTGACCCAGAAATCGTATGAATTTTTTTTCAGAAAGTATGGCGCACATTGCTACATGTGCGGCGTACTAACAAGTTCTCCACAAAAACCGGCGCAAAAAACTAATTGTGCGGTGTACTTTCTGCAAATTTTAAAACAGAAAATTTTGAGATTGCAAGAAATCTCTCCGGCGATGGTTTATTTTTAAAAAAAGTAACTCAGAAAGTTTAAACAAGTAATGAAAACAATCCCCGCCAGCGGCGCCAAAAACTTGATGTGTGTTCGCAAGTCTTAAATTTATATATTACTAGATGATTACCAAACGAGGACTAAAAACACAACATGGGCAAGTATACCCTTTCGTGTATAGTATAGTCTAAGGTAAAGTCCAGGTCGATCCACGGGATTGTTGTTAACAAGTAAAAATAATGATCTCTAGAGTGTCACAAGTTCTGAAGATTTAAGCTTCTAACAATGATTTAAAGGTGCGTTTGGTTAAGGCTAGAACATAGAAATGATATATAGCTAAGATGGTTATAAGCACATAAACAAGGTAAGACAACATGTGGATGACTAGTCGCACATGAAACATCTATTCAATATAACAAAAATCCGACTAAAGATCATGTCATACAAAAATCATTAAGAATGGTTTATGCTTGATTTCGATAACTAAGGTAGTAGATGAAATTATGCAAGAGTTGGTATATGTTTTAATCCACTAATCGTTACAAAAGTGATTAACAAGATTCATTTACTAGATGACATGAAACTCATCCTTTCACATGAGTACTAGTCAATGATCATGGATGAATCCAACATATAACAATGGTCTTACATAATAACATATAATACATGAGCATCTAAATCACACTTATAATCACGAACCAGGGAAAAAGTTCGCCACACAAACCTAATTGTGCGCCGCACTTCGTCTTGGCGAAGCTAATTCAATCAATTCATAGTTCTATATACACTTAACCAAACAAACAAGACAATTACTCCATAATCAAAGGAATAACAAACATAACATTCATCATAATTCCAGAATTGATCATAATAAAAGGGATACAAGATTATACCAAAGTTATATGATAAAAATGATGATTACAAGTTTTCCCAAATGAAAACCATATGCTAATGATTCCAAATGTTTCGAACCCTTTAGGTGATGCTACTCGACCCAAATGTCATCCTAAACTACTAAAGAATGATGGTGGAAGATGGGAGGATAAAAGGAGAGGTGTGTGTAAAGTGAGAGGGATTGCTCTCTATTTATAGTTTTCACTGGGGGCAAAAGAGCGCCTCACTTTTTCAAATGTGCGCCGCACATTTAGTGGGTCAGATGTACGTCGCACAACCAGGATGGTGCGCCGCATAATTTCTCGTCTAGAACGTTCCAAGATTTGTAAAAAAGTGCGCCGCACTTTTTGGATTGTGCGCCGCACTTTTGGTCATTCCAGCTTTCGACCAAAAGGCAAAGTTGTAGACCTTTATTTCCTCTTTGCGTGGCCGCTTGAATCAACTAAAACGGAGTTCGTATGCTCAAGATATGGCCAAATCAGTGACAGGTGTCGAGAGACCAGAAGCTTGACTTTATTTCTTCGTTTAATATTCATATCTTCGTGTTTTCTGCCATTTCCTTCCACGACACGTCCTTGGAACCTATACATCAAATATACTCCATTAAGTATCGATAGTTCACATAATTATCCTCAATATATACAGATAACACACACGTAAACATATATAATTAGAGCTTTACCATATGTCTTAACATAGAGGATAATTATGAAGTAGGGGAACTTGGTGAACCTGCTAATTATAAATCCGCCACACTTGATCCTGAAAAGGATAAGTGGATGGTTGCTATGGATGAGGAAATGAAATCCATGAAAGTAAATGATGTTTGGATTCTTGTAGAACCACCACAAATGCTAAAGTAGTGAGACATAAGTGGACATACAAGAAGAAAACCGACGTGGACGAAAAAATACAATCCTATAAAGCTCGTTTAGTAGCTAAAGGTTTTACTCAAACTTTTGGTGTAGACTACGAGGAGACATTTTCTCCTGTAGCAGACTTAAGAGTTATTAGTATTCTCAAAGCTATAGCATCATACTATGACTATGAGATATGTCAAATGGATGTTAAAACTGCCTTCTTGAACGGTCGCTTACATGAAGACATCTATATACAACAACCAAAAGGGTATGTTGATCCTGAGAATCTAGGACACATGTGCAAACTTCAAAGATCCATTTATGGTTTGAAGCAAGCATCACGTAAATGGAATAAAAGATTTGACAAATGAAATCAAAAAGTTTGAATTTATTCAGAATCGTGATGAGCCATGTGTATATCGCAAAGCTAGTGGGAGTGATGTAGTATTCCTAATCCTATATGTTGATGACATATTAATCATGGGAAGTAACATTCCAATACTTAAAGATGTTAAGGATTATCTTGGTAAATGTTTTTTTATGAAAGATTTAGGAGAAGCTGCATACATTCTGGGATTTAAGATCTATCGGGATAGGAAAAGACGGTTAATTAGTCTAAGTCAAGATGGTTATATAGATAAGATATTGAAGAAGTATAACATGGATAAATCCAAGAAAGGTTTTCAACCTATGGAAGTTAAGCATAATATGAGTCAGGAGATGGATGCATCAACTCCTGAAGAGGAGCATACATGCAGAAGGTGCCTTACGCTTCGTGTGTAGGATCTGTTATGTATGCTTTAAGATGCACAAGGCCTGATGTGGCGTTTGCTCACAACTTGGTCAGTAGATACCAACACAATCCAGGGTAGTTCCACTGGACTGCTGTTAAACATATTCTAAAGTATTTGAGGAGTACGAAAAATATGTTTTTGGTATTTCGAGGGAAACCAGACACATAACTGAATGTGATAGGTTTCTGTGACGCGTCATGGCAATGTGATAAAGACAATACGAAGTCTCGGACAGGTTACGTTTTTGTTATTAATGGAGGAGCAGTTGACTGGAAGAGCAAGAAGCAGACAACGATTATAATGCATGCTACTCAATCTAAGTACATGACTGCTTCAGAAGCTGCAATGGAAGCTATTTGGATTAGGGAATTTATTGGAGATCTTGGAGTGATGCCTTTAAATAAAGATCCTATTGATATGTATTGTGACAATTCCGCCGCAATAATATTTGCCAATGATTCTGGGATCATGAAAGGCGCCAGACACTTTAAATGTAGACATCACTACGTCCGCGAACAAGTTGAAGCTCGTGAAATCAAATTGATAAAAGTTCACACAGATGATAACGTAGCTGATCCTTTAAATAAGGCTTTGCCTAGACCAAAGGTAGTTAAGCATGCCAAGGCGATTGGGCTGCAACTAGCTAGCGAACTCATGCAATAAATCTGTGATTAAATTTGGATAAAGGATGTTATGACATTATTATTTAATAAAATAAAGATTGGGTTTCGTTTATTCTTATTATTTAATTTTGTATCCTATTTTACATGTTTTAATCCATGAATAAATGTTATGCTAAATGTCCGTTGTCGATTAATAATATGGGTATATTATTAAATTAAGATAAATCAAAATTACGATAGAGTATACTTGAAAGTATATTGATCTATTTTGGATGATACTCGATGAATTGAATATTGGACTTATCCCAACTATATGATTTTACTTTGTGGATATTTGTCATCAAGTAAATCATAAATAGTTATCCTTAAACTTGAGATACCAGGAAGTGTTACGAGTGTAGTGCATCTCTGTGGAATAATCTAACACTAAACGTAATTGGTAGCTATAAGGATTATTTTCGGAAGTGTTGTAAAATTCATTAGTTTTGCTCATAGTCAATATGGAATTTATTTCCTCCAATTTGTTTTGGAGTTTAATACATCTGGGCCCCTCGTGGGATTAGTAAGATGTTTGTGTGGCCACACCCAAATTTGTTTTGGTAATCTTGCTGAATCTGTGAACGAGAAACAGAATGGTTAATGAAAGGAATGACTGAGATCCATATCCTTATTAAAGTTATATTAAAAATAAATGGATAATAATAATGGTGAATCATTAAAAGGTTTTATCCAGGAGATCTTACTCGATTTGTACTAGAGACATTGCTAAGTTTATGGACTTATATTTAATAGTCGTGTGATAGGATCGAACTTGAGATTACGGGATTGCACTCAATACGTAAAGAGTTAATTTAATGAATAATTATATTTATTGTATTTATTAATTTATTTAATAAATATATATTTATGTATTTATTAGTTTAAACCGAGACATAACTTTAGCGATCGTTAAATAAATAAGAGTTAAGTATTAGCGAGCTTTAAATAAATATATAGTAAGTAAATTAAAAGAAAGAAGTTTGGAAGGTTCTAGCACACCCCAAAGGGGTGTTCTATTCGTCGGTTATGGGGGAGGAAAAGGAAGGGGAAAACTTTCCTTTTATTTGTTATTGGATACAAGTCTAGGCCTATATAAACAAACCTTATCCTCATGATTCAAGACATACAAAATCTCTTCCCCTCTTCTCTCTATTTGGTTGATCGCAAGGTATAACCCACAAAGGGGTTTTGGTTGGTTTCTTGTTTGATCAATTTACTTATTATCTAGTCCTAGCCCCTCTCTAGGGTTGTTGGGTAGATTATTTATAAGCGTTGTAGCTCGGTTTACACGTGCTAGAATCACGGTTACCTCGTTGTATTACGTGTGTACAAGATCGTAATATAGTCTTACTTTAGACTATATCTTGGTGATATACGGTATAAACCGGAATTGGTGACTCGTTCTTCGTCTTGTGGACTTGCTTTAGCGTAAAGGTATGTAACCCTAATTCGATTAATTATAATTGGGTTATTATTATGATCTTGTTAAATCACTTCCGCTATGTGTGCTTTGATCTCGTTTAGGGTATTATATAATTGTAATAATGTTAATAAACCTTCACAATTCTCATTCATTTGGGTATTGGCGATATCAAGCAATTTTTCCTTGTCGGTTAAAAGATCCTTAAACGTCTTAGCATACTTAGGCATGTGAGCGAGAGCCTCGACAAAGGTGATATTGAAATTCAACTATTTGAAATTTTTTAGGAAGTTCGAAACTTGAATATCATCCTTGTTCTTCAACTTATCCTTCCTCAACCTTGAAGGGTAAGGCATATTGGACTTAGGAGAAGATTAAGGAAGAACCGGTTCACTCATAACCTAGGGAATTGGTTTAGGTATCGAAGGTGTGGTAGAAGATTGAGGGGAAGGTTGAACATAAGGTGTAGACGGATTACTTATGGGAGGTATCTCACAAGTAGGTGGTGAAAGAGGTTGTGTAGAAGTAGAAGGAATCTCGGGTCCTTGTTTAGTAATGGTAGGTGGGGAAAAAGAAGGTCCCTCGGTTGTCTTACCGGTTCTAGTAGGGATGGCATTCACATTAGCCCTAGGGTTGGATTCGGTGTTAGAAGGGAGAGCACCTTGGGGTCGAAGGGTTTGCAACATTTGCATAAATTTCCTATCCGTGGACTCTTACATTTCCTTAAGCTTACGGTCTTTCTCATTAAGTTTTTGGAGAACCAAGTCCATTTGAGGCTTAGGCATATTGAACCCTTGATTTGGAAAACCTTGGTTTTGATATTGATTATAGTTTTGAAAATCTTAATTAAAACGTTGGTTATTAAAGCATTGATTTTGATTATTATTAAACCCTTGGTTTTGCCCTTGAAAATTCCCTTGATTTTGATTAAAACCCCTTACGTTTGAATTCCCTTGAAAATTACTCCTTTGTGGACCTTGGTTCCTAATTTGGTATTGGGTATTTTGGGCGGGTGGGGGTGGTCTTTGAGGAGGTACAAAACCCGGGGGAGCCAAATCGTTAGTAGACTTATATGACAAATGGTTAACATCAACATTTGGTTTAAAGTGAAGCCTCTCATTTTCATTGGTATTATAAGCACAGACTTCCTGTTGGGGTTGATTATAAACCTTATCACAATTTTAGTATGAATGTGGTCCACCACAAGTCTCACACGTCTCACTTAGAGCATGTACATGTCGAATAGGAGGGTTCTCAACTTTTAAAGAAATATTGTTAACAATTGTAGCAAGTTCTTTAATTTGATTGTTAACCTCTTGACTACTAGAATCTCCTCCACTAGCTCTAGCCATATTAGCCCTTTCACTCTTAGTTTGAAATTTGGCTTTATTTTCAATAATGTCCCAAGCATCGTTCATTGATTTTACAAGAATATTTCCCCCCGAAGCACTATTTAGTGACTCTTGGTCATTCAAAGTTAATCCATTGTAAAAAGTATTAATTTGATAAACTTTTATAAAACCATGTTGAGGACACCTTCTTAAAAGCTCCTTAGCTCTATCCCAGGACTCGCTAAACGTTTCCCCATATTTTTGTTCAAAGGTAATGATGGCATTCCTTAAGGAGGTGGTCCGAGATGGTGGAAACAAGTAGTTAATGAACTTGGTCTCTAAATCCATCCATATGGTGATACTTTGGGGTTGTTCCTTATCAAGCCAAATCTGGGCTTGTCCCTCGAGGGAGAAAGGAAAGAGTAACAAACGAATTGCCTCTTGTGGCACCCTTTGTACTTAACGGTATTGGCCAAATATAAAAACCTCTTAATATGAACGTGTGAGTCATCATGAGTACGACCTAAAAATGGTGTAGCAGAAACCATTTGAATAAAACCCATTTTAAGTTCAAAATTATTCGCTCCAATATCGGGCACCACAATCGCGTCATCATTTCCCTCAACGTGAGATTGCAAGATCTCGATCATTGGTCGGTTATCCGTTGCCATCGTAGTGTCGAAAGCTCGATTCTCAGGATCGGCTTGATTAACGGTCTTTTTGTTGTTCTTCTTCTTTTTAGAAGAATTATAAGAACTAGGTACACCACTTGGTATGTGTGTATGCGCGTGAGTGCGCATACAACTAAAAACCAAGGAGTAAGGGGATTGCCCTTGATGACTTTGAAAGGGAAGAGATTATCCCTCTCGAGGTTCGATATTAAAATGCTACAAGAAAATATATATTTAACACTACTTGGGTAGCAAAACCCTCGATGAGCCTTCCTTCTAAAAATACTCACAAGTGAACGGGGGAAACGAGGTGGCGCGAAGCACTTAAGTACCTTTTTCCTTAGACGGTCTTTTATAGCACGTCGCCTTTCTATTCACCGTATAGTTCAAATTTTTCGAATTCTTGCTTAACGAAAGTATTTATCTACTTTTGCCTTTTATTTTCTTTGATCGATACACGCATATGGAACCAGAACGCCTCCAAATACGGGGTATTTCAAAGCAATACTTATGGAATATTGTGTATTGGGGTTCTTATACGTAATATCTAGAGTAAAAAGAATTTTTTTTTATTTTTTATTTTTAAAATAAAATATATTCACAATAAAAGATAAGAGAAATTGAAATAGGAAAAATAATAATGATACTTAATATTTTTGGTGTAATACTTTAGGAAAAGTATTACTTTTTGATTTTCTTATTATTTTTTTGTGCAAATTTTAGGAAAGAAATTGCTTTTGTGATTTTTTTATTTTTTTTTACTTTTGTATTTTTTATTTTTTTCAATATTTTTATTTTTGAAACAAGAAAAATAACGTCCAAAAGTGAACGGATCCCAAATTCCAAATTGTATCACGAATAATCATCAATCGTAACGAGATCGATGCGGCAGCGGCGCCAATTTAATATAGGAAATTATGGTATAGGAGATTAATGTTCGTTTCCTCGACTCGACTCGAATTGATATCCAATTCATCACAAGATTTTTCGTTTTTGGTTAATAATACTTGCTTGGTAATCTATTTCTAATTCAAAAAAACACCTTAAAAATGTAAATATATTATATACGTAAAAATACTTACTATTCTAAAAACAAATTGCACGTACCACGATTTAAACACAAAGTACAAGTAAATAAAGCACGTAATGGAAAATTGAAATGAAATATTAAACTAATAAAGTGCAAAGTCTAAAAATATCCCAACATTAAAATGAAATAATGCCAAAAGATGAAAATATTTTTTATATTTTTTATTTTTTTTATATTTTTATTATTTTATCAAAAATATTTTTAATTAATTAAAATGAAAATTTAAAATGAAAATGAAATTTAATATAAACCGGGTTTAAAAACAATGAAAGTCCAGCCTAATTTTTGCAAACCAAAACAAAAACCCAAGCCCAACTACTGACCCAAATCCTCCACCCAGCTCAGGGACTTTTTGGCCAAAAATAAAATGAAACAGAAAGTGATATGTGTGTAAACACACATCTTTTCTACCACTTAATTACAGTAATAACCGGACCAAAACGTGTATTTTATGTCTTTTATTTCGGAATTATGCGTGGTTTGTGTTTTTGTTGTGATTTAGGACGAAAAGGTGAAAAGTGGAGAAAACACGGGAAATCACGGGCATTTACGGACTTTTATTGAAGAAAAAGATGAAATACGAAGTCAAGAAGTCAAGAGTGCAAAAAGAACGGAAGTCCAAGACCAATTCTGAAGATTTATCGAAGAAAAAGTCAAAAGACGGAAGTTTACTTAAAGCCGAGGAACTCAACTCTTATTTATCGAAGAATTAAAAGACGAGTCCAAAGAAATCCCGAGCCCAAAGTCATCAAAGTCCAAGATTAACAAAAAGATTAAGAAGGAAGGACTTAAGGGCGCAATTAAGAAGAAAGGAAGGAGGGGAGGAAGCTTCCTCTAACCATCCCCCTAATCACCTATAAATACTTCCCATTTTCATTCATTTGTTCTTGTTGACTAATCGTGACAATTAGTTCTTCCATGGTTGGCTAGATTGACAAACTAGTTCTTCCACCTTTATTTTATTGCACTTTTAATTACTTGCACCTTTAATTACATGTCTTGCACCTTATTTACCATTTAATTTCAAGTAAGTGTTTCTTTTAATTCTCGCACCTTTACTTTATCTTGTTGATCTCATTCTACCTTTCTTTAATATTTGATTTATATGCTTTTTATCTTGTTTATTTGTTTAAAGATTTCATTTTTATGCTTTTGATTGTTTTAAATCATTTATTTTCATAGCTTATTTTGTTTATTTTCAAGTTTATATAGTTTTTATAAAAGTTATTTTCGTATAAAAGTTTGTTTTTTCGTAAAGCTTAACCTTTTCGTGTTTTAAAAGTCTTTAAATTTCTGTTTAATAGCTTTTTCTTAATCAGTTTGTTTTAGAAATCTCGTCTAGTGCTTATTAGAATTATAGCTTATTTTTCTAGCTTATTTTGCGTACTATTCTTCGTATTCCGATTGGGGTAAATCGGAAAAGGGTTTATCTTTCCGATTGGCGTGATCAGAAAAGGGTTTTGACATTCCTATCTGTATTCCGATTGGGGGGATTTGTACACATTCCGATTGGTGGTGTATCTTGGTATTCCGATCAGGGCAAGGTAAGTGAGTATTCCGATCTGAACTAGTGACAGTTATTCCGATTGGTGCTTCACTCCTCATTCCGATCGAGGTGCGTGTTTGGTATTCCGATTGGAACTAGTGACAGTATTCCGATCAGTGGTTCCGATCAGCATTCCGACCAGGTCCACTCCATATTCCGATCAAGGTAAGTTCGTCATTCCGATCAGAGGGTGTTGGTTATTCCGATTGGATAAGTGACAGCATTCCGATTTGGTTCCGACCAACATTCCGATCTAAGGTAATTATGGACTGATCGGAATATATTCCGATTGGGTTGTTTTTCTTTATACTTTGTCTTGTTTAATTTTTACGTCATCATTTTAATACTTGTCTAATTTTAATTTCCGCCACGCTTTTATTTTTAGTCATTTAATTATTTTACTTTTCGTCACGTTTTTAAATATCGCACTTTACGTTTAATTAGATTTAGATTTAATTTCACGCCACTTTAATTTAACGACATTTACTTTTAAGTCTTTGCACATTTAAATTTAAAATCAACCACAACCTTTTTGTTCCACCAAAAACAACCGAGTCACACATTAAACACAAGTTTTTCAGTTCGAAGAGACATACGACAAAGAACTTTTTAACTGAGTAAAATCGAGTATTAAATGGCGCCGCTGCCGGCTCTTTTCGTAAAGATTAACGGTTTTCTGTGAGAGACGCGTTGCTTTTTGGGATCCGTTCACTTGTGAGCGTTATTTTTCTTGCATAAAAAATTCAAAAACCCATAAAAATAAAAAATTTCAAAAATCCAAAAAGATTTTATCTTTATCGTGTATATATATTGTCTTTGTGTTTGGTTTCTTTTTCTTTTGCATTTTCAGGTGCATGCGTACTAGATCTTCTAATTATCCAGAGCCCGAGACTCAAGAAGATTTAGCTATGTCAGGTGTAAACAACAATAATCCACCGCACCCTAATAATAACAACAATGTTCTTCCACAGCCCGATCTTCGGACCATGGAGGAGCTTTGTCAACCTACAATGTTTGGACGAGGAGGACCGATTGCGCCGATGCAAATCAACGCTCCTGAGTTTTCGTTGAAGCACCACATGATTCAGCAAGTGCAAACAAACCCATTCCGTG
Organism: Glebionis coronaria; assembly: GCA_025667525.1. Taxonomy (NCBI): domain Eukaryota; kingdom Viridiplantae; phylum Streptophyta; class Magnoliopsida; order Asterales; family Asteraceae; genus Glebionis; species Glebionis coronaria. The sequence goes on along the minus strand of CM046876.1, from coordinate 416,115,772 downwards.
GATTGCCTGATGATGATGCCAACAAACACCTCGACAAGTTCATTACAATCACCGAAAGCATTAAGTTGGCTGGTTCCACAATGGATGAACTTCGCCTACAACTCTTTCCACATACTTTATTACATCATGCCGAGAAATGGTTTGATCGTCTCCCGAAGAATTCTATTCACACTTGGGATGACATGACTCAACGCTTTTTGTCGCGCTATTTTCCACCATCCATGGTCACGAGCCTTCGCAATCAAATCAACGGTTTCATGCAAGATCCCGATGAATCTCTTTTTGATGCTTGGGAGAGATATAATGTCTTGATCGATAGATGTCCAAACCACAATATGCTCCCTGTGACATTAATAGATACTTTCTACAACGGATTGACTTTTCGAGATCGTGATACGATTAATGCAGCCGCCGGTGGCACATTCATGAAAAGGAGACCCGAGGAGTGTAGAGAGCTTATAGCGAACATGACTACTCACCACAAAAACTGGGATTCCTCTGCTTCTTCAAGGAACAACCCGAGAGTAAATGTTTCCTCCACCTCAGCAAACCCTGATATGACCGAACTCACCCGTGTGCTAACTGAAATGAGCAGAAGTATGCAACTCTTGGCTTCAAACCAACAACAACAACAAGTTAAAGTTGTTGCTACTCCTTGTGAAACATGCGGCGGTCCACACCCATACACCGATTGTCCTTCGACTCAAGGAAATCTGGAAAATGTGTATGCAGCTTATGGTAATTATTCACCGGAAAATTACCAAGCTCGACAACAAGGGGATAGAAATTTGCTAAGTTACCGATCTAACAACTACCTTTCACCCAGTTTTTCTCCTCAAAACCAAAACCCCGCCAACAACTACACTAGAAGCAACCAAATCCCACCAAGAGCTTCTAATCCTTATCACCCACCCGCTCAACAAACCCCACCCAGTAATCCGGATGTTGAGGCCATCATGAGAACCCAAGGTGAGCAAATCAAGAACCTGCAGAGCCAAATTATCAATCTAAAAGGAGATATTACCAAGCAAGGAAATGAGATTAGATCGGAGCTTCGAGATAATACTCAATCCTCCTTCAGCAATCAAACCAATGATTTGAAAAATATGCTTGCTAGTTTCTTGCCCGCCGCTCAACCTTCTTCTTCGAGTTCTCTACCTTCAAACATCGTCACTAATCCGCGAGCCAATGTGAGTGCTATTACTACTCGTAGTGGAGTCACCATAGTAGGACCACCAATCCCACCCACATCATCTACACCTCCTCCACCACCATGTATCCCTACTCCTCCTACACCTAGTATTAGTGCACCATTACCGTCTCCGCCTCGTCATGACGATGTACCTAGGAAGGACCCTTCAACATCTCAACCTTTACCTACACCTGCACCTTCACCACCCAAACCCAATATCCCTTATCCCTCTCATTAGGCAAGACCAAAATGCTAACCAAGGAGGACTCCGACGTGACATGCTATGTGAAGATGATCTCTCAGATGAACTTCAATATTAGCTTTCTTGAAGCACTTGTCCACATGCCGAAATTTGTGAAAGCATTTAAGGAATTGCTAAACAAGAAGGAGAAGCTAATTGAACTCGCCAACACACGCTTAAATGAAAACTGCTCTGCAGTTATTCTTAAAGAACTTCCGGAAAAGCTTGGAGATCCCGGTCGTTTTGTGTTGCCTTGCGTGTTCAACAAAACTGAAGAATTTACTGCCCTTGCTGATCTCGGGGCCATTATTAATTTGATGCCATTGAGTGTTTGGAAAACACTATCATTACCCGACCTCACTCCAAAAAAGATGACTCTTGAACTTGCAAATCGCACTCTCGCTTACCCTGTTGGTATAGCCGAAGACGTGTTTATCAAAGTTGGCACATTTACTTTCCCGGTCGATTTTGTCGTTGTTGATTATGAAATGGACCCTCGTATTCCTTTAATACTTGGTCGGCCATTTTTGAGAACCGGACGAGCTTTAGTGGATGTGGCCGAAGGTGAGTTAATCTTAAGAGTCGGGGATGATGCACAAGTTTTTAAAATGGGGAAGCTTACAAGTACAACCTTTGGAGGCCGAGAATCAGTGAATATGATTAATGTGCTCGATGACTTTACCGTCTACAACAATCCTCTATTCGACTCTTGCATCGATAATCCACTTTTTCAAGATGATGTGGATGATTCTCTCCTACTTTGGACGCTTCTCCCATTTATGATTCTCCTCCGGTATTTGATGCTTATGATGATGATTCTAGCTCAGACTCGGATGATTGTGATGACCTTACTTCTGAGTATCCCGAGCTGCCCACATATGATGATTTTGATGAGGCCGATACTCTTTCGAGCGATTCTTCTCACGATGAAGATCCTCCGCCATCACTCGATCCTACTTTGGACGATTATTCATTTGAGGAAGATTTCTCTGAATTTCTCAACACTTACTTCCCTCATGAGAGTGATGCTCCTCCTTATGACTTTGAAGATTATCATCTTGATCCTACTTTAGATTTGAAGAACATTCTTTCTAAGGAGAAAAAACCGTTCGACACCAATATCCGCAGCACATATGATTTAACACCTCTTTGTCCCCCTTCTGAGGATGAGGTTGTGCTTCTTCGCGGATCTTCTTCCCATTCTGCTGAGCCTAAGTGCTATTTTCCCCTAAAGGAAAAGGTGTTCGACCCCGGTATTGCAATCTTTAAGCCATGTCAGTATCCACCTGATGAAATAAAAGGAAAAATCTTTGGAACTTATGGAAATCTGCTTGCACCACTTCAACATTGCTTCCACCGTGCTCCATCGCTGCTTAAGGGAACCTTGCCTACTCTTCTTTGGCTTGCCTTGTTCGCCTTAAGCTCGTGCTATTTAGTGGACGAAAACTATGTCTTCGATCCTGGTGGATATGTTTCATGCTTCTTCCGTTGATAATCAAGGTCGAGTCAGGCTCACGACTCGGTTAACAAAAACCAAGCGCTTCTTGGGAGGCAACCCATGCATCTATCTTTTCGCTTTCTTTATCATAAGTGTAGGGGGGAACCCTTTGGTTTTCTTTCCTCTCCTCACTTCTTAATCAGGGATTCGAGCTTCAATGATCCACTCTTGATGATTCTTGACGACCCGTGATTCCGTGTCCACTTCTTCCCGGTTCTATCCTAAACTCTTTTCGATTCACTATTTTATATTTTCTCAATATGAAAATAGGAATCTCTTTAGTTGTCTTTTCCCTAGCGAGATTTAAACAACGTGCACAATGTCCTAAGTGTAGGGGAGTTTACTCCCACATGCTTAAACATTGAGAACAATGTTTATGTTAAGTGTAGGGGGACTTCTATCGAAGTTAAGTGGCCTTTTCCTTGTATTTGTCCTCATTTTAACCGAAAAATCAATTTTTCGACATTTTTCAAAATTTTTGATCTATTTTGGCCTATTAGTTTTATTTTTATATAGTTATTTTCTTCCTTTGCTAGAATAAATCTTTGAATAAGTGGTTTTTATTTTCAAACGTTGTGAATCTTTTGACTCAACCCGTGTTTACTTATCTTAGTTTAGTCTAGCTAGTATCCTTAACGTGTTCAAGTCAAGTTTTGCTAGGCTTTTATATAGGGAGCTATAAAACGCGAAAGTCTTAACTCTCACGGGTTAAGAACAAGAACTTTTCGCAAGTTCCTATAATTGATCCTAGAGAGTCGCTTATCAAGGGAACTTTAAAACGCGATTCCTAAACTTGAAAGAGTCTAAGAATTTGCAAGATCCTATAGGCGACTCGAAAATCCAAAACTATGATTTAATAGGCTAAGTATCCACGAGTCTCATTACTTTAGATTTTAAACTGTGGAGAACGATAGATGATAGAGCAAATTATAAGTTCGGTATTCTTTCGGGAATTTATGTGAGTTAATTATAAGCCTATTCTCCCATCGCTTGCTAATAAATTTATCTGCTAATAAATAAGGTTGTACGATTTGAAAAGTTACTTAGCTTCTAGCCCAAGATCGTTTAAAATTTGCTCGGTATGGATTAGAGTTCATAGCCAAGGCATAACTTATTGAAGCGGGATGCGAAGATTGGCGAGTCCGAAAAGGCCCTAACAAGGCATGAGGGCTATATTTTGTTGCTAAAGATCCAAAGTGATGTGAAGAATCATTTATTGAAAATCAATATGAAGGATCGAGACACACGACGAAAAGAAAATACTCCCCAAAAGTCATGGAGAAGTGTATTCGAAAAGACCCTAACAAGGTATGAGGATAAATAGATCCAAGTCGTAAAAGGAGGCGGATCGTTGTATATCAAAGTCCAAAATAAAGATTGGATAAAAATGAAGAAGTCGTGGTCCAAGTATGAATCTCTCAAATCTTCAAGTGAAGAAATTCCATTTATGAAGAGAAGACCATAATTTCATGAACGTCTCTCAAGGTTTGAAGTATGAAGTCGCTGCCAAATATCGGTCCGAGAAAGGTCTCAAATCGCGAAGCGAGTTATGCCAAGATATGAACTTTTTGAGGTCCCGAGAAGCAGTTTTAAAAGATTTTGTCCTTTAGCTAACTATTGAGTAAATCGTTCACTTTATTTTCAGACTTAATAACTATCGAAATTAGTCAAAAATGCATCCTCGTGATCATTCAAGACAAAAACAAAATATAAGAGATACACCTAGGAATAAGGGAGTCTAAGCGAATAATTGGCCCACATGAGTTCGTGTTAGTCTGCTAACTTATAATAACAATGATCTCGTTTTTAAGCTTGGTTTGGAGAAAGTGAAAACTTGAGGATGATGATTATTCATGACATTTCCAAAACCCAAGGTATGCTTTTTGATCCCTTTACTTTTAATGTTTATAATTTTCTATCTCTTTAATAAAGGCCAATGTGGATTAATTATGATGAAAAATGTAAACGTGCTTTGTAAATAATACATTGCATGAGGACATTGCAGTGGTCAAGTGTAGGGGATTTGATATGTGTGTAAACACACATCTTTTCTACCACTTAATTACAGTAATAACCGGACCAAAACGTGTATTTTATGTCTTTTATGTCGGAATTATGCGTGGTTTGTGTTTTTGTTATGATTTAGGACGAAAAGGTGAAAAGTGGAGAAAACACGAGAAATCACGGGCATTTACGGACTTTTATTGAAGAAAAAGATGAAAGACGAAGTCAAGAAGTCAAGAGTGCAAAAAGAACGGAAGTCCAAGACCATTTCTAAAGATTTATCGAAGAAAAAGTCAAAAGACGGAAGTTTACTTAAAGCCGAGGAACTCAAGTCTTATTTATCGAAGAATTAAAAGACGAGTCCAAAGAAATCCCGAGCCCAAAGTCATCAAAGTCCAAGATTAACAAAAAGATTAAGAAGGAAGGACTTAAGGGCGCAATTAAGAAGAAAGGAAGGAGGGGAGGAAGCTTCCTCTAACCATCCCCCTAATCACCTATAAATACTTCCCATTTTCATTCATTTGTTCTTGTTGACTAATCGTGACAATTAGTTCTTCCATGGTTGGCTAGATTGACAAACTAGTTCTTCCACCTTTATTTTATTGCACTTTTAATTACTTGCACCTTTAATTACATGTCTTGCACCTTATTTACCATTTAATTTCAAGTAAGTGTTTCTTTTAATTCTCGCACCTTTACTTTATCTTGTTGATCTCATTCTACCTTTCTTTAATCTTTGATTTATATGCTTTTTATCTTGTTTATTTGTTTAAAGATTTCATTTTTATGCTTTTGATTGTTTTAAATCATTTATTTTCATAGCTTATTTTGTTTATTTTCAAGTTTATATAGTTTTTATAAAAGTTATTTTCGTATAAAAGTTTGTTTTTTCGTAAAGCTTAACCTTTTCGTGTTTTAAAAGTATTTAAATTTCTGTTTAATAGCTTTTTCTTAATCAGTTTGTTTTAGAAATCTCGTCTAGTGCTTATTAGAATCATAGCTTATTTTTCTAGCTTATTTTGCGTACTATTCTTCGTATTCCGATTGGGGTAAATCGGAAAAGGGTTTATCTTTCCGATTGGCGTGATCAGAAAAGGGTTTTGACATTCCTATCTGTATTCCGATTGGGGGGATTTGTACACATTCCGATTGGTGGTGTATCTTGGTATTCCGATCAGGGCAAGGTAAGTGAGTATTCCGATCTGAACTAGTGACAGTTATTCCGATTGGTGCTTCACTCCTCATTCCGATCGAGGTGCGTGTTTGGTATTCCGATTGGAACTAGTGATAGTATTCCGATCAGTGGGTTCCGATCAGCATTCCGACCAGGTCCACTCCATATTCCGATCAAGGTAAGTTCGTCATTCCGATCAGAGGGTGTTGGTTATTCCGATTGGGTAAGTGACAGCATTCCGATTTGGTTCCGACCAACATTCCGATCTAAGGTAATTGTGGACTGATCGGAATATATTCCGATTGGGTTGTTTTTCTTTATACTTTGTCTTGTTTAATTTTTACGTCATCATTTTAATACTTGTCTAATTTTAATTTCCGCCACGCTTTTATTTTTAGTCATTTAATTATTTTACTTTTCGTCACGTTTTTAAATATCGCACTTTACGTTTAATTAGATTTAGATTCAATTTCACGCCACTTTACTTTAACGACATTTACTTTTAAGTCTTTGCACATTTAAATTTAAAATCATCCACAACCTTTTTGTTCCACCAAAAACAACCGAGTCACACATTAAACACAAGTTTTTCAATTCGAAGAGACATACGACAAAGAACTTTTTAACTGAGTAAAATCGAGTATTAGAAAGCTATGGACTAATATGAAATTTACTCTATGTGCCAAAGATAAAACAAATAAAAAACACGAGGGACCAAATAGCAATTAACCAAACTAGTTATAAGAAAAACGGGCTTAATTAAGATTAGCTTATTCTGAGTTTATTTTCAAACCATTTTCAATAATTCCAACGCAAATCTTCCTAAAATCAAAATTAAGCTATGTAAACTTAAAATAAGACTTTGAAATAAGCTAAAACTCTAGATTCGATTTTTAAATAAGCAGAAAAAGTTCAAACAACTTATTTAGACAACCTTATGAGCTATAAAGTTCCAAATATGCTTATTAGGTGACAAAACCTATGGAATGTTACTTAGAATCCTTTTAAGCACTTTTTATAAGAAGTTAAAACATAAAATCCAAATCAGCTTACTTTAAGCTACGTTGACTTTTTGACCTTTTCTAATAAGCTCACAAAACTCCAGATCTACTATTTAGATATGTTTAAGCAACTTTTGTGAAGAACTTAAGCTAGGTGACCACTCAATAAGCTACTTATGAAAAGCTATAAACAATTAGTTTAAACTATTGATGAACAACCTACTTTGATCCAGTTTCTAGACTTATCTATGTGTTAACAAGCTAAACAATCAACTAGAAATAAATTAACTAACCTATAAGCTATTCAGAAATCCAGATTTCAAGCCTTAACTCCTACTAATGAAGATTCTATGTTGATTTAATTTGACTATTTATGAATATTTGTGACAGAAAACTTATAACCACAAGACACTTAAAAACCTGTTTGACTTTGTATTTTACCACAACTTTGACTGTTTTGTGATGACAAATAGAGAGCTAAACAGATGCCATAAACCTCTGAAACCAAAACTTAAACATGAATCAATAGTCCTTCAATCCAAACAGCAGTTAAGACTTTTTATGCAAAATTATTGAAGAGAATAACAGATCTAAAGGTTACTAAGCTAGAACAAGTACTCAATACATCAAAACAACTCACATATGACAGATCTAAGCAATCAAAATTCATACAAACACATGAACAATAGCAGATTAACAAATAGCCTATATTTTGCCTAAAATTGAAAAAGGAGATTACCAAACATCCATGCCACCTTTGATGAAGATAAGCCGAATCCTAAACACCTCTAACCTAAACTACCTTCTTTTAGCAACAATCAACACCAGAAACACACATATCTGGATCTGTGTGTTTTAAATCCAAATTTCCATACAAATTTTGAAATACTTAAAAACAACACCAAACTTCAAACACCAAATTCTGAAGCTATATAGCACGGATCAACACAAATAGAAGCAATTCAAACAGTAGAACCATAGCTGAATTGAAGACGAATATGAACAATATTTTTATTTTATTTTATTTTTATTGATGATGAAATTTAAGTACAACTGGAATAGGATGATTACAAATACTATAACTAATACAAATTTAAACTAAATTGCTGGAAAATAAAGCTGGAAAAGGGGTATATGGTGCGTGTGAGATGAGGTGGTATTTATAGGTGTTGTAAGGAAGTTAGGTGAGTAGTTGAGGGGTGTAAAGAAGCGTATGAGGTAGGTGGGTGAGTGAGAGTGACAGGTGTTGCAGTATTTGCAGAGTGAAGGGCGATTTAGGAGAAAACACGTGGCTAGAGTTTTGGGTTCATTTTGCAATTTGATTTAGGTATATGTGATTAAGGTAACCGCATGGAATGAGACCACGACCATTGGACTTGTCTCATTAAGACGAGTCGATTTCATATTTTGATCGAAGTTTGGAAGTGCCTCTTTTGTTCTCCAGGTTCTGGTGAAGTCGTCCAAGGAAACACAAACACGTGGCGAGTAGTAGTTGGTTTATTTGTTGAAAAGGTGAGTGGCCACATTGGCAATCCGTGTGTAGGGTTGGGGTGTGTATTATTGGTCCACGTGGTGCGCAACATCTTTCTTTATTTCTTCTTTTGGCAGAAATAGCCCTTGTGGTTTAGATTTCTTGGCAGATTGTGTTTATTGTTTTCCAAACTTTTATAATGCATATAAAACTTTCACTTCAGCCCTTGAACTTTGGATAATGTTAACTTTAGTCCCTCAACTTTGTAAAATCTTGATCTTTAGCACATATCTTCCACAAATCTTTATTTCAAGCCCTTGATCTTTCAAACTTTTGCACTTTTGGTCCCTTGAGCATGTGTTTTGTCTTTTTCTTCAATAAATGTCCGTGAAATCCCGTGTTTTCTTCTATTTTGTCTTTTTGTACCTAAAACACAACAAAAACACAAACCACGCATAATTCCGACTTTTACGATATTAAATTCGTGATTAGGTCTTGTTTTTCCTTGTTTTTAGTGGTTAAAGGGGTAAGTGTTTACACACTTATCAATACCCTTCCCTATTTCACTGCTAGCAGGCCTGATTTACAATTTGCTATATGCATGTGTGCCCGGTATCAGGCTCGGCCTATCAAAAGCACTTACATATTATGAAAAGGATCTTTCGGTATCTTAAAGGAACACTTAATCCTGGTTTGTGGTATCTGAAAGACTCCTCTATTACACTAATAGCATATGCAGATGCGGATCACGCCAGGTTTCCATTTGACTAGACATAGGACTTCTTGAAGTTTGAAACTACTTGGATATCGATTGATTAGTTAGGTGCCCAAAAGGCAGAAAAGCACTGCAATATCAAGTACGGAGGCAGAATACATAGCCATGTACGGTTGTTGTGCTCTAGTCATTTGGATGAGGTCACAATTAACTGACTACGATCTTAGATTCAATAAGATACTGATGTACTGCGACAACAAACGTGCCATTGCCCTTTCCTGCAACAACGTTCAACACTCCCGGTCCAATCATATTGACATACACTACCATTTCATCAAAGAGCAAGTGGAGAATGAAGTAATCGAGCTATACTTTGTCAACACTGAGTATCAGCTGGCGGATCTTTTCACAAAGGCTTTAGATCAAGGACGAATTGAGTTTTTGACCGACAAGCTGGGTATGAAATCATTCTCACCTGAAACTCTTAAGGAGTTGGCAGAAGGAACTACAAAATAGTGGTGGTAAATTATTCTCGAGTATCCTTTTTTGTGATCATGTATATACTGTATATATTTAATCACCAAAAAAAATACAAAAATATAAAACCTACAAAAACCATTAAAAATATAAAATCAAGACAATCCAAAAATATTTTTCATTTTCAAAAAGGCATGTCTTTTAGTACGATAATATTTACGGCCTTAGAAATGTCGATTAGTATTGACATGACGCCATAAATAAAGTTCGTATAAAAGGTGTAAATATTTTAAAACATGCCTATATGGCTTGTAGTTATTTCAGACTACAACCCGCTTTTCATATTAAAGTCACGTATTTCCTCGGAAAACGTTGGCTCTCTATGGGAATTAATTTTCTCGGGCATGGTTTACTTTAAAACCATGTAAGGGATCTAGTTTACTTAAAACTTGGTCTAAAACAAATTTTTGTACGCTTCAGTGCATTTATTTGTAAAAATAAGAGAAATCTTATTGCCACCAGACTCGTATGTTCAAAACATTAAACATAAAATGTCTTCATGGGTATTTGACTCGTTAAACAATGACTACAACTCATAAAATAGAAAACAATCATTGTTTAAGGGGGGGGGGGGAAATATCAAATCGTCTTCAAGATAATTGGTCTTCAAAAGATTTTTCTAAAAAATCAAACGATTAATGTTCTAAGTCGTATCATATGTTTGTGTGTGCTCTTTGTGCAATGTGATATTTCGGGCCTTAGGATATATGCTTAAGTCTTGCGTGATTGGTTTTTATGTTCGTTAGTTGCGCTTTAGAGATAACGGGCGTTAGTGATAAAGTGTTAATTACAAGTTTAACCAATGGATGAAATATTAGGGACTAAAAGGCAAAATTTGAAAAAAGTTTGACCTGGTAAAACCTACGCCGCCCGTTCCTTTCTTTCATCACAAACAAAACACACATAAACCTTCTAGTTGCCGCCATTGTTGATTCAGAAAACCTTCAATCTCGCACTCATTTCTTCATCTCAAACTTAAGGTATTACACGGATTTGTTCATCTAATGATTCCTCACCTTCCCATACCAGTTAATTAGATTTTCGTGACCTTGATCTTAATTCCATTTAATTGGGGTTTTAAGTAATTTTCGTCTCGAAAACGGAAATTGATAAGGGGATTTTGTTCCTTTAGGATTTATATAGGTTGGGTATGCCTTAGATTTTCCAAACTCGTACTAAGAAACGAACAATAGACAAATTAAGCTTAGTTTTTGCGAAGAACAGGTTATTGCGAGATTTGTGTATATTGCGAAATTATATTCCCAAAACATTGCGTGATTATGATGTTTGAAACTATTGCGAAATTAAGTAATTATTGCAAGATTGTCTTATTTAATTATAGCAAGATTGTTATACGATTATTGGTAGATTGTTATACAATTATTGGGAGATTGTCTGGTTTAACTATTGCGAGATTGTTATACAATTATTGAGAGATTATGCAGTCTGAAATTTATTGCGAGATTTTTGGCTAAATTATTGCGAAATTTTTTCATCGAAAATTATTGCGAGATGTTTTATCAAACATTATTGTGATATTTTTCCTTGAAACATATTGCGAGATTTTTCAAAAGATTATTGCGAGATTTTCTGTCAAATAGTTTTTGCAATATTTTCTGTCAAATAGTTTTTGCGAGATTATGTGATATCATTTTTTTGCGAAATTTAGTGATAAAATTTTTGCATGTTGTGTTGTGATATGTTTTTTATGCTAAGGGTTAACATGTATAATGATATATATATGTATGTATCAATTGTGTATGTCTTATCTTAAGCAGAAATCATGTCTCTCACCGAGGATCAACAACAAGAACTCGACTTTACACTTGTTTCAAAAGCAAACCATCTTCCATTTGTAGAGAACAATCTCAGATAGAAGGAGGACTTTGGTCCAATCCAGCCAGCATTCAAAGTTGCTATGGACATACTCGGTATCTCGCCCATCAGAATCACATTGCGGACACAACATCAATTCCAGAAATCTATATGCACGAATTTTGGGCATCAGCTAAAGACATACCAGAATCAGAGATCACATTCAACATAAACCGGTAACAAAAGACACTCAACATTGGTCACTTCAGAACAATTTTTGGATTCCCTCCTCTAGCTCAAGGGAAGAAGTATGCTAATCTTCCTACCAAAATCCAACTTATCGAGTTTCTCCAATCTCTGGGATATGCTAATCTTCCAAGTTGGGGCAACCATGGAAAGCTTTATTCAGCATTATCATCCTGTGTTTTACTGCAAAATACATTGGTACAGACACTATGAGACCACCTCAATCTCAAATGTAGTAACTCGAACTTTAATACCAACATTTAGATCGAGTTCTAATACTAGTTCTAATATTCAGACCAATATTTATTAATCGACTTTTATTTGTCATGATCATTTTTGCGAATAACATTGAGTTCTCGGCTAACCGGCAAGGATAAGGCTTTAACTTATTGCGTACGTGTCATTTATTAATTATCGGCAAATTTAATGTCCGTCATCGACCGTAAATATACTCGTTAAGACATAAAATTATTTTCTATTGCCGCCGTTTTAATTTATCGTTTTACGAGCATCTTCGTAATTTACTTTAAGCCTTTAGGTGTCGTGCGTTAATAACTAGATTTTTTTACTAAGTTGGTTTTTCTCACGACTCGATTCGAATTGAAAAAGATTGAAAGTGTGACTCAGTTGTTTTTGGTTAATAAAAAGAAAGACTGATTATCTATTTCTGATTAAAAAGTAAATATGAAAAATATTAAACTAAATGACAAAATAAAAGAAATTAAACAAATACTGAAAAGGAACTTAAATAAGAATTAAATATTACAACTAAACTAAATTCGGATAAAACACATAATTCAGATAAACTAAGATTTTCGGAATAAAGTACTTAATTCGGATAAAATGTCTAATTCGGAAAAATGAATTATTTTTAGATACAGAGACTATTTTCGGAATAAACTGAATTTTCGGATAAAACAAGGATTTTCGGAAAAACACTATATTCGGATAACTGTTCTTCTTCAGAATAACTGTTTGATTTCGGATAAATGTGCTTAATTCGGAATAAACATGTTTTTTTGGATAAATGGATAATTCGGAATAAACCTTAATTTCGGATAGAACTATATTCGGATAAAACTAATTCTTCGGATAAAACATGATTTTCGGAATAAAGAGAATACACAATTTTAGGATAAGTGCCTAATTCGGATAAAACGACTAATTTCAGATAAAACAGAAACTAAATGATATTCGGATAAATGCAATCTTTGGAATAGTAAACCCTTATCCGAATATAGCAAACACTAAAATAACAGTAACAGTAGATCTAAAAACAGGGAACGAAATCAAAATAAGCAAAACCAAATAAGCACTTAACCAAAACTTAATCTAAACAATTTTTTAAGGAAAACTAAATAAGCCACAAATTAAAACTATAAAAACACCAAATAAACAAAATATTAAAAATCAACTTTTAAAAGATTTAAACTAATAAAACCACTAAATTAAAAATAAGAAAAGCACACAATAAGCAATAAGCACAATAAGCTAAAACAAGCAAATACTTGAAAATCAATAAGAACAAGATTAAACAAACTACATGATTATGAAAACAAACAATATATTTAAAAATAAGAAAGGTAGAATGAGAATGATTATGAAAAGCTTGAAATTAAGATGAAGATTAAAGATTCGAATACAAGATTAAGATGAAAGATTAAAAACATGAAAGTAAATCTAGAGAGAGAAAGTAATTTAATCTACTCCTACCACTAACTAAAAATCTAACCACTTCTTAATGAAGGATTAGGAGGCTATTTATAGGAGGAGGTGATGTGGTGTTGGTTGCTTCCTCTTTCTCTTTGTCTTTTCGTCTTTGTCTCAGGATTTGTCGAATGATAAAATGAACTCGTCTTTTAATTTTCTTCTATTATTAGACTTGGTTCTTCGATTCGTTAAACTTCTGTCTTTAGTCTTTTTCTTCGATAAATCTTTAGAATAAACCTTTGACTTCCGTTCTTTTTGCACTCTTGATCTTTTGACTTTGTCTTTTGTCTTTTTCTTTGATAAAAGCCTGTTTTGGTCTCGTTTTTAATTGTTTTAAGTGGTAAAAGGATAAGTGTTTTCACACTTATTAAATCCCCTACACTTGACCATTGCAATGCCCTCATGCAATGCATTAGTTACAAAGAAAGATTTACATTTTCCATCATAATTAACCCATGTAAAACCCGCATGATTTTACCATGAATAGTACCCTTAAGATCGTACGTACTAGATTAAAACTTTCCTTTTATAGTATGTTTACATTCACGTATAAGAATTTTAAGTATTATGTACGTGTTAGAACACGATAAGTAGTTATTACGTATGAACACACACTAATTATTCAAACAATAATTAATCACGAACATGCGATCATGAAATCATGAACGTAAATTAATCACGAGCTAATATTAATTACGTATATATATTTATTACGAACACGAATGAATATATTAAGTCACGGTTAATAATTAACTAGAACACATAAAACACGAACACGATAACGGGTTACCCCACGTGGACCCACGGCTACACCGAGAGGATGGGCCAAGCCCATCTAATTTTTACTAACAAGGGGTTAAGGTAAAATCTTTTGTCATAATTCACATTACAGTAAAAATAACAAAAACCATAAAAAGTTTTCTCCTTCTCCTTGTTCTCTTTTGGCCGCCGGCCATACAACACCAAAGGGAGGTGTTCAGTTGATTTTTGATCTTGAATTTTGTGCAAGCATTCGTGTGTGTTCATCCTCGTTTGGTCCACGCATTCGGTATAACCTTTTTAATCCTTCTCTTTTATGTTTTGATTTAATAAGTCACATAAAATCATGATGTTTTTAAAACTAATTAAGAACATTTATTAAACATGTAAATGGTTATGGGGTAAATCAAAATAAGGGATTTAGGGGCGTTTGATGTTGGCCGACGCCTAACCGAGACCAGGGGGTCTCGACTTGGCTTATGAACCACCACCAAGACCTCATGGTCTCGGTATGGTGGTGTGGGTCCCACGGTAGCAGCAAACAAAGGGAAACCCTGATTTGGTTCGGGGTATGGTGTTGATTACGGGTGCGGTTCATGGTTTCTAGTCACGGTCCGGTTCATTGTTTATGTTAAGGTTTATGATTTTAATAGTCATGTTAAAAATTAAATTAATAAAACATGACATAATTAATTTAATAAACATGACTTAGTTTATAATTTAATTATTAGATCATGAATTTTTAAGTATTTATATTTTCTAGACTTTACAATTAATTAATTATTAAAAACCATGAATATAATTAATTAATTAACATGACTTAGGTTATATTATTAATAATTAATAATACATGTTTTAACCTAAGTATTTAACTTTATTTAATTAAAAAAATGATATATTTAATTAAATACTTTTAACCTATATTTTATTTAAATTACATGTAATAATTAATAAACAATACCTTATATCAGTATAACTTAGAAAAATAATCAGAAAACACTTAAGCTTATATAGTTAGCTTATTTAACCAGCTTATATCTAATTATTGAAACTTTCTATTTTTAGAAACTTATTTAATTAAGGTAGCTAATCTATTTATGGAAACTTTCTATTTTTAGAAACTTATCTATTTTAAGCAGTAATTCTATTTTTGGAAACTTTCTATTTTTGGAAACGTTCTATTTTTGGAAACTTTCTATTTTTGGAAACTTTCTATTTTTGGAAACTTTCTATTTTTAGTAACTTTCTATTTTTGGAAACTTTCTATTTTAGGAAACCTACTATTTTTAGAAAGTTACTTATTATTACACAGTAAGTATAATAATACATGAAATACATGTAATACTTAATCAGAATAGACAGAATATAAGATAAATACAGTATAAAGCTTTAAACAGTAAAACATGACATGAACGTATAAAATAAGCTAAGACATGACATAAAACCAGTTACGTATTTAGTAATCATATACTTATACACGTATGTATTTATGTAGCATTAGTGATACCGAAGTAGGACTCTCTTCAGTTCGTCTTCTTCGTTCACTGGACATAAGGTACGGATTCCCGTCCTTTCAGTATGGACATTCTTTCCTTATTAGGATTTCCCGTATGCAGCCAACTGTTTTCCCGTAGTATAAGTTTATATGCTTGATTGCTTATGTTTAATTTAAAATACCTATAGCCATATACATGCATGACCAGTTTCACCTAGTTATGGAGGTATCATAACCATAACACTAGAGGCACTAGTGTTATGACTTCCCCACGGCGGAGTGATTGCTCGTGGCGTCCCTTCAGCTTTTGGCCATATTATTATATTTATCATGTGGGGCGTATGGGTGCATCCTAGTTACATGTCTTCAGTAGATTACTCAGTGTGAATGTGGTGTGTGCCTTGCATCCTTCACAAGGAGCTGATCCCTCCTACCCAAACCAGTATATTAAATTAGAGGCAGCCCCTCTAATTTGCATGATGAGGTCACCCCTCCAATTATCCATGCACGGTGGATTTTCATTACCTATATTGGCTAATGGTAGGATATGTTAAACAGTTTTTATAAGATAAACATAAGGCTTTTCAAACTATAAAACCAGTTTTACCAAGACTTAACCGGGTTATTCGGGACTTAGTTTCTTCCGCTGCTATATGCTTATATGCTCATATTGTTCATGCTTTATTGTACATCCGTGCACTGAGCATATTGCTCAGCCGTTTTCCTTTTCTATGTTCCCAAAATGGCAGGTACTCAGGGACGCTCGTAGACTTTAAGCGTACCTGCATATGGAGTGGAAGCTTTCTAGCCTTTCTTTACTTTATGCATTATCTTTACTTTGATACTCTTTCCATGGACATTGTTTAGTCCTTTCATTTACAGTACTTCTGTTTGTGTGTGATGAGCTTTACATTTGGACTACCGATGTTTGATTACGGTATTTCCCTTTTATGGTCATGTAATGTTTTAGACATTTATCCTTGTATGCTTTGATGACACGCCATAATTACGCGTGACATTCCATTATCAAAATGGGGTGTTACAATTATGGTATCAGCGCCAAGGCTTCGACCTGTAGGCTCTCAAAATATGACATGTGAATACTGGGTAGTCACTATGGTCTTCCTAGAACTGACAGTCGTTTTTCATGCATTCATCATTTTTTACGCATACATATATATGTCATTGTCGCAGGTTTATGACTAAGTAATGGTTGGTACAGGACTGGCCCTATTTAGTCGCATGTGTTTTACCGAAACTTTTAAATTTGGGACCGACCCATAGGCGTCCTCTCACCATGTCTTTTATTTTGGGTGAACTGACCATAGGCGTTCACTCTCGAGCATACAAAAGTTTTCATAAAACTGCATCATGCATTCATACACAAATTTTCTTGCATAAAATTTTTCTCTTGATTAATGGTATAAATTTTTTTCATGTATATATATTTTATGTGTTGATCTGTTTAATCATATGTTTTATCTTATACTGTCAGATGGTTCTCACACGCGAGCAGGAACAACTCAATGCAGCAATCCAAGCTGCAATGCAAGCTTTGCTTCCTCAACTGAGGAATGACATCAGGGCTGAGGTTCAAGCTGCCAACAATCAGCAGCATAACCAAGCACCTCTTCCTCCTCCTCCAGTGACATTGGCAATATGGCTGGAGAGATTCAACAAGCTCCGTCCTCGAGCTTTCGAGAAAACTGATAGCCCAGTGACGCTGAAAGCTGGTTGGCTCACATCGAGAAGATTTTCAATGCTATGGGTTGTGACCCCGTGTTCAAGGCGAGGTTGGCATGCTACCGGTTCCAAGGCGATGTGTTAAATTGGTGGTTAGCATTGAAGCAGTCTGAGGGAGGTAACGATTGGGTGGCTGGTTTGACATGGGCTCAGTTTAAAGATAGGGTGATGGAGCAGTTCTTTCCCAAGGTTGAGCAAGACAAGCTCAAGAGGGAGTACCATAGGATCCGACAGAGAGCTGGGGAGAATAGCAATGAGTTTATGCAGCGCTTTCTTGGCTTAGCTGGTTTCCTTGGTGCAGCAGCAGGTACTCCTGAAGAGCAGGCACACCACTTTAGGTGGGCTCTTCGCACATCGGTCGCAAACAATCTGGTGTGTGCTACGTTCAACACTGTAGCACAAGTGGCCGATGCGGCACGTAAGCTGGAGATGCTGCATGAGAGAGATGAGTTCGGGGAAGCTGAGAAACCCGACAAGAGGTAAAAATTTGTATTCAAGCGGTGATCAATCCGTATTCTTTATATATGTCGATTATTCATCTCTTTAAATTGTATCTTCCAGGCAGAAAACTGGGGACCGGTCTCAGCCGGCTACTCAGCAGCAGCCTCATCAGCCCAAAGGAAACGGTCAGACTAACAACCGTTCTGCTATGGATAGGCATGGCGGTAATGATAATTACCGTAACAACGCTGGACACTCCAACGGCAGCTGGTCCTAATACTTACGCATTTTCTTATGATTTCATGTTATAACTCATATTTTGACACTCTAGCCAATCTTCTACAAGGAACCATGGAAAGGGTAGGGACTAGAACCAGAGAGGTTCACAACCTAGCCGTCCAGCTATCACTGGTATTCAATCTTAAGATTATTCGCATTTTCCTTTATACCCTATTATCATGTCTCATGTAAAATGTTTTATCAGGTCCTCAGCCAGCCAGAGCACCTGCTGGAGGATATACTCATCCTCTTTTCTCTACTTGCCACCGTAGGCACCCAGGGCCATGTCGTCGTAACACTGACGCATGCTTCAAGTGTGGTCTTCCTGGACATATCATGAATGACTGCCATAAGGGCGAGATGGAGGGAACATCGGGACATGCTGATACCAAGCCGCCTCCTACCACTGGACGTGTCTACACGACATCTCGAGACCAGGCCAACAAGTCTACAGGTACCATCACTGGAATCTTGTATATGTATGGTCAGGTTGCGTGTGTTCTATTTGATACTGGTGCTACTCACTCGGTCATTTCTACTGCCTATGCTAAGAACATTATGATGCTTCCCATGCCACTAGATAATAGACTTAATATTTCCACGCCTTTGAGGGACTCTGTATTAATCACCCATGTATACAAGAGTCTTCCCCTAGAATTTGACGATAAGGTTCGTCCTATTGACGCACTTCCGCTGGACATGAATGACTTTGACATGATTTTGGGCATGGATTGGCTATCCGAGCATCATGCTACCATAGACTGCCATTCATATCGGGTCATCTTCAGTGATGTTAATGCACCAGAGTACATTCATAACGGGTTCGTACCCGGACGGTCTGTACAAATCATATCTACCCTGCAAGCGAGTGCACTACTGTCACATGGCTGCGAGGGTTATCTAGCTACGGTTCACGACATGGATGCTGAATCTCCATCAATTCCGGATCAACCAAAAGTGTCGGAATTCCAAGATGTATTTCCAGAAGAACTTCCGGGCATACCACCTGCACGAGAAGTGGAATTCAATATCGAGCTTATTCCAGGAGCTGAACCGATCTCCAAAGCTCTTTATCGCATGGCTCCCATAGAGTTAAAGGAGCTGAAGGATCAACTGCAAGAACTTCTAGAATGAGGTTTCATTCGACCGAGCGCATCTCCATGGGGCGCACCGGTCTTATTTGTTAAGAAGAAGGACGGCAGTATGCGTCTTTGCATAGACTATCGCGAGCTCAACAAGATTACTATCCAGAATAGGTATCCACTGCCGCGTATAGACGATCTGTTTGAACAACTCCAAGGGGACAAACACTTCTCCAAGATAGATCTTAGGTCAGGTTATCATCAGCTACAAGTTAAGGAGCAGGACATCGCCAAGACTGCTTTTCGTACCCGCTATGGCCACTACGAATTTGTAGTCATGCCATTCGGCCTGACCAATGCTCCAGCAGTGTTCATGGATTTGATGAACAAAATCTTCCATGAATTTCTGGACAAGTTCGTCATTGTCTTCATCGATGACATCCTGATTTTCTCAAGTTCCAAGGAGGAACACGAAGACCATCTTCGTACAATACTACAGATTCTTCGCCAGAAGCAGCTGTATGCTAAATTCTCCAAATGTGAGTTCTGGTTAGACAAGGTGGCATTCTTAGGTCACATTGTATCAGCTGAAGGAATCACTATGGATCCAGCGAAGGTTGAGGCCATTACTAAGTGGCCGAGGCCGACATCAGCGACGGAAGTCCGCAGCTTCTTAGGCTTAGCTGGCTATTACCGTAGGTTCGTGGAGTACTTTTACCGCTTAGCACTACCATTGACCAAACTGATGCGGAAAGGGGAGAAATTCGTCTGGACTAAGGAACGAGAGAATCGCTTTGAAGACCTGAAGCAGAAGCTAGTATCTGCACCTATTCTTACTCTCCTATCTGGTACGGGTGGATTTCAAATCTACAGTGATGCATCGGGGAAGGGACTTGGCTGTGTTCTCATGCAACATGGGAAAGTGATCGCGTACGCTTCACGGCTGCTTAAGCCTTATGAAGAAAATTACCCTACACATGACTTGGAACTTGCTGCAGTCGTGTTTGCATTGAAGATATGGAGGCACTACTTATATGGAGAATCATGTGACATTTTCACGGACCACAAGAGCTTGAAGTATATCTTCACTCAACGTGAATTAAACATGAGGCAGAGAAGATGGTTAGAGCTGTTGAAGGATTATGACATTAATCTACAGTATCATCCTGGAAAGGCGAATGTAGTAGCAGATCCACTTAGCAGGAAGTCTGGAATGATCAACGGCATTAAAATTGAGGAGGAAATCATAAGAGACTTAGAGCGACTAGACATCAAGATCATGGTACGTGGACAACACGGTTACTGGGCTAATCTTAGAGTAGAACCCGAGTTACTCTCTTAGATCAAGGAAGCTAAGAAAGATGATGGAGAAATCTGGGCGATAGTTCAGAATTTGGAGAAACAGACGGAATTCAGAGTAGATGCAGATGATATCGCATGGCAGGGCACGAGACTTTGTGTTCCTGATGATCAAGAACTCGGGGAAGCCTTGTTATCTGAAGCTCATAGCTCCCCATTTTCTATACATCCTGGTTCGACTAAGATGTACCATGACATCAAGCATTACTTTTGGTGGAGTGGTATGAAACAGGATGTGGCAACTTACGTTTCCAAATGTCTTACCTGCCAGCAGGTTAAGATCGAGCATCAGCGATCTGACGGTCTCCTTCAACCGTTAGATATCCCAGAGTGGAAGTGGGACAAAATCACCATAGATTTTGTTACTGGTCTTCCGCCTACCAAGAGGAAGCACGATGCAATTTGGGTTATCGTAGATCGACTTAACAAATCAGCTCATTTCTTACCGATCCGCAAGGAAGATCCGGTAAGTAAACTCGCCGATACGTATAGAAGAGAGATCATGAGACTCCACGGTGCTCCATCCAACATCGTCTCAGACAGAGATCCTCGATTCACATCGTAATTTTGGAAGAGTCTGCAGAAAGCTTGGGGTACACAACTTAAGCTTAGCACGGCTTTTCATCCTCAAACAGACGGGCAGTCGGAGCGAACGATTCAGACATTGGAAGACATGCTGAGGTCATGTGCATTGGAATGGACGGGTGATTGGGACGATTACATCTGTTTGGTGGAGTTTGCATAAAACAACAGTTGGCACGCAAATATCAAGTGTGCTCCTTTCGAGATGTTGTATGGCAGAAAGTGTCGCGCCCCAATCTGTTGGGATCAGGTTGGCGAGCGAACACTTGAGGGACCAGAAATCATAGAGATGACCAATGAAAGGATCGCAGTAGCTAAGCAGAAACTTCAGGAAGCACGGTCACGTCAGAAGAGTTATGCCGATAAGCATCGTAGGGACATACATTTTAACGTAGGAGATCACGTCTTCCTTAAGGTTTCGCCGGCACATGGTGTTAGACGCTTCGGGATTAAAGGGAAGCTCAGTCCTCGTTTCATCGGACCGTTTGATATCATTGAACGAGTCGGTGAAGTATCTTACGGGTTAACGTTACCTCCGCAGCTTTCGCATGTACACAATGTGTTTCATGTGTCCTTACTAAGAGTGTACCAGTATCATCCCCTTCACATGGTTCAGTATCCACTAGAACAGATACGTGAAGATCTCACCTTCATAGAAGAACCCGAACGAGTTCTTGACAGACAAGAACGATTCATGAGAAGGAAGACGATTCTATTCGTCAAAATCCTTTGGAGGGATTGTTAGACACGTAATTATTCAAGTTTTTAGTGTTAATATCCCTTCGTTTTTGGCATAATAAATAGAAAAACGTGTATGTTTTAGTGCATTTATCGTTTATATGTGTTGTTTATTATGTTAGGTACGAATAATAAAGAAAAGGAGCTAAAACGAAGAAAAAGACCAAAAAGGGGCACGAAAAATGGAGAGAGCGCGCGAAAAATCGAGTTCGACGGTGCATTCGTATTTTATTGGTCCAGTCCGACATCATTTTAATGGGTCGAACCGAACCATTAATATATTTAGCCCAACAGCCACTCAGGCCCAATTGGTTTATAAAGCCTAGCAGCTTTTTTAACTTGGGCAGCTTTGAAAAAACGGAAGAGAAACAAAAAAAACCCAATCTGGCCCAATGAGGAGGGCTGCGTACTTTATACGCAGATATATTTTGTTGAAAAGGGAGGCTGCGTATTTTTTGGGGGAAGCAGTCTAAAAACAGCAAGACTCCATTTTATTTTTCGTTTTCAATTTTTTTTACTGTGTTTTTAGAAGATGTAGCGTAGGATTAGATTTCAATATCGGATCTTCAGGATAGGATAGAAAATAGACGCAGGTTTCTTTATTATTCTTGGTATGTACTGATTCTTTCAATTTTTCTCCTGCTTAATTTGGTACGCAGCAAACAATATTGGGGGGGTCATCATTTTTTATATATTTGTTCCGCATCTTTCTTTTTCAATTTTTTCTATTCGTTACTTTTTATTATTATTATTATTAGAGTAGATATAGAAATATATATATTATTTTCCTGCGTTTGGTAGAGTATAAGGCAACCCATTTTTTATTCCATTTTTTTAATGTTTACTTCGTTAGAAGATCAGATCTGGGAGATTATATACGCAGTTTTTTTTATATATTACTTGTTTCTGTTTTTTTGGTAGCATATTTAGGAAATATTAATTTGGAAAATTCATAGCAGCTCCTTTCAACTTTTTTTTAGTTCTATTTGTTTTTTATTATTTTGATTCACGCATCATAGATAGAGATTAAATTCCATTTTTTTATCTTATCCTCAATTGAGTATGCATATTCCATGTGTTTTATTTGGAGAAAAAAAGAAGTAGTAGCTTTTTTTTGTGATGTTTTGATATATATCCCAATTTCAGTTCCTTTAATTTTCGGTGGTGTCATTAATTATTATTTATTTCAGTTATTGTTTGAAATGCTTATGAAGTTTCTGTTATAATATTTCAAGATTTGATTTTCTCTAGCTGTTATTAGAGTTTTGGATTCGATGTTGAATTTTTGGTTTAAACCTTTAGGAGTAGGATTAAACTAGTTATATTTCTTTTTATGTACACTCTTCCATTCTAAGTATTGAAATAGAATTTTAAATAATTTCAAATAGTTTATAAAAGAGGAATTAACAATAGTTTAAAACAGTTTTATTAAATTTAGATAATTAAAAATAGTCTTTACAATTTAGTGCCAAATGTCGTTTATCTTATTTTTCGTTAACGTTTTATGCTCTATGTTACCTCGGCGTCTCCGGTTCGTCATACGGGTTCGTTTCCTTTATCTTTATTTCATTATCTCAAATATATAGTTTTAATTATGCTTGTTTAGTTTAGCATTTTTATTGTCATCATTATTATTTTAGATATCTCTCGCTTTATAACTGTAGTTTAATTTTCATCCTCATCGCTTTTATATATTTTAATTTAGTCATTAATATTAGTATTTTAACTATAAATATCTAAACCCTTTTTATTCGAGCATCAAAATTGAGACATAAACGCGGATTTTCATTCACACTTCGCCAGGAACTACGATAACCTTCGGGTGTACGAAAACGACTCAATCAAATGGCACCGCTGCCGGCTCTGTGTGTAGCGATATTGGCGTTGTGTTTTTAGTTGGTGACTTGAAGATCCTTTCGTTTTGAAAGTTTATTTTCGTATTTGTATATATATATATAATAAAAAATTTTAAAAATCCAAAAAATATATATAATTTATAAAAACCAAAAATATTTTCTTATTTTATTTTATTTTCTTTATTACTATATATATCATAAAAAAAAGTTTTAAAAAATATTCCTCTTTATCCTCTATTGTGTTTAATTCTTTGTCTCAACCACTCTTATTTTATAATTCTTCATGGATTCGTCTTGCGTTCGGTGTGGGAGACCATGGCTTGGTTTTCCAATATGTCCATGGTGTACTTGTGCGAGGTGTGGTTTTGATATCGACAATACACAATTTGGATTTTGTCCATATTGCAATTCAAGAAATTCGTACTTCTCCTCTTACACAAATTTCTCCCCCCTCCCGTATATGAAAATCCCTATCCTCAACAAGCACCGGATTTTTCTCAGTACCCGTGTTGCAATCATTGTGGGGGCCCTCACGATACTTCTTATTGTCAGCCAATGAATTATTATGAGCCAAATCTGTGTCCTCATTTTTCTTCACCGATGGATTATTATGAACCAAATCCGTGTTCTAATTCTTCTCAAACGATGACTTACTATGAGCCACATCCGTGCTATAATTTCGGTATGTATAACTGTGAGTGTAATAACCCATATTTTAGAGATTGATATTTTATTCATGTTTCGTTCTTCATTTTACTTCTGAGTTAAATGTTATGTTCACAATTTACCCGATTTGTATTTTTTCAAATTTTTGCTTATTTTAAACCGTGGTTAGGCCTTTTAACTATTTTATTGTCTCCCATAGCTTATAATATCCTTAAAAATACTTTGATGATTTATAAAAATTATCTGTAACATTTTACTTTACTCTTTGGATTTTTATCGCGTTTTGTCAAAAACTGCGCATTTTTGCTTAAGCCGTCAACCTTTTTGTTAAACATTTACTTTTTAACATTCAAATACATACACTAATAACTTCATATGAACTTATGTTAATAATATTTACAAACTTGGGTCACTCCACTTTCATAAGTTCTACATTACCCGGTAAACCCGATTTTACGCTATAACTCACACTTTCACCTTTATATTTTTACACAACACTTAGTAAACATTATACAACTTATATTTGACAAGAATATACATTTTTACTTTCCCTTGGACACCCCAAAACCGGAGTCACACCACCCATGCACACCAATAGGATTAATCTCTTCATTTACTCCTTTTATCCTTTCGAAATCTCATTCTTACCTTCACATTTTCACACACTCTTCTCTCTCTAAAATCAAAATACCCCATTTCTTCTTCTTCTTCTTTTTCTTCAGCCACGAAATCACCTTCATCACCATCTTAATAATCCATTTTTCAACATGCAATCACAATCCCATCCTTATAATTACTAGAAAATAACCTATGCAAAGTTTGGAGCATTGGATCGAAGAAATAAAGAAGTTATGCAAAAATATTTTGAAAAGAGTTTTATGGGCTGAATTTATGAGATTAATATTAGTGTTTTCTTATGATTAAAATCACAAAGGAGTTGTGTTCTTGGTTTCTTGAGTCGTTCGAGTCAAAACAGCCCCAATGGAGTGGGTGATTAATTTGTGTTTTCTTCAATTAACCTCATTGTAAGCTCTAATCCATGTTTAATTACTTTTTATTTTAATTAATTATTTCTTATTTTTATTTCTGAGATTTAATAATGAATGCATGAATTTATATTATCATGAAAGTGATATGGCATTAGATCTTAGTTTGAAATTGATATTGGGATATGCTAGATTGGATTTAAAGTGATGTTTGGATTAATAAAATTGGGATAGCACGTGTCTGTTGTATTCCGAATTATTTTTTACTTGGGGTCTGTGAGTTTATGACTTGGTTGTATAGAGAGTTAACTAAGTTATATGTGGTGATTTAGATGGTTTCGTAACTCATCCGGATGACCAAGTTATGGTCAAAACGATTTTACTAGTTTTATCGAGTGTCTAAATAATTTTGTGCAGATAGTTCAGCACTTTGGGTAATATTTTTGGCTTAAAGCCTACTGTATTTTTATATAAATGTATAGTTTATAATCTCAGGTCCATTTGGTAAATTGGTTGGAGCCGTATCTCTTCCGGATGAGTGAGATACGTCTAAATTAGTAAGCTAGTCTTAAAAACGAACTCATAATTTAGTAATCATATTATTGGGCCTTAAACCAATTATTTTTACATTGAGCACTACTGGATATTTACATTTTTTAATGTTACAATATATGAGGACCATGTGGTTCATTGGATAGACCTGTAATCTTTTCGGATGACAGAGTTATGACTAAAATGGCTTAAAGAACTAAAAATGGTGTCCAGATTTTCAAATAGAATTATGTCCAGGTATTTTCAAAGTGAGTAACATATTTCACGAGTCCTAACTTTAGTAATTAGACAAAATTATATTTGATCTTTCGTTTCGAATCAAAAGGAGTTATGGTTTGAGAATTACACTAAAAACGGTTAGACGTAAAAAGGTTTTAAATAATCAGGTTTAACACTTAAGAGTAACATGGTAATTTCACCTAGGCTCTGAACACTTTGGGTTATTTTTCTTGCAACATCAGTAAACTAAGGACTTATATCTAGTTTGAGGCGAAAACCTCATGTTCATACCTATCATGGATGTTGAGATATGATTTCATTAATTCAAGGTATGGGCAGAATTTTTAGAAAGGCATGTTAAAAGGAGTTAAATAACGTAAATGATTTGTAAATGATTTGGTTAAGACCTATAGATAGATGAGGATGTAATCGATTTATATCAGGTCCTAAAGGGGTGTTTGGTAGAATTTAACATGGTTTAGAAAGTGTTGGGAATAAAATATAGCCAGTCTACTTGAGCGCTGGCAAGAGTAAAACAAGCGTTGATGGGAGTAAAACAAACGCTGACAGATCAAGCATTGACAAGACAAAGTCAAGCGTTGACACATTGAAGACAAGAACTGATGGAAGGATATACTCTACGTGTTTATTGTATTCTAGATTACTTCTAGTAAAGATAGGAACAACAATGTATTTTCTATATTTATCTTTACCTAGAATAGTTGATACGTAGATTATTGTACAAGGCTTCTTATGTCTATAAAAGAAGACCTTTAGGTTATTGTTCATATAAGTTTTCATACGTTAACACTTTCATTGTAAGCAAGTTTGATATCATTAATTAAAGTGAAAGTTTGTTTACATCTTGTGTGTTCTTGTTTAAGTGTTAATTCCGCATAACACTTAGATTGTCATATACATATACAAAGGTTTCTCTAAGTGTATTACTTGATCTAATCCCGTATACATAAAGCTAAATCGATCTAAGTTTAGGATCAACAGAAAGTACTTCGAATGCCATATCACGATCGTTGATTCTTCTAGCATCTTTCGTTTGTTTTTGTCGTGCGTGTTTTATTTCTATATATTAAGGCATCGTTTCTTCTAGGTGATACTAGGCGACCGTTGTTTCGTGCCATCATTATCTAACTTCAGTAATTGTACTTCATTACTCTTGTGGCAAAAGGTGAGTTCATAGACTCGCATTTAAATACTTTTATGTTTTACAAACCCACGAGGGGGATACATGCTTGTTTTAGAAAATCGAACGCAAGTAGTTTTATTATGTGAACGTTGTTATGAGTGTTATGTTGTGGCCTTTCCTTCATGGACTGTTAATTACTGATAACCGGTAAATGCTAGTACAATAATAATACATCTATTTTGGCCTAACGACCTGTCTGGAGTATGTTTCTTGCGAGGAGCATACGAGGATATATTGTATTTAGTATTGGGAGTGTCTCACTCTAGGTTGGGCACACGGTTAAGGTTCGGTTCGTGGCTCTAGCATCGTTTGATTGTTCTATGAATATAATGTTTATTAAGCTTGTGTTCAAAGTTATTGTTTATAAACTCTATGGATTCACTCAGCATTTTTGTTGACTTTTAAGCATGTTTATCTCAGGTTTATATTGGCATGCTTGGATAGGATTGGATGCGGATATCGAAGGAAGTGGACTTGGTGTACTTTGTACATTGTAAAAAAAAATCTTTTATTTTAAAAAGATTAAAAATTGTATATTGCAACTTATTTGAAAATAAGTTTTCTTAATTTATTGGGACCTTGTAACTCTGATCTTTCGATGAAATCATCGTTTCTAAACGTTTCTTTTAAAATACGTTTACTGTGACTCGTGAGCTTGTATTATGAAGTAGCACCCCAAAGTTGTATTCCGTTGCGTTGTAAATTTGGGGGTGTTACAGATTGGTATCAGAGCACGAGTCATAGCGAACTAGGTCATTTTTCAAAACCTGGTCTATGACTGTTTTCGAAACATTTTCACGAGTCGTTCATCGATGTCCGATATCCGCGCGTGCAATCCTTCCCTATTCTTTATGTGCTTTGTGCTAGGCCTTTAATTGTATACTTTATACCAAATGCGTGGTATAAATTGTAATTATATACGTACGATACCGTCCTCTGACGAACCATTAGATCTCTATTTACACCTTTCGATCATCCCTATAGACGTACTTTCGACTGTACTATTTGTACTAAATAATGGTGTTTCCATTATCATCTGATATGGTTTATTTCGTACATATGTAATATATATACATTACGATATTATATATATCGATATATATGAAACATGGTTAGATTTTGTTTGTGTTCTGGTTTGGTTTTTCTCTTTTGAGCCGCGACTAAGGAACACAAGAAGGAGGCGAAACTATTTCCTCTCTAGTCTTTTTGGTAAATCATTTAAAGTAATCTGTATTACTAATATAATCATTTGTTTTACAACTTAACTTGTTGTTGATAAATGCTTGTGATGAGATCTGTCGAAAACTTGCTTAGATTAGTTGAAAGGGTTATTGAGAAATTTCACGGTTTGAAACGCGTGTATACATGGGTCTAAACATGATATAAAATGATTTTTGGGTCAAATATAAACTTTGGCATGTTTCATAATATACGCTCGTGAGTGGAAACTTTGTTACGTATTTGGAGGTTTGAGATTTTGTAAAAACTTATTGTTAAATTTTATATAAGATAAAATTTATTTTTACGAATATTTTAACCTAAGACAAAGCTTGTGTTTTGTTATAATGAATAAACTAGAGAAAAATCAAAATATATACTTTAAGTGTAAATTTAAGTACTTGAAATTATTAATTAAAAGTTGACATAAATTTTGAAAGAGCGATTCGAGCATTTTAGAGTCAGTTTTAGCCATCCGGCAAAACACGATTCTTGTTCGAATTTTCGTTGTTACCCTGAAACTCTTGTCATATGTTAGGTGTATCCTGACTCATAGTGTAAGCGATTTCAGTTGCAAATATATTGCTCGTTCAACTCATT
This sequence comes from Glebionis coronaria, assembly GCA_025667525.1. Taxonomy (NCBI): domain Eukaryota; kingdom Viridiplantae; phylum Streptophyta; class Magnoliopsida; order Asterales; family Asteraceae; genus Glebionis; species Glebionis coronaria. The sequence continues at coordinate 416,086,389 of CM046876.1, read as the reverse complement.
CAGTCTCATTGATTCTTGATTTCTTCTCCTTATACTTACATTGATCCTTGATTCCAAACCACCTTAGCGTCATTTTATGAAGTAAAAAAAATTTCCAAGAATGTATATTAATATATGAAGTATTTTATCGTACTAAATACCAAATTGCATTGATATTTTTTTATAAGAAGACGAAGGAAAAATATGTTTCCCAAGAAAGAATATACAAATAGTTGATGTATTTCTAGAAAAAGGGTAAAAATAATTTCTGATTTCTGTGTCACGTGATTTACTTATTTTCAAGAATAAGTCGAAAACCTTCATAATCTTGTATGTTGTGCTATAATCTTAAAGTTTCTTTTAGTAGCGTCGAATATGTCGTCACTCGGTCCTCAATTATGCATAGCCTAGCTAACTATGCATAATTCAGGAAGAGTCGTGATGTATTAGATGTGTCTTTGCTCGGTCCTTAATTATACATAGCCTATCTAACTATGTATAATTCAGGAAGAGCCACGTTGTGTCAGATAAGTCGTTTCCTTTAAAATTGTGGTTTTGAATAAATGTTTGTGTGAGAACACTTTCAAATGGTGGATCCTTATGCAAGTAATCATGTTTGATTCGATTCTGTAAGAACATGTTCCAAATTCCTTGTGTTCCTTGACATATTCTCTTTCGACTAGTGTTAGCTAGAAAGTAACCTTGACCGAATATTTCCGTAAATATTTTTTTGTTTGTTATGCATAACGTGTGAATCCCGTCTAAATCACCATGTTGGTGACGATTTACCAAGAAACCTCGTACCAAAACTAAGAAGAAATTTTAACAAGATAAGCAGACTGCCAAACTGGAGGAAATCCGAGTTTGATTAACTTCGAGGCCCTTGAAGAAGACTTCTTCCCCTGAAACGTATGTGTTCGGTCAGCTTATGTCACAGACGAATCTTCATATACTCGAGTTTTGAATTCGAGGTGTTTGATTTGTTCCTATTCTGCCTTGTGAACTCAAATACCAACGTAGAGTGCTGACTCGTATACCAACGTAGGGTCACACAAGGATGGTTCAAAAAGGAGAGCCTTCGGCGCGAGAGCCAAGCACAATGGTCGGATCCTACTAGATCCAGTGGTGTCGTCCGTCATCATAATCTGTAGGGAATAAAACGGTATGCGATGGATAGTTGAAGTTTGCCGACCGCGCATCGGTAGATGAAAGAAAATCCGGGTTGCTCTTCGTTTATTCAATTGAGGAACCCTTGTGCTTGACTCGATCCCCTTTGATCGTCGATGATCAAACGGCGAATAGCCATAGTTGAAATTATGTGCAAAACCTTACTTGTTATGTGTTTATGTGATATGTGATTTAGTCGAGTGGTCGTACGTTGTGCGAGCTCGGGGTGGCATTGTGAAATGCTGCCCGATCGGAAGGTAACGCATACCTCTATTACTTTGGGTATGTATCCATATGATAACACCCCGTAATATTGTATTGGCTTTAGTCGAGTGGTCGTATGTTGTGCGAGCTCGAGGTGACATTGTGAAATGCTGCCCGATCGAAAGGTAACGCGTACCTATATTCTATTGGGTATGTATCCGTATGTGAACACCCCGTAATATCGTCTTGGGTATGTATTCGTGTGTGAGCACCCTGTAATAAATTTTAGGTAAGGATCTGTGTGTGAGCACCCTGTAATAAATTTTGGGTATGTATCTGTGTCTGAACACCCTGTAAATATCATTTGGGTATGGATCCGTGTGTGAGCACCCTATAATACATTTTGGGTATGGATCCATGTGTGAGCACCCTCCTATGAGAAAAGTCGTTCTGGATATGCATCCATGGCTATCAGGCCCGTGAAAATCCTTTAACATGCAAACTTTCTTTTGACTGGACTTATTCGAAAATCCTGTCAAATATTCATATTTATCATGGCTTGGCTATTTAGCAAGCATGAGTTAACTTCATTGAACTGATTGATTTGACATGGCTTGGTTAGCTTGCAAGCATGTCGTAATGTGATTATATGTGCTAAATGATGGCATTCAATGTTTTAATTTATGTCGTATTGCGTTTGATGGAGTAATGTATACTCCGAATGATTTTGTGCTTCGAATAAATCTCCTTTAATGGAATGTTTCCCTGTTAGCGATCATATGATTCGGTGATTTTGTATGATTAGTAACCATTACCTTGTTTTAAGTAATTTTGTAACGCATTCGATGAAGTTATGTAATCTTGAGAATATTTTCTATGACGTGATCTCTTTTAACGAGACCCGTGATAATATGTGTTTCGATTTAATCGGCGTGATCATCGATGGTTATAAATTTATTGTCGCTTTGAAAATTTTCCAAATGCGCTCACTCCTTTCCACTCGTAAATTGTTATATGGATTTATTTCCGAATGTGTATCGACCGTTGCAATCCATATAGATATAAGTCGAATTGAGCACCGTGACGGAGCTCCCTTAAGGTGGGTAGGATGTAATAACCCATATTTTAGAGATTGATATTTTATTCATGTTTCGTTCTTCATTTTACTTATGAGTTAAATGTTATGTTCACAATTTACCCGATTTGTATTTTTTTCGAGTTTTTGCTTATTTTAAACCGTGGTTAGGCCTTTTAACTATTTTAGTGTCTCCCATAGCTTATAATATCCTTAAAAATACTTTGATGATTTATAAAACTTATCTGTAACATTTTACTTTACTCTTTGGATTTTTATCGCGTTTTGTCAAAAACTGTGTATTTTTGCTTAAACCGTCAACCTTTTTGTTAAACATTTACTTTTTAACATTCAAATACATACACTAATAACTTAATATGAACTTATGTTAATAATATTTACAAACTAGGGTCACTCCACTTTCATAAGTTCTACATTACCTGGTAAACCCGATTTTACGCTAAAACTCACACTTTCACCTTTATATTTTTACACAACACTTAGTAAACATTATACAACTTATATTTGACAATAAAATACATTTTTACTTTCTCTTGGACACCCCAAAACCGGAGTCACACCACCCATGCACACCAATAGGATTAATCTCTTCATTTACTCCTTTTATCCTTTCAAAATCTCATTATTACCTTCACATTTTCACACACTCTTCTCTTTCTAAAATCAAAATACCCCATTTCTTCTTCTTCTTCTTTTTCTTCAGCCACGAAATCACCTTCATCACCATCTTAATAATCCATTTTTCAACATGCAATCACAATCCCATCCTTATAGTTACTAGAAAATAACATATGTAAAGTTTGGAGCATTGGATCGAAGAAATAAAGAAGTTATGCAAAAATCTTTTGAAAAGAGTTTTATGGGCTGGATTTATGAGATTAATATTAGTGTTTTCTTATGATTAAAACCAAAAAGGAGTTTTGTTCTTGGTTTCTTGAGTCGTTCGAATCAAAACAGCCCCAATGGAGTGGGTGATTAATTTGTGTTTTCTTCAATTAACCTCATTGTAAGCCCTAATCCATGTTTAATTACTTTTTATTTTAACTGATTATTTCTTATTTTTATTTCTGAGATTTAACAATGAATGCATGCATTTATATTATCATGAAAGTGATATGGCATTAGGTCTTAGTTTGAAATTCATACTTGGATATGCTAGATTGAATTTAAAGTGATGTTTATATTAATAAAATTGGGACAGCAGGTGTCTGTTGTATTCCGAATTATTTTTTTACTTGGGGTCTGTGAGTCTATGACTTGATTTGATATAGAGTAAACTAAGGTATATGTGGTGATTTGGATGGTTTCATAACTCATCCGGATGACCAAGTTGTGGTCAAAACGATTTTACTAGTTTTATCGAGTGTCTAAATAATTTTGTGCAGATAGTTCAGCACTTTGGGTAATATTTTTGGCTTAAAGCCTACTGTATTTTTATATAAATGTATAGTTTATAATCTCAGGTCCATTTGGTGAATTGGATGGAGCCGTATCTCTTCCGGATGAGTGAGATACGTCTAAATTAGTAAGCTAGTCTTAAAAACGAACTCAGAATTTAGTAAGCATATTATTGGGCCTTAAACCAATTATTTTTACATTGAGCACTACTGGGTATTTATATTTTTGAATGGTACAATATATGAGGACCATGTGGTTCATTGGATAGACCCGTAATCTTTTCGAATGATGGAGTTATGACTAAAATGGCTTAAAGAACTAAAAATGGTGTCCAGATTTTCAAATAGAATTATGTCCAGGTATTTTCAAAGTGAGTAACATATTTCACGAGTCCTAACTGTAGTAATTAGACAAAATTGTATTTGAGCTTTCGTTTCGAATCAAAAGGAGTTATGGTTTGAGAATTACACTAAAAACGGTTAGACGTAAAAATATTTTAAATAATCGGGTTTGACACTTGAGAGCAACACGGTAATTTCACCTAGGCTCTGAACACTTTGGGTTATTTTTCTTGCAACATCAGTAAACTAAGGACTTATATCTAGTTTAAGGCTGAAACCTCATGTTCATACCTATCATGGATGTTGAGATATGATTTCATTAATTCAGGGTATGGGCAGAATTTTTAGAAAGGCATGTTAAAAGGAGTTAAATAACGTAAATGATTTGTAAATGATTTGGTTAAAACCTATAGATATATGAGGATGTAATCGATTTATATCAGGTCCTAAAGGGGTGTTTGGTAGAATTTAACATGGTTTAGAAAGTACTTAGAATGTCATATCACGATCATTGATTCTTCTAGCATCTTTCGTTTGTTTTTGTCGTGCGTGTTTTATTTCTATATATTAAGGTATCGTTTCTTCTAGGTGATACTAGGCGACCGTTGTTTCGTGTCATCATTATCTAACTTCAGTAATTCTACTTCATTACTCTTGTGGCATAAGGTGAGTTCATAGCCTCGCATTCAAATCCTTTTATGTTTTACAAACCCACGAGGGGGATACATGCTTGTTTTAGAAGATCGAATACAAGTAGTTTTATTATGTGAATGTTGTTATGAGTGTTATGTTGTGGCCTTTCCTTCATGGACTGTTAATTACCGATAACCGGTAAACTCTAGTACAATAATAATAGATCTATTTTGGCCTAACGACCTGTCTGGAGTATGTTTCTTGCGAGGAGCGTACGAGGATATATTGTATTTAGTATTGGGAGTGTCTCACTCCAGGTTGGGCACACGGTTAAGGTTCGGTTCGTGGCTCTAGCATAGTTTGATTGTTCTATGAATATAATGTTTATTAAGCTTGTGTTCAAAGTTATTATTTATAAACTCTATAGATTCACTCAGCATTTTTGTTGACTTGTAAGCATGTTTATCTCAGGTTTATATTGGCATGCTTGGATAGGATTGGATGCAGATATCGAAGGAAGTGGACTTGGTGAACTTTGTACATTGTAAAAAAAAATCTTTTATTTTAAAAAGATTAAAAATTATATATTGCAACTTATTTGAAAATAAGTTTTCTTAATTTATTGGGACCTTGTAACTCTGATCTTTCGATGAAATCATCGTTGGTAAACGTTTATTTTAAAATACGTTTACTGTGACTCGTGAGCTTGTATTATGAAGTAGCACCCCAAAGTTGTATTCCGTTACGTTGTAAATTTGGGTGTGTTACAGTGAGCCCCCACATCCCACCCTCAATCATCAATCCTCTCAGAGAATTCGTATTGCCCAACAACTCACAACTTTGAATGACGAAACACACGCCATTATTTTGCAACTTCAAGAAGCCGTTGTTCAGCTAAACGAAGCAAGGGAGGAGGAAAAGCGACAACAACAAGAGCAAGTATCTAATCTTAGTGATTATACTCCGCCTCTTGTGCGTCCTTACTATTATGATGATGATGACGATAAGAATACTATTTCTTGGAATGATCTAGTTGCTCAATGCCCTAGCGCAATTGCACTTCCCTCTCTTAATATCCCCAATGCCTCTAAGGATTGTGATACATCGAGTGAGATTAGTGATTTTGGTCTTGATAAATTCTTTGATGAGGTTTGTGATGTGCTAACTTTTGAGGAGCTTACGGAAGAGGTCACTCTTAATGATGATGTTTCTTCTACCAACACTTTGGGAGATGATTCTTTGGCTTTCTTTAATCCTATTTTTGATCAAGATGATGATTTTACTTCTAGTGATGACGAGTCACTATCCGATGAAGACGTTCCGAAGGAAACTTTCAAGATTTATTCGAACCCTTTATTTGATTGTGATGACGCTTACATATCTAGTGAGGTGAATCCTCTCTTTGACGAAGGGATTGAGGATATTGATAGCCCTGATTATCTTGCTATTGATGAGAATTCTTTGTTAGCCATGCCACCTCCCATCGTAGAGGAGGTGGAGAGATTTGACCCTACCTTCCGTTTGATTCGGTCTGGAGAGGTGACGCGGGTGGTAGATATGTCTTCTGATATTTCTCATATTATGTTGCCACCCCGTCCTACCGCGTGCACACCCAAGCGGGTGATGTATCGCTTTTACTCTCCTCATTTCATACCGGGAAATAAGGATGAGTGCTTTGACCCGGGAGGTGACATTGACCGTTCTATGATTGACACCTTTACGGCTTTGCCGAATTGTGACCATCCATTGTCTTTAGGGGATGACAATTTGTCTCCTTTACCCACCCCAACGCCTGTGGATCAAGACTTCACTTACTTTTCTTATGTCGAGAGGACTTTTCTACCCTTCAAGACTTATCCTCCTACCTCTCATTTATTATGTTCCTCCGGGAACGAGGATAAGATTTTTGATCCCGGTATTACATTAGAGGCTTCCCTATGGACCATTTAATTCGGGGTCGAGTCGGGCTCGTGACTCGGTTAACAAAAACAAGCGCTTCTCGGGAGGCAACCCGATGATCTATCATGTTTATCTTTTTCTAACATAAGTGTAGGGGCGTGCTTCCCTCCATGTGTGCTTGTTGATATTTGTTTTTGTGTGCAGGGTTCCCTTGGCTCGAGAAGACTTTCAGAGGGTTGATGTTGCTGTTTTCCATCATCTTCTTCATTCAGTCTCTGATCGATCTTCATGTCTATATCAGGGGAGTACTCAGTTCTCATCTTTATCCATGCATATCTGATTGTGTTCTCCTTGTTACACTTGGAATTATAGCATTAGCCTTTTGTGTTCTTAAGTGCACCTTATCACTTTTAAACATTGAGGCCAATGTTCGGTTCTAAGTGTAAGGGGGTTTTATATCATATTGATCATATTTATGCCTACTTGTTTGCCCTCTTGCATCCTATTTTGATCAAATGTCTGTTTGTTTTTATTTTATTTTATTAAAAATAATAAAACGTTTTTGACCGTGCGTGATTGACTTGTCCCGTAGGCTAGAACAAAGGGGATCATGACTCTGCCTGAGTGTTGATCTGGCTGCTCCCTTAACTTTTAGACTAAGCTTTTAGGAATTGTGCAAATAAAAATGCTAACCGTGGAGAAGTTGGTTCTCTTTAGAGCTTATATGAATAACCTGTGCCTTTTCCTCCTAGATTGTAACTAGACTTAATAAGTGTGTTTATTTTCAAGCCTTTGAACGTTAAACATTGTGTTGTTATGCAAAAAATAAATTCTTATGCAATTTTGATATAGAGTCCTAGTTCAACTTTTTATTTAAATTTGAGTGAAAGCATACTTTCTTAAATTTGAAATAATGTTGCGTCAATAGATATGTTGAAAAAAAAAGAAGAACAAAAAAAAATCGAAAAAAAGAGAAGCAAGAAAAAAAAAAGAGAAAAAAAAATATTTGAAAAAAAAGGAAAAAAAAAGAATAAGAATATATATATATATATATATATATATATATATATATATATATATATATATATATATATATATATATATATGAATAAGAGTTTTATGTTTTTGTTGCTTTAATTATAATTTTGAGAAACTTGTTTTTTCTCAAATTTAAATCCGAAGTTGAACTAGAATTCGTCAATTTTTTTATAAGAGTTTAGACGGTAATTGAGAATGTAGAAGTCAAAGGTCCCGTGAGCTCCGATACTATTCTCAAGGGTGTAAAAACCTAGCCTCCTAAGCTTTGCTAAAGGACAAGCTGAGAAGAAGTCGCTACATGGAGTGATCTCTCCTTTGAATCTTCATTCTCTAATTACCGTCGTTGTTTTTTTCATCTAAGTGTCTTTTATTAGCTTAGCGGTGATTTCAAGATCTTTGATTTCAAAATCCCGCCAATCCCAGTGCTATTCTCCGTGGGGTATCAAAAGCCTGGGCACTTAACCGATTAGGTTGGGGCGTTCCGAGAAGAAAGCCGCTACATGGGAAAGGCCATTTTTGAATCTTAAATCTCGTTATTTTCGGTGAGTCGAATATTCCACTTAGATGATTAGGCAACCATAACAAATGTCGATTTGAACGATCAAAAATTCGAAAATGAACACACTTGCCTAGTCGTTATAATTATAGGAGTGATAAGTTATATTTACATAGGTTATTAGTACAAGTAATGTTTGCATTTTGCCAAAACGTTTGCACAAGGAGTCTTAGCTTAGTTGGGAGTAATAAAAAGAGGATGACGATATTTATTCCCTGGAGACACCCAGTTTGCGTGTTTCCCGTTCTATGATCCTTATACCTTGAATAAAAAGTCGAGCATGGCGGGTCACTATGGATTTTTATTTTTATTTTAATTTAGCAATTTCGAATAAAGTAGTTTTAAATTGTTTTTGGATTTAACGTTTGTGATAATATTTGCTTGGGGGCAAGCGACGTCTTAAGTGTAGGGGTGTGTTAGGCACGTAATTATTCAAGTTTTTAGTGTTAATATCCCTTCGTTTTTGGCATAATAAATAGCAAAACGTGTATGTTTTAGTGCATTTATCGTTTATATGTGTTGTTTATTATTGTAGGTACGAATAATAAAGAAAAGGAGCTAAAACGAAGAAAAAGACCAAAAACGGGCACAAGAAATGGAGAGAGCGCGCGAAAAATCGAGTTCGACGGTGCATTCGTATTTTATTGGGCCAGTCCGACATCATTTTAATGGGTCGAACCGACCCATTAATATATCCAGCCCAACAGCCACTCAGGCCCAATTGGTTTATAAATCCCAGCAGCTTTTTTATCTTGGGCAGCTTTGAAAAAACAGAAGAGAAATAAAAAAAACCCCAATCTGGCCCAATGAGGAGGGCTGCGTACTTTATACGCAGATTTATTTTGTTGAAAAGGGAGGCTGCGTATTTTTGGCGGGAAGCAGTCTAAAAACAGCAAGACTCCATTTTATTTTTCTTTTTCAATTTTTTTTACTGTTTTTTTAGAAGATGTAGCGTAGGATTAGATTTCAATATCGGATCTTCAAGATATGATAGAAAATAGACGCAGGTTTCCTTATTATTCTTGGTATGTATTGATTCTTTCCATTTTTCTCCTACTTAATTTGGTACGCAGCAAACAATATTGGGGGGGGTCATCATTTTTTATATATTTGTTCCGCATCTTTCTTTTTCAATTTATTCTATTCGTTACTTTTTATTATTATTATTAGAGTAGATATAGAAATAGATATATTATTTCCCTGCGTTTGGTAGAGTATAAGGCAACCCATTTTTTATTCCATTTTTTTAATTTTTACTTCGTTAGGAGATCAGATCTGGGAGATTATATACGCAGTTTTTTTTTATATATTACTTATTTCTGTTTTTTTTGGTAGCATATTTAGGAAAAATTAATTTGGAAAATTCATAGCAGCTCCTTTCAACTTTTTTTTAGTTCTATTTGTTTTTCATTATTTTGATTCACGCATCATAGATAGAGATTAAATTCCATTTTTTTTATCTTATCCTCAGTTGAGTATGCATATTCCATGCGTTTTATTTGGAGAAAAAAAAGAAGTAGTAGCTTTTTTTTGATGTTTTGATATATATCCCAATTTCAGTTCCTTTCATTTTTGGTGGTGTCATTAAATATTATTTATTTAAGTTATTGTTTGAAATTGCTTATGAAGTTTCGGTTATAATATTTCAAGATTTGATTTTCTCTAGCTGTTATTAGAGTTTTGGATTCGCTGTTGAATTTTTGGTTTAAACTTTTAGGAGTAGGATTAAACTAGTTATATTTCTTTTTATGTACACTTTTCCATTTCAAGTATTGAAATAGAATTTTAAATAATTTCAAATAGTTTATAAGAGAGGAATTAATAATAGTTCAAAACAGTTTTATAAAATTTAGATAATTAAAAATAGTCTTTACAATTTAGTGCCAAATGTCGTTTATCTTATTTTTTGTTAATGTTTTATGTTCTATGTTACCTCGGCGTCTCCGGTTCGTCATACGGGTTCGTTTCCTTTATCTTTATTTCATTAGCTCTAATATATAGTTTTAATTATGCATGTTTAGTTTAGCATGTGTATTGTCATCATTATTATTTTAGATATCTCTCGCTTTATAATTGTAGTTTAATTTTCATCCTCATCGCTTTTATATATTTTAATTTAGTCATTAATATTAGTAGTTTAACTATAAATATCTAAACCCTTTTTATTCGAGCATCAAAATTGAGACATAAACGCGGATTTCCATTCACACTTCGACAGGAACTACGATAACCTTCGGGTGTACGAAAATGACTCAATCAGGGATCATACCGAGCGGGAAGCCACTTGGGAAACAGAGGAGTCTATCCGAGCTTCTTACCCTCATTTCATATTTTGAATTCGGGTATGTTCTTCTTTTCCAGTTTACTTTATCTATAATTCAGGGACGAATTATTCTTTTTAGGGGGAAGAGTTGTAAAACCCGCATGCTTTTACCATGAATAGTACCCTTAAGATCGTACGTACTAGATTAAAACTTTCCTTTTATAGTATGTTTACGTTCACGTATAAGAATTTTAAGTATTATGTACGTGTTAGAACACGATAAGTAGTTATAACGTATGAACACACAATAATTATTCAAACAATAATTAATCACGAACATGCGATCATGAAATCATGAACGTAAATTAATCACGAGCTAATATTAATTACGTATATATATTTATTACGAACACGAATAAATATATTAAGTCACGGTTAATAATTAACTAGAACACATAAAACACGAACACGATAAAACACGAACGAATACTAAAATAATTAGACTCGGAAAAGGTACGGGTTACCCCATGTGGGGCCCCTACCCGCGGCTACACCAAGAGGATGGGCCAAGCCCATCTAATTTTTACTAACAAGGGGTTAAGGTAAAATCTTTTGTCATAATTCACATTACAGTAAAAATAACAAAAACCCTAAAAAGTTTTCTCCTTCTCCTTGTTCTCTTTTGGACGCCGGTCATACAACACCAAAGGGAGGTGTTCGGTTGATTTTTGATCTTGAATTTTGTGCAAGCATTCGTGCGTGTTCATCCTCGTTTGATCCACGCATTCGATATAACCTTTTTAATCCTTTTCTTTTATGTTTTGATTTAATAAGTCACATAAAATCATGATGTTTTTAAAAGTAATTAAAAACATTTATTAAATATGTAAATGGTTATGGGGTAAATCAAAACAAGGGATTTAGGGGTGTTTGATGTTGGCCGACGCCTAACCGAGACCAAGGGGGGTCTCGGCTTGGCTTATGAACCACCACCGAGACCTCATGGTCTCGGTATGGTGGTGTGGGTGCCACGGCAGCAGCAAACAAAGGGAAACCCCGATTTGGTTCGGGGTATGGTGTTGATTACGTGTAACACCCCACTTGGATAAGTGGACCGTTACGTGTATTTATGGCGTGTCATCAAAGCATAAGGTAAATGTCCTAAAACATTAACTTACCATAAAGGAAATACTGGAATCAAACATCGCCTTTCCAAACATAAGCACAAAACATGAAAAGTAAAAATACTGAAGGAAAGGACTAAACAATGTCCAAATAAGCAGAATAATGTAAGTACATAAGGTAAGAAGTCTGGATAGCTTCCATCCAAATGCACATGCTCTCAGAATCCTAACAGCGTCCTGGTGTACCTGCCGTTAGAACATGAAAGGGAACTACGACTGAGCATAACGCTCAGTGAACGAAATAAAGCATGATAAGGAAATACTGAAACGAAACAGATGATGAAATACTGGAGCTGTAAGACTGATAAGTAAAGTTGCAGCGGAAATCTGTGTATAATCTGTAAAGGCTGATTTATAAATAATAAAGCTGAACTGTTATATGTTAAATCTGAAAACATGCATTTACTGTATTTTAATTGCCAGAGCTTATATAGGTCACGTGCTGTAACAACGGTGCATGAATAACTGGAGGGGTGACCTCGTCATGCTGTAGAGGAGTGACCTCTAAATAATTGTAGAGGGGTGACCTCTAAATAATTGTGCTGGGTGGAGGGATAAGCTCCAATGTGAAGGATGTAGAGCACACACCACATTCACCCTGATAACTTGTAAACTGATAAGCCTATGATGCATCCATATGCCCCACTAAACAAACATATAAAAATGGCCAAACTGAACATGAGTGGGACGATGCAGGATATCACTCTCCTGCATGTGAGTCACGACACCAGTGCCTCTAGTGCCATGGTTACGGTACCTCCGTAACTAGTACATAAACTGGTCATGCTTGTATATAACGCTCAGGCAATTTATTTAGTTATTAACATGATTAATGATAAGCTTAAACACATATTGGGGAAAACATTTGCCTGCAGACGGGGAATCCTAATCATGCATAGGAAAGGAAGTCCTTACTGAAAGGACGGAAAATCCGTACCTCTTGTCCAGTATTTGACCGAATGGAAGACTGAATGGAACTACTCGGGCTTCACGAAAGCTACAATAATAATAGACGCGAATAAGTGATCTAATTTGATCTTTATTTAATTTACTGATCTTATAGGCTTCTCATTTTTTAAATTTTATTTCTGAAATTCTGTATGTATTTCACTGATGAATCTGATCTTTCTTATAATTCTTTTTAATGTATTATCGATCTATTAATAATTACGGTACAAACGTATTCTGACGTGATATTAATACTATAATCGGTAACCCTTCCAAAAATAGAAAGTTTTCTAATTTAGAACGTTTCCAGAATTATTTATAATTTCTTTAAATAAAATTATACCCTTTTAAATTTTGTAAAAATAAAACTATTTTAATCTAATCCATTTAATATACAATTAAGACATTTATAAATTTTAGTGATAAAAAGTATAAAATAAAAATCTACATTTTATTATTTTAATTATATTCCGAGCCTACCGAGGTACCACTTCTCGGTCGCACTTAAAACAATTCAGTACTATACAAAATCTGTCCAAACCTTCCCACTGATTCACTACAGTGTTCCCACTGTTTATATTAAATCCCCACTGCTAATATTACGTTCCCACTGTTTATATTAAATTCCCACTGCTAATATTATGTTCCCACTGTTTATATTAAATTCCCACTGCTAATATTACGTTCCCACTGTTATTTATTATGTTCCCACCGTTAGTTATTCTGCTTATAATCCCAAACACCCCTTTTTTCTGAGTTAGTCCCAAACACCCCATGCTCGTATTTGATTCAGGTCTGGGTAACAAAACCCCCTGTCGAGTCGTTCTTCCCACTGTTAATGTACAAACAAACACCCCTGTTGGCTCGTGACCCCTGTTTGGGGTTGTTTGTTCACGGCTGGAGCAAAGGCAACACCAAGCCGACCCTGTCTTGGGTCACGGTTGGTTAGCAAGAGATCAACACCGAGAGTCTAAGACTCTTGGTTTCCCTGCAATTCGAACACCACTCGAACCTCCATGATTTGGATTCGTGGTTCAGAAAATAAAGAAGATAAAACGAGATTGGTTACCATGATTTGCGTGGTAGGAATCTGGAATCAAACGACCTCAACCAACCCACGAATGTTTCCTTATTCATCCTTTTTTTTTAATTCGTCGGCAGTAGAAGAACAAGGACGATGCGACGGCTCTTTTTTTAGGGTTACAATACTGTTTGTCTAAAAATAAATCACACCTTCTGTTTATTTATTTTTCTCAAGCACAGTGGGCTCAAAGCCCAATTCCCTTCTTCTATTCATTTTAAAACGCATCCCAACACCACTCGTATGTTTTTTTTGTTTTCGTTTCGCTTCGTTTAATAATATTTGATTTGCAAAACTGAGGCTGTGTAATTACTGTTAGCGTTTAATTATTTCTGTATAATAAATAATATATACGTAATATTTTTTGAAACTTAATAATTATTTTCTGAATAATTATTTGTTAGTATTTAAATAAACTGATTGCGTATAGTTAACGTTCCCAGACTTTAAAACTGTGATACCAGAATAACTAAAATTAATTATTTTCTGAATAATTAATTACGCCATGTTTTACTTAACTGAGACTGTGCATAATTTATATTCTTGGGTTCTAAATACGGGCTTTACAATTCTTCCCCTCTAAAAAAAATTAATTTGTCCCCGAATTAAGGATACGACTGTACTGTGTTTTACAATTCTTCCACTCTCAAAAAAAAAAATTCGTCCTCGAATTATAGGTAACTTAAGTTGGTCGAAGTTATAAAAGCTAAAAGGACATATATGTTGAAAGAGCATGAAGGCTGAAAAAACATATAAGCTGAAGGATCATTCGTCCTTGATTTAGAACATGATGCTGCTGAAAGGTATAAACATGACATGACTAAAGTGAACATGCAATGTGACATGGCTGAATAGGACATGGAACATAACATAACTGAAATAACTTGACCGAATTATTGAAGGAAAAAGGATGAGAGGTCCATATGGACTCCTCCATTCCGAGTGGCTTCCCGCTCGAAACGGCTCCTTCCAAGATCATACACAATGAAGAATCTTGGTCCTGATGACCCTGTCTTGACGATGCTGAAAAAGTTCTGATTCTGTACTTAAGATGGATTTTCTGAATTTGATCGAATGGATAGAATATGACACGTAGTATACATGAAACAATATGTATAATTTACATGAAACGATGACTTCTATACCTCTGAGTAAAGCTGCTGAAACATATTAGGATGAAGCACGTGAACGATTGTGAACGTACTAAGTGAGCAATTGTGAACGTGGTTCGCGATTAAATGAGAAATTCTGACATGGAATATATCGTGCACGATAATACATGAAACATTCTGTGAACGTGATGCTTGGACATATCATGAACATATGCTGACTGGGGAAAGAAATTCAAACGATACGGCCTAAGACGTGAAACGTCTGCCTGGGTATGGAGAAGCTCTGCTAACTTGAGTCTGGTTCCTTAAGCTTTCTGTAACCGAATTCGGTAATAAACTGTGAAATGTGTATCGTGATCTGGAACCCGAACATGAACGTGAACAATGTCATGAAAGCGAATCGTGAATTCAAATCATGAGATATTATAAACATGAGCTGAAACGGCATCATACTGTAAATGAGACGTAACGTGAAAGTGAAAATAAACGTGAATGTAAAGTGAACGTAAACATACACGTGATCGTGAACATGAATTCTGTCTGATATGATGGTCGATAGAATGCCTTGAAATCGTACGATTTACTGCTGAATTTTCTGTAGGTCCGCTACTACGTAATCCTTCCGGATGAAAGGAAACGCGTAGGTTGATTGCATGGTCGACAGTGATTTAGATAGTATTATACTTTTTCTAAGTCTGTGGTAAAATGATAACAATCTCCATGGAGTCTTGTCTCCTTTCGGTCCTGAATTCCTACTGGTAGAAATAACTCGATAGCATGGCGAGCATTCTATCTTGAACCTGCGGTATGTCAGGCATCTAGGCATGAACATGGCTGCATCAATGTGTGATGCTGTTTCTATCAAAATTCTGCCTGGGATTATGGGAAGTTCTGGTGGAAATCTGGCTGAGTAATCATGGAAGGATTTTTGTGAGAACTGTCAGCAATTTTTGCGGTAGTAGTAAATTGAGTTCTAGAAAATTATACTTCGTTCACAGGCGTCAGTCAAGAGGTGATGGCCTTCACCTGCGCAGGATTGTCTGAAATTTCTTTCTGCTGAAATATGGTGGCTCAGAAATGCCACTTTGTTCAAGTGAGATTTATATCTGGAAAGTTGTGTATAAAAATAACTCCTATTGAAGATTCTGTATAACTGTTAGAAGATGAGTCTCGTGTTATTCTCTAGCATTAGGCAGATCAGAATGTGATCAATGAATATACTGATTATATTGCCACTGATGGTTGCATGATCGGAAATTTGTTCTGGAAAATATTTAAGTCCTCGTAGCAGGTCCTCTATTCGTGGAATGAGTATCGTTTATGAATGGTGATCTTTTAAATTTCTGGTGATCAATGCATGATCTCATGTTACCGGCCTTCTTTCTGATAGACAGAAATGGTACACTTCCTGGTGGTGCGCTAGGGCGAATAAAGCCTCGTTCCGGTAGCTCTTGCAGTAATTGTTGTAACTCTTTTAACTCAGTTGAACCCTGAAATAAAGAGTTTTGAAAATAGGTTCTGTTCTTGAGACAAGCTCGATGTTACATTATATCTCGTGGTTAGGAAGGAATTTCTAGAAAACCTTCAGGAATGACATATGGAACTTTAGGTTAGTCTGATGATCATGAATTTTAGGGATTTTTAGAAGTCGCATCATGAATGGTGATTAGAAATCTTCGCAGGTATAAGATAACAATTCACGTACTTGTAAAGTTGAAACCATTTATACTTATTTTTTTGGAAGAGGTAAAATGAATATGATCTGGAGTTAGTAAGACGGATCTCATCGTTAACTGAAACTAAAACTTTAATAAATATGGTGATACTGTTGAGTCCTTTCTGGCTGAGAGGCAGGTAACTACCAGATTTAAGATAAAGCTTGCATAGGAATACTTGAAGTAAACGTGGCAACTTTCACTGATTGTGTTCATCTTTAACCTCACAGAATGAACACTGCGTGTCTAACCTGAATAGTACTCTAGTGGTGGTGACTGAATTTTTAATAATCTGATTCATGCGTGGCATAATAGAATGGGTATACCCCTTTCTGAAAGGTACCCTAAATTACCGAGGGCCTGGTTTAGAAACATACTTGAGTTATGAGTTCTGACTCGTATTCTGAGAAGATATTCGTATTACGTGTATCATGACTGGTGTCCTAGTGTCTTCTGAAATGATACTTGAGAACTGTGTCTTGACTGTTGTCTAGACATGTATTTCACCCCATGAACCGGGACAAGGTGGAAAATTTTTGGTAACTGCTAGGATCGGCAGACCAGTTAGACTACTGACCTCTTGTATTTCTGGTCACGTCCGTGCCGGAGTTTCGATGATTACTGACTGATTAATTATAAGTACGATGGTTGTCACTATTGCTTTGTTTGTCACTTTATGACGATCATTATCATGACCGTGATTCATGTAACTATTCTGCTGAGTGGCCGGCTGGGTTCCGGTTCCCACTCTTCTAAATGAGCGGTTAGCTGAGTGAAGTGTGACATCTAGCTGAGAAGGTATTAGTATGGAATGGAATGGTAGTGTCTGATGGTTGAAATTTGTTCTTGTCAGAAATTTCAAATTTATAGTTTTCGTCCTTGTTCTATAGAGTCTTCATAGTATGAACGACATGAGCATCGAGGTCCTCAAAGTATCAGCAGCATCAGCATTTGTGAGGTCTTCAAATTGTTAGCAGCATCAGCATCTGGTAAAATCTTCAACTCACGAGCAGCATCAGCACCTGGTAGAATATCGACAAGTGGAAACGCCTGAGATGATTGAGGATCGATTAGCAATATCCCTGGAGTACACCTGGACTACTGTACATGAAGTACAAAATGAATACTGTACATGGAGCATATCTGAGACACTATACGTGGAGTACAACTGAGGCACTGTACATGGGATACATATGGAATACTGTACATGGCACTGGTGGAAATTTTATGTGATGATCGATACTGGTGTCGCTTGTCTGACAAGATCACGAAAATAAATTGATTTAAACGGTAGTAAACTGATCTGAAATAAGTAACATGATTGGCTGACAATTCATGCGTCGACTTACTGATGGTTGTTTCGAGGCTGAAAAGTATGATATAATCGAAATCCCAACAGTGGTCAGCATGAAGCATGATTAATGAAGGCCAATCATGATTTATCATGAAAACAGGTTTTACTGAAGTTCTTGTGTATCTTAACATGAAAACATCATTACTTTGCTGAAAACATAATCCTCGTAAGGAGACATGAAGACAACATCAATGTGAGGGTATGACAATTTGACTGTTACAAGGAACATAAAAAGTCTAATCAATTGAGGTGTAATATCAACTGATGTGGACGGCTATGGTTCAATCCACAGAATTCAAAGAAGAAAAAATGTGACTAAGTATGAGTTATTCTGGTTCGATCCATACTTGTCAAAATTTTATGAGATGTCCTGATATGATAAAGGTGAACAATTGTGGATCGGTTCACAAAACATCATTCGACCGAATAGCATGAAAATTTGACCTGAAAAATAGTGATTGTTTTTTGTTGGTTCACCAAGTAATATTTGACTAAAAACATGAATCTGTCCTGAGTAAGGGTAAACGCATATGGTCGATTTTCCAATAAAAAATCTGAACGGCAAAGGTGAACGCCTATGGGTCGGTTCACCAAAACAAAATTCGCAGAAAAGCACATGCGACTAAATATGGCCAGTCCTGTACCAACCTTTTACTTAGTCAAAAACTTTAAGAAAACCGACTGATAACTGAAGAAAACTGACTGATAAATGCATGAGAAACATGAAAGATGACAACGCCAAAATACAAGAAGTTCTTGGTGACTACCCACTAGTCACAGGTCAAGTTTTTGAGCCTACAGGTCGAACCTATATCTCTGATACCATAATTGTAACACCCCACTTGGATAAGTGGACCGTTACGTGTATTTATGGCATGTCATCAAAGCATAAGGTGACTGTCCTAAAACATTAACTGACCATAAAGGAAATACCGGAATCAAACATCAGCAATCCAAACATAAGCCCAAAACATGAAAAGTAAAAATACTGAAGGAAAGGACTAAACAATGTCCAAATAAGCAGAATAATGTAAGTACATAAGGTAAGAAGTCTGGATAGCTTCCATCCAAATGCACATGCTCTTAGAATCCTAACAGCGTCCTGGTGTACCTGCCGTTAGAACATGAAAGGGAACTACGGCTGAGCATAACGCTCAGTGAATGGATATAAAGCATGATAAGGAAATACTGAAACGAAACAGATGATGAAATACTGGAGCTGTAAGACTGATAAGTAAAGTTGCAGCGGAAATCCGTGTATAATCTGTAAAGGCTGATTTATAAATAATAAAGCTGAACTGTTATCTGTTAAATCTGAAAACATGCATTTACTGTATTTTAATTGCTAGAGCTTATATAGGTCACGTGCTGTAACAACGGTGCATGAGTAACTGGAGGGGTGACCTCGTCATGCTGTAGAGGGGTGACCTCTAAATAATTGTAGAGGGGTGACCTCTAAATAATTGTGCTGGGTGGAGGGATCAGCTCCAATGTGAAGGATGTAGAGCACACACCACATTCACCCTGATAACTTGTAAACTGATAAGCCTAAGATGCATCCATACGCCCCACTAAACAAACATATAAAAATGGCCAAACTGAACATGAGTGGGACGATGCAGGATATCACTCTCCTGCGTGTGAGTCACGACACCGGTGCCTCTAGTGCCATGGTTACGGTACCTGCGTAACTAGTACATCAACTGGTCATGCTTGTATATAACGCTCAGGCAATTTATTTAGTTATTAACATGATTAATGATAAGCTTAAACACATATTGGGGAAAACATTTGGCTGCAGACGGGGAATCCTAATCATGCATAGGAAAGGAAGTCCTTACTAAAAGGACAGAAAATCCGTACCTCTTGTCCAGTAACTGACCGAATGGAAGACTGAATGGAACTACTCGGGGTTCACGAAAGCTACAATAATAATAGACGCGAATAAGAGATCTAATTTGATCTTTATATAATTTACTGATCTTATAGGCTTCTCATTTTTTAAATTTTATTTCTGAAATTCGGTACGTACTTCAATGATGAATCTGATCTTTCTTATAATTCTTTTTAATGTATTATCGATCTATTAATAATTACGGTACAAACGTATTCTAACGTGATATTAATACTATAATCGGTAACCCTTCCAAAAATAGAAAGTTTTCTAATTTAGAACGTTTCCAGAATTATTTATAATGTCTTTAAATAAAATTATACCCTTTTAAATTTTGTAAAAATAAAACTATTTTAATCTAATCCATTTAATATACAATTAAGACATTTATAAAATTTAGTGATAAAAAGTATAAAATAAAAATCTACATTTTATTATTTTAATTATATTCCAAGCCTACCGAGGTACCACTTCATGGCCGCACTTAAAACAATTCAGTACTATACAAAATCTGTCCAAACCTTCCCACTGATTCACTACAGTGTTCCCACTGTTTATATTAAATTCCCACTGCTAATATTACGTTCCCACTGTTTATATTAAATTCCCACTGCTAATATTCTGTTCCCACTGTTTATATTAAATTCCCACTGCTAATATTACGTTCCCACTGTTATTTATTATGTTCCCACCGTTTGTTATTCTGCTTATAATCCCAAACACCCCTTTTTTCTGAGTTAGTCCCAAACACCCCCTGCTCGTATTTGATTCAGGTCTGGGCAACAAAACCCCCCTGTCGAGTCGTTCTTCCCACTGTTAATGTACAAACAAACACCCCTGTTGGCTCATGACCCCTGTTTGGGGTTGTTTGTTCACGGCTGAGCAAAGGCAACACCAAGCCGCCCCTGTCTTGGGTCACGGCTGGTCAGCAAGAGATCAACACCGAGAGTCTAAGACTCTTGGTTTCCCTGCAGTTCGAACACCACTCGAACCTCCATGATTTGGATTCGTGGTTCAGAAAATAAAGAAGATAAAACGAGATTGGTTACCATGATTTGCGTGGTTGGAATCTGGAATCAAACGACCTCAACCAACCCACGAATGTTTCCTTATTCATCCTTTTTTTTAATTCGTCGGCAGCAGAAGAACAAGGACGATGCAACGACTCTTTTTTTTAGGGTTACAATACTGTTTGTCTAAAAATAAATCACTCCTTCCGTTTATTTATTTTTCTCAAGCATAGTGGGCACAAAGCCCAATTCCCTTCTTCTATTCATTTTAAAACGCAACCCAACACCACTCGTATGATTTTTTTTGTTTTCGTTTCGCTTCGTTTAATAATATTTGATTTGCAAAACTGAGGCTGTGTAATTACTGTTAGCGTTTAATTATTTCTGTATAACAAATAATATATACGTAATATTTTTTGAAACTTAATAATTATTTTCTGAATAATTATTTGTTAGTATTTAAATAAACTGATTGCGTATAGTTAACATTCCCAGACTTTAAAACGGTGATACCTGAATAACTAAAATTAATTATTTTCTGAATAATTAATTACTCCATGTTTTGCTTAACTGAGACTGTGCATAATTTATATTCTTGGGTTCTAAATGCGGGCTTTACATTACGGGTCCGGTTCATGATTTCTAGTCACGGTCCGGTTCATTGTTTATGTTAAGGTTTATGATTTTAATAGTTATGTTAAAAATTAAATTAATAAAACATGACATAATTAATTTAATAAACATGACTTAGATTATAATTTAATTATTAGATCATGAATTTTAACCTAAGTATTTATATTTTCTAGACTTTACAATTAATTAATTATTAAAAACCATGACTATAATTAATTCATTAACATGACTTAGGTTATATTATTAATAATTAATAATACATGTTTTAACCTAAGTATTTAAATTTATTTAATTAAAAACATGATATATTTAATTAAATACTTTTAACCTATAGTTTATTTAAATTACATGTAATAATTAATAAACTATACCTTATATCAATATGACTTAGAAAAATAATCAGAAAACACTTAAGCTTATATAGTTAGCTTTTTTAACCAGCTTATATCTAATTATGAAAACTTTCTATTTTTAGAAACTTATTTAATTTAGGCAGCTAATCTATTTATGGAAAATTTCTATTTTTAGAAACTTATCTACTTTAAGCAGTAATTCTATTTTTGGAAACTTTCTATTTTTGGAAACTTTCTATTTTTGGAAACTTTCTATTTCTGGAAACTTTCTATTTTTTGGTAACTTTCTATTTTTGGAAACTTTCTATTTTAGGAAAACTGCTATTTTTAGAAAGTTACTTATTATTACACAGTAAGTATAATAATACATGAAATACAAGTAATACTTAATCAGAATAGACAGAATATAAGATAAATACAGTATAAAGCTTTAAACAGTAAAACATGACATGAACGTATAAAATAAGCTAAGACATGACATAAAACCAGTTACGTATTTAGTAATCAGATACTTATACACGTATGTATTTATGTAGCATTAGTGATACGGAAGTAGGACTCTCTTCAGTTCGTCTTCTTCGTTCACTGGAGATAAGGTACGGATTCTCGTCCTTTTAGTATGGACATTCTTTCCTTATTAGGATTTCCCGTATGCAGCCAACTGTTTTCCCGTAGTATAAGTTTATATGTTTGATTTCTTATGTTTAATTTAAAATACCTATAGCCATATACATGCATGACCAGTTTCACCTAGTTATGGAGGTACCATAACCATAACACTAGAGGCACCGGTGTTATGACTTCCCCACGGCAGAGTGATTGCTCGTGGTGTCCCTTCAGCTTTTGGCCATATTATTATATTTATCATGTGGGGCGTATGGGTGCATCCTAGTTACATGTTTTCAGCAGATTACTCAGTGTGAATGTGGTGTGTGCCTTGCATCCTTCACAAGGAACTGATCCCTCCTACCCAAACCAGTATATTAAATTAGAGGCAGCCCCTCTAATTTGCATGATGAGGCCACCCCTCCAATTATTCATGCACGATGGATTTTCATGCCATATATTGGCTAATGGTAGAATATGTTCAACAGTTTTTATAAGATAAACATAAGGCTTTTCAAACTATAAAACCTGTTTCACCAAGACTTAACTGGGTTATTCGGGACTTAGTTTCTTTCGTTGTTATACGCTTATATGCTCATATTGTTCATGCTTTATTGTACATCCGTGCACTGAGCGTATTGCTCAGCCGTTTTCCTTTTCTATGTTCCCAAAACGGCAGGTACTCAGGGACGCTCGTACACTTTAAGCGTACGTGCATATGGACTGGAAGCTTTCTAGCCTTTCTTTACTTTATGCATTATCTTTACTTTGATACTCTTTCCATGGACATTGTTTAGTCCTTTCATTTACAGTACTTATGTTTGTGTGTGATAAGCTTTACTTTTGGACTACCAATGTTTGATTCCGGTATTTCCCTTTTATGGTCATGTAATGTTTTAGACATTTATCCTTGTATGATTTGATGACACGCCATAATTACGCGTGACATTCCATTATCAAAATGGGGTGTTACAACCCACCTTGGCCTTTATTAAATATTGTAGAAACTAGAAGGGGGGGGGGGGGTTAAATAGTTTCTTATATTTACTTGTTAAAATGTGGTTTCAAAAAATCCTTTTTCAAAAACTTAGGCTTGAGGAAATATGTGAAATCTTCTTATGCACAATATGAACAATGATAGTGTAACTAAACTAATACTAACAAAAATATATCCACAAAGGATAAAGAATGATACTATAACTAAGCTAATACTAACACATGTATATGCATAAAGAATAAAGAATGTAAAGAGTTAAGGGTAAAGAAAGATCAAACCGAACACCAAGGATTTATAGTGGTTCGGCAACAAAGCTCACTCCTCGTTCATACTCCACTCCTCGAGTACTCCTTACTCGAGAGTTCACTACACAACAAGCTCCTTATGGTGGAGAAAACCGTACACGTTGCTTAACCAATTTCCGACTCTAAGCTACAAGTCGAGCCCTAATCGTAGCTAGGACCAATCTACACAACTATACTTAGTACATACACAACTTCCAAATAGACACAACTACTTGGATCTTCACAACTATGACACAACTACAAATGTATAAAATTAGATCTTCAATGGATCTTTGGTGGTGGACTCAACACTTCACAAGGATAGTGTTATTCTCTTTGCAATTGGAGAGGAAGGGATGGAAGAACAAGATTCACTTCTTAAACAAGAAATAATCAAACAAATGATCAAAGATTTGAGTGATTAAAGAAGGGGTTTGAATCTAGAAATAAATGTGCAAAAGAGGTGAGGTGAAAAGCTGAGAATGGTCCACTATTTATAGGACTAAGGAGCCAACGGCTATTTCTGCCCGCGGTACCTTATCTTAGCCCGCGGTACCTTATCGATAAGGTACCGCCTAGGTGCTAAGGTACCGCCGGACTAGACTCCGCTCCTTTTTTTCCTTTAGTGGTGGAGGTCTTATCTGGATATAAAAAAATATCCTGAAAGGATATTCTTAACCAAATAAGAATATGCCATTTTCAAATTTCAAATAATTAATTTAATAAAACATTTTCTTAAAAAGAAAGTTTATTAAAAACTTGTCACACTTAATAAAAAGTGAGTTTTAAGAAAAGATTAAATCACTTGATCACTTGATTAAGGTTAGTACTTGTTTATCCATACCTTAAGTGAAAATGGGTAAAATGAAAAATACTTGAACTCAAGAATTCGTTTTTTGTTGTTTTCGTAAATGCTTGTTTTTAAATATTGTCATAATCAAAACAAAGCGAGACCGAAAAATGCAAGTAACGTTTTTAGGCATTTATTACATTAACAATATCCCCCTTTTTGATTCTGACAATACATAAACTCACTCACACAAAAAACAAGATTTTCGAAGACGAGTTTATTCATTTCTCCCCCTTTGTCGAAGCAAAAAGGTTGCACAAGTCGGTGTTTGAAGAAACGGACTTCGCAAAGACACCCCCTTGGTGCTTGCTCCCCCTAGCTTGGGGAACCGAGGAATCGGGATATGGTGACAAGCTACATAGAAGGGTTAGTTGAACAAAAGAAACAACCAACAATATATAGCAATAGGTCACATAAAAAAAATAAAAGAGAAGAAAACACAAAGACAAAGATCCAAGATAGGTTACTAAAAGGACATCATACAAGGAAGTATGGAAAAAGGAACAAGCCAAAAGCATAAATCTAATCCTAGTTATTCTAGAATTCTAAGATTTGCTTGAATTTGGTGTCTTGTAGATAAGCAACCAATGCTTATATGAAAGACAAGGTAATGGCAGAGGGTGGTGGTGGTGGCTTGTTGGAGATCTCATAATCAAAGTGAAGAGAAGGCTTGATTAAGAGACTCTTGATGTAGCTCAACTGCTCATAGATGTGTGCCATAGCAAGGTGTTGATATTGACAACATTGACAATATGTTCCATGATGCATGACATTATCATGAGAAGGAGGAAGAACACTAAAGGGTGGTGGTGGAAGAAAAGATGTTCCACAATCAACATTCTTGGTAGGAGACATGTGATTAAGAGTGTTCTTGGGTGGGTTTGGATTGAAAGCAATTAGAGAAAATGGAGGAGATTCAAGGCTTTCATTGGGAGAATAAGACATTTTGGATGTGAAGTAATGCAAAATGCTTATGGTTTAAACAGGGAAGGCTTAGGGTATGTTTGGGGTGGTCAAAGGGTTTGAAACAAAGATTCTCAAAAATGTTGAAGCAAATCTAGAGTTTCAGACAAAAACCCGAAAAAGGAAGGCACTGTAGGCGGTTCCTTATCTAGGGTGGCGGTACCTTATCAATAAGGTACCGCAGTTCACATATGGAACCGCCTGCAGAGGCAGGGTTTGGTGTTTGGAGGAAGATTTTTTAGCAAATCTTATTTTTCTAGTCTAACTTATCATAGGGAAATGCTTAAAAGCAAAGATAGACAAAGAAAACATATGCAAACTTACCAAATAGAGATTTGACCAAAATACATGGATTAAAAAAATCGATGTAGGAGGTGTGTAAGACAAGACCTTAAGTCATGAAAAAATGATCCTCCATGATTCTATCTTGTTCTTGCTATGTTTGAGAGAATCATACATATGAATTATGTAAGCTCTAGATTAATAGCGAAAATCTATGAAAAATCGTTTTTAGATTGAATTAACAATGTCAAACGAATTTCTCAACCATTTTCGAAAGAGACTTTGAGAATTTTGAAAAAGAGAAGAGAGGTTTTTCTTTTCAAAAAGTGGTTGGAAGACTCAATGACTCAAAGTGGTAAAAGAAAACACACAAGAAGAAAAGAATTTAAGGAAGATGTTCCATTAATCCTAGACCTAGACGCAAGTAATTAAAAGGTTCCCTCTTAAGTGGCTTAGTGAAGATATCGGCTAAGTTGTCCTCGGAGGGCACCTTTTCAATAGAAATGTTCCCATTTTGAACATTATCCCTAAGGAAATGGTGTCTAATTTCTATATGTTTGGTTCGCGAATGTTGCACGGGATTCTTGCTTAGGTCTATAGCGCCTTTATTATCTCACATGATGGAAACATCATCAAGATAAATCTCGTAATCAACAAGCGCTTGCTTCATCCATAGAGCTTGTTGGCATGCTTTTCCAGCAGTCACATACTCGGCTTCCATGGTGGATATTGCAAGAGCGGTTTGTTTCTTGGAGAACCAAGAAGTTAAACAACAACCCATGAAGGTACAAACTCCACTAGTGTTTTTCTGGTCCAGATAGTATCCCGCATGATCCGAGTCCGCGTTAGACAATGGTTTCTACGCCGGTCCCTTTAGGATACCATAATCCTAAATGTATAGTGCCTTTAATGTATCGGAAGATACGCTTAACCGCTTCAAGGTGAGAGGTTTTGGGAGCCTCTTGGAAGCGAGCACAAAGGCAAACACTAAACATGATATCCAGTCGACTTGCCGTTAGGTACAACAAAATACCAATCATACCTCTATATTTGGTGTTGTCTACCGACTCACAATCATCATCTACGGTGAGTTTAGTATCCGAGGCCATAGGGGTCTTCATTGGTCTAGATTCTTCTAATCCAAATTTCTTTAGCATTTCTTTAGCGTACTTAGATTGACTAAAGAAAATACCATCGTCCATTTGTTTAATTTGGAGTCCTAAAAAGAAGTTAAGTTCTCCCATCATACTCATTTCAAACTCATCATGCATGATTTTGGCAAAGTCATCACACAATTCTTGACAAGTTGAGCCAAATATAATGTCATCAACACATATTTGTACGATTATGAGGTGAGGACCTTTCTTCTTTGTAAAGAGTGTATTGTCTACCATTCCCATGGTATATTCATGTTTAACAAGAAACGCTTTAAGTCTATCATACCAAGCTTTGGGTGCTTGTTTGAGTCCATAAAGTGCTTTCTTAAGCTTGTAAACATGGTCCGGTTTCTCAAAATCAATGAAGCCGGGAGGTTGAGCCACATATACCTCCTCATTGATCAAACCGTTAAGAAATACACTCTTTACATCCATTTGTTGAAGCTTAAAATCTAAGGCACAAGCGTAGGCTAAAAGGATTCTAATTGATTCTAATCTAGCTACCGGTGCATATGTCTCGTCATAATCAATCCCTTCTTGTTGATTATAGCCTTGTGCTACAAGTCTAGCTTTGTTACGAGACACAACACCATTCTCATCTAACTTATTCCTATATACCCATTTGGTTCCTATAATGGTAGAACTTCTAGGTGAAGGAACAAGTTCCCAAACATCATTGGCAACGAATTGGTTCAATTCTTCTTGCATCGCAATGACCCAACTCTCGTCCGACAAAGCTTCTTTAACATTCTTTGGTTCAATCAAGGAGACGAAACAAAAGAAGTTGCTTTGGTTTTGAACTTGAGATCTTAGTGTCCTTTGATATAAGTCACCAATGACATTATTGAGAGTATGATCCCTAGACTCCTTAATGTTTACTTCCTTTTCAACACTAAGGTCTTCAACTCCTATTTTTCTAACCTCTTTGGCTTTAACTACTTATAATTCATCCAAGTCATCATCAACCAATGGTGGTGTCTTGGAATACTTTACGTTGAGTGATTCTTCAATAACCCCCGAGGTTCTATTTAGGACTATGTAGGCTTTACTAGTTTGGGAATAACCTAAAAGGATACCTTCGTAAGACTTTGGGTCAAACTTGGTAAGGTAGTATTTAGTGTTTAGGATAAAGCACTTGCTTCCAAACACCGTAAATTATTCCAATGAGGGTTTCTTACCTTTAAGAATCTCATAGGGGGTCTTTCCTAGGAAAGGTCGAATAAGAATTCGGTTGAGAATATAAGTCGATGTGTCCACGGCATTGCACCAAAATTTTTGAGGCAAAGATCTCATTTAAAATCGTCCTACTCATCTATTGGAGAGTCCTATTCTTCCTTTCAACTACCCCATTTGATTGTGGAGTGCGAGGAGCCGAGAAGTTATGGGTAATACCATGAGCTTCACAAAAGGCACCAAATTGCACTTCATTATCAAATTCCCTAGCATGATCCGTCCTAATAGAAACAATTGAACATCCTAGTTGATTTTGAATTCTTCGACTAAAGATTTCGAAGTGATCGAAAGCTTCATTCTTAGATGCCAAAAATCTAGTCCAAGTGAATCTAGAATAGTCATCAACTATAACTAGGGTATAAAGGTTACCTCCATAACTCCGTATGGCGGAAGGTCCAAAAAGATCCATATGTAGGAGCTCTAAGCACCGAGAGGTCGAAACCAAATTCTTGGCTTTGTGACTAGAGTGAACTTGCTTTCCAACTTTGCAAGCATCACAAAAGTGACTATCAAACTTAATCTTGGGGAGGTGTCTTACCAACTCCTTAGAGACTAAAGATTGAATTAAACGCATATTAGCGTGACCTAGTCTCCTATGCCAAAGAGTAGAACTATCATCTACAATCGCAAGACATATATTGTCTTTTGACTTCTTATTAACCTTCATGACATAAAGCCCATGCTTTCTAACACCTTTTCCAATGACTTTTCCATCTTTTACGATTTCACTGTCATGTTCCGAAAAGATGACCTTACACTTATTATCACAAATTTGACCTATACTTAAAAGGTTAAATCCTAAGTTATCTACGTGCTCAACATTTTCAATGGTCATGGAGTCAAGAGAAACCGTACCTTTGCCAATGATATTACCATGTAGACTACTAGCGAATGTGACGTTACCTCCATCATATGCTTTGTAATGCGAGAACAAACTTCGATTACCCGTCATGTGTTTAGAATATCCACTATCCTTAATCCACTCATCGGGCTCCAAATCAATTCCTAAGCATATCTAGGTAACAACACACAAGATCAAAGATTTGGTCCCCAATATCTCATGGGTCCAAAATTGTTAGTTCCAAACATCCCTTGCATTTGGTTGGGATGTATGAATGAACGAGGGGTTCCCCATGGAGAACAAAATGGAGGAGGGTAGTAATTCATGTAACCATTTTGTTGTTCATTATTTCTCCAAGGTGTATTTGATCTAGGTTTAGAGTTATGATTATTCCTTCTAGGTGTTGGAGTTTTAATTCTAGATCGTGAATTGTTTTGATTATCTCTTCTAAGCGTTGTCGTTCTACTTCTAGGCTTAGACTCATTCCGTACTCTAGGTGGAGTAGAGGATAGTCTAGATAAACTTCTATTTCCTATGAAAGGTTTACTTAATGGCTTATAGAACTTACCAATAGCATTTTTGTCAAGTATGGGTAATTTTACCTTATTAACAGTAAGATGCTTTAGTTTTTCATCTAACTTAGACTTTTCAGAAAGTTCAGGATTTTCACCAAAATCATCCTCTGCCCGCGGTACCTTATCTATGGTCGTGGTTCCATAGTGATAAGGAACCGCGCTATACAAATTGGAACCACGTACAGTGGGCATTTTTTTGTGAAAAACTGACTTGTTTTGGTTCACTAGTTGAGGCTTCATTTGAGTTAAAACCTAGACCAAGTCTTTCCTTAGAATGAACTTGTTTGTTTAACATATCATCAAGAGCACTAGTACCTTTCATGAACTTTTCCAATTTAATGGAGGTGCTCTTGAGATCTTCATTCTCTAATCTAAGTTTCTCACAAATTAAGCAACTTAAATCAACCTCTTTATTTTTCTCAAGTTTAGCCAATTTCTCCCTAAGTTCATTGATCTCATTTTCTAGCTTAGTTTTGGTTGATTTTAAGGTTTTATTCTTTTCTATGAATTTAAGACTAAGTTTGTGTAAACTATCATATTTGCCTTCAATTTCAGTATCATCAAAAGTGGAACTATCATTGCTATAATATTCGGTTTCAGAATATACCTCTTTAGAAGTGTGAGCCATAAGACATTTCTCCTCTTTGGGGTTGTCATCATCATCTTCACCGCTATCGCTCCAAGCGCCACTAACGAACGCCGTGTGGTTCTTATCACGAGCGGGCTTTGGACAATCACCAATGAAGTGATTTGGATCACCACATCTAAAGCAATTCCTATCAACTTTTTCGTTCTTGACAAACCGATTCTTTGACAATGGTTTCTTGTCATAGTTGGGTTGCCTAACGTGTTGACCTCGTCTCTTGAAGAACTTCTTGAAATCTCTCACCGCCAATGCATACTCCTCGTCATCGCTTTCCGAGGAACTATCATGGTCACTTTGTGCCTTCTTGGCTTTAAGCGCAAGAGATTTCCTTTCACTCTTGGTTTTCACTAATTTGGAGTCCTTCAAAATTATCATCTCATGAACCTTCAAGTTTCCTATGAGTTCATCGAGTGATAAAGTTGAGAGATCTTTCGACTCTTCAATCTCCGTGACTTTTTCTCTCCACTTTGGATGTAAAGCCCTTAGAAACTTCCTAACATTGTTCTTGCTAGAAAAACCTTCATCAAGTGCTTTTAGACTAGTAATAATGGTGATAAACCTAGCAAATGTACTATCAATAGTTTTATCTTCTAAGATGACAAATTGTTCCTATTGTTGGACAAGAAGATCGATTTTACTTTCTTTGACTTGGCTACTACCTTGGTGGGTTACTAAAAGAGTGTTCCAAATATCTTTAGCGGTTTCACACATAAAAATTCTTTCATACTCTTTCTTAGGCAAAGCATTATAAATCACCATTTTAGCCTCATTATTTTTTGAAAGTTTCTTTTTAGTATCGTCATTAGCTTTGTCAAAAGTGACCAATTCTTTTGTTTTAGAAACTTCATTAAATTGAAAGGGTAAAAAATCACCATTGGCAATAACATGCCAAAGATCTAAATCTTTTGATTTCACATAAGTTTCAAATCTATTTTTCCAATAAATAAAACTATCGGTTTCAAAAAGTGGTGGTCTTTGCATAGATTGCCCTTCTAGGTATTTGTTGGAATCCATAGATCGATTCAAGTTTTAAAATACAATATACTTTAAAAATTCTTGAGCAACCCTCTCTGATACCAATTGTAGAAACTAGAAGGGGGGGGGGGGTTGAATAGTTTCTTATATTTACTTGTTAAAATGTGGTTTCAAAAAATCCTTTTTCAAAAACATAGGCTTGAGGAAATATGTGAAATCTTCTTATGCACAATATGAACAATGATAGTGTAACTAAACTAATACTAAAAAAAATATATCCACAAAGAATAAAGAATGATAGTGTAACTAAGCTAATACTAACACATGTATATGCATAAAGAATAAAGAATGTAAAGAGTTAAGGGTAAAGAAAGATCAAACCGAACACCAAGGATTTATAGTGGTTCGGCAACGAAGCTCACTCCTCGTTCCTACTCCACTCCTCGAGTACTCCTTACTCGAGAGTTCACTACACAACAAGCTCCTTATGGTGGAGAAAACCGTACACGTTGCTTAACCAATTTCCGACTCTAAGCTACAAGTCGAGCCCTAATCGTAGCTAGGACCAATCTACACAACTATACTTAGTACATACACAACTTCCAAATAGACACAACTACTTGGATCTTCACAACTACGACACAACTACAAATGTATAAAATTAGATCTTCAATGGATCTTTGGTGGTGGAGTCAACAATTCACAAGGATAGTGTTCTTCTCTTTGCACTTGGAGAGGAAGGGATGGAACAACAAGATTCACTTCTTAAACGAGTAATAATCAAACAAATGATCAAAGATTTGAGTGATTAAAGAAGGGGTTTGAATCTAGAAATAAATGTGCAAAAGAGGTGAGGTGAAAAGCTGAGAATGGTCCACTATTTATAGGACAAAGGAGCCAATGGCTATTTCTGCCCGCGGTACCTTATCTTAGCCCGCGGTACCTTATCGATAAGGTACCGCCTAGGTGCTAAGGTACCGCCGGACTAGACTCCGCTCCTTTTTGTCCTTTAGTGGTGGAGGTCTTATCTGGATATAAAAATATCCTGAAAGGATATTCTTAACCAAATAAGAATATGCCATTTTCAAATTTCAAATAATTAATTTAATAAAACATTTTCTTAAAAAGAAAGTTTAATAAAAACTTGTCACACTTAATAAAAAGTAAGTTTTAAGAAAAGATTAAATCACTTGATCACTTGATTAAGGTTAGTACTTGTTTATCCATACCTTAAGTGAAAATGGGTAAAATGAGAAATACTTGAACTCAAGAATTCGTTTTTCGTTGTTTTCGTAAATGCTTGTTTTTACATATTGTCGTAATCAAAACAAAGCGAGATCGAAAAATGCAAGTAACGTTTTTAGGCATTTATTGCATTAACAAATATTAGACACAAAGGAAACTTAAAAAGATAGAAAATTACAAACTGTTTGAAGGAAGAAACAAATAAAGAAATCTAAGACTTACATTAGGGCTTTGGTGTTATGAATGTTTATCACCCTCAAGTTTCACGTTCCCCATACCAAGCTTAAAAACGAGATCATTGTTATTATAAGTTGGTAAAACTAACACTTACTCATGTGGCTCAATTATTCACTTAGACTCCCTTATTCCTAGGTGTATCTCTTATATTTTATTGTTGTCTTGAATGATCACGATGATGCATTTTTGACTTATTTCGATAGTCTATTTAGGCCGAAAATAAAGTAGGACGATTTAATCAATAGTTAGCTAAAGGACAAAATCTTTTAAAACTGCTTCTCGAAACCTCATAAAGTTCATATCTTGGCATAACTCGTTTCACGATTTGAGACCTTTCTCGGATCGATATTTGACATTGACTTCATACTTCGAATCTTGAGAGACGTTCTTGAAATAATGGTCTTCTCTTCTTAACAGGAATTTCTTCACTTGAAGTTTTTGAGAGATTCTTCAAACTTGGACCACGACTTCTTCATTTTTCTCCAATATTTATTTGGGATTTTGATATACAACGATCCGCCTCCTTTTAGGACTTGGTCTATATATCCTCATACCTTGTTAGGGTCTTTTCGAATAGACTTCTCCATGATCTTTGGGGGAGTATTTGCTTTTCGTCGTGTGTCTTGATCCTTCATATTGATTTTCGATAAATGATTCTTCACATCACTTTGGATCTTTAGCAACAAAATGTAGCCCTCATGCCTTGTTAGGACCTTTTCGGACTCGCCAATCTTCGCATCACGCTTCAATAAATTATGCCTTGGCTATGAACTCTAATTAATACTAAGCAACTTTTAAACGATCTTGCGCTAGAAGCTAAGTAACTTTTCAAATCGTAGGACCTTATTTATTGCAATTAGTTATTAATAAGCGATGGGAGAAAAAGCTCATAATTAACTCACATAAATTCATAAAAGAATACAAAACTTATAATTGACTCTATCATCTCTCGTTCTCCACAGTTTAAAAATCTCAAGGAATGAGACTCGTGGATGCTTAGCCTATTAAATCAATGTTTTGGGTTTTCAAGTCATCTATAGGATCTTGCAACTTCTTAGACTTTTTCAAGTTTAGAATTTGCATTTTAAAGTTCCCTTGATAAACGACTTTCTAGGATTAATTATAGGAAACTGCGAAAAGTTCTTGTTCTTAAACCCGTATGAGTTAAGACTTTCGCGTTTTAAAGTTCCCTATATAAAAGTCTAGCAAAACTTGATTTAAACACGTTAAGGATACTCGTTAGAGTAAACTAAAATAAGTAAACTCGGGTTGAGTCAAAAGATTCATGACGGGCCTAATATATCAAAGATATCTAAACTCATTAAAACCATTTTATTAATGAAAATAACAATAACAAAGAAAAATACTAATAGGCCAAAATAGATACAAAATTTTGAAAAATGTCGAAAAATCAATTTTTTGGTTAAAATGAGGACAAATTCATGGAAAAGCCCACTTAACTTCGATAGAAGTCCCCCTACACTTAAGATAAACATTGTCCTCAATGTTTACGCATGTGGGAGTAAACTCCCCTACACTTAGGACATTGTGCACTTTGTTTAAATCTTGCTAAGGAAGAGACAACTAAAGTGATTCCTATTTCAACATAAATGATAAAATAGTGAATCAAAAGAGTTTAGGATAGAACCAGGAAGATGGGTACACGGGATCACGGGTCTTCAAAAGTCATCAAAAGTGGATATTTGAAAGCTCCAATCCCTGCACTGTTGATCCCAAACTTAGATCGATTAGCTTTGTGTATACGAGATTAGATCAAGTAATACACGTAGAGAAACCTTTGTATATGCTTTATGAATCTAAGTGTTATGCGGAATTTAACACTTAAACAAGAACACACAAGATGTAAACAAACTTTCACTTTGATTATGAATGTCGAACTTGCTTACAATGAAAGATGTTTACGAAAGAAAACTTATATGAAACTTAATAATAAACATTAACCTAAAGGCCTTCTTTTATAGACATAAGAAGCCTTGTACAATAATCTACGTATCAACTATTCTAGGTAAAGATAAATATAGAAAATACATTATTGTTCTTATCCTTACTAGAATTATTCTAGAATATAATAAACGTGTAGATTATATCTTCCATCAGTGCTTGTCTTCAATGTGTCAACGCTTGACTTTAACTTGTCAACGCTTGAACTGTCAGCGCTTGTTTTACTCTTGTGAACGCTTGATTTGTTCTTGTCAGCGCTCAAGTGATCTGGCCTTAATTTATTCCGAACAATCCTCCCCTAAACTTGATATCCACTCTTATGATCAAGTTTCTGAATATGCATTAAGGACTAGGAGGAATATTACAAACCTTCTCATATTGATAGTGAATAAATCTGATCAAATCTTTTGCCACGTCACCTGAATAATCTATCTCCAGCTGAGTGTCCTTCATCTTCTCCAAAATAGCCTTGGATATGAAATACTGAGCATCCACAAGTAGATACTCAGCAAACTTTGTAGAACTCAAATGGTATACACCAGCAGCTGAATATAACCTCCATTGAAGACCACTGAGGTCATCTTCAAGATCCTTCCATATTGCAGGATCCTCATCTTTTGGTCCACACATTCTTTTGAATGTGGTCCAAAGTTTTATTCCATTAGCTGAAGTTGGTGCTTCAGCCTCATACTTGGTCTCCAGCAACCTCTAAAGGTCCACCAAGTCTTCTCTATCACAACTTGCAAACAAATATATGAGAATGGTAAAAGTGTGTACCTCCTTGCCAAATCTGCCAATCTTCCAGAATCCACATTCATCTTCTTCATAGCTAACAATTAGATTCCTGGAATCTAATGGTAACACTTGCACCATATCTGAAGCTTCTAATGGGGAGAGCTTGAGGCTCTTTCTTATAACTACTTCACTTAGATATAGTGGATCCATATCTTTTGGAAGCTCAAATTTAATTCCCTTCTTCACTGGCCTGGGAATCATCATAGCTTTCTTGATTTCCATTTCTTCTGCAAGTTCCTCCTTTCTTTCATCTGAAAGAAGTCTGAGAGTGTTTGCTTCTTGCACTCTCACCCAAATGGGATAAGCTCTGTTTTCCAACTCATCAAATGTCAAAGCTCTCA
The DNA here is from genome assembly GCA_025667525.1 of Glebionis coronaria. Taxonomy (NCBI): domain Eukaryota; kingdom Viridiplantae; phylum Streptophyta; class Magnoliopsida; order Asterales; family Asteraceae; genus Glebionis; species Glebionis coronaria. Next base: position 416,050,542 of record CM046876.1, on the reverse strand, counting down.
ACTTCTGATATGTCCATCCAACTCCATAACATCTGAGCAACATAAAGTAGAGCTCCCTTCTATCCCTTTTTAACTCTGAGAGAATATTGCTTGCCTTGTGTTTCAAAATTACCTTACAATCCTTTTGAATTATAAGAAGAAGCTCCAAACCCCATATTTGATCTGAAATGGTCAAGTCTTGATTATCCATGCATCCTTCTTCCCAAGAATTGTACATTTGAACCACCTCTGGCATGTCAAAGTCAACCTGCAATTTCAATTCTCTCAGCTTCTCTTTGGCCAACTCATCTCCCTACTCAAGCCTTTCAGGTTCTATAATCATTACACTTGAGTCTGAGCTAGCTCCATCACTTTCTTCTTCTGAAGTCACAACAAATGGTGACTTTTCCTTTTAATCTTGTTCCATGATTTGTGCAGCTAATCTTCTATCAAATTCAACTTGGGCTGCATCCTTTGGAACAATTTCTTCTACCATTTTACCCTTACCCTTATCTGATGGTGCAATGGTTGGTAAGGTAGATGGTAATACCTGAGTAGAAACTCCCTTGATAATAGATGATGACTGGGATACATCACCTTCATGTGCAGGTCTGTCAACGCCCAACTTTGTTCTATCAGCGCCCAAAATACTTCTATCAGCGTCCAAATTTTCCTTGTCAATGCTCAAATATCTTCCCTCAGCGCCTTGTGTAACCTCTCTCAACATATCTGTAAATGATAAATTTAAGTTGATGGGAGAGACTAAGGACGTATCAAAACCTGTTTGTTTCTTCAAAGATGTAAGGGCTTCAGCAACATCCATTGATTGACCATCCTGGCTGCCCTTATCACTCAGATTTAATTATCCTAGAGAAGTAATTTATTTTAAAAAGTGAAAAATGACCTTAACAAGTAATTTATCCTAGAGAAGATAACCAAAAGCTGATAATTATCATAGGGCGGCAAGCACTGTCCAGTTATGCACACTTGCATAAGCAAGATAGACATAACAGTCCTCTAGTGTCCCTTGCTAACCAAAACTCTTAACAACAAAGTTACCTTATAAAATCCTTGTTACTCCCAGGTAAATCCCATATCAAAATGATTCCCAAGTCTCCCAACAGACCACAACCAATTCTAGGCCAAAAATGTCTTGGCAGCATGCAAAGTTGATATACTATGCATGCTACAGTGCCTCATGATTTAGTAAAACTAACTCATAGTCACCTGTGGACACAATCTAGAATTGTGATAAGAGTATCATATGGATACCCAAACATCCTAAAGGTTCCTAAAACCTCCCCTTAAACTATGATACAAAAATTTTGCTAAAATCATGCATGAACATAAAAAATTTATGTCAAGATAGGAATGAAACATTCCAACCATCATCCATAAATAAAAACTTGTCCAAATGCTTCACCATTGATCCATAAGCAACTCTGTATCCAATGGTATACTGCTAACACCATCTGCACATTTAGATTGAAAACCACAAAACTAACATTGTTGCTGACAACGCCCCGATAACACATAACAGCGTTGAGGGAAGCTTTGTCAGCGTTAGACAATTATATTGCTGACAACGTTGCAAAAACACTTATCAGCGTTCAAGCAACCTTTGTCAGTGTTAGAAAAATATAGTGGAAAATCTAAATCACCAATAAGACCAATAATAATAATGCATCATCATGTACATACTTTTACAAAAAGAATCCAAAACACATATTATGTGAGATTGACCATTCCAATACTTGTTACCAAGTATTGAAATCTCCCAGCATCAAAAGGTTTAGTTAATAAATCTGACACATTTTCCTCAGTGTCAACCCTATCTGGTTGTATTAAACCTTTCTCAAAGCAATCTCTTATAAAATGGTGTCTAATTTCTATGTGTTTAGTTTTAGAATGATGTAGAGGATTCTTAATGATGCATAAAGTACTATTATTGTCAACAAATATCTTAGTATGCATGAAATTATACCCATAGTCCAATAGCTGGTTCTGAATCCACAACACTTGGCCACAACATGCAGCTGCAGCCACATACTCTGCTTCAGTTGTAGAATTAGCCACCACTGTTTGTTTCTTGCATTGCCAAGATATTAACCTGCTCCCAAGAAACTGACATCCACCAGTTGTGGATTTCCTATCAAACTTATCACCTCCATAATCACTATCTGAATATGCAATCAGCTCCAATGGTGAATCCTTTGGGTACCACAAACCAAGACTAGGGTAGCATCTTAGGTACCTAAAGATCCTCTTCACAGCATAAAGGTGACATTCTTTGGGAGTCACTTGATGGCGTGCACAAGCACACACAGCAAACATAATGTCAGGTCTGGAGGCAGTAAGATACATCAAGGATCCAATCATGGATCTATAATGCCTGACATCAACATCTTTCCCATCTCCAATCTTTCCACAAGGGTGTTCTCTATCCATAGGAGTAGTAACCCTCTTTTCATGTGGAGAAAAGCCAAACTTCTTCAAGATCTCAGCAACATATTTGTCCTGGGAGATGAAGATACCATCCTCTTTCTGCTGAACTTGTAAACCTAGAAAGAAGTTCATCTCCCCCATAGCACTCATCTTGAATTTGTCTGTCATAAGCTTGGAGAAATCCTCACTCATCTTTGGATCAGTAGACCCAAAAATGATATCATCAACATAGACCTGCACAAGCAACACATCCTTGCCTTTCTTCTTTGTAAATTGTGTCTGATCTATGGTGCCCCTCTTGAACCATTGTCCACCAAATAGGTAGACAGAGTACCATACCATGCTCTAGGGGCTTGATGAAGGCCATACATAGCCTTTTTGACTCTATACACTTTATCTGGATGCTCTGGATCCTCAAAACCAGGAGGTTACATTACATAAACTTCCTCAACAATGGTGCCATAGAGAAAAGCACTCTTAACATCCATCTGATAGACTATGAAGCCCATGCAAGAGGCATAGGCTAGAAAAATCCTAATAGCTTCAATCCTTGCAACTGGTGCAAAGACCTCCTCATAGTCTATCCCCTCCTCTTGTGTATAACCTAGAGCCACTAACCTTGCCTTGTTTCTGACCAAAATAACTCTTTCATCTCTTTTGTTCCTGAGAACCCATCTTGTCCCTATAGGTCTGACATATCTAGGACAATCAACCAGCTCCCAAACATCCTGAATTGCAAATTGGTGAAGCTCATCCTGCATTGCTTCCACCCAACTTGGTTCTTTGAGAGCATCAAATATTTTCTTGGGTTCTTCTTGTGACAGAAAACATGCAAACAAACATGCTTGCACAAGAGGGGTATCAACCTTCTTGTGTATATTGGCAATAAACCCACCAAGACCTTGATGAGATCTTCTAGTCTGAACTAGAGTCATAATATCACCAATGATCTGAGATGTGGGGTGATTCTTCTTTGTGGAAATGAGAACCCCTCCTTCAAAAAGTCTGGTGTCCTCAACCTCACGCTCCATGTTGCCAATATCTTCTTCATCAGGCTCTCTTTGATCAACATGAACTTCTTCAAGAATATTGGAAGGTCCACCTTGTTCAAAACTGGAAGAGAAAAGATGCCCATAAGTGTTGTCAACGTCTGAATCTTGGTTTTCAGCGTCTGGGCTAACAGCGCTTGAAATGTTGTTGTCAACGTCTGAGCCATCAACGTCTGAATTGGTCTTGTCAGCGCTAGATTTGCCTTTGTCAACGCCTGAAGGACCATGCATGTTTGTATCTGGTGGTATTTGGAAACCACCATTATCTTGTCCAGCAGCAGCAAAAGCATCTGTCCAAATGGGAATAGTGACATATTCTAATGTAGGAGATGCCTTTTCTGCTTGTGATCCAACCTTCTCATGAACCTGTGTACCTGAAACATTAACAACTTGTTCCTCCACAACATTTGAAGTTACCTTCACAATGTCTGGATTAGTGACAGGCATATAATTTAAAGTTCTAGATAAGGGTTCCAAATCAAACAACCAATTAGGACCACTTTCAGGATCACTAGGTTTATTCTCTAAGAACCTAACATGTATTCTCTCAACTATAAATTTGTCCTCTTTAAGATAAACCCTATAACCCTTGCTCTGGACTGAATACCCCATGAAATAGCCCTCATCACCTTTTGCACTAAATTTCCCTAAGGCATCACTAGTATCCAATACTACTACATGACAACCAAAAGGTCTGAGAAAACCAATATTAGGTTTTCTACCCCAAAGTAACTCATAAGGTGTTTTGTTCTGAATTTTGTTAACCAATGCTCTATTTTGCACATAGCATGCTGTATTAACAGCCTCAGCCCAAAAGGCTATTGGAGAGTGAGCATCAGCCAACATTGTTCTGGCTGCTTCAATTAGGGTTCTATTTTTCCTCTCAGCAACCCCATTTTGTTGTGGGGTTCTAGCAATACTAAATTGCCTAGTAATTCCTTTCCTGGCACAGAAATCATCTAGCTTCTTGTTCCTAAATTCTCCACCATTATCACTCCTAAGCATTTTAACCTCATTGCCAGACCTTTTCTCAATCTGAGTGATAAAATCAATAAGAACATCAGTTGTGTCACTCTTCATAGCTAGAAAGAATGTCCAAGTAAATCTAGAGAAGTCATCTGTGACAACAAAGCAATATGACTTACCATTCAAACTTTCTATATTAGTTGGACCAAAGAGGTCCATGTGAAGCATGCGAAGAGGTCTGGAACTAGTATGCACCTATTTTGACTTGAATGAGACCTTGTGCTGCTTGCCTTTAAGACATGCAACATAAGAGTGGTCATTGTGGAAGGCCTTCTCAGGCAAACCATCAACTAAACCAAGCCTCACAAGTCTATTTATATTTTTAAAGTTTATGTGCCCTAGTCTCCTGTGCCACAAATTACTCTCATCTACTGAGGCCTTAGCATAAAAACAAGACATATTGGTATTCATTTTAATCCCATTTAAATTCACATTATATGTCCTTATGCCTAGGTGTTCTATACTCAATATATTTCTCATCAGGGATCTTAAAATCCTTGCTTAACACCAAACACTCAGTATCAGTAAAAAGAACTTTATTTTTGTTATCACATACTTGTGATACACTAAACAGATTATAATCAAGTTCTTTTACCAGGAAGACGTTCTCAAACGCAGATTATTGGTGAGAAGGGTTCCTTTGCCTGTGATTGTGCCATAACCACCTCCAAAGTATACCTTGTCACCATCTTTAATAGGGGTGAAATTCGTCAGATAGACTTCCTTCCCTGTCATGTGCCTTGAGCATCCACTATCCCAATATCCATAATCATTGATCTGTCTTTGAATGCCCTGCACAAAAGAAAATAAATTAGTTTTCTTTGGGAACCCAAGTCTCAAAAGAATTGGATTCATCTGGTTGTTCAATAAGAACAGACTTAGTTCTCACAACAACCCCATTCTCATCCTTTTTAGGATGAAATACCCAGTTAACCCCAATAGGTTTTGTAATGACCTTTGAAATGTAATTAAATCTATTGCAAGTCATTGAAATCCCATTATCATTAGGGTTTTGATCTTTCTTGGGTCTCCATGTTAAGCTTGAAGAAGCTTTAGACCCCTTACCTTGTGGCTGCAAATATTTAGGTCTGGTCACGTTTCTGTCAGCGTTAGAATTTGTCCTGTCAACGCTGAAATTACCCTTGTCAGCGTTGAACCTAGGGTTTGCTACAGAAACCCATTGCCTATTTGACCAGGTGTTTGTCTTTTGAAAAGGTCTTTGTCCATGAGTGTTAGACCTTCTAGAAAAGAATGGGGCAGGTCTAATCACTTGTGGACTTTGTTGCACACAAGGTTTGGGTCTGACAACGTTTGACTTTCTAACAACGTTGACTTTCTTCCTGTCAGCGCTGAATTTGTTCCTGTCAGCGCTGGCTTTGGGAGCGTTGACACACTTGTATGCCAAATGTGAAATGCTACCACAAGTGTAACAGGCTTTCTTAGACACAACATTAGGTCTAGAAGAGAAGAAACCTGTTCCATGATTGCTAACTTTGCTCTTGGGTGACCTATTATTCCTATACATCTCTGCATATTTAATGGTAGGTCTTCTAACAGTGTTTGAGCCTAGGTCAACAGCTTTACCAGTGATTGGGTGAGTAACCTTAATGGGTGGTGATTCATTGGGACTTTCACATAGCAAACCTCCCTTAACAAACAAAGTAGGGTTAGCTTTCTTCCACTCATTTAGGTCAGTCAATTTTTGTTAATACTCATCCACTGGAGTGACAACTCTTGGTGGAGGAATGAATTCCTCTTCTTGGCATTCTGGTATACCAGTCCAAGACAAATCCTTTCTAAGGACACCATAAAAGTCACCAGCTGGTGGTGGAACCAGAGAGTAATCATTCATCCCAATCCCAGTCATGTCCTTAGGATCCCTTTGTTTAGCTACACAGTCTCCTAGGGTTTGGGTGGCTCTATTAAATCTTTGAATTTTGAGGTCAACATTATCTTTATTCTTAATGGCCTCATCTAACTTAGCTTGTAATTCACTATTAACCTTTTTCATGATGTTTCTAACATCCATACTACCTTCTAACTCATGTTTTAAGATATTGATCTTATCTTTTAAGTCAAATTCCATTTTCTTATATTCAGAAGCGGTTTTCTCAGTTTCAGTAAGAGCTAGTTGGTAATTAGACAATTTACACCTTTCAGTACTCATATCATCTTTTAGTTTTAACACCTCTTTGTTAAGTCTTTCAGTGTTTAACCTACAACCTTTGCTACAAAAAGCATCATCATATACCTCATTATCAGATGAAGAGGAGGAGTGTGCCATGAGAGCATATTCAACATGCTCTTCTTCTTCAATATCAGCAACCAAAGCTTTATCCTCTTCAGCATTCTTAGCCAGATAGCTCCAATCCCATCCTGTACCATCAATTCCTTGAACTGCAACCATAGCTTTGGAATCCTGAGCTTTAACAACCTGACTTGAGGGTTTACCAGCATCAGATCTTCTAGGAGATCTGCATTCCCTCATGAAGTGCCCCATACGATGACAGTTGTAGCATTCAACTTTGGATTTATCAAATCCAGCTGTGTCTTTAGCATTGAAGGTCATCTTCTTTTTAAACCTTCTGTTCCACCTATTTGCTCTTATACTAGCAAGAGCCATGTTCCACTTGATGTCCATCTCTTCCAAGTGCTCATCACTTATCTGCTCAAGGTCCTCATATGTAATCACTGAACCATTGGGCAAAGAAGCAATGTAAGTACAAACAGTATCCAAATCCAAACCAGCAGGTTTAACTCTTGGGGAGTCATTCTTGAATGTGTCAGCGCTGACATATGATGATCCAGTAACTGGATGCATATAAGAGTCCTTCTGATTGAATTGACCTTCACTATGAGAGAAGAAGGCCATGTTGCTGGTGTTAGATTTGCTTCCATGCTCTGAAAGAGTTTCATCTTCCAACAGTCTTAGTTTGTTGTAGATGTCATCAAACGAGGAGCTCTTGTAAGTATTGTTGGCAAGAATAGATCTTGCCTCAATCTTCCATGCCTCACCAAGACTTTTAAGAAAGGTAGCATTAGTGTCAACATCACCAACTTGTGTCCCCATGAAGGACAACTTACTTGTGATGTCAAGCAATCTGCTTCTCACACTACTCAGTTTCTCATTGGGTTGAGCTTTGAAGACAGCATAATCATGCAGAAGTTGCTTTTTCTTTTCTTCCTTAGTATCTGCATTGCCACCATATGCAACTTCAAGAGCTTCCCAAAGATCCTTAGCAGATTCATAGCCTCTATATTTATGCTGGTTTTCTTGTCCCAAAGAGACTTTTAGAATATTTAGGGCCTTCATGTCAACCCTTTTCTTTGTAATATCATCAGCAGCTACAGCTCTACCATCTCCAGGTTTTTCTTTCTTATCCTCTTCAGGGCATCCTTCAACAGCTGTTCTTTGAGAGATAGCATCAAGAATCTTTTGAGCCTTATTGAATGTATTTCCATATTCAATAATCTCCCAGAGTGTGTAGTCATAGATCCCCAGATATTGTTCAAAGTTGAACTTCCATAAGTCAAAGTTGGTTGCATCAAGCATGGGAATCTTGATGTTTGGTAAGGGTGGGGAGGAGGAGGTTATTGCTTCAGACATGATGTTGTTAGGGTTACTGAGAAAATTAGGGTTTTGGTGTTTTTAGGGTTCTGGTGTTCTTTAAAGATCAAAAGTTCCTCAACAAGCTCTGATACCACTTGTTGATCCCAAACTTAGATCGATTAGCTTTGTGTATACGAGATTAGATCAAGTAATACACGTAGAGAAACCTTTGTATATGCTTTATAAATCTAAGTGTTATGCGGAATTTAACACTTAAACAAGAACACACAAGATTTAAACAAACTTTCACTTTGATTATGAATGTCGAACTTGCTTACAATGAAAGATGTTTACGAACGAAAACTTATATGAAACTTAATAATAAACATTAACCTAAAGGCCTTCTTTTATAGACATAAGAAGCCTTGTACAATAATCTACGTATCAACTATTCTAGGTAAAGATAAATATAGAAAATACATTATTGTTCTTATCCTTACTAGAAGTATTCTAGAATATAATAAACGTGTAGATTATATCTTCCATCAGTGCTTGTCTTCAATGTGTCAACGCTTGACTTTAACTTGTCAACGCTTGAACTGTCAGCGCTTGTTTTGCTCTTGTCAACGCTTGAATTGTTCTTGTCAGCGCTCAAGTTATCGGGCCTTAATTTATTCCCAACATGCACATTAAAAGAAAGAAAAAAACAAACACATACTAGGGTCTTCCCCTACACTTATTATGAAAACGGATAAAAAGGATAGATCATCGGGTTGCCTCCCGAGAAGCACTTGTTTTTGTTCACCGAGTCGTGAGCCTGACTTGACCTTGATTACAATGGTAATAACCTTGAAGAACATCCACCGGGGTCAAATACATGGTTTTCGTCCATCATATAGCATAAGCTTAAGGTGAACAACACAAGCCAAAGAAGAGTAGGCGAGGTTCCCTTAAGTAAAAGTTGAGCACGGTGGTAGAAGGTATGGTGAGGTGAAAGCATAGCTCCGTTATTTCCAAAAGTCTTTCCTTTTATTTCATCAGATGGATACTGAGATGCCTTAAAAATTGGGATACCAGGATCGAACACCTTTTCCTTTAAGGGAAAATAAGACTGACACTCAGTAGACCTTGAAGATTCACCCATAAACCGCACAATCTCATCCGTAGAAGGTGGAAAGAGAGGTGTCAAGACATAGGTACTACGGATGGTGGTGTCGTCCGGTTTCTTCTCCATTGAAATGGGTTTCTTGACATCCGAAGGAGGGTAGAGACCATAATCAAAGTCCAAAGGAGGAGAATCATGCTCATTATAAAAGTAGGTGTTGAGAAAGGTGGTGAAATCTTCCTCAAATGAGTAATCATCCAAAGTAGTATCAAGAGTTGTTGGTGGAGGATATTCATCAAAAATAGGAGCAAGATCATCATTAGAAGACATAACACTTGAAGAATCACTCGAAAGAGTGTCTACATCATCAAAGTCATCATAAGTTGGCATGCCTTCATACTCGGAACTAAGATCATCATAATCATCCAAATCGGAATTAGAATCATCATCATATTCTTCATAAATTGGTGGAGCATCATAAATTGGTGGGGCATCCAAATCTGAGAGAAAATCATTAGAGTCGTCCACATGGTCTTGAAAAAGTGGATTATCATAGCAAGTCTTGAAAAGAGGATTGTCATGTAACACAAAATCATCAAGCTTTGTACTTTCTAAAGGAGTTGTAAAAAGCTCGTCGTGAAGCACATCAATCATTTTCGCCGGTTCTTTTCCATTGGATTTGCTTGTAATCTTCCCCATGTTAAAAACTTGTTGATCATTCCTGACCCTTAGAATTAATTCACCTTCGGCAACATCGACTAAAGCTTTTCCGGTTCTCAAGAATGGCCGTCCAAGTATTAACGGAATACGAGGGTCCATCTCATAATCAACAACAACAAAGTCGACCGGAAAAGTGAAGGTACCAACTTTAAAAAAAATATCTTCGGCAATACCAACGGGGTAAACAAGAGTTCGATTTGCTAGTTCAAGAGTCATCCATGTTGCTGTAAGATCGGGTAATGATAACTTTTTCCAAACACTTAATGGCATTAAATTGATACTTGCCCCGAGATCGGCTAAGGTAGTAAATTCTTCGACTTTGGAAAATGTTCAAGGTAGCACAAAACGACCGGGATCTCCAAGTTTTTCTATAAGTTATTTAAGAAGGACTGCAGAAAAATTTTCATTTAAGCGTGTGTTGACAAATTCATCCATCTAGCAGATCATCTTTAATTCCTTGAATTCTTTAACAAATTTCGGCATTTGGACAAGTGCTTCAACAAGGCTAATGTTAAAGTTCATTTAGGAGATCATCTTTAAATAAGAAGTAACTTGAGCATCCTCTTTAGTGAGCAATTTGCACTTGTCTAATCTTGAAGGATAAGGAATATTGGGTTTAAGAGGTGTAGGTGTAGAGGGTGAAGGTTGAGATGTTGAAGGTTGAGAAGGTGAAGGTGGGGATGGTGAAGGGTTTTTCTTTGGTGTTTGTTCAGTAAGATGTGGAGACGGTAATGGAGAACTATTACTAGGTGTGGTAGTAGTAGGAATATATGGGGGTGGAGGAGGTGTAGATGGAGTAACTGGGGAAGGGATAGAAGGTCTTACTAAAGTTGCTCCACTGCGTGTAGTAATAGCACTCACATTAGCTATAGGGTTTGTTTCGGTTGTAGAAGGAAGAGCACCTTGAGGACAAGTGCTTCAACAAGGCTAATGTTAAAGTTCATTTAGGAGATCATCTTTAAATAAGAAGTAACTTGAGCATCCTCTTTAGTGAGCAATTTGCACTTGTCTAATCTTGAAGGATAAGGAATATTGGGTTTAAGAGGTGTAGGTGTAGAGGGTGAAGGTTGAGATGTTGAAGGTTGAGAAGGTGAAGGTGGGGATGGTGAAGGGTTTTTCTTTGGTGTTTGTTCAGTAAGATGTGGAGACGGTAATGGAGAACTATTACTAGGTGTGGTAGTAGTAGGAATATATGGGGGTGGAGGAGGTGTAGATGGAGTAACTGGGGAAGGGATAGAAGGTCTTACTAAAGTTGCTCCACTGCGTGTAGTAATAGCACTCACATTAGCTATAGGGTTTGTTTCGGTTGTAGAAGGAAGAGCACCTTGAGGACGAATGGTTTGAAACATTTGAAAGAATTTCCTATCCGTGGACTCTTGCATTTCTTTCATGGTTCGCTCATGATCGATTAATTTTTGTAGAATCAAGTCCATGTGCGGATGAGGTAAATTGAAACCATGTTGTTGAAAACCTTGGTTTGGGTATTGGTTATATGGTGTAAAACCTTAAGGATTGAAACCTTGGTTTTGAAAGTCTTGATTTTGCATTTGATAATTTCCTTGGTTAGCATTGTAGCCCCTCACATTTGAATTTTGTTGAAAATTTGCTCTTGGTGGCCCTTGGTTGTTATGGGTGGGTGGGTGTGGTCTCTGTTGAAAACTGGGTGGAGCCAAGTAATTAGTCGAGTTATAGGACAAGTGATTAACATCGACATTCGGCTTGAAATGAACCCTCTCCGTGTTGTTGTAAGCATACACTTCCCCGTGAGATTGATCATAAGTTTTATCACAATTAGCATAAGACTGTGGTCCACCACAAGTTTCACAAGTAATATTAAGAGCATGCATGGGCATGTTGATTATGAGGGTTATCTCTTAAAGCAAGTTGTTTTACTACTGAATTAAGTTCCTTAATTTGATTAGTCAACTCACTCTCACTAGCACTAGACATAGTAGCCCTAACACTCTTGGTTTGGACTTTGGCTTTGTTCTCAATGATTGCCCAAGCCTCATTCATTGATTTAACAATAATATTACCCCTCGAAGCACTATTTAGTGAATCTTGGTCATTCAAACTTGATCCATTATAAAAGTATTAATTTGATGCACCTTTGTAAAACCGTCTTGTGGACACTTTCTTAAAAGTTCCTTAAAACGATCCCAAGATTCACTAAACGTCTCACGGTACTTTTGTTCAAAGCGGTAGTACGTGAGGGTGGGAAAAAGTAATTGATGAATTTGGTTTCTGAGTCCGCCCATGTTATAATACTTTGGGGTGGTTCCTTATCAAGCCAAGTCCGGGCTTGTCCCTCGAGAGAGAAAGGAAAGAGGAGCAAACGAATTGCCTCTTGTGAGACCCCATTGTATTTAACGGTATTGGTTAAGTGAACAAACCTTTTGATGTTATCGTGCGGATCATCATGAGTGCGGCCCAAGAAAGGTGTTGTGGAAACCATTTGAATAATACCGGTTTTGAGCTCGAAATTGTTGGCGTCAATAGCCGGCACCACAATCGCATCTTCATTGCCTTCAACGTGTGATTGCAAGAGCTCGATCATTGGACGGTTATCCATGGTGTTGACAACAGGAGGCTCGATGATAGTGGCTTGAATGGATTTCCTTTTGCGTGAACGGGTACGCATACACATACAAAAGAAAAGAATAGCAAAGAAATAGCAGAAATAAGAAAAGAAAATATTTTTAGTGAAACACTTTTGAAAAAGAAATTCTTTTTATGATTTTTTAAATGTTTTTGGATTTTGAAATTTTTGGTTTTTTGGATTTTTGAAAATTTTTAAACACGAAAAATAACTTTCAAAAGTGAACGGATCCCAAAATCCAACGCGTCTCTCACAAAAAACGTTAATCTTCACGAAAAAAGCCGGCAGCAGCGCCATTTTAATAACAATTTTTTTTTACTAAGTTCGTTTTTCTCACGACTCGATTCGAATTGAAAAAGATTGAAAGTGTGACTCAGTTGTTTTTGGTTAATTAAAAGAAAGATTGATTATCTATTTCTGATTAAAAAGTAAATGTGAAAAATATTAAACTAAATGACAAAATAAAAGAAATTAAACAAATACTGAAAAGGCACTTAAATAAGAATTAAAAATTAAAACTAAACTAAATTCAGATAAAACACATAATTCAGACAAACTAAGATTTTCGGAATAAAGTACTTAATTCGGATAAAATGTCTAATTCGGAAAAATGAATTATTTTTGGATACAGAGACTATTTTCGGAATAAACTGAATTTTCGGATAAAACAAGGATTTTCTGAAAAACACTATATTCGGATAACTGTTCTTCTTCGGAATAACTGCTTGATTTCGGATAAATGTGCTTAATTCGGAATAAACCTATTTTTCGGATAAATGGATAATTCGGAATAAACCTTAATTTCGGATAGAACTATATTCGGATAAAACTAATTATTCGGATAAAAAATGATTTTCGGAATAAAGAGAATACACAATTTTTGGATAAATGCCTAATTTGGATAAAACGACTAATTTCGGATAAAACTGAAACTAAATGATATTCGGATAAATGCAATCTTCGGAATAGTAAACCCTTATCCGAATATAGCAAACACGAAAATAACAGTAACAGTAGATCTAAAAACAGGGAACCAAATCAAAATAAACAAAACCAAATAAGCACTTAACCAAAACTTAATCTAAACAAAATTTTAAGGAAAACTAAACAAGCCACAAATTAAAAACTATAAAAACACCAAATAAACAAAATATTAAAAATCTACTTTTAAAAGATTTAAACTAATAAAGCCACTTAATTAAAAATAAGAAAAGCACACAATAAGCAAAAAGCACAATAAGCTAAAACAAGCAAACACTTGAAAATCAATAAGAACAAGATTAAACAAACTACATGATTATGAAAACAAACAATAGATTTAAAAACAACAAAGGTAGAATGAGAATGATTATGAAAAGCTTGAAATTAAGATGAAGATTAAAGATTCGAATACAAGATTAAGATGAAAGATTAAAAACTTGAAAGTAAATCTAGAAAGAGAAAGTAATTTAATCTACTCCTACCACTAACTAAAAATCTAACCACTTCCTAATGAAGGATTAGGAGGCTATTTATAGGAGGAGGTGATGTGGTGTTGGTTGCTTCCTCTTTCTCTTTGTCTTTTCGTTTTTGTCTCGGGATTTGTCGAATGATAAAATGAACTCGTCTTTTAATTTTTTTCTATTATTAGACTTGGTTCTTCGACTTCGTTAAACTTCCGTCTTTAGTCTTTTTCTTCGATAAATCTTCAGAATAAACCTTTGACATCCGTTCTTTTTGCACTCTTGATCTTTTGACTTCGTCTTTTGTCTTTTTCTTCGATAAAAACCCGTGAAAGCCCGTGTTTTCTTCTTTTTTCATATTTTGGTCCTAAAACACAATAAAAATACAAACCACGTATAATTCCGACTTTTACGACATTAAATACACGTTTTGGCCTCGTTTTTAATTTTTTTAAGTGGTATAAGGGTAAGTGTTGTCACACTTATTATTCGTTTAACGCGTTAAAGTTATTACATTACAAGCCCTCATTTAACTATTTAAATATCTATATTCTCTGAATGTCGACGTTTTTAGACGTTTTTATTTTATATTGAGCGTTTATTTTTCATGTTTTACGTGTATCTTTCGAATCGTGTAACTTTAAAAATTTCGGGCATCGATACTACTGATAGGTGTGAAAACACCCATCCTTTTACCACTTATTTCTTACTAAAACAAGACCAAAACGCGTGTTTAATATCATTTGTTTGGAATTATGCGTGGTTTTTGTGTTTAATGTGTTTTCAGAGTCAACCGGATGAACATTGAAGAAAACATGGGATTGCACGGGTTTTATCAAGGAAAAAGACTAAAGACGAAGTCTATTGTCCAAGAGATGCAAAAGATTTGAAGTCAATGGGCCTATTTGAAGATTTATGAAGAAAATGACCAAAGATGGAAGATTGACATATGTCGAAGAAACTCAAGTCTATTAAACGAAGAAATTAAAAGACGAGTTGAATTTAATCGTCGACAAATCCCGAATCAGAATCGAAAACGTCAACTTTTCTGAAAAGACGAGAAGACAAGAAGAAAGGGAGAAAGCCCACTCACTAACCAACCACTTAACCTATATAAGGAAATCACCCTCACAATTTTTGGCATCTAGTTTTAGTTTCAGTTATATTTCTCCTAGTTCGTAGGAAACCATCTCCCTTAAGGAGTGGTTTTCATCTCTTTGATTTCTTTCTTTAATCTTGTAAGTTTGATCCTTTCCTTTTGTTTACTGAATCTTAATCATCAATACAAGTTTCCTTTAATCTTTT
Source organism: Glebionis coronaria (assembly GCA_025667525.1). NCBI lineage: Eukaryota > Viridiplantae > Streptophyta > Magnoliopsida > Asterales > Asteraceae > Glebionis > Glebionis coronaria. Next base: position 416,035,322 of record CM046876.1, on the reverse strand, counting down.
CATTCCTCTTGTTCATCATCATCTTTTATTCAAAGTTCTTAAGTTTTTATTTAGTTCAAGCTTGATCTTAAAAAGTTGTTGAATTTGTGTTTTTATGATTGGGATTTGATCCTTGTAGTTAGTAGATGATTTTTGGTTAATTTTGTTAAACCGTTTTGATAATTTAGCTTGATTTGGCTTAAAATTCGTGTCCCATGTTTTAAATAACTGCTACTGTTCTTCATCAAGTTATTCCGAATAGTCGAGTTGCTGTTTCCCTTATTCGGAATATTGGGTTATTCCGAATTGCCATTTCCATTCCCTCTTATTCGGAATATTATTTATTCCGAATAGCTTTCTTATATTTTTCCTTATTCGGAATATTTTGTATATTCCGAACAGGCCTCTTATTCCGCATGGTAACTACATTCCGAATTGAGCATTTATTCCGCATTGGCCCATCATTCCGAAAAAGTAAATTTATTCTGCATGGTAGTTTATTCAGCATAGAGCATTTTATTACAAATTGCCAGTTTATTCCGAATAGGGTCAATTATTCCGAATAGACTAACATTCCGAGTAGTCTTCATTATTCCGAATAGGTCTAGTTATTCATCATAAGGTTTTTATTCCGAATTGTCCTACATTCCGAGTAAGCACAAGTATTCCGCATGGTAGTATATTCCGAATAGAGCATATTTTCAGTAAGTTTGTTTCACTGTTTATTTCATCTTAAAGTTTTATTCAAGTAATTGTTTTTGTTTAAATCTTTATTTACTTCATGCATTCACCCTTTTAGTAGATTAGAAAACCAATCCCACTTTTTGTCACCAAGAACAAATCATTCCACTTAGAGCTGTGATCAATTCGAGGGGATTCCGAGAACGAACTTTCAACGAGTAAAATCTCTTGTATCAAATGGCGCCGCTGCCGGCTCTTCTCGTTAAGATCAAAAGTTTTTTATGAGAACTTGGATTTTGGGATCCGTTCCCCGTGAACGTTACTTTTTCATAAAATTTTCAAAAAATCCTAAAAAATATAAAATTTTCAAAAATCCTAAAAATTAAAAAACATAAAAACCAAAAATATTTTTGCTTTGTTTTTGCTTTGTTTGTTCTTTTGCAGGTGCATGCGTACACGCTCCACGTTTTATCCCGAGCCCAAGACTCTCGATAACTTAAACATGGCTGGTGTACAAAACAAAAACAATAACTCACCTCAAAACAATAATAATAAAAACAACAATCCCCCTTTCAACAACAATAATAACAACAACAATGAATCTTTACCGGATAATCGCCCGATGATTGAGCTGCTGCAAGCCCATGTAGATGGCAACACTAATCCAATTGTTATACCCGCGTTTGCAGCCAACAACTTTGAGCTCAAATCAGGCTTTATCCAGATGGTCTCTGCTCAACCATTCTTGGGGCGTACCATTGATGATCCACATGACCACATCAAGAGATTCTTGCAACTCACCAATACGGTCAAATTCAATGGTGTTCCACAAGAGGTAATCCGTTTAGAACTTTTTCCCTTTTCTTTAGAGGGACAAGCCCGGCCCTGGCTTGCTAAGGAACCGCCACAGAGTATTCTTTCGTGGACGGATTTGGAGACCAAGTTTATCAACTACTTTTTCCCACCCTCTCGTACTACCGCTTTGCGGAATGAAATCATTAATTTTGAACAAAAGTACGATGAGTCGTTTAGTGAATCTTGGGACTGTTTCAAAGATCTTTTAAGAAAATGCCGACAACATGGTTTTACCAAAGTGCATCAAATTAACACTTTTTATAATGGTTTAAACATGAATGACCTAGATTCACTAAACAGTGCCTCGGGGGGTAATCTTTTGGCTAAGCCTTCCTCTTCTTCCAATATACCTTATCCATCTAGGTTGAGGAAAGAGAAGCTCAAAAGCAAGGATGATATTCAGGTTTCAAACTTTCTTAAAATGTTCAAACAATTGAATTTCAACATCTCCTTCGCTGAGGCTCTCGCTCACATGCCTAAGTACGCGAAAATGTTTAAAGATCTTCTGAGTGACAAGGAAAAGCTTCTTGATATTGCTAACACCCAACTTAATGAGAATTGCTCTGCAGTGCTCTTAAGGAAATTGCCAACCAAGCTTGGTGATCCGGGTCGTTTCTTAATCCCTTGCAACTTCCCGGGAGTAGAGAATTGCATGGCCCTAGCCGATCTAGGTGCCAGTATTAATCTAATGCCTCTAAGCGTTTGGAAGCAATTATCTCTCCCTGAGCTAGTCCCCACCAAAATGACTTTGGAATTAGCTAACCGTAAGGTTGCTTATCCAGTGGGGATAGCCGAAGACGTCTTTGTAGGAGTCGACAAATTCAATTTTCCTGCCGATTTCGTCGTCGTCGACTACGAGATGGACCCTCGTGTTCCCTTGATCGTGGGTCGTCCATTCCTGAGGACCGGTCGCACTCTCATCGATGTTGAAGCCGGTGAGCTTATCATGAGAGTGGGTGACGATAAAATCGTCTTCAACATGGGAAAGTTGTCTAAACAACCTTATTCATACGAGAGTGTTAATTGTATTGACGTTCTGGATGAGGCTTGTGAAGAACACTTTAATGATGCTTGTAAAAATATTCCTACCTCTCTTCCCAATGTTGAAACCGTTTCCTCTATTGATTCATCACTATCTCTATTTGGAGAAAGTGATTTGTTTTGGAACAATCTTGAAGCCACCATGGGAGATGTGAACTTAGCTAATGATGATTCTCCCACCAATGGGGATGACGACATGCATTTCTTTGAAAACCTTCTCAACGAAGACAATCTTTCTCCACCATCTCCCACGGTTATTGTTATCGATACTCCGACTTTGAAAACGCCTCCCATCGAAAATCCTCTGGATTTAGAACTTAAGGAGTTGCCGCCTCATCTCGAGTACGTGTTCCTTGAAGAAGAGAAAAAGTTGCCCGTCATTATCGCGAAGGACTTGAAAGATGAAGAGAAAACTCGCCTCATCGCCGTGCTTAAAGATCATAAGAAGGCTATTGCTTGGAAAATTTATGATATTCGCGGAATTGATCCTCACTTCTACACACACAAAATTCTCATGGAGGACGACTTTAAGCCCATAATTCAAAGCCAACGAAGGGTGAATCCAAAAATCCATGAAGTCATCAAAACAGAGGTTATCAAACTTCTTGATGCGGGTATGATTTACCTTATTTCGGATTCACCATGGGTTAGTCGAGTCCATTGTGTGCCTAAGAAAGGCGGCATCACCGTTGTGCCCAATGCAAACAACGAGTTGATTCCTACCCGTCTCGTTACTGGGTGGAGAGTTTGTATAGACTACCGCAAACTCAATGATGCCACGAGAAAGGATCATTTCCCTCTACCTTTTATGGACCAAATGCTTGAGCGTTTAGCGGGTAATGAATATTACTGCTTTCTTGATGGTTTCTCTGGTTATTTCCAAATACCCATCGATCCCCAAGATCAAGAGAAGACAACATTCACTTGTCCCTACGGCACATTTGCTTACAAAAGAATGCCTTTTGGCTTATGCAATGCCCCCGGGACTTTCCAAAGGTGCATGTTAGCTATATTCCATGACATTGTTGAACAAACCATGGAAGTCTTCATGGATGATTTCTCGGTCTTCGGGGATTCCTTCTCTTCTTTCCTCGCCAATTTGGAACGTATGCTGAAGCGGTGTGAAGACACTCGCCTTGTTCTGAATTGGGAAAAATGCCATTTCATGGTTAAAGAGGGCATCGTGCTAGGACACAAAATCTCCAAAGCCGGTCTTGAAGTAGACCGTGATAAAGTCGATGTTATCGCTAAGTTGCCTCCACCTTCAACCGTGAAGGGTGTGAGAAGTTTTCTGGGTCATGCGGGCTTCTACCGTCGATTCATCAAAGATTTTTCTCAAATCGCTCGCCCGATGACCCACCTCTTGGAAAAAGATACTCATTTTATCTTCTCCAAAGAGTGTCTTGAAGCCTTCAACTTGCTTAAGGATAAGCTAACTAAGGCACCCATCTTGGTTACCCCTAATTGGGAGCTTCCTTTTGAGTTGATGTGCGATGCTAGTGATTTTGCTATTGGAGCGGTTCTGGGACAAAGAGTGAACAAACACTTCCAACCGATCCATTACGCTAGCAAGACAATGACTGGGGCTCAATTGCATTACACGACAACCGAAAAAGAGCTTTTAGCTGTTGTTTATGCCTTTGAAAAGTTCCGCCCCTATCTTGTCCTTTCCACCATAATCGTTTACACCGATCATTCCGTGTTGAAGTAATTGTTGACAAAGCAAGATTCTAAACCAAGACTTCTTCGATGGGTTTTGCTACTCCAAGAATTTAAAATCGAAATTCGCGATAAAAAAGGAGCTGAAAACCTAGCCGCAGATCATCTCAGTAGACTTGAGGATCCTTACCAGGGGGATCATCCGAAGAAAGAAATCAATGATTCTTTTCCCTTGGAGACCTTAATGTCTATCAACTCGACTGCTGATGAAACCCCGTGGTTTGCGGACATTGCAAACTACTTGGCGGGTGGAATTCTCGTTGACGGGCTACATCCCAGCAAAAGAAGAAATTCTTCAAAGACATTGAGACTTACTTTTGGGATGACCCGTATCTATTCAAGCAATGTGCTGATTTGATTATTCGTCGATGTGTTGATGGACCGGCAGCTTTGGAAATCCTTGATGCTTGCCACAAAGGACCCACCGGTGGTCACTTTGGTCCCAACTACACCGCCAAAAAAGTGTTTGATTCGGGCTTTTATTGGCCCACCATCTATCGTGACGCTCACGATATGGTTAAACGATGTGATGCTTGCCAAAAACAAGGCAAGATCACACATAAAGATGAGATGCCTCAAAATTTCGTACAAGAATGTGAAATCTTTGATGTTTGGGGTATCGACTTTATGGGGCCATTCCCTTCCTCTAAAGGAAACAAATACATCCTTGTAGCCGTTGACTACGTTTCAAAGTGGGTTGAAGCCAAAGCTTTACCTACTAATGATGCAAGGGTGGTATGTAACTTTTTGAAATCGCTGTTCGCTCGATTTGGCGTTCCTCGTGCTATTATCAGTGACCGCGGGACTCATTTTTGCAACAGTCAATTTGCAAGAGTCATGGCTAAGTATGGTGTCAATCACCGTCTTTCCACCGCCTATCATCCCCAAACCAATGGGCAAGCCGAGATATCCAACCGTGGATTGAAGCGAATTTTGGAGCGTACTGTGGGAGAGCACCGTGCCGCGTGGGCCGATAAGTTAGATGATGCTCTGTGGGCTTTCCGTACTGCTTATAAGACCCCGATCGGTTGTACACCTTATCGTCTTGTGTACGGGAAAGCATGCCACCTTCCCATCGAGCTGGAACATAAGGCGCACTGGACCTTGAAGTGGGCTAACCTCGACATCAACAAAGCCGGTGATCATCGCAAGACTCAACTCAAAAAGCTCAACGAACTGAGGAATGAAGCTTATGAGAACTCGCTGATCTACAAAGAGAAGACGAAGATCCTTCATGACGCAAAAATCAAGAACCGAGAGTTCCACGTTGGTGATCAAGTCTTACTTTTTAACTCTCGGTTGAAGATCTTCTCTGGCAAGTTGAAGAGCCGCTGGTCTGGTCCATTCATCATCGCCAAAGTCTTTCCTTATGGGACCATTGAGCTTTCTCAACCGAATGGGCCAAATTTCAAAGTGAATGGCCAGCGTCTGAAGCTATACTTTGGTGAGGACATCTCTCAGGAGATGATTCCATCCCTCACCACGTTCCCCATGAACTAATTTTGGGTCGAGTCAGGCTCGTGACACGGTTATCAAAAACAAGCGCTCCTCGAGAGGCAGCCCGAGTATCTATCCTTTTATGTTTTAACCTCCTAAGTGTCGGGGGACCTCTATAGGTGTTTGTATTTGTGTAGTGATGTGATTACAGGGATGATTTCACTTTTGGCACCTTTGAAGAACCATGCTCCCATGTTATCCGAAATCCGGTTCTATCTCTCAACTATCGTGATTCAATTTTCTTCATACTCACATTTGAAAATGATCACTTTAGTCGTCTCTTCCTTAACTTGAGTTAACCAACGTGCACAATGTCATAAGTGTAGGGGAGACTTTTCCCACATACTTAAACATTGAGGACAATGTTTATCTTAAGTGTAGGGGGGACTTCTATCGAAGTTTTAAGTGGACTTTTCCATGAAAATTCCTTCATTTAACCGGAAAATCATCTTTTTCAACATTTTTCAAATTTTTTAATTAACTTTGGCCATTTAGTTGTAATTTTTAAATTTTTATCGTTGCTTTCGTATGTATATATCCCGCAAATAAGTCAAAAATATTAATAAAGTGGTCTAGCTAGTTTTGAAATCTTTGACATATTAGGCCCGTTGCGATTATTTTGACTCAACCCGAATAGACTTATCCAGGTTTATTCTAGCTAGTATCCTTAACCATGTAGACCTTAATTGGTTTATTAGGCTAAGTGTCCATGAGTCTCATTACTTGAGATTTTAAATTGTGGAGGATAAGAAATGATAGAGTCAATTATAAGTCGGTATTCTTGCACAAACTCACTTGGTGTAATTATCTGCCTATTCTCCCATCACGTGCTAATAATTTATCTGCAATAAGTAAGGTCGTACGATTTGAAAAGTTACTTAGCTTCTAGCCCAAGATCGTTTAAAAGTTGCTCGGTAATGATAAGAGTTCATAGCCAAGGCATAACTTATGAAGCGGGGCGCGAAGATTGGCGAGTCCGAAAAGGCCCTAACAAGGCATGAGGATTCCATTTTATTGCTAAAGAACCAAAAGTAATGTGAAAAGCATTATTCCCAAAGTCAATATGAAGGATCAAGACTCACGACGAAAAGCAATCAACTCCCATAAAGATGATGGAGAAGTCTATCCGAAAAGACCCTAACAAGGTATGAGGATAAATAGATCCAAGTCCGAAAAGGAGGCGGATCGTTGTATCTCAAAATCCCAATTAGAGATTGAAGAAATAATCATGAAGTCGTGGTCAACAAAGTTGGAGTACCTCTCAAAAGTCTCCAAGTGAAGAAACTCTATGAACGATGAGAAGACCATTATCTCAAGCAAGTCTCTCACGATATGAAGTATGAAGTACATGCCAAATATCGGCCCGAGAAAGGTCTCAAATCGTGAACTGAGTTATGCCAAGATATGAACTTTTTGATATCCCGAGAAGCAGTTTTAAGAGATTTTGTCCTTTAGCTAACTATTTATCAAATCGTCCTACTTTGCTTTCAGCCTAAATAAACTATCGAAATAAGTCCAAAAATGCATCTTCATGATCATTCTAAGACAAAAATAAAATATAAGAGAAACACCTAGGAATAAGGGAGTTTAAGCATATAATTAAGCCATGTGTGTAAGTGTTTGATTTGCTAACTTATAATAACAATGATCTCGTTTTAAGCTTAGTTTGGGGAACGTGAAACTTGAGGATGATAAATCTTCGCAGCACCAAAGCCCTAATGTAAGTCCTTGATCTCTTTGCAAGTTATTTTCTATCCTTTTGTTTACTTTAAAGTTTTAATTTTTCTTAGTACTTTAATTTTTGTTTAGTAGTATTTTAATAAGGCCAAGGTTGATTGATTATGAGAAGATTGTAAATTTGCTTTAACACTAAGCATTGCATGAGGGCATGGCAATGGTTAAGTGTAGGGGATTTGATAGGTGTGAAAACACCCATCCTTTTACCACTTATTTCTTACTAAAACAAGACCAAAACGCGTGTTTAATATCATTTGTTTGGAATTATGCGTGGTTTTTGTGTTTAATGTGTTTTCAGAGTCAACCGGATGAACATTGAAGAAAGCATGGGATTGCACGGGTTTTATCAAGGAAAAAGACTAAAGACTATGTCTATTGTCCAAGAGATGCAAAAGATTTGAAGTCAATGGGCCTATTTGAAGATTTATCGAAGAAAAGGACCAAAGATGGAAGATTGACATATGTCGAAGAAACTCAAGTCTATTAAACGAAGAAATTAAAAGACGAGTTGAATTTAATCGTCGACAAATCCCAAATCAGAATCGAAAACGTCAACTTTTCTGAAAAGACGATAAGACAAGAAGAAAGGGAGAAAGCCCACTCACCAACCAACCACTTAACCTATATAAGGAAATCACCCTCACAATTTTTGGCATCTAGTTTTAGTTTCAGTTATATTTCTCCTAGTTCGTAGGAAACCATCTCCCTTAAGGAGTGGTTTTCATCTCTTTGATTTCTTTCTTTAATCTTGTAAGTTTGATCCTTTCCTTTTGTTTACTGAATCTTAATCATCAATACAAGTTTCCTTTAATCTTTTCATTCCTCTTGTTCATCATCATCTTTTATTCAAAGTTCTTAAGTTTTTATTTAGTTCAAGCTTGATCTTAAAAAGTTGTTGAATTTGTGTTTTTATGATTGGGATTTGATCCTTGTAGTTAGTAGATGATTTGTGGTTAATTTGGTTAAACCGTTTTGATTATTTAGCTTGATTTGGCTTAAAATTCGTGTCCCCTGTTTTAAATAACTGCTACTGTTCTTCATCAAGTTATTCCGAATAGTCGAGTTGTTGTTTCCCTTATTCGGAATATTGGGTTATTCCGAATTGCCATTTCCATTCCCTCTTATTCGGAATATTATTTATTCCGAATAGCTTTCTTAGATTTTTCCTTATTCGGAATATTTTTATATTCTGAACAGGCCTCTTATTCCGCATGGTAACTACATTCCGAATTGAGCATTTATTCCGCATTGGCCCATCATTCCGAATAAGTAAATTTATTCCGCATGGTAGTTTATTCAGCATAGAGCATTTTATTCCGAATTGCCAGTTTATTCCGAATAGGGTCAATTATTCCGAATAGACTAACATTCCGAGTAGTCTTCATTATTCCGAATAGGTCTAGTTATTCAGCATAAGGTTTTTATTCCGAACTGTCCTACATTCCGAGTAAGCACAAGTATTTCGCATGGTAGTATATTCCGAATAGAGCATATTTTCAGTAAGTTTGTTTCACTGTTTATTTCATCTTAAAGTTTTATTCAAGTAATTGTTTTTGTTTAAATCTTTATTTACTTCATGCATTCACCCTTTTAGTAGAATAGAAAACCAATCCCACTTTTTGTCACCAAGAACAAATCATTCCACTTAGAGCTGTGATCAATTCGAGGGGATTCCGAGAACGAACTTTCAACGAGTAAAATCTCTTGTATCAACTACCCGCTTTATCAATCGAGAAACAAAAGTTATCAAATAAAGAAATAAATACAAACCACAAGGACGTGTGTCCTCATGGTATGGCTGGTATTGTGCCATAACAACATCTGGTAATTTCATTTCATGTGTATTTTGTACTATACTACTAGACCAAAACTAATCTCCTATTCTTTAACATAATAAAACACATTCATTCATTTATATCCTATGGATATAACGTCTAAACTACTACATCAGTTCACCATCGGCATAAATTTTCTTATTTAGTTTTTGAGCACTAGTTTGAAGGTTCATAGTTACAGTATTTGATGTAAGGTTTAGTTCATCACCAACATCATCATGAGCATCTTTTGAAAGGGGATTTAAGGCTGAGATATGAGTATGTAGAGGATTCATAGACTTGGTCAAATCATGGGTGGAATTATTGCATGATGAGTTTGGAAGCTAGGATGGATAAAGAATTATATGATGTTCTTCTTCATCTTTGTAAGGTTTATGTAATTACTTTCTTTGTTTTATTTTTATATTAATTTTGTAAATATGTAATATATGTTTTCATTCTGTAAATCATGATGTAATAGTTGATTTAGAGGTTTGAGACATTGTATATGATTGTTGATGCTTGAAAATATGATGATTAAGCCATAGACATAAAATATTGAGAGGTAATTTGTGATCAGAGGGGAAAACGAAATTATTGGTAACCTTAGTAGGTTATTAGTGTTGGGTTATTGGATATGTTGATGGATAATAATTTGGTGATGGACTCCGGGCGAAAGGTCACGGGGCGATTCCCGGAGAGTAAGTTACGGTCTATTTAGTAAACTAAGACAGAATATGACATGCTACAAAGACGGACTGAAGACTCAAATTATAACCCAGAACTAATGAAAATGGTAAAACTATGGCTTTTAGATGAATTTATGAACAACTAGAATCAATTGGATAGTCCACCATCTTTTACGGTTTGAAAATAGCGGCCGAAACGGTGGAAACGAAGCCGACTGCCTAAAACAGCCAACGTTTCTAAGTGAGGAAAGAGATAATTAAGCTATGATAGGCATAATCTATGAATAATTGGATGCATAATCAGTAAATTAAATAAGTTGATAATAATTTTGGTGGAAAGAATAGACCTAGATGATCTACGGTTTAGGAGATATGATCTAATTAGCAAGACACGTGGCAAAATTTTTAATAAACGAGTTATATTGAAATAACATAAAATGTGCTGATTTTTATAAAAACCGAAGTGGTAAGACCCACTTGTCGGGAATCTTAGACTGATTCATATATTTATTATTGGAAAACCCGATATCCGACCAATGTGAAATATTAAGTGGACATTGTTTGGAGGCGTTTTAGAACCCGAAAGCCACAATAGCACAACATACACTTATAATGGCTATTGGGTCATTATTAAGCCTGATGTTAATAAATTAAGTGGAGTCTAATACTGATTTTAAAAGGGACTAAGTTCTAAAAATGTGCAATGGTCCACTAATTTGCTTGAATGGGCTTAATGGTCATAATAGGATAATACATGGTAAATTATTATCAAAAGTCTTATGAAAGGTTTATAAAACTTATACAATGTCCAAAATCTACTCAAAGATACTATTTACACATTATAACATGATTTATATCACGTTTCGAACCTAACACGCATCTCGTCATAATAGGTCTCGTTGGGTCAAATGTCTACCGTGGGGCATCTTGCTCTCGATCAAACGATTGATTATTATATTGTGAAGTTATGTGTCGAATATTAGCCATTTTGTTATCGATCAACGTGCGATCGTTATTTCGTGTGTCGAAAATTGGGCATATCGTCCTCGGCAAACGTATAATAGCTATATCAGGTGAGTTCATAACATCACTTTTACTACTCTATATGTTTATATAAGCCCGCGAGGGGGAATACATGCTCTTGGTATAAAAATATATGATTGTTTATGTATATGCTTTTGAAAGAATACATGACTATGAATAATCTTACGTTGTTGAATATATGCTTTGAATGAATACAAGCCGTTGTAAATAAAAGTAAAGATGTTTGATTGAACGCTTTTGGAAAATGAACATAAGTGTTGATTGTATAGGTAATGAGCCACTATCAGTAAGGCTAAGTTGTGTATTGCCACTGAAAAAAGTCCCTATGAATCATGAAGCATTAACTACTTGTGATGGGTAGGCTCTCGTACAGACGAATGGATCCATTGAGAATGATGACCCCCACTCGGGCAGGTCGCACTTGTGAGTTGGAGGCTCAGCTGGGTGTGTTGTACGTGAGGTATGGGGTATTTGGCAAGATACATGACTAGGTCAAATCTATTGATTAAGGCATCGGTGTCATGAGCTTATCATAATTGTGTGGAAATAGATGTTTTATGTGTTACAATATCGCCAATGGATGAGATTCTTGTGTTCAAAAGCTTTATGGTTTATTGAAAAACCCATTATTGTTTATTTAAAAACTTATGAATTCACTCAACCATTGTGTTGACATTTTAGAATGTATTCTCAGGTGTAAAGGTTTAAGAACAGCTGAAGCATACAGCGCGCGAGATAAAGTAAAGGCAAAACAAACAATTTCCATTTGATACATGTGATAAATCCTTATTTTTATTAAGGTTTGTATAAATTGTTGGGACCTCTTTTTATAGAAATGTGATTTTGTCGAATGGTTTATCTTATAAAACGTCTCTTTTGAGGTCGTTTTCTATGACTATGTGTGATTTGCTATAAAGTAACACCCAATATTGATATTCTGCTGCGTTGTGAAACTGGGGGTGCTACATATTGGTATCAGAGCACTTGTTATAGAGAACTAGGTCGTTTTTAAAACTTGGACTATAACAGCTCCTTTGAAAAATTATTTTGTTGCCTTACAATGTATCCACGCGCTCATGCCTCCTAGAAACAAATGATTGGTTGCGATAATGTGATCCTATGTGTATGTAGTAACGATTGTATGTATACGTATGTGTATACTATGGTATTTAAAGGCATTGCGCATGAAGCAATGGTCCTTGCGTGATCATCGTACATTTTATAATGCGGTTTTATATAGAGTTGGCCTCGCCGCCAATCACCTTTCTCGATAATTAATTTATTATCTGAGTAAGAGTATGGAACTCGTTTGATACTTTGGGTACGTATCTATTGTTTCGTAATCGATCACATATCGACTAATTTGAACTCAATTATTATTATCGCATCGTGATGTGCCGTTTTAGGACATCTCCTTTCGAAACATAATTGATTATTTTGTTATTCGTATTTCTGTTAGTCCTTATGATTTTGAAGAATCATTTCTCCGAGGAGAACACTTCTACATAATGTAACATTTAATTTGATTGTGTATGATTATGTTTTATTGGCGAAAAGGAGGATGCCTTTGTTGGAACTAAAATATATATACCCAAATAAACTATATAGTTTGGGTATAACAAAGATATGCTCATAGTAGTCATTAGTTGAGAAACTTAATACTTTCTATTTAAATGAAATGGGACATTTAAATATAAAGATTTTAAATCGCCCAACTATGTGTTGTTTAAGGTTCTCTTATTGAAATGGATTGGGACATTTGAATAAGAAATTTTTAAACCATTGGACCTTAGATTGTTTGTGTTTTCTTTATTCAGATGGAATGGGACGTTTGAATACGGAAATCATGAAGTAAGTTTGTTGACACCTTGTACTTGACGTGGCATGTGATTTGGTTATAATATCGTGTTTTATGATGGTATTACCTGAGTAGGATGATTTATAATCGTCTTGTTGAAATAAATTGGGACGCCTTTTTATTTGAACAAAAAAGTTATAAGTTCCCTAATAAGTGTGAAAACACTTATCCTTTTACCACTTAAAATAAGTAAAAACGAGACCAAAACGTGTGTTTAATGTCGTAAAATTTAGAATTACGCGTGGTTTGTGTTTTTGTTGTGTTTTAGGACCAAAAGATGAAAAAGGAAGAAAACACGGGATTTCACGGGCTTTTATCGAATATATAGGCAAAATACAGTTCAAAAGATAAAAAGTGCAAAAGAACGGAAGTCAAATGCCTATTCTGAAGATTATTAAAGAAAAAGAACAAAGACGGAAGTTTAACAAGTCGAAGAACCAAGTCTAATAGAAGAAGAAATTAGAAGACGGGTTCAGTTTTATTTATTGACGAATCGCAAGACAAAGTCGAGAATGAAGAATTTATTGTCAAGACGAGAAGACTAAAGAAAAGAAGGAGCAACATCACCAACCACTCCCCACCTATATATAAACTCATTTCCTTCATTTGGAAGAGTTAGTTTTTCATAAGTTAGTTTTAAGTTTTCATTAGTAGTTTTCATTATGTAATTAGGAGTAGAATAATTCTCTCATTTTTCCTTAAAGCTTTTCATCTTTCTAACTCTTAATCTGTCTTTAATCTTCCATTGTTAAACCTTTAATCTTAATCTTTTCATTAAGCTTTTCATCATTCTCATTCTACCTTTCTTGTTTAAATTGTGTTTGAATTGGTCAATCATCTTTTAGTTTATTTGTGTTTATTGCTTATTTGATTGAGTTGCTTATTTCTTGATTTTATTATTTTTGATGTGGTTAATTTTTATATCTTATTGATCTTATTGCTTATTTTATGTTTTAGCTTTTTATTTGAGTGGATTTGTTAGCTTAATGTTTTTAGATTATATCTTATTTTTTTTGCTTATTAGGTGCTTATTAGAGTCTAATTCGTGTTTTGTTTGGCTTATTTTATAAATTAGTTTTGCTTATTTTATCTTATTTGCTTTAATTAGCTTTTTCTTATTTTTCTATTTTAAATTACAAACTCTTATTCCGAATTCTAGCAAACCAACATTCCAACATTGGGACTATTCATATTCTAATTCTTTTAAACATTGCTAGATTCCTACTTTTGTAACACAATTGAGATTCCGACTTTAGCACATGTTGTAATATTCTGACAATTGCAACATATAATATTCCGACTTTAAGACTTTTATTTTATTCCGATTTTTAAACAGTATTAGTTTTAAAGTTATTCCGACATTTGATTTTTTACGTTATTCTGATTTTTGTTATTTTTAGTTATTCCGACTTTTGTTTTTGTTTTATTATTCCGATTTTTTTTACTTTTATTCCGAATTTATATTTTAATTTTATTCCGAATTTTATTTTTACCATTTATTTTTACGTTTATTTTCTTTATTAGTAGCTATAGATAACCAAACTTTCTTTTGTTCACCAAAAACGACTAAGTCTAGCTTTGAACCAGAGATCAATTCGATAAGACACAAATACAAGAACATCTTTTCATATCAAAAGTCAGTTATTAAAATGGCACCGCTACTGACTCTTTTTGTAAAGATTAACGGTTTTTTTTTAGACGAGTTGGATTTTGGGATCCGTTCACTTGTGAACGTTATTTTTCTTGCAAATTTCAAAATTTCAAAATTTCAAAAATCCATAAAAAATCAAAAATTTCAAAAAAACTAAAAACATTTCAAAAATCATAAAAAGCAATTCTTTCCTAAGTTTTGCACCAAAAATATTTCTTTTTACATTAACTTTGTTTCTTCTTCTATTTCTTGTGTATATTTTTCTTTTGTAGGTGTATGCGTACTCGTGCGCGCAAGAGGAAAACCACTCAAGCTGATATCGAGACTCGTGCTATTGACACCATGGATAACAGACCAATGATCGAGCTCTTGCAATCATACGTTGAAGGCAATGACGATGGTATTGTGGTGCCAGATATTGGAGCTAACAACTTTGAGCTCAAAACCGGTTTTATTTAGATGGTTTATGCTACACCTTTCTTGGGCCGCACTCATGATGATCCTCACGATCACATCTGGAGGTTTTTACTTTTAACTAATACTATGAAATACAATGAGGTCTCACAAGAGGCATTCGTTTGCTCCTCTTTCCTTTCTCTCTCGAGGGACAAGCCCGGATTTGGCTTGATAAGGAACCACACTAAAGTATTGCCACATGGGCGGACTTAGAGACTAAATTCATAAACTACTTCTTTCCACCCCCACGTACTACCGCTTTGCGGAATGATATAATTAACTTTGAACAAAAGTACGGTGAGACGTTTAGTGAATCTTGGGATCGTTTTAAGGAACTTTTGAGAAAGTGTCCACAACACGGTTTTACTAAAGTGCATCAATTAATACTTTTTACAATGGATTAAGTTTAAGTGACCAAGATTTACTAAATAGTGCTTCGGGGGGTAACATTCTAATTAAAACAACACAAGTCGCTTGGTTTATAATTGAAAACAAGGCCAAAGTTCAAACTAAAAGTGTAAGGGATAATATGGCTAGTACTAGTGATAGTAAGACTAACAATCAAATTAAATCGCTTACTTCCATAGTGACAAAACTTGCTTTACATGTTTAAAACACACCCATTACACACGTGAATGCCCTTAATGCGACTTGTGAAACATGTGGTGGGCCACACTCGTTCGTTAACTGTGATAAGGTTTATGATCAATCTCAAGGGGAAGTGTATGCTTATAACACCCCTGAGAGGGTTCATTTCAAGCCGAATGTCGATGTTAACCATCTGTCCTATAATTCGACTAACTATTTGGCTCCACTCGGTTTTCAACAAAGACCACCCCCACCCAACCAAAACAACCAAGGTCCGACAAGACCTACTTTTCAAGGAAATGCAAATGTGCGGGGCTATAATGCCAATCAAGGAAATTATCAAGTGCAAAATTAAGGCTATCCAAACCAATATTTTAATCCTCAATGTTTTCCATCACACAACCAATACCCAAACTAAGGTTTTCCAAAACAAGGGTTCAATGTACCTAATCCATAAATGGACTAAAGATTTCGGAGCAAGATAAGAAATTAAAGGAAATGCAAGAGTCCACGGATAGGATATTCGTTCAAATGTTTCAAGCCCTTCATCCCCAAGGTGATCTTCCTTCAACAACCAAACCCAATCATAAAGCTAATGTGAGTGCAATTACTACACGCAGTGGAGCAACTTTAGTAGGACCTTCTATCCCTCCCCCAGTTACTTCAGTTTCACCTTCCCCACCCCAGTGACTCCTCCTACTACCACGCCTAGTACTAGTTCTCCATTACCGTCTGCACCTCTTCCTGAAGTTGTACACAAGAAAAAACCTTCACCCTCTCCACCTTCACCTTCTCAAACTTCGCATTTTCAACATACACTTCCTAAACCCAATATTCCTTATCCTTCTCGGTTAGACAAGTGCAGAGTTCTCACTAAGAATGATTCTCAAGTTTCTTCCTTTTTGAAGATGATCTCACAAATGAACTTTAACATTAGCCTTCTTGAAGCTCTTGTCCAAATGCCAAAATTTGTTAAAATGTTCAAGGAGTTTCTTAGTAAGAAGGAGAAGATGGTTGAGCTTGTTAATACTCGCTTAGATGAAAATTGTTATGTAGTCCTTCTCAAAGAACTTCCGGAGAAACTTGGAGATCCCGGTCGTTTTGTGTTACTATGTTCATTTTCCCAAATCGAAGATTGTACTGCCTTAGCAGATCTCGGGGCTAGTATCAATTTAGTTCCATCAAGTGTTTAGAAGAAGTTATCATTACCCGATCTTATACCAACCCGTATGACTCTTGAGCTAGCTAATCGAACTCTCGCTTACCCCGTTGGTATTGCTGAATATGTTTTTGTTAAAGTTGGTACTTTCACTTTTCCGGTTGATTTTGTTGTTGTTGATTATGAGATGGTTCCTCGTATTCCGTTAATACTTGGACGCCCATTCTTGTGAATCGGAAAAGCTTTAGTCGATGTTGCCGAAGGTGAGCTAATTCTTAGGGTCAGGAATGATCAACAAGTTTTTAAAATAGGAAAGATTACAAGCAAATCAAATGAAACAGAATCGGCGAACATGATTGATTTGCTTCAAGACGAGCTTGTTACAACTCCTTTGAAAACTACAAATCTTAACGTCAATGATTTTGTACTACACAACAATCCTCTTTTCGAGCCTTTCTATGATAATCCACCTTTTCAAGAACATGTGGAAGATTTTGATGATTCTCTTTCCAATTTGGATGCTCCACCAATTTATGATGATTATGATGATTCTTCTTTCGATTATGAAGATATTCCGATTTATGATGATTTGGATGATGACACTATTTCGAGTGATTCTTCAACTTTTGTGTCTTCTGATGATGTTTTTTCTCCTATCTTTGATGAGGATCCTCCACCAATAACGTTTGATACTACTTTAGAGGATTACTCTTTTGAGGAAGATTTCGACACGTTTCTCAATACTTACTTTCCTAATGAGCATGATTCTCCTACTTTGGATTTCGATTATGGCCTTTACCCTCCTTCGGACTTTAAGAAACCCATTTCAAAGGAAACAAAACCAGACGACACCAACATTTAGAGTACTTATGTTTTGACACCTCTCCTTCCACCTTCTTCGAATGAGATTATGATGTATATGGGCGAATCTTCTTCAAGTTCCACTGAGTGTCTTTCTTATTTTCCCCTAAAGGAAAAGGTGTTCGATCCTGGTATCACAGTTTTTGAGCCATCTCAATATCCATCTGATGAAATAAAAGGAAAGATTTTTGGAATATTCGGAGTTACGCTTTCACCTTACCACACCTTCTACTATCACCGTGCTCACCATTTGTTTAAGGGAACCTCGCCTACTCTACTTTGGCTTGTGCTTTTCACCGTAGGGCTATGCTACTTTTTGGATGAGAACCATGTATTTGACCCCGATGGATTTTCTTCAAGGTTTTCTATGAACTTTTCACCATAGTATTCGGGAACCGAGTCGAGCTAGAGACTCTTGTAATAAATCAAGCATCCTTTAAATTGGCTAGATTCTACCTTTTCCACCCTTTCACCCGTTTTCCATAATAAGTGTAGGAGGAGCCAAGTAGGTGTTTGTTGTTTTGTTGTTTCTTATGATGTGCATGGATTGGAGCTTTCAAAGATCCACGTTTGATGACTTTTGACGACCCGTGATCCCGTGTACCCGTCTTACCGGTTCTATCCTAAACTCTTGTGATTCAATATTTTATCAATAAATGTTGAAATCGGAATCACTTTAGTTGTCTCTTCCTTAGCAAGATTTAAAGAACGTGCACAATGTCCTAAGTGTAGGGGAGTTTACTTCCACATGCTTTAACATTAAGGACAATGTTTATATTAAGTGTAGGGGAGACGTCTATCGAAGTTAATTGGGCTATTCCATGAATATGTCCTCATTTTAACCGGAAAATTATTTTTTTTACACTTTTCAAATTTTTGATCTATTTTGGCCTAGTAGTATTTTCCTTTCTTATCATTATTTTCTTTCATCGTATGTATATATTCTATTTCTAGAATAAAGTCAAAATAAATAAATAAATAAAATGGTTTTAACAAGTTTAGACGTCTTTGATATATTAGGCCCGTCGTGAATATTTTGACTCAACTCGAGTTTACTTATTTGAGTTTATTCTAGCTAGTATCCTTAACCGTATGGACCTTAATTGGGTTGTTAGGTTGAGCATCCACGAGTCTCATTCTTTGAGATTTTAAATTGTGGATAACGAGAAATGATAGAGTCAGTTATAAGTTTTGTATTCTTTCATGAATTTATGTGACTTAATTATAAGCTTTTTCTCCCAG
Organism: Glebionis coronaria; assembly: GCA_025667525.1. Classification (NCBI taxonomy): domain Eukaryota; kingdom Viridiplantae; phylum Streptophyta; class Magnoliopsida; order Asterales; family Asteraceae; genus Glebionis; species Glebionis coronaria. Next base: position 416,016,451 of record CM046876.1, on the reverse strand, counting down.
CACTTATCAACAAATAAATGCAATAAATAAGGTCGTACGATTTGAAAAACAACTTAGCTTCTAGCCTAAGATCGTTTAAAGTTGCTCGAGATTATTTAGAGTTCATAGCCAAGGCATTACTTATTGAAGCGGGATGCGAAGATTGGCGAGTCCAAAAAGGCCCTTACAAGGCATGAGGGCTCCATTTTGTTGCTTAAGATCCAAAATGATGTGAACAGTCATTATTCCAAAATCAGTATGAAGGATCAAGACACACGAAGAAAAACAATTTACTCCCATAAATATCATGGAGAAATCTATCCAAAAAGACCCTAACAAGGTATGAGGATAAATAGACCCAAGTCCGTAAAGGAGGCAGATCGTTGTATATCAAAATCCCAAATAAAGATTGAAGAAAAATGAAGAAGTCGTGGTCCAAGTTTGAAGAATCTCTCAAAAAATTCAAGTGAAGAAATACCACTTATGAAGAGAAGACCATTATTTCAAGAACGTCTCTCAAGATTCGAAGTATGAAGTACATGCCAAATATCGGTCCGAGAAAGGTCTCAAATCGTGAAACGAGTTATGCCAAGATATGAACTTTATGAGATTTCGAGAAGCCGTTTTAAAAGATTTTGTCATTTAGCTAACTATGGATAAAATCGTCCTACTTTATTTTCAGCCTTAATAAATTATCAAAATAAGTCAAAAATGCATCCTTGTGATCATTCAAGACAAAAATAAAATACAAGAGATACACCATATGAATAAGGGGGTCTAAGTGAATAATAAAACCACATGAGTAAGTGTTAGCTTTACTAACTTATAATAACAATGATCTCGTTTTTAAACTTGGTATGAAGAACGTGAAACTTGAGGGTGATAAATATTCATGACACCAAAGCCCTAATTTAAGTCTTTGATTACTTTACAAGTTTCTTCCATCAAACAATTTCAAGTAAATGAATAATGTGAAATTGTATATCTTTTTCTTTTGAGAAATTTTCTATCTTTTTAGTGTCTATAGTGTCGTAGTATGTAATAAGGGTCAAGGTGGGTTAATTGTGAGGAAAATATAAATGTTGCTTTGAAATTAATGCATTGCATGAGGACATTGCAATGGTCAAGTGTAGGAGATTTAATAAGTGTGAAAACACTTATCCTTTTACCACTAAAAACAAGTAAAAACGAGTCCAAAACGTGTGTTTAATGTCGTAAAAGTCGGAATTACGCGTGGTTTGTGTTTTAGGACCAAAAGATGAAAAAATGAAGAAAACACGGGATTTCACGGGCTTTTATCAAAGATAAAGACAAAAGATAAGTCAAAAGATCAAAAGTGAAAAATAACGGAAGTCAAAGGCCTATTCTGAAGATTATTGAAGAAAAAGACCAAAGAAGACTGTTTAACTAGTCGAAGAACCAAATCTAATAAAAGAAGAAATTAGAAGACGGGTTCAGTTTTATTTATCGACGATTCCCAAGACAAAGTCTAGAATGACGAATTTATTATCAAGACGAGAAGACATAAGAAAAAAAGAAGGAGCAACATCACCAACCACTCCCCATCTATATATAAACTCATTCCCTTCATTTGGAAGAGTTAGTTTTTCATAAGTTAGTTTTTAGTTTTCATTAGTAGTTTTCATTATGTAATCAGGAGTAGAATAATTCTCTTATTTTTCCTTTAAGCTTTTCATCTATCAAACTCTTAATCTTTCTTTAATCTTCCATTGTTAAACCTTTAATCATAATCTTTTCATTAATCTCATTCTACCTTTCTTGTTTAAATTGTGTTTGAATTGGTCAATAATCTTTTAGTTTATTTATGTTTATTCCTTATTTGATTGAGTTGCTTATTTCTTGCTTTTATTACTTTTGATGTGGTTAATTTTTATAGCTTTTTGATCTTATTGCTTATTTTATGTTTTATCTTTTTATGTGAATGTGTTGGAAATACGTTTTTCGTATTAAGAAAGTCTCTGTCACTCCAACAATATAGTTATAGGCTCGTAGTATAAGTTTAATTGTTATTTATATTAGCCCGACCCATGAGCATGTTCATGGGCCGGAGGCCCAAGTCCACTAAGGGACTTGGTATATAAACCCCTTTCCACCATGGAAAGGGGTGTTGGTTGTTTCATTTTTACAAGCAATACACATAGATTTCTATCACTTCTCTCTCTACTTTCTCTCACTAGAAAAAAACAACCCTCTTGAAATATCAAAGATTATCACATTTCTACAATTGGTATCAAGAGCTATGGGATGAAATAAAAATTGGTTTTGTGTTGTTCATACTTTTCTGTGTGTTCATGTGTTTTTGATTCATTGTTACCAAAGTTTCAAAAAATTTTCGTGTTTTTGTGGTTCCAAGTGATCTATATTTCTTCTAAATAGTTTTAGTAACGATTTGGAGATATTGGTTTGGCTAGAAACACGAATTCCAAGGTAAAAATCTCTTTTTTCTTGTTGCTTACAAGTCTCGAACTAGTTTTCTGCTACGATCTGATTGTTACGATCGCATAAACCCTGGGGGTTTCTACTTGCGATCCAACATCATGATCATATCTTACGATCTACTTGCGATCAAGTGACTGTGATCCATTACCACGATCAAGGTCACGATCGACGAGTGCGATCAACGAGTACGATCATAGGATACGATCAACGAGTGCGATCATAGGGTACGATCACCAGTGCGATCAACGAGTGCGATCAACGAGTACGATCGAAGAGTGAGATCAACGAGTACGATCAACGAGTGCGATCAAAGAGTACGATCATAGGATACGATCAACGAGTGCGATCATAGGGTACGATCAACGAGTGCGATCATAGGGTACGATCAAAGAGTACGATCAGCAAAAATTTGCAAGACTTAGAGGATTTTTAAACTTTGCATTTCTTTGGAGACATTAACAAAAACACACAACCAAAAGATCATAACATCTTTATGTAAACAACACTAAAACACATAATCTTATTTCATTGCTCGATCATATTTGATAATCTTTTTTCAAGGGATCGTAAGATGAATTCACATTCATACATGCCAACAATGACATTGCTTACTGACCTTTCTATCATTTCGGGTACCGATACCCGTCCACCATTGCTTATCAAAGAGCTTTTTGAAGCATGGCAAGGTCGCATGTTGTCTTATATTATGGGTAGACCTAGTGGGAGACTCATGGTTTAATCCATTGAGCAAGGACCACTTGATTATGGTGTGATAACTGTAGATAATGTGACTAGGCCAAAGCTATTTCATGAGCTAACGGAAGCTAACAAAATCATTGCCGATGCGGATGACAAAGCCGTGCAAACCATCAAGCAAGCTCTTCCACCAGATATTTATCGTATGTTAAGCAATTACAAGGTAGCAAAGGAACTTTGCGATCGCTTGACAGTGTTGTTACAAGGGACTTCACTTACCAAATAGGAACGAGAGTGTCAACTCTATGATTTTTTTGATAGGTTCTCATACATTCCCGGGGAAACTCTTCATGACTATTACTGGCGTTTCACTACTTTGATGAATAATTTGAACGTGTATAATCTTACAATCGCTCAGTTTCAAATCAACACCAAGTTTTTGAATACATTACCCCAAGAATAGAGCCAATATGTCACGGATGTTAAATTGATTCAGATTTGCACAAATCAAATCTAGATCAGCTTTATACTTTCTTACAACAACATGAGAAGCATGTTCTCCAGAAACATATGTCTCAGGGATCTTATTCCGAACCACTGGCTTTAATGGCAAATCATCAAACAATGTCATACAACAACACTCCTTATGCTATGTGAAAGCAATCTTATCACAATCCCATGTTCCAGACTCCAAGCTTTCCACAGTATTCGATCTTGCCACAACCACCTACATCTTATCAGCAAGAATACCAGCAACCTGCAATATCATCACAAGGAGACTCACATCATTTACCTTATGCTTCATAACCATATTCATCTTATCAACCTCCAACAAACCCTACCATCGCTTACCAGCAACATGAGGCTCCTCAACCCCATTACTCACATCATGTCAGTACTCCTTCTAATGTGTTCGTAGCTCAACCAACACCAGTATTCTATTATGATGATGAGATTCTAGTCCCTGAGTTTCGACAAGGGGATAATCCTACTGATATACTTGCTCAAATGTCTTCTTACACCACTCAAGCGTTGAACAAAAGAGGTTACAGAGGACCATCTCTAACAAACAATCAGTTGAGTAATTCTTCTAACTCTCGTCAATAAGCTACAATCCAAGATGGCAGAGTTACTGTGCAACCACTTTAGGGGAGACAATGTTTATCCAATGCTGGTGTACGTCCATTAAACACTACAACAAGGGGAAATAACACTGGCAAAATGAAGATGATCATTTGTTATAACTGCAAAGGGGAAGGACACATGGCTAGGGAGTGCAAGCAACCTAAGAGGAATAGGGATGGCACATAGTTTCAGGAAAAGATATACTTGGTGAATGCTCAAGCACAAGGTCGAGAGCTCGATGAAAAAGAGTTGGCATTCCTTGCAGATCTAGGAGTTGCGGATACTGAAGGACTCACAGTAGATTCTACCAACAATGCAACATACCAATGCGATGATCTTGATGCATACGATTCAGACTGTGATGATCTCAATACCGCCAAAGCAGCTCTCATGGCAAATCTTTCACTTTATGGAGCTGACACAATCTCTGAGGTACCAAATACTGCAAATGATACTAGTATTGTACCTTATCACGTTGAGCAAGTGTCAGAGTATCCGGAACAGCCTCCGGTGGTTAGTAATTCAAACGAGGAGACAAACAATGATAGCAATATCAATGCAAGCCCTCAGACTTTGAGTGAAACACAACCGGGAGCTATTACGTCTACAAACTCGTTTGCTCAACAAGATATGGTTATGGTGTCTGCATCTTTGCTTGGCCAAATGAACAATGCGGTCCTTGAAACCCTCGGCGTTAATCAGACTTTATCTGCCGAGCTTGCTATGTATAAGGAAAAGGTTAAAACCTTGGAATTAACTCCAGTGACCACTACCTTAACCAATCCTGAATATGATAGGTTTAGGAAAGTCCAAATGGATAATTTGCTAGAAATTGAGAGTTTAAGAGCAAAACTTTTGAACGAACTTAAAGAAAAAGAGTCAGTCGTTAATAATTTTCAAAAACTACAAACGAATTTCGAAATTCTCGAGTCTAAAAGGGTTGAAACGGAAATTAAGGTGTCTAAGAAAGTTAAAAAGACTGAATTTTTGCTTTTAAAACAATACTCTGCTTCACATTTAGTACACTTGTTTCATTCATCTTTTAAGAAATTCACTTTATCGCTTCTTATTGACTTACCACCTAACCCGGGGTATGCAAAGCAAGCATTTCACCACAACCCACGACTTTACGATGCAACCAAGTTAGGAATGGTATTAGATATAATTGTGTTTCCGAATGAATCTGAGAATTTATCACTACATGAAGAGAATCGGTCAAAAATGATTTTTACATATCCTGAGTATGATTATGCAAAGCTTAATGCAGAGAATGCAAAAACGGATCTTATAATTTGCTTTAACATGAAAAAGGAATTTATCCATACACTACCTGATGACGTATAGTCCCCAACCGGGTCATGAACCTGGCCCACGGGTACTACCCGTATCCGGCCCATCACGAATGGGTGGGAATAATGTTATTTGAGCTTATGGGCTTGGATGAACAGTAACCGCACATACGTGTGCGGCCCTCAGCCCGGCATGCCCGGTGCAGGGTTAGACAGAATCATACTCTTACTATGATTAGGATTTATCCCAAAGGAGAGGATATTCACTCACCATAATTGATAACAATCAATATGAATCTGGTATTTATCCTTTCCCTGGGGCCGAAGCATCAGTGACAGCCCATTAGGGTTTCACTGCCTATATAAGGAACCCCCAAGGGTTCTACAAAGGTATTACATTCTACACACTTTCAACTCTCATCCGATTCCTATAACCCTAACCGACTACTTACTCTCACGCCAGAGTCTAATCGTGGGAAACATTCCTACGGTAAGCCTAACGTGTGTTGTTTTAGTGTGCAGGATCCCAACCAGATAATTCACTTGGTGCAGGAGCCGGAGTCCAGCCAACCCGAATATAGCCTAATTCGGGTCTAGCAAGGATCACCCAACTTTTGTATCAAGAAGTTGGCGCCATCCGTGGGACCTTTACACTAAGTTAGAGCAAAATCTCATCTCGATTTCTCAATGACAAAGGGGCATCCGCAAGGAAACCCCAGGAACACAAATCTGGGAATTGGAAGTCCCCAGGGGAAGGGATACTCATTCCCAATCGATTCTCTAGCAACCAAGCTGGCGGACCAAACAACCGAAGTGGTCTTCAGTCCATGGGTATGACAAGCACGTTCTATGTCACCCCACCACCTACTTCGACCTTGGATAACCCTGATCCAAGGAGTGCGCCCAACCCCCCTAACAAGGAGTCGTGCAGACCATCGACTGAGGAAGAAGTAGAGGTCGAACCACTCAGTGAGGAAGATCTCACTCGCGTTCTCACGCAGAAATATGAGAGGATCGTCCCAGGAATCGCATCAAGGTTGAACCTAGGGAGGGACCTCCAATCTAGGCTCAACTTTGGCAACGCCGGACCAGGCACCTCTTCTCAAACTCAAAGCAAGCGAAGGACACGACCTCAGGAGCGAAACCACTTTGTGGAAACTCCCCAACCCGGGAATGTGTTCGAACGCATAGGGGATCGTCTCATGCAGGAACTAATACAATCCCTCGAGGAGGAAGAGAGGTCCGACGGTTCACCCGAACGACCAGATCTGGAGCTAACCAGAACTAATCGCCGCACAAGCGTGTGGGATAGGATGAATACCGGAAAGAAGGCTCCTGGCTCTTCTCACAAGAGAGGTCCTCACCCAAAGGATGGGGCACCGCCCCCTTCTCCCGGTCCATCAGGAGAGGACTCGGATTACCATCCACCCGAGCGTCGCCGACCTAGGCGTACTCCTCCACTGCCACTAGACAATGAGGAGTACTATGGCGGCCTCTATTATCGAGAGGCGGAAGAAGAAGATCTTTCCCCCCCGTGGTGTGACCCTAATCTCACCCGTCCATGGGTTGAACCCAGGGAAGATCCTTTCACTCTCCGCATACGGAATTACTCCGAGGATACAAAGCATCGCATGTCGGCGTGTGTCAAGACTTATGATGGGACTGGTGATCCGGATGATCACCTAAAGATATTTGACACACAGGATAAAATTGAACGATGGCCCATGCCTATATGGTGCCAAATGTTCAATTGAACCTTGATCGGCAATGCTCGTGATTGGTTTGAGGGACTTCCTCCGCGAAGCATTGATAGCTTCACTGAACTACGTACTGCGTTCAAGAATAATTATACTCAGCGAAAGAAGTATAATAGGGACCCGGTCTCATTGGCAACCGTCAAGCAACGGCCGGGGGAGTCTACGGAGGCCTTCACTGAACGCTTCAATGACGAGTGCACGCGCACAAAGACAATGCCGGAACTTCTGAAAATTTCCGATTATATGCACGCCATAACAGACAGGGAATTAATCAGAAGTCTCAATGACAAACGTCCGGAGAGGTATGAAGACCTTATGGAAAGGGTCAGAAACTTCATAGAGGGAGAAACCACGGTAGCCGCAGCCTATCCTTCAAAAGGAAACAGCTACCGATCGAACGACCAGTCCAGGAGACAGTCGGGCGGTCAAAACAACCAGAGCAGTGGGAGGGGCTCAAACTACATGATCCAAAACAAAGGAGGACGATCGGAGGACAAATTTATCCCTCTAAAGATGTCCTACATGGAGATCTTGCTGACAGAAGGGGCCAATTTCCCAAGACCTCCCCCAATGACGACTCCGTTGGACCGTCGTCAAGGAAATCGCTTTTGCGAATTCCACAACGACAAGGGCCATGGCACGGAGGAATGTATCCAGCTCAAGAAGCACATTGAGTCACTGATCAAGTCAGGCAAACTCAAGCATTTGGTCAAGGATTGGAAGGATGGAAAAGACAACAAGAAGTATGAAAAGAAGGATCCCTAAAAGGACAAACCTTCAACTATATACATGATCCAATCCAGGCAGCGCCGCACAAGGCAGAAAATTAGTCAAAAATTTTCACGCGGCAGAGAAATCTCATTCCCTCCCATCACGACAAGTGATGTGATTGATGCGCCTCTCACTATTGAGATAAGCATTGGAACACACAATGTCCGTCGTATGTATATGGATGGAGGGTCATCAACAGAGTACTATACGAACACTGTTTCGTATAGTTACGACCATAAATAAGAAGCCAATTAGTACCAGCCACGGCGCTGCTCATCGGTTCTACTGGAGACACCATCTGGGCAATGGGACAGCTGCGTCTGCTTGTAACCATTGGGAATGAAGATCATTCCACCACGGCGTGGATGAACTTTATGGTGATACGCTCACACTTTCCATACAATGGGATCATAGGCAGACCAGGTATCCTGGCCATACGGGCAGTACCCTCCACGGCACACGGGATGATTAAATTCCCTGTGGAAGGAGGAATTGTCACTATCTATAACAAAATCATACCAACATCTAAGTGTCATGCCGTGACAACACCGGTTCCACCTGTTTCCCCCAAGGATGGATCGCCACCTCCCAATTGGAAGGAGGCAATCCATCCTGATTATACGGAACAAGAGGTATCCATAGGGGGAACACTCTCGGATAGCGGCAAGAGGGCCATGTGCTCTCTCCTGAAAGCAAACTTAGATGTATTCGCATGGGAGACCAAGCATATGACGAGCGTACCACGTACGATAGCAGAACATAAGCTCAAAATCCGCCAGGGATATCCTCCCGTTAAGCAAAAGAAGCACGGTCAGGCACCCGAACTCAGCCAAGTAATATTGGATGAAGTACAGAAATTGGTGGACGCAGGTATCATGCGCGAGGTATACTACCACGAGTGGTTATCCAACCCAGTAATGGTCAAAAAGCATGATGGGAGCTGGCGCATGTGCGTGGATTTCACGGATCTGAACAAAGCCTGTCCACAGGACTGCTACCCGTTACCGGAGATTGATTGGAAGGTGGAAAGCCTATGTGGATATCCCTTTAAGTGCTTCTTAGATGCATATAAAGGATACCACCAGATCCAGATGGCGGAAGAGGACGCAGAGAAGACGGCGTTCCATACTAGTCAAGGCGTATACTTTTATACAAAAATGCCATTCGGACTAAAAACGTCGGGGCAACGTATCAGCGACTTGTTGACAAAGCCTTCGACTCACAGATAGGCCGCAACCTGGAGGTCTATGTTGATGATTTAGTCATCAAAAGTCACACGGAGGATGCACTTCTCTGAGACGTCCAAGAGACGTTTGACACATTGAGGAGGATTAATATGAAACTAAATCTAAAGAAATGCATGTTTGGGGAAACGGAAGGAATGTTCCTTAGGTATATAATTGATCCAAATGGCATCAAGCCTTGCCCGGAAAAGACGGACGCAGTAATACAATTACCATCCCCTCAGACACGGAAAGAGGTGCAATCCTTAAATGGGAAGTTGGCTGGGCTAAACAGGTTCTTATCAAAGTCCGTACTCCGGTCTACTTTATAAGTAAAACACTACAAGGGCCGGAGTTGAACTATTCTTCCATGGAAAAATTTGTTTTGGCATTAGTGTTTGCTACGAAATGGTTGCGTCGGTACTTTCAGGCGCACCCAATTGTAGTTATTACTGATCAACCAATAAAACAAGTCATCTCTAGACCAGATGTGGCCGGCAAGCTACATAAGTGGAGCATTCAATTGGGAGAACATAACATATCTTATAGACCAAGGACGGCTGTTAAAGGCCAAATCTTGGCAGATTTCTTGATAGAGAAGCCGGATGAGGAGGGACCAATCGTACAACGAGAGGAAACTCCATCAGAACCATGTGTATTATTTACGGACGGATCTTCGTGCACGGATGGATCAGGAGCGGGTCTCATTCTTACGAATCCGGAAGGAATGAAGTTTACGTACGCCCTGCGCTTTGAGTTCACAACCACCAACAATGAGGCAGAATATGAAGCGTTGATTGCGGGTTTAAAAATCACTGCTAGAATGGGAGTCCACAACCTTGAGGCCTACATGGACTCACGGCTTGTCGCGAACCACATTCTGGGGGGATACGTAGCTAAGGAGGATAACATGGTTCGATACTTGGAGAAAGTCAAGTCACTCATTGCGGCTTTCAGCAAGTTTTCCATCAAGCAAGTACCAAGAGGTGAAAACAAGAAGGCGGACGCTCTTAGCAAGATCGCGTCTACAAGTTTCGCCCACTTATCCAAGCAAGTCTTGTGGAAATACTAAAGGAAAAGTCTATAATGGAAGGGGAAGTCGTAGCTATAGTTGAGGAAGATGGGCCAACATGGATGACCCCGATCATCAACTATTTGACTAATGAAACCCTTCCAAACGAGGAAAAGGCGGCACGACGCATCAGAAGGAAGTCGCATCACTTCGAGCTTCGAGAAGGTATTCTGTACAAGCGCTCTTTCTTACAGCCGTGGTTGCGGTGTGTTGGGCCACGCCAGGCTACTTATGTGATCAGTGAGATACATGAAGGGTTATGCGCCATGCACGCGGGTCCTCAATCCGTAGTAGCCCGAGCTCTACGCACAGGATATTATTGGCCTACCATGCATAGGGATGCACGCGGCATGATTCGCAAGTGCAGTGATTGCGAAGTGCACAGACCAGTATCACGACATCCGCAGCAGGAACTTACACCCATTACATCCCCATGGCCATTCTATAAGTGGGGAATCGATATCGCAGGACCTTTTCCTGTAGCTGCGGGGGGAGTTAAGTTCTTGATAGTCGCAATGGACTACTTTACATGCTGGATAGAGGCCAAGGCAGTCAATTCCATCACATGCAAACAAGTTAAAAAGTTTGTTTGGGAGAACATCGTGTGCCATTTTGGCTTACCAGGAGAAATCATCTCGGACAACGGGAAGTAGTTCGCGGATAATCCATTCAAGGACTGGTGTGCAGCATTGAATATCAAACGGCGCTTCGCATCTGTTAAACACCCGCAGACAAATGGTCTTGTGGAGCGAGCAAATAGAAGCTTGGGTGAAGGCATCAAGGCAAGCCTGGAGGAACGAAGTGCCAAATGGGTGGACGAACTGCCACATGTTCTATGGGCACATAGGACTATGATCAAAACAGCCAACGGTGACACCCCATTTACATTGGCCTACGGCACTAAAGCTGTTATACCAACAGAAATAGGAATGCCTACCATCCGCACAGCGGAGGTTAATGTCGTCACGAACGACGAGCAACTCCGGATCAATCTGGATTTGTTGGAGGAAAAAAGGGAGATAGCGGCTATCAATGAGGCCAAGTCCAAGGCACGGATGAAGGCTTATTATGACGCCAAGGTTAAAGGTGTTTCTTTTCGAACGGGAGATTATGTCTGTCGTGCTAACGAGGCAAGTCGAGCGGAGAATACAGGAAAGCTGGGCCCTAAGTGGGAAGGAACGTATGAGGTCACGGAAGCCTTAGGACGGGGCGCGTACAAGTTACGTGACATGGATGGCCGCGACCTGGAACGCATATGAAATATCTGCAATCTTAAAAGGTGCTATCTTTGAAAGCTACGGCTTCCGCATGGATACTTCGCTATATCTGGCTTCAATGAAGATGCATGTGTTCTCTTTGTTTTGTTTTTTTATGCTTTCTAGGTTCCTTTTGTTTTTAGGATTTCCCATTCGTGTTGAAACAAAAAATGTAAACGTTCTAATAAAATGTCGTGGTCCCTAGCTAGTTCCACGACTCGTTTTTATGCAAATTGTTTTTATTCTTTAGATTCTATTATTGTCGTATGGATTTAGTTGTTATTAATATAATGTGCCATTTCTTGTTCATATGCATTCATTCAATAACCGTACATGTACTATACGCCTCCAGGCGGGGTAAGAGGATTAAGTGAACATAATAATTTAACTTGTCACATAAGAGGGATGCAACCCCAGTGACGCGGATCATGTATCCTTACTAGACACCTTACTCACGAGACGTTGTGATATGTTTCCATATGCCGCGCTCACGTAGTGCTTTTCATGGTAAAGACGCACGCCGCACGTCTAGTAAAATATAGACTTGGTTTTATTCTAGGTAAGACGTAACACGTCATGCGACGCAGATACATGATATTTAAAAAAGAATATAAACAAGTTTCCAAATTATCAAAATTGCCGTACCTACCACGGACTTATACATATTATGCCAAATGTTTACAATCATAAAATGCCGTGGACATCTATGAATGAATATTTAGGTTACAAACCAAATTATCCAAGAGTTATAACAAATTAAGGAGCACCCTACATGGGGGGGGGGGGGGGAGAAACCTAACTATCTCCCATTGCTCCTCAGCCAGACAGGGCAATATATCACCACATTCCTTCCGCCCCAAAGCTTGAGCCGTATTCAACTCCAGCACCTCGCTTAATGGTTGTTCACCAACTAGAATTCTGGTAACATCTTCATAAATAAGAAGAGTGAGGTGGCTGGGTGAGGGAGTGAAGGGAGTCCGGGAATGTCCCCCGTCCTGAAAAATGCACTGAGACTTAGTTTCTCCATAATCTCCTTGTTACATGCATCTTTTGTGGCTTCCAGCTCGGCCAAGACGGGGTAGTGGAGATCTCGCATTGTGGCCATAGAAGCAGTCATCTTTTCAGCAGCTCCGGTGTTGAAGAAGGCATGCTTTGTGAAGTTTTGTTTCTTCCTTATTAGCTCTGCGGCCATGACCATTCCTTCATGACGACTGTGGTCGATGCCATTTGACACGAGGTCCGAAAACTGCTGAAAACATTATGGGGCTTCCAACACCTTGGTAACGGCCAGACGCGTCCCGTGACCCACCATCCACCTACGGCCGGCAATGGCTGCTAGTAGTTGGGGGTATAGCACATCATCACGCTCGGAGATAAGGGCATTCACTAGCACATCTTTCTGGGTGGACGCCTCCTTCAATTGTTTAGTCACGACCCTCTCATAAGCAAGCTCCTCTTTTAGTTTCTCCCCACCCTGGATCAACGCATGGGCGTCCTCAAGCTTCTTTGTGAGTATGGATACTTGGTCGGAGGAGGACTTAGATGAAGCTTCTGCCGCGGTCACCTATATGTGATAAATCAAGTATTAGAATGATTGCTATTGTGGCATAGTCGTGATGCGGTGCGGATACATACCTTGACTATTGCAGCCTCAAGTTCAGTCTCAAGCTCGGCTACATGTTGGTCATGAGCATTGGCATGGGCTGATTGTTCTTTAACAGTCGCCTCGGCAGTAGCGAGCTGGGATTGGAGGGCGGCAATCTGGGCCTCATTTTATTCAATCATCCTCTCTCTTCGGCCAACCTTCCTCTTCAGAGACTCAACACGCTCTAAAGCCGCCTCAAATCTTACCCTCATGGAAGTGCCCATGGCCATCTGATGAACCAAGGCGTCGTTGTATTCATCCACCAGATCCGCATGGTTTAGTGCATTTACGTCTCGTACCAGCCCAGGTGGGATGCAGTTATTAAGATAATCACGGCACTCCTCGGCCTCTCTCATCCGTGAAGCGGTGGTGATCTTCCAGTCAGGGTTGAAGTGCTTATGAGGGCCGGACACCGGGACCTCCTGGGAAGCTGTAGGGGTACCTTCCTCAAAGGCGGGGCCGGATCTGGTTGCGGCAGTATGTAGCGCAGGTTCTTTCTCCATCTCCTTCTCTTTCCCCTTCTCTTTCCGTGCATCTGGGGGAGGTGCGGTACCACCTTGCTCATCTCTGCAAACAACAATTGGAATAAGTATTAAATATTGTTCGAGGAAAATCATAACTCTTACTTGGATCATGGATATTTTGAATAAACAGATGTGGTAGACTTACACATTAGTCCCTTCTTGTTATGATGTAGTCGAGGGAACTTGAGTGACGGGCTCGGCATGGGTCAGCGGTACGACCGGATCCACAGGTGCAACCCGCACCGTTTCGGAGGCTTGGGTGGTGCTCTCAACAGACTGATAACGGGGGTGGTCCTCGCGTAGTTTTTTGGGTGAGGCATTGTGTTCACCAACCTCAGCCTGAGCAACTCTTCTTACCCGCTTGTTCTTCTTATGAGTGCGCTTAGGGGCGGGATGGGCTTCTTCTTCTTCTTCATCTACTTGTTGCACTTCCTCTTCGTCATCGCCCAACATTTGGCGAAGACTGGAGGTGGTCCTCTCAATGTTGTCACCTTGCTCTTTCCCGTGTGCGGCGGTAGCAGTCTTAGACGGCGAGGTGGGCCCGGCTTCATCTTCAAGCATCATGTTATCACCATCTTCGTTGTCGAAATCCACGGGGGTTCTCAAGAGTGTTGTTTCTTCTTCGTCTGAATGGGGATCCGGTACGGCTGCCAGGGCAACTGTCACGTTCCGGGTATGCTCGAGGAGGGGTAGCTCGTTCTCACGTCTGAGACGTGATCCCTCTGGTATAGGTTTTGGATCACCTTGACGAAGGATTCCAAAGAAGTTCATTTCTGCCAAAATATACAAAGTATATTAGTTATAGCAAATAGGTGTATGTACGTCTTGGATGTGCGGATACCTTCACCATGCCTCCTCCAAAACACAGGATATCTGTAAAACCCGCATGCTTTTACCATGAATAGCACCCTTAAGATCGTACGTACTAGATTAAAACATTCCTATTATAGCATGATTACGATTACGTGTTAGGATTTTACGTATTACGTACGTGTTAGAACACGATAAGTATTTATTACGCACGAACACGCAATAATTATTTGACAATAATTAATCACGAGCATGCGGTCATGAAATCATGAACGTAATTAAATAACGAACTAATATTAGTTACGTATATATATTTATTACGAGCGTGAATAAATATATTAGGTCACGGTAAATACTAAACAGGAACACAAATAAACACGAACGAACACTTAAACAACGAGACACGGAAAACGGTACGGTTACCCCATGTGGGCCCCCCTACCCGCGGCTACACCAACACCATGGGCCAAGCCCATCAATTTTTACAATGAAAGGGAGGTTAAGGTAAAACTTGTTTTCACTTTTCATTTTACAGAAGAAACATTAAAAAACCTAAAAAGTTTTCCTCCCTTATCCTTCTTCCTCTTTGGCCGCCGCATACAACACAAGAAAAGGGGGTGTTCGTTTGAGTTTGATCTTGAATATTATACGTGTGTTCGTGTGTGTTCATCCTCGTTAGATCCACGCATTCGGTATATTCTTTTTAACCCTTTTTCTTTTTGATTTGATCTAATAAAATTAATTAAGAACATGATGTTTTTAAAAACCTAATTAAAACATAAATCAATCATGTAAATGGTTTTGGGTAAATCAAAAAGGATGTTTTTGGGGGGTGTTTGTTTGGCCGGCGCCTAAACCGAACCCTAAGGGGGTCTCGGTTTGGCTAATAAACCACCACCGAGACCATATGGTCCCGGTTTGGTGGTGTGGGTCCCATGGCAGCAGCAAACCAAAGGGAACCCCGAAGTGGTTCGGGGTATGGTGTCGATTTCATGTCCGGTTCATGGTTTCTAGTCAAGATCCGGTTCAGGTTTACGTTAAGATTATTTTTTTATGATCATATGTTAAATTAAATTAATAATAATATGACATGATTAATTTAATAAAACATGACTTAGGTTATATTTAATTATTAGATCATGAAATTATTAACCTAAGTATTTTATATTTTCTAGACTTATAATTAATTAATTATTTAAAAACCATGGTTATAGTTAATTAATTAACATGACTTAGGTTATATTATTAATAAATAATAATACATGTTTTAACCTAAGTGTTTAACTTTATTTAATTAAAAACATGATATATTTTAATTAAATACTTTTAACCTATAGTTTATTTAAATTACACGAAAAAATTAATAAACTATACATTATATCATTATGACTCAGAAAATAATCCGAAAAACACTTAAGCTTATATAGTTAGCTTATTTAACCAGCTTATATCTAAATATGGAAACTTTCTATTTTTAGAAACTTATTTAATTAAGGCAGCTAATCTATTTATGAAAACTTTCTATTTTTAGAAACTTATTTAATTCACGCAGCTAATCTATTTATGGAAACTTTCTATTTTTAGAAACTTATCTATTTTAAGCGGTAATTCTATTTTTGGAAACTTTCAATTTTTGGAAACTTTCTATTTTTGGTAACTTTCTAATTTTGGAAACTTTCTATTTTTGGAAACTTTCTATTTTAGGAAACTTGCTATTTTTGGAAAGTTACTTATTATTACACAGTAAGTATAATAATATATTAAATACCAGAAATACTTAATCAAAATAGACAAAATATAAGATAAACACGGTTTAAGGCTTTAAACAGTAAAACATGATATGAACATATAAAATAAGCTAAGACATGACGTAAAACCAGTTACGTATTTAGTAAGCAGATACTTACTCATGTATGTATTTATGTAGCATTAGTGATACCGAAGTAGGATTCTCCTCAGTTCATCTTCTTCGTTCACTGGACATAAGGTACGGATTCCCGTCCTTTCAGTATGGACATTCTTTCCTTATTAGGATTCCCCATACGCAACCAAATGTTTTCCCGTAGTATAAGTTTATATGTTTGACTTGCTTATGTTTAATTTAGAATACCTATAGCCATATACATGCATGACCAGTTTCACCTAGTTATGGAGGTACCATAACCATAACATTAGAGGCACTGATGTTATGACTTCATCACTGCGGAGTGATTGCTCGTGGCGTCCCTTCAGCTTTTGGCCATATTATTATATTTATCATGTGGGGCGTATGGGTGCATCCTAGTTACATGTTTTCAGCAGATTACTCAGTGTGAATATGGTGTGTGCCTTGCATCCTTCACAAGGAGCTGATCCCTCATACCCAAACCAGTATATTAAATTAGAGGCAGCCCCTCTAATTTGCATGATGAGGTCACCCCTACAAGTATTCATGCACGGTGGATTTTCATGACCTATATTGGCTAATGGTAGAACATGTTAAACAGTTTTTATAAGATAAACAAAAGGCTTTTCAAACTATAAAACCAGTTTTACCAAGACTTAACCAGGTTATTCGGGACTTAGTTTCTTCCGCTGTTATATGTTACATGCTTATCCTATTCATGCTTTATTGTACATCCGTGCACTGAGCGTATTGCTCAGCCGTTTTCTTTTTCTTTGTTCCAAAAACGGTAGGTACTCAGGGACGCTCGTAGACTTTAAACGTACGTGCATATGGACTGGAAGCTTTCTAGCTTTTCTTTACTTTATGCATCATCTTTACTTTGATACACTTGCTATGGACATTGTTTAGTCCTTTCCTTTATAGTACTTATTTTTGTCTGTGATGAGCTTTACTTTTGGACTACCGATGTTTGATTCCGGTATTTTCCTTTTATGGTCATCTAATGTTTAGACATTTTTCCTTGTATGCTTTGATGACACGCCATAATTACGTGTGACATTCCATTATCAAAATGGGGTGTTACAATTATGGTATCAGAGCCAAGGTTTCGACCTGTAGGCTCTCAAAATATGACCTGTGATTAGTGGGTAGTCACTACGGTCTTCCTAGAACTGACTTTTTATGCATACATATATATGTCATTGTCGTAGATTTATGACTAAGTAATGGTTGGTACAGGACTGGCCCTATTTAGTCGCATGTGTTTTATCGAAACTTTTAAATTTGGGACCGACCCATAGGCGTCCCCTCGCCATGTCTTTTATTTTGGGTGAACTTACCATAGGCTTTCACTCTCGAGCATACAAAAGTTTTCATAAAACTGCATCAGGCATTCATACACAAAATTTTCTTGCATAAAATTTTTCTCTTGAAATTTTGGTATAAATTTTTTTTCATATATATATATATTTTATGTTTTGATCCGTTTAATCATATGTTTTATGTTATACTATCAGATGGTTCTCACACGCGAACAAGAACAACTTAATGTTGCAATCCAAGCTTTCCTTCCTCAACTGAGCAACGACATCAGGGCTGAAGTTCAAGCTGCCAACAATCAGCAGCATAATCAGGCACCTCCTCCTCTTCCTCCAGTGACATTGGCAGTATGGCTGGAGAGATTCAACAAGCTCCGTCCTCGAGCTTTTGGGAAAACAGATAGCCCCAGTGATGCTGAAAGCTGGTTGGCTCACATCGACAAGATTTTCAATGCTATGGGTTGTGACCCCGCGTACAAGGCGAGGTTGGCATGCTATCGGTTCGAAGGCGATGTGCTAAATTGGTGGTTAGCGTTGATGTAGTCTGAGGGAGGTGACGAGTGGGTTGCTGGTTTGACTTGGGCTTAGTTCAAGGACAGGGTGATGGAGCAGTTCTTTCCCAAGGCTGAGCAAGACAAGCTCAAGAGGGGTACCATGGGATCCGACAGAGAGCTGGGGAGAATAGCAACGAGTTTATGCAGCGATTTCTTCGCTTAGCTGGTTTCCTTGGTGGGGCAGCAGGTACTCCTGAAGACCAGGCACACCACTTTAGGTGGGCTCTTCTCACATCGGTCGCAAACAATCTGGTGTGTGCTACGTTCAACACTGTAGCACAAGTGGCCGATGTTGCACGTAAGCTGGAGATGCTGCAGGAGAGAGATGAGTTCGGGGAAGCTGAGAGACCCGAAAAGAGGTAAAGATTCGTATTCAAGCGGTGATCAATCCTTATTCTTTCCATATATGTCTAATATTCATCTCTTTAAATGTATCTTCCAGGCAGAAAACTGGGGACCGGTCTCAGCCGGCTACTCAGCAGCAGCCTCATCAGCCCAAGGGAAACGGTCAGACTAACGACCGTTCTGCTACGGATAGGCGTGGCGGTAATGATAATTACCGTCACAATGCTGGACACTCCAACAACAGCAAGTCCTAATACTTACGCAAATTTTCATATGATTTCATGTTATAACTCATATTCTGACACTTTAGCAAAACTTCTACCAGGAACCATGGAAACGGTAGAGACAAGAACCAGAGAGGTTCACAGCCTAGCCGTCCAGCCATCACTGGTATTCAATCTTACGATTATCCGCATTGTCCTTTGCACTCTATTATCATGTCTTATGTAAAATGTTTTATTAGGTTCCCAGCCAGCCAGAGCACCTGCTGGAGGATTTACTCAGCCTCTTTGCTCTACTTGCCACCGTAGGCACCCAGGGCCATGCTTCAAGTGTGGTCTCCCTGACCATATCATGAAGGATTTTCGTAAGGGCGAGATGGAGGGCACATCGGGACATGCTGATTCCAAATCGCCTCCTTCCACTGGGCGTGTCTACACGACATCTCGAGACCAGGCCAACAAGTCTAAAGGTACCATCACTGGAATCTTGTGTATGTATGGTCAAGCTGCATGTGTTCTTTTCGATACGGGTGCTACTCACTCGGTTATTTCTACTGCTTATGCTAAGAACCTCAGGATGCTCCCCATGCCACAAGAGAATAGGCTTACTATTTCCACGCCTTTTAGGGACTCTATATTAATTACTCATGTATACAAGAGTCTTCCCTTAGAAT
This sequence comes from Glebionis coronaria, assembly GCA_025667525.1. Classification (NCBI taxonomy): domain Eukaryota; kingdom Viridiplantae; phylum Streptophyta; class Magnoliopsida; order Asterales; family Asteraceae; genus Glebionis; species Glebionis coronaria. The sequence goes on along the minus strand of CM046876.1, from coordinate 415,996,846 downwards.
TTGATGATAAGGTTCGACGTGTTGACGCACTTCCGTTGGACATGAATGACTTCGACATGATTTTGGGCATGGATTGGCTATCCAAGCATCATGCTACCATAGAATGCCATTCATATCGAGTTATCTTCGGTGATGTTAATGCAAGAGAGTACATTCATTACGGGTTCGTACCCGGACGGTCTGTACAAATCATATCTACCCTGCAAGCGCGTGCACTACTGTCACATGGCTACAAGGGTTATCTAGCTAAGGTTCACGACATGGATGCTGAATCTCCATCAATTCAGGATCAACCAATAGTGTCGGAATTCCAAGATGTTTTTCCAGCAGAACTTCCGGGCATACCACCTGCACGACAAGTGGAATTCAATATCGAGCTTATTCCAGGAGCTGAACCAATGTCCAAGGCTCCTTATCGCATGGCTCCCATAGAGCTGAAGGAGCTGAAGGATCAACTGCAAGAACTTCTAGAACGAGGTTTCATTCGACCGAGCGCATCTCCATGGGGCGCACCGGTCTTAATTGTTAAGAAGAAGGACGGTAGTATGCGTCTTTGCATAGACTATCGCGAGTTCAACAAGATTACTATCCAAAATAGGTATCCACTGCCACGTATAGACGATCTGTTTGACCAACTCTAAGGGGCCAAACACTTCTCCAAGATTGATCTTAGGTCAGGCTACCATGAGCTACGGGTTAAGGAGCAGGACATCGCCAAGACTGCTTTTCGTACCCGCTATGGCCACTACGAGTTTGTAGTTATGCCATTTGGCCTGACAAATGCTCCAGCAGTGTTCATGGATTTGATGAACAGAATCTTCCATAAATTCTGGAAAAGTTCGTCATTGTCTTCATCGATGACATCCTGATTTTCTCAAAGTCCAAGGAGGAACACGAAGACCATCTTCGTACAGTACTACAGATTCTTCGCCAGAAGCAACTGTATGCTAAATTCTCCAAGTGTGAGTTCTGGTTAGACAAGGTGGCATTCTTAGGTCACATTGTATCACCAGAAGGAATCACTATGGATCCAACGAAGGTTGAGGCCATTACTAAGTAGCCGAGGCCGACATCAGCGACGGAAGTCCGCAGTTTCTTAGGCTTAGCTGGCTATTACCGTAGGTTCATGGAGAATTTTCCCGCTTAGCACTACCATTGACCAAACTGATGCGGAAAGGGGAGATATTCGTCTAGACTAAAGAACGAGAGAAGAGCTTTGAAGACCTGAAGCAGAAGCTAGTATCTGCACCTATTCTTACTCTCCCATCTGGTACGGGTGGATTTCAAATCTGCAGTGATGCATCGTGGAAGGGACTTGGCTGTGTTCTCATGCCACATGGGAAAGTGATCGCGTACGCTTCACGGCAGCTTAAGCCTTATGAAGAAAATTACCCCACGCATGACTTGGAACTTGTTGCAGTCATGTTTGCATTGAAGATATGGAGGCACTACCTATATGGAGAATCATGTGACATTTTCACGGACCACAGGAGCTTGAAGTATATCTTCACTCAACGTGAATTGAACATGAGGCAGAGGAGATGGTTAGAGCTGTTGAAGGATTATGACATTAATCTACAGTATCATCCCGGAAAGGCAAATGTAGTAGCAGATGCTCTTAGCAGGATGTTCGGAATGATCAACGGCATTAAAATTAAGGAGGAAATCATAAGAGACTTGGAGCGACTTGACATCGAGATCATGGTACGTGGACAACACGGTTACTGGGCTAATCTTAGAGTAGAACCCGAGTTACTCTCTAAGATCAAGGAAGCTCAGAAAGATGATGGAGAAATCTGGGCGATAGTACAGAATTTGGAGAAACAGACGGAATTCAGAGTAGATGCAGATGGTATCATATGGCAGGGCACGAGACTTTGTGTTCCTGATGACCAAGGACTCCGGAAAGCCTTGTTAGCTGAAGCTCATAGCTCCCCGTTCTCTATACATCCTGGTTCGACTAAGACGTACCACGACATCAAGCAATACTTTTGGTGGAGTGGTATGAAACAGGATGTGGCTACTTACGTCTCCAAATGTCTTACCTACCAGCAAGTTAAGATCGAGCATCAGCGATCTGGCGGTCTCCTTCAACCGTTAGATATTCTAGAGTGGAAGTGGGACAAAATCACCATGGATTTTGTTACTGGTCTTTCGCCTACCAAGAGGAAGCACGATGCAATTTGGGTTATCGTAGATCGATTTACCAAATCAGCTCATTTCTTACTGATCCGCAAGGATGATCCGGTAAGTAAACTCGCCGATACGTATAGAAGATAGATCATGAGACTCCACGGTGCTCCATCCAGCATCGTCTCAGACAGAGATCCTCGTTTCACTTCACGATTTTGGAAGAGTCTGCAGAAAGCTTGGGGTACACAACTTAAGCTTAGCACGGCTTTTCATCCTCAAACGGACGGACAGTCGGAGCGAAAGATTTAGACATTGGAAGACATGTTGAGGTCATGTGCGTTGGAATGGACGGGTGATTGGGACGATTACATCTGTTTGGTGGAGTTTGCATACAACAACAGTTGGCACGCAAGTATCAAGTGTGCTCCTTTTGAGATGTTGTATGGCAGAAAGTGTCGCGCCCTAATATGTTGGGATCAGGTTGGCGAGCGAACACTTGAAGGACCAGAAATCATAGAGATGACCAATGAAAAGATCGCAGTAGCTAAGCAGAAACTTCAGGAAGCACGGTCACGTCAGAAAAGTTACGCCGATAAGCATCGTAGGGACATACATTTTAACGTAGGAGATCACGTCTTCCTTAAGGTTTCACCGGCACGTGGTGTTAGACGCTTCGGGATTAAAGGGAAGCTCAGTCCTCGTTTCATCGGACCGTTTGATATCATTGAACGAGTCGGTGAAGTATCTTACCGGTTAGCGTTACCTCCGCAGCTTTCGCATGTACACAATGTGTTTCATGTGTCCTTACTCAGAGGGTACCAGTATCATCCCCTTCACATAGTTCAGTATCCACTGGAACAGATACGTGAAGATCTCACTTTCATAGAATAACCCGAACGAGTTCTTGACAGACAAGAACGAGTCATGAGAAGGAAGACGATTCCATTCGTCAAAATCCATTGGAGGGATCATACCGAGCGGGAAGCCACTTGGGAAACAGAGGAGTCTATCCGGGCTTCTTACCCTCATTTTATATTTTGAATTCGGGTATGTTCTTATTTTCCAGTTTACCTTATCTATAATCCGGGGACGAATTACTCTTTTTATGGGGGAAGAGTTGTAAAACCCGCATGCTTTTACCATGAATATTACCCTTAAGATCGTACGTACTAGATTAAAACTTTCCTATTATAGCATGATTACGATTACGTGTTAGGATTTTAGGTATTACGTACGTGTTAGAACACGATAAGTATTTATTACGCACGAACACGCAATAATTATTTGACAATAATTAATCACGAGCAAGCGGTCATGAAATCATGAACGTAATTAAATCACGAACTACTATTAATTACGTATATATATTTATTACGAGCGTGAATAAATATATTAGGTCACGGTAAATACTAAACACGAACACAACTAAACACGAACGAACACTTAAACAACGAGACACGGAAAACGGTACGGGTACCCCATGTGGGGCCCCCTACCCGCGGCTACACCAACACCATGGGCCAAGCCCATCAATTTTTACAATGAAAGGGGGGTTAAGGTAAAACTTGTTTTCACTTTTCACTTTACAGAAGAAACATTAAAAACCCTAAAAAGTTTTCCTCCCTTCTCCTTCTTCCTCTTTGGCCGCCGCATACAACACAAGAAAAGGGGGTGTTCGTTTGAGTTTGATCTTGAATATTGTACGTGTGTTCTTGTGTGTTCATCCTCGTTAGATCTACGCATTCGGTATATTCCTTTTAACCCTTTTTCTTTTTGATTTGATCTAATAAAATTAATTAAGAACATGATGTTTTTAAAAACCTTATTAAAAACATAAATCAATCATGTAAATGGTTTTGGGTAAATCAAAAAAGATGTTTTTGGGGGGTGTTTGTTTGGTCGGCGCCTAAACCGAACCCCAAGGGGGTCTCGGTTTGGCTAATAAACCACCACCGAGACCATATGGTCCCGGTTTGGTGGTGTGGGTCCCACGGCAGCAGCAAACCAAAGGGAAACCCGAAGTTGTTCGGGGTATGGTGTCGATTTCATGTCCGGTTCATGGTTTCTAGTCAAGATCCGGTTCACGGTTTGTGTTAAGATTATTTTTTTATGATCATATGTTAAAATTAAATTAATAATAATATGACATGATTAATTTAATAAAACATGACTTAGGTTATATTTAATTATTAGATCATTAAATTATTAACCTAAGTATTTTATATTTTCTAGACTTATAATTAATTAATTATTTAAAAACCATGGTTATAGTTAATTAATTAACATGACTTAGGTTATATTATTAATAAATAATAATACATGTTTTAACCTAAGTATTTAACTTTATTTAATAAAAACATGATATATTTTAATTAAATACTTCTAACCTATAATTTATTTAAATTACATGAAATAATTAATAAACTATACATTATATCATTATGACTTAGAAAATAATCAGAAAAACACTTAAGCTTATATACTTAGCTTATTTAACCAGCTTATATCTAAATATGGAAACTTTCTATTTTTAGAAACTTATTTAATTAAGGCAGCTAATCTATTTATGAAAACTTTCTATTTATAGAAACTTATTTAATTCAGGCAGCTAATCTCTTTATGGAAACTTTCTATTTTTAGAAACTTATCTATTTTAAGCAGTAATTCTATTTTTGGAAACTTTCTATTTTTGGTAAGTTTCTATTTTTGGAAACTTCCTTTTTTGGAAACTTTCTATTTTAGGAAACCTGCTTATTTTGGAAAGTTACTTATTATTACATAGTAAGTATAATAATACATGAAATACCAGAAATACTTAATCAGAATAGACAGAATATAAGATAAACACAGTTTAAGGCTTTAAATAGTAAAACATGATATGAACATATAAAATAAGCTAAGACATGACGTAAAACCAGTTACGTATTTAGTAAGCAGATACTTACTCATGTACGTATTTATGTAGCATTAGTGATACCGAAGTAGGATTCTCCTCAGTTCATCTTCTTCGTTCACTGGACATAAGGTACGGATTTTCGTCCTTTCAGTATGGACATTCTTTCCTTATTAGGATTCCCCGTATGCAGCCAAATGTTTTCCCGTAGTATAAGTTTATATGTTTGACTTGCTTATGTTTAATTTAGAATACCTATAGCCATATACATGTAATACAAAGCTTTTGGCCAGTATAAAAATATTAGTTCTTTATCGTTGTCTAATCGAATTAATTTCCGGTTTAAGTGCGACTCAGCTGTCTTTGGTGGAAACAAAAGTTGTGTCGTTGTAGTAAAATTAAAGGTGCAAAAACTTTTTAAATAAATGGTAGTAAAATAAATCTAAATCTAATTGAAAATAAGTGGCGAGAAATTAAAAGCGTGACGAAAAGTAAAAGACACTAAAAGTAAATAACGCAAACTTAAAACTATCCTAAAGGCAAACTTAAAACGCAACTAAAACTTAAACTAAGGCAAGGCTTAAAATAAATCTAAGGTAAGTAAACTTAAAGTGCGACTAAGGAAAAAGGCGGGAAAAGTAAAGCTTAAAAATTCAAACTTAAAAACAGAAACAGAAACTTAAAATAACCTGAAAACAGCTCATTCGGAATAAACCTTTGTTCGGAATAATCACTCGTTCGGAATGTCACCTTCGTTCGGAATAATTCTTCTTCACTCGGAATATTTACCTCATGTGGAATAAATGTTTCATACGGAATAATCAAAACAAAACCTTCATTCGGAATAACACACTCATCCGGAATAATTGCTTATTCGGAATAAGTTCTTCATGCGGAATATGCTTGGTTCGGAATATAGTGGCTCATTCGGAAGAATTGTTCATCCGGAATAACAAGCCTTCATCCGGAATGTATTGATCCGGAATAAGTTGCTGATTCGGAATATCACTCTTATTCGGAATAATCCCTTTATTCGGAATATTGCACTGATCCGGAATTGTCTTTTATTCGGAATATCGGCTTTATTCGGAATATTCACAACAACTCCTTCGTTCGGAATGTATTGCTGATCCGGAATGATTGCCTTGATTCGGAATATTCTAGACCAACTCCTTTATCCGGAATAAACTACCTGATCCGGAATAATCAACAAAAATACTCCATCTGGAATAATTGTACTTGGTTCGGAATAACCTGGAAATGAACAGTAGCGAAGAACACGGGGAAAGGAAAAAGCTACGGATCTAATTAAAACTAATCAAAATCAACCAAGAGATTAAACAAGACTAACCAAAAATGATCAACTAATGAATACCAATCAAACCAAATCAATAACACTAACAATAATAATCAAAATAATCAAAACCCACTTAATCAATTTAATAAAAACTCAATAACATGAACATAAATAATAAGCATAAAGATTAAAGATTAACAAGAAAGGAAGATAAGAGATTAACAAGAAAAGTAAAGATTCAATAACATGAAAAAGAAACTTACTTGAATTAAAAGGTGCAAGGTAATTAAATTTGACAATTAAGTAAATGACATGTATTTAAATGTGCAAAAATTAAAGGTGGAAGACTAATTGTCACACTTAGCCAACAAAAATGAAATGAAATCACTAATGATCTATTTATAGGGGATTAGGGAGGTGCCTAGTGGAAGCTTCCTCCCCTCTTTCTTCTTTCTTTATTTATCGTTTAGTCCTTGTCTTCTTAATTCTTCGACTTTAACGACTTTGTCTCGGGATTCCTTAACTCGTCTTGTAATTTCTTCAATAAATTAGACTTGAGTTCTTCGGATTTTAGTAAACTTCCGTCTTTCGACTTTTTCTTCGATAAATATTCAGAATTGTTCTTGGACTTCCGTTCTTTTTGCACTCTTGATTTCTTGACTTCGTCTTTTGTCTATTTCTTCGATACAAGCCCGTGAATGCCCGTGTTTTCTCCCCTTTTCACATTTTCTTCCTAAATCACAACAAAAACACAAACCACGCATTTCCAACATTTACGACATAAAATACACGTTTTGGCCAGGTTATCATTGTAATTAAGTGGTAAAAGGATGGGTGTTTACACACCTATCAAATCCCCTACACTTGACCATTGCAATGTCCTCATTCAATGTATTAGTTACAAAGCACGTTTTACATTTCCCATCATAATCAATCCATATTGGCCTTTATTAAAGAGATAGAAAATTATAAACATTCAAAGGAAGAAAGTAAGTAAAGAAAGCAAAGACATACCTTAGGGTTTTGGAAATGTCATGAATGATCATCATCCTCAAGTTTTCACGTTCTCCATACCAAGCTTAAAAACGAGATCATTGTCATTATAAGTTAGCAAACTAACATGAACTCATGTGGGCCATTTATTTACTTAGACTCCCTTATTCCTAGGTGTATCTCTTATATTTTATTATTGTCTTGAATGATCACGAGGATGCATTGTTGACTTATTTTGATAGTTATTTAGGCTGAAAATAAAGTGGGACGATCTAATCAATAGTTAGCTAAAGGACAAAATCTTTTAAAACTGCTTCTCGGGACCTCATAAAGTTCATATCTTGGCATAACTCGCTTCGAGATTTGAGACCTTTCTCAGACCGATATTTGGTAGCGACTTCATACTTCAAATCTTGAGAGACGTTCATGAAATAATGGCCTTCTCTTCATAATAGAAATTTCTTCACTTGAAGTTTTGAGAGATTCTTCATCTTTGGACCACGACTTCTTCATTTTTCTCCAATCTTTATTTTGGACTTTGATAGACAACGATCCGCCTCCTTTTAGGACTTGGATCTATTTATCCTCATACCTTGTTAGGGCCTTTTTGGATAGACTTCTCCATGATCTTGACGGGAGTTTTTGCTTTTCGTCGTGTGTCTTGATCCTTCATATTGATTTTTGATAAATGATTCTTCACATCACTTGGGATCTTTAGCAACAAAATGTAGCCCTAACGCCTTGTTAGGACCTTTTTGGACTCGCCAATCTTCGCATCCCGCTTCAATAAGTTATGCCTTGGCTATGAACTCTAATCCATACCGAGCAACTTTTAAACGATCTTGGGCTAGAAGCTAAGTAACTTTTCAAATCGTACAACCTTATTTATTGTAGATAAATTTATTAACAAGCGATGGGAGAATAGGCTTATAATAAACTCACATAAATTCATGAAAGAATACCAAACTTATAATTGACTTTATCATCTCTCGTTCTCCATAATTTAAAATCTCAAGGAATGAGACTCGTGGATGCTTAGCCTATTAAATCAAAGTTTTAGGTTTTCGAGTCGTCTATAGGATCTTGCAAATTCTTAGACTTTTTCATGTTCAGAAATCGCATTTTAAAGTTCCCTTGATAAACAACTCTCTAGGATCAATTATAGGAACTTGCGAAAAGTTCTTGTTCTTAACCCGTGAGAGTTAAGACTTTCGCGTTTTAAAGCTCCCTATATAAAAGCCTAGCAAAACTTGACTTAAACACGTTAAGGATACTAGCTAGAGTAGACTTAGATAAGTAAACCCGGGTTGAGTCAAAAGATTCACAATGTTTGAAAATTAAAACCACTTTATTAAAATTTATTCTAGTAAAGAAAGAAAATAACTATACAAAGGGAAAAACTAATAGGCCAAAATAGATCAAAAATTTTGAAAAATGTCGAAAAATTGATTTTCCGGTTAAAATAAGGACAAATACAAGGAAAAGACCACTTAACTTCGATAGAAGTCCCCCCTACACTTGATATAAACATTGTCCTCAATGTTTAAGCATGTGGGAGTAAACTCCCCTACACTTAGGACATTGTGCACTTTGTTTAAATCTTCCTAAGGAAAGGACAACTAAAGTGATTCCTATTTTAATATTGAAAAATATAAAATAGTGAATCGAAAGGAGTTTAGGATAGAACAGGGAAGACGGGAAACACAGAATCACGGGTCTTCAAAAATCATCAAGAGTGGATCATTGATCGCTCGAATCCCTGAATATGAGAAGAGAGGAAATAGCAAACACCAACGGGTATCCCCTACACTTAGGATAAAGATAGCTAAAAGATAGATACATGGGTTGCCTCCCAAGAAGCGCTTGATTTTTGTTCACCGAGTCGTGAGCCTGACTCGACCTTGATTATCATAGGAAGAAGCATGAAACATATCCACCGGGATCAAAGACATAATTTTCGTCCATCAAATAGCACAAGCTTAAGGCGAATAAGGCAAGTCAAAGAAGAGTAGGCAAGGTTCCCTTAAGCAAAGATGGAGCACGGTGGAAGCAAGGGTGATGGGGTGCAAGCATATCATCATAAGTTCCAAAGATTTTTACTTTTGTTTCATCAGATGGATATTGAGATGGCTGAAGAATATCGATATCGGGGTCGAACACCTTTTCCTTTAGGGGAAAATAGCACTCAGGCGCAGCAGAATTTGAAGATGATCCGCTAAGAAAATGCACAACCTCGTCCTCAGAAGGTGGACAAAAAGGTGTCAAAACATACGTGCTGCGGATGTTGGTGTCGTCCGGTTGCTTCTCCTTTGAAAAAAGTTTCTTCAAATCCGTAGAAGGATTAAGACCATAATCATAACAGTCTAAAGGAGGAGCATAACTCTAATGAGGGAAGTATGTATTAAGAAAAGTAGAGAAGTCTTCCTCAAATGAGTAGTCATCCAAAGTAGGATTAAACATGGTTGGCGGAGGATCTTCATCATGAGAAGAATCACTCGAAAGAGTATCGGCCTCATCAAAATCATCATAAGTGGGCATGTCGGGATACTCGGAAGTAAAATCATCATAATTATCTCCATCGGAACTAGAATCGTCATCATAAGCATCATAGATCGGTGGAGAATCATATATGGGCGAAGGTTCCAAATTGGAGAGAGAATCATCCACATCATCTATAAACAATGGATTATCATTGCAAGAATCGAATAGAGGATTGTTGTAGACGACAAAATCATCGAGCACATTAATCATATTCGCTGATTCTCTTCCATAGGATTTGCTTGTAAGCTTCCCCATTTCAAAAACTTGTGCATCATCCCCGACTCTTAAGATGAGTTCACATTTATCCACATCTATTAAAGCTCTACCGGTTCTCAAAAATGGTCGTCCAAGTATTAATGGAATACGAGGGTCCATTTCATAATCAACAACGACGAAGTCGACCGGAAAAGTGAATGTGCCAACTTTAATGAACACATCTTCGGCAATACCAAGAGGGTATGCGAGAGTGTGATTGGCTAGCTCAAAAGTGATTTTGGTGGGTGTAAGGTCGAGCAATGATAACTTTTTCCAAACGCTAAAAGGCATCAAATTAATACTTGCCCCGAGATCGGCTAAGGCAGTAAATTTGTCGGTTTGGTTAAAAGTACAAGGTAGCATAAAACGACCGGGATCTCCAAGTTTTTCCGGAAGTTCTTTAAGAAGGATTGCAAAGCAATTTTCATTCAAGCGAGTATTAACAAACTCGACCATCTTCTCCTTCTTACTAAGCAATTCCTTAAACATCTTGACAAATTGTGGCATTTGAGCAAGAGCTTCAACGAGGGTAAAGGTGATTTTCATGCCGGCAATCTTTTCCAAAAAGTTAGAGACTTGAATGTCATTCTTAGTCAAAATTCTAGCCTTGTTGAGTCGAGAAGGGTAAGGAATGTTGGGGTTGGGTGGTGGAGGTGTAGAAGGTGAAGTTTGAGATGTTGAAGGTTTCTTCTTGGGTACTTCGTCATGACGAGGCGGAGACGGTAATGGCAAACTAATACTAGGTGTGGGAGTAGTAGGGATAAATGGTGGTGGAGGAGGTGTAGATGGTGTAACTAGGGTTGGGATAGATGGTCCTACTACGGTAACTCCACTACGGGTAGTAATAGCACACACATTCGCTCTCGGATTGGTGACGGTGTTTGAAGGTAGAGAACTCGAAGTAGAGGGTGAGTGGTGGGTAAGAAACTAGCCAGCATATTCTTCAAATCATTCGTTTGATTGTTGAAGGAGGATTGTATATCATTTCAAAGCTTGGATCTAATGTCATTCCCTTGCTTAGTGATATCCCCTTTCAAATTGATAATTTGGCTTTGCAGATTCTTAATTTGCTCTCCTTGGGTTCCCATTAAGGCTTCAACATCTTGATTGATGGGTGGGGCTTGTTGAGCGGGTCGGTGATAAGGATTAGAAGCTCTAGGTGGGATTTGGTTGCTTCTATTGTAATTGTTGTTGGGATTGTGGTTTTGAGGAGAAAAACCGGGTGAAAGGTAGTTGTTTGACCGGTAACTTAGCAAATTTCTATCCCCTTGAGGTCGGGCTTGGTAACTTTCTGGTGAATAATTACCATAAGCCGCATACACGTTTTCCAGATTGCCTTGAGTAGAAGGACAATCAGTGTATGAGTGAGGACCGCCGCATGTCTCACAAGGATTGGCTACCGCTTTAACTTGTTGTTGTTGGTTTGAAGCGATGAGCAAGATATTTTTGTTCATTTCGGCCATCATGCGGGTGAATTCGGTCATATCGGGGTTTGCTGAAGTAGAAGAAACATTGACTCTCGGGTTTTTCTGTTGGGAATAAATTAAGGCCAGATCACTTGAGCGCTGACAAGAACAAAACAAGCGTTGACAGGAACAAAGCAAGCGCTGACAGCTCAAGCGTTGACAAGTTAAAGTCAAGCGTTGACAGATTGAAGACAAACACTGATGGAAGATATAAGCTGTACGTTTATTATATTCTAGAAAACTTCTAGTAAGGATAGAAACGACAATGTATTTTCTATGTTTATCTTTACCTAGAATAGTTGATACGTAGCTTATTGTACAAGGCTTCTTAGTCTATAAAAGAAGGCCTTTAGGTTAATGTTTAATATATCAAGTTATATATAAGTTTTCTTTCGTAAACATCTTTCATTGTAAGCAAGTTCGACATTCATAATCAAAGTGAAAGTTTTGTTTACATCTTGTGTTCTTGTTTAAGTGTTAAATTCCGCATAACACTTAGATTCACAAAGCATATAACAAAGGTTTCTCTACGTGCTATACTTGATCTAATCTCGTATACACAAAGCTAATCGATCTAAGTTTGGGATCAACAAGTATCATAAGCAGGAATTTCCCCCAGCCTGGAAGTACCTCATTCACATCCTCCTTTAATGTTTGAGTCCCAAATGTACTGCACACAATGAGATCAATAGATCCATTGCCAGTGCTATTGTGTGCATTGCAACAGGGCAAAAATATAACTATTCTAAAATGATTTTTGAAGGGATGTGTAAAAATAAGGGGACAAAAATGACTTTAGCTTATCCCCGTTTTCTGCAAATGATTTTTGATGATCAAGGTTATTGTTCAAGGGATCACAATGATTTTTATAAGATCCCTGAACAAAAGAAAGCTATTTTTACAAAGATGAATTCACCACCTCATAGAGACTTACCTTTAACCCCAGCCATGCTTGCTGTTATTGCAGCAGCACAACCCCAACCAGACCCCCAACCTCATATTGACCCTCAACTACAACTTGAACCCATTCCTGAACCTTTACCCTCACCTGAACAAATGCAAATTGACCAAGAACCCTTTGACGCTGACACATTAAATGTTGGCGTTGATGTGCCTATTTCCAACGCTGACACACAACCATCACAGTCCCAAACACCCCTTAACCAACCCACATCTACCCATTCTTCCACACCATCTTCCACACCACCTGAATATAGGCTGATAAAACGCCAAAGGACTACTGGAGTGTTCTCCTCTGGTGGTCCTAGCCATGAAGCAGAGAGAACCACCACCACAAGTGTGGCTGGTGACCTGGATGAGGCTGGGACTATTGGTTCTGGCTTAGATGCTGGCCAAGACAGTCCCACCATCATTAAGTCCTCATCCTTGCCCAATGAACCTGACTTGGGAGGTCAAATCCCCATTTCAGAAGAGGGCAGACTGGAACCAATGACTCTTTTGGAATTGACGGTAGTCTGCATTAGCTTGCAAAAGCAAAATGCAGACTTAGTACAAATTGTCAGCTCACAAGGCCTTGAACTCAAGCAATTGAGGGAGAGGATTGTTGTTTTGGAGAGTGATCATGCTAGGAGGGGTATGGAGGAGTCTTCCAAAGGGGAGGAAGATCAAAGAAATCTGAGTGATAAGGGCAGTCAAGATGGTCAATCAATGGATGTTGCTGAAGCTCTTACAACTTTGAAGGAACAAACAGGTTTTGATACGTCCTTAATCTCTCCAACCAATCTAAATTTATCATTTACAGCTATGTTGAGAGAGGTTACACAAGGCGCTGAGGGAAAATATTTGAGCGTTGACAAGACAAATTTGGACGCTGATAGAAGTATTTTGGGCGCTGATAGAGGAAATTTGGGCGTTGACAGACCTGCACATGAAGGTGATGTATTCCAGTCATCATCTATCATCAAAGAAGTTGCTACTCAGGTATTACCATCTATCTTACCAACCATTGCACCATCAGATAAGGGTAAGGGTAAATTGGTAGAAGAAATTGTTCCAAAGAATGCAGCCCAAGTTGAATTTGATAGAAGATTGGCTGAACAAATGATGGAACACGGTGAAAAGGAAAAGTCACCATTTGTTGTGACTTCTGAAGAAGAAAGTGATGGAGCTAGCTCAGACTCAAGTGTGATGATTATAGAACCAAAAAGGCTTGAGTATGGTGATGAGCTTGCTAGGGAAAAGTTGAGAGACTTAAAATTGCAGGTTGACTTTGAGATGCCAGAGGTGGTTCAGATGTACAATTCTTGGGAAGAAAGCTGCATGGATAATCCAGACTTGACCATTTCAGATCAAATATGGGGTTTGGAGCTTCTTCTTAGAGTTCAGAAGGATTGTAAGGTGATTTTGAAGCACAAGGCAAGCAATATTCTCTCAGAATTGAAAAGGGATAGAAGAGAGCTCTACTTTATGTTTCTCAGATGTCATGGAGTTGGATGGACACATCAGAAGTTGAAGGCTTTGACATTTGATGAGTTGGAACATAGGGCTTATCCTATTTGGGTGAGAGTGCCGGAAGCAAACACTCTCAGACTTCTTTCAGATGAAAGAAAGGAGCAACTTGCAGAAGAAATGGAAATCAAGAAAGCTATGATAGTTCCCAGGCCAGTGAAGAAGGGATTTAAACTTTAGTTTCCAAAAGATATGAATCCACTATATCCAAGTGAAGCAGTTATTAGAAAGAGCCTCAAGATCTCCCCATTAGAAGCTTCAGATATGGTGCAGGTGTTACCATTAGATTCCAGGAATCCAATTGTGAGTTATGATGAGGATGAATGTGGATTCTGGAAGATTGGAAGATTTGGCAAGGAGGTACACACTTTTACCACTCTCATATCTTTATTTGCATGTTATGATAGAGAAGACTTGGTGGACCTTTGGAGGTTACTAGAGACCAAGTATGAGGCTGAAGCACCAACTTCAGCTAATGGAATAAAACTTTGGACTACATTCAAAAGAATGTGTGGGACAAATGAGGAAGATCCTGAAATATGGAAGGATCTTGAAGATGACCTCAGTGGTCTTCAATGGAGGTTATATTCAGCTGCTGGTGTATACCATTTGAGTTCTACAAAGTTTGCTGAGTATCTACTTGTGGAAGCTCAGTATTTCATATCCAAGGCTGTTTTGGAAAAGATGAAGGACACTCAGCTGGAGATAGATTATTCAAGTGACGTGGCAAAGAATTTGATCAGATTTATTCATTACCAATATGAGAAGGTTTGTCAGACTCCTCCAAGTTCTTAATGCTTATTCAAAAACTTGATCATAAGAGTGGATATCAAGTTTAGGGGAGGATTGTTGGGAATAAATTAAGGCCAGATCACTTGAGCGCTGACAAGAACAAAACAAGCGTTGAAAGGAACAAAGCAAGCGCTGACAGCTCAAGCGTTGACAAGTTAAAGTCAAGCGTTGACAGATTGAAGACAAGCACTGATGGAAGATATAAGCTGTACGTTTATTATATTCTAGAATACTTCTAGTAAGGATAGAAACGACAATGTATTTTCTATGTTTATCTTTACCTAGAATAGTTGATACGTAGCTTATTGTACAAGGCTTCTTAGTCTATAAAAGAAGGCCTTTAGGTTAATGTTCAATATATCAAGTTATATATAAGTTTTCATTCGTAAACATCTTTCATTGTAAGCAAGTTCGACATTCATAATCAAAGTGAATGTTTTGTTTACATCTTGTGTTCTTGTTTAAGTGTTAAATTTCGCATAACACTTAGATTCACAAAGCATATAACAAAGGTTTCTCTACGTGCTATACTTGATCTAATCTCGTATACACAAAGCTAATCGATCTAAGTTTGGGATCAACATTTTCCTTGAAGAAGCGGAGGAATCCCAGTTTTTATGATGAGTAGTCATGTTCTCAATAAGCTCTCTACACTCCTCGGGTCTTCTTTTCATAAATCTGCCACCGGCGGCTGCATTAATTGTATCACAGTCACGAAAAGTCAAACCATTGTAGAAAGTATCAATTAAGGTCACAGGGAGCATGTTGTGGTTTGGACAAATCGATCAAAACATTATATCTTTCCCAAGCATCAAAGAGAGATTCATCAGGTTCTTGCATGAAACCGCTGATTTGATTTCGAAGGCTCGTGACCATGGATGGTGGAAAGTAGCGCGAAAAAAAGCGTTGAGTCATGTCATCCCAAGTATGAATGGAATTCTTCGGGAGACGATCAAACCATTTCTCGGCGTGGTGTGGTAAAGTATGTGGAAAGAGTTGAAGGCGAAGGACATCCATAGTAACACCGGGCAACTTCATGCTTTGGGTAATAGTAATGAATTTTCCGAGGTGTTTGTTGGCATCATCATCAGGTATTCCGTGGAATGGATTAGTTTGCACTTGCTGGATCATGTGATGCTTCAACAAAAACTCCGGAGCCGTGATTTGCATCGGCGCAATCGGTCCTCCTCGTCCAAACAAGGTGGGTTGACAAAGCTCCTCCATTGTCCGAAGATCGGGTTGTGGAAGAACATTGTTGTTGTTATTGTTGAGGTGTGGTGGATTATTGTTGTTGTTCACACCTGCCATATCTAAATCTTCACGAGTCTCGGGCTCTGGATAAGTAGAAGATCTAGTACGCATACACCTGCGAAAGCAAAAGAAAAAGATACCAAAGCAATAGACAATATATATACACTATAAAGATAAAAATAAAATCTTTTTGGATTTTTGAAAATTTTTAATTTTTATGGATTTTTGGAAATTTTTATTTTTATTGGATTTTTGGAATTTTGTAAGCAAGAAAAATAACGTTCACAAGTGAACGGATCCCAAAAAGCAACGCGTCTCTCACAGAAAACCGTTAATCTTTATGAAAAGAGCCGGCAGCGGCGCCATTTAATACAAAGCTTTTGGCCAGTATAAAAATATTAGTTCTTTGTCGTTGTCTAATCGAATTGATTTCCGGTTTAAGTGCGACTCAGCTGTCTTTGGTGGAAACAAAAGTTGTGTCGTTGTAGTAAAATTAAAGGTGCAAAAACTTTTAAAGTAAATGGCAGTAAAATAAATCTAAATCTAATTGAAAATAAATGGCGAGAAATTAAAAGCGTGACGAAAAGTAAAAGGCACTAAAAGTAAATAACGCAAACTTAAAACTATCCTAAAGGCAAACTTAAAACGCAACTAAAACTTAAACTAAGGCAAGGCTTAAAATAAATCTAAGGTAAGTAAACTTAAAGTGCGACTAAGGAAAAAGGCGGGAAAAGTAAAGCTTAAAAATTCAAACTTAAAAACAGAAACAGAAACTTAAAATAACCTGAAAACAGCTCATTCGGAATAAACCTTTGTTCGGAATAATCACTCGTTCGGAATGTCACCTTCGTTCGGAATAATTCTTCTTCACTCGGAATATTTACCTCATGTGGAATAAATGTTTCATCCGGAATAATCAAAACAAAACCTTCATTCGGAATAACACACTCATCCGGAATAATTGCTTATTCGGAATAAGTTCTTCATGCGGAATATGCTTGGTTCGGAATATAGTGGCTCATTCGGAACAATTGTTCATCCGGAATAACAAGCCTTCATCCGGAATGTATTGATCCGGAATAAGTTGCTGATTCGGAATATCACTCTTATTCGGAATAATCCCTTTATTCGGAATATTACACTGATCCGGAATACTTGTCTTTTATTCGGAATATCGGATTTATTCGGAATATTCACAACAACTCCTTCGTTCGGAATATATTGCTGATCCGGAATGATTGCCTTGATTCGGAATATTCTAGACCAACTCCTTTATCCAGAATAAACTACCTGAACCGGAATAATCAACAAACAGCCTTCATCCAGAATAATTGTACTTGGTTCGGAATAACCTGGTTATAAACAATAGCGAAGAACACGGGGAAAGGAAAAAGCTATGGATCTAATTAAAACTAATCAAAATCAACCAAGAGATTAAACAAGACTAACCAAAAATGATCAACTAATGAATACCAATCAAACCAAATCAATAACACTAACAATAATAATCAAAATAATCAAAACCCACTTAATCAATTTAATAAAAACTCAATAACATGAACATAAACAATAAGCATAAAGATTAAAGATTAACAAGAAAGGAAGATAAGAGATTAACAAGAAAAGTAAAGATTCAATAACATGAAAAAGAAACTTACTTGAATTAAAAGGTGCAAGGTAATTAAAGTTGACAATTAAGTAAATGACATGTATTTAAATGTGCAAAAATTAAAGGTGGAAGACTAATTGTCACACTTAGCCAACAAAAATGAAATGAAATCACTAATGATCTATTTATAGGGGATTAGGGAGGTGCTTAGTGGAAGCTTCCTTCCCTGTTTCTTCTTTCTTTATTTATCGTTTAGTCCTTGTCTTCTTAATTCTTCGACTTTAACGACTTTGTCTCGGGATTTCTTAACTCGTCTTGTAATTTCTTCAATAAATTAGACTTGAGTTCTTCGGCTTTTAGTAAACTTTCGTTTTTTGACTTTTTCTTCGATAAATATTCAGAATTGGTCTTGGACTTCCGTTCTTTTTGCACTCTTGATTTCTTGACTTCGTCTTTTGTCTTTTTCTTCGATAAAAGCCTGTGAATGCCCGTGTTTTCTCCCCTTTTCACATTTTCGTCCTAAATCACAACAAAAACACAAACCACGCATAATTCCAACATTTACGACATAAAATACACGTTTTGGCCTGGTTATCATTGTAATTAAGTGGTAAAAGGATGGGTGTTTACACACCTATCAACATGCATGACCAGTTTCACCTAGTTATGGAGGTACCATAACCATAACATTAGAGGTACTGATGTTATGACTTCACCACGGCGGAGTGATTGCTCGTGGCGTCCCTTCAGCTTTTGGCCATATTATTATATTTATCATGTGGGGCGTATGGGTGCATCCTAGTTACATGTTTTTAGCAGATTACTCAGTGTGAATGTGGTGTGTGCCTTGCATCCTTCACAAGGAGCTGACCCCTCCTACCTAAACCAGTATATTAAATTAGAGGCAGCCCCTCTAATTTGCATGATGAGGTCACCCCTCCAAGTATTCATGCACGATGGATTTTCATGACCTATATTGGCTAATGGTAGAACATGTTAAACAGTTTTTATAAGATAAACATAAGGCTTTTCAAACTATAAAACCAATTTTACCAAGACTTAACCAGGTTATTCGGGACTTAGTTTCTTCGGCTGTTATATGTTATATGCTTATCCTATTCATGCTTTATTGTAAATCCGTGCACTAAGCGTATTGCTCAGCCCTTTTCCTTTTCTATGTTCCCAAAACAGCAGGTACTCAGGGACGCTCGTAGACTTTAACCGTACGTGCATATGGACTGGAAGCTTTCTAGCTTTTCTTTACTTTATGCATCATCTTTACTTTGATACACTTGCTATGGACATTGTTTAGTCCTTTCCTTTATAGTACTTATGTTTGTGTGTGATGAGCTTTACTTTTGGACTACCGATGTTTGATTCCGGTATTTTCTTTTTATGGTCATGTAATGTTTAGACATTTTTCCTTGTATGCTTTGATAACACGCATTTGTTGATCCTAAACTTAGATCGATTTAGCTTTATGTATACGAGATTAGATCATGTAATACACTTAGAGAAACCTTTGTATATGTTTATGACAATCTAAGTGTTATGCGGAATTAACACTTAAACAAGAACACAATGATATGAACAAACTTTCACTTTGATTAATGATATCAAACTTGCTTACAATGAAAGTAGTTTACGTATGAAAAGTTATATTGAACATTAACCTAAAGGTCTTCTTTTATAGACATAAGAAGCCTTGTACAATAATCTACGTATCAGCTATTCTAGGTAAAGATAAATATAGAAAATACAATGTTGTTCCTATCTTTACTAGAAGTAATCTAGAATACAATAAACGCGTAGAGTATATCTTCCCATCAGTGCTTGTCTTCAATGTATCAACGCTTGACTTTATCTTGTCAACGCTTGAGCTGTCAGCGTTTGTTTTGCTCCTGTCAACGCTTGTTTTACTCTTGTCAGCGCTCAAGTAGATTGGCTATAATTTATTCCCAACAATCCTCCCCTAAACTTGATATCTACTCCAATGATCAAGTTTCTGAATAAACATTAAGAACTAGGAGGAATCTTACAAACCTTCTCATATTGGTAATAAATAAATCTGATAAAGTCTTTGGCCACGTCACTTGAATAATCAATTTCCAGCTGAGTGTTCTTCATCTTCTCCACGATATCCTTGGACATGAAATACTGACCATTCACAAGTAGATACTCAGCAAACTTTGTAGAACTCAAATAATAAACACCAGCAGCTGAATACAATCTCCATTGAAGACCACTGAGATCATCTTCAAGATCCTTCCAAATAGCAGGATCCTCATCTTTTGGTCCACACATTCTCTTGAATGTGGACCATAGATTTATTCCATTGGCTGAAGTTGGTGCTTCAGCCTCATACTTGGCCTCTAACAACCTCCATAGGTCTACCAAGTCTTCTCTGTCAAAACTTGCAAACAAAGATATAAGGGTGGTAAAAGTGTGAACCTCTTTTCCATACCTGCCAATCTTCCAAAACCCACATTCATCTTCTTCATAGCTCACAATTGGGTTTTTGGAATCTAGTGGTAACACTTGTACCATATCTGAAGCTTCTAATGGTGAGAGCTTGAGGCTCTTTCTTATGACTGCTTCACTTGGATGTAATGGATCCATATCTTTGGGAAACTCAAGAGGAACTCCCTCTTTCATTGGTCTGGGAACAAACATTGCCTTCTTGAGCTCCATTTTCTCTGCAAGTTCTTCTTTTCTTTCATCACAAAGAAGTCTTAGAGTGTTTGCTTCTTGCACTCTAACCCAAATGGGATAAGCTCTACATTCCAACTCATCAAATTTCAATGCCTTCAATTTCTGATAAGTCCACCCTGTTCCATGACACCTGAGCAACATGCAGTACAACTCCCTTCTATCCCTTTTCAACTCTGAGAGAACATTGCTTGCCCTGTGTTTCAAAATGACTTGGCAATCCTTTTGTACTCTGAGAAGAATCTCCAAACCCCATATCTGATCTGAAATGGTCAAGTGTGGATTCTCCATACATCTTTCTTCCCAAGCATGATACATTTGAACCACCTCTGGCATATCAAAATCAACCTGCAATTTCAACTCTCTCAATTTCTCCTTGGCCAACTCATCTCCATACTCAAGTCTTTCTGGCTGTTCTATGATCATAACACTTGAGTTTGAGCTGCCTTCATCACTTCCCTCTTGCTCTTCTGAAGTGACAACAAAAGGTGATTCACCCACCTTTTTCTTTTCTTGTTCCACAATTTGTGCAGCCAACCTTCTATCAAATTCAATTTGTGCTGCATTCTTTGGAACAACCTCTTCTACCATAATACCTTTACCCTTATCTAATGGATCAATTGTTGGTAAGGTAGATGGTGATACCTGTGAAGAAACCTCTTTAATGATGGATGATGACTAGGATACATCACCCTCATTTGCAAGTCTGTCAACGCCCAATTATGCTTTATCAGCGCCCAAGATACTCATGTCAGCGTTCAAATTCCCCTTATAAGCGCTCAAATTTCCTGCCTCAGCGCCTTTTGCAATTTCCTCCAACATGGCTGTAAATGATAAATTTAAGTTTGTAGGAGAGACTAGAGACGTATCAAAACCTGTCTGTTTCTTCAAACTTGTTAGGGCCTCAGCAACATCCAAAGATTGACCTTTGGCGTTTTTGTAACCTATATTGTGTTGGTGGAGATTATGATGTGGATTGGGTGGATGTGGGTTGGTTAAAGGGTGTTTGGGTCTGTGAAGGTTGTGTGCCAACGTTTGAAATAGGCACATCAACGCCAACATTTAACGTGTCAGCGTCGAAGGGTTCTTAGGGGTCAGGTTGGGGTTGAGCTGCTGCAATGACACCAAGCATAGCTTGGGTTAAGGGTAGGTCACGATGTGGGGGTGAGTTCATCTTCATAAAAATTGCTTTCTTTTGCATAGGGATCTCATAAAAATCATTATGATCCCTAGTGCAGTATCCTTGGACATCAAAAACCATTTGTAAAAATCTGGGATAAGCTAAGTCATTTTATTCTCTTTATTTTTACACATGCCCTCAAAAATCATTTTGGAATATTTAAATTTTTGCCAAGTAGCAATACACACAATAGCACTTGCAATAGATCTATTGATCTCATTGTGTGTAGTGCACTTGGGACTCAAACATTGTGGGAGGACATGTATTAGGTACTTCCAGGCTGGGGGAAACTCCTGTTTATGATATTTATTTAAAGTTCCTTCATCAGGAAAAGGATAACCAAAAGCCCTTAGTCCTTGTTCTATTCCACTAATAGGAAGGGTGGTTATACCATCAGCATCATCAAGATGCAAGGCTTGGCGTACCAAAGCCTCAGTAACCACCCAAGTTCTCCCATGAACAATAGAAGATAATGTAGTCACTCTATTAACTGTTGAGGAACTGACAGTGTTCCAAAACTGTTTAATATGTGTGACAGGAATGAGTGGTGCATGAGAAAGAGCATACCTAATAGGAGATGCGTTCAAATACGCCACCATTTTTGTGTATTGGGGAAACAGAGTATCATCAGCATCAAGATACGCCATCATGTTGTGTTGGCTTCTGAACTCCAATTCCAAATCTGATGGTTTAAACTTTGGTGCCATTGTTGAAAGCTGTTAAAAATGATTGATGAAGATGAAGTTGATAAGAGAAAATTATGTTAGACAAGAATAATAGGTACCCTGTTTAAAAATAGGAGCCAAATATATAGGAGAAGAAAATGCATGTGATTGGCCCAAAAATAGGCAAGTATTTTCAAAATGTAATCATTAAAATATTGAAAAATAATAAGTTTGTCTCATGCATTAAATGAAAGTTATCAACTCCCAAAATTACGGCCTAAAAATATGTCAAAAAGTAACAACTGGGTAGGTCCCATTGAGTGTCAACGTTCAAAAATAACCTATCAACGCCCAACGACTATATTCTTGTCAACGTTTACCATAGCCATGTCAGCGTCTAAATTGGTCACAACAACGCTTGGAAAAATACTTGTCAGCGTCCAAAAATAATAATGTTTAAAAATGAAAAATGACCTTAACAAAGTAATTTATCCTAGAGAAGATAACCAAAAAGTTGATAATTATTATAGGGCGGCAAGCACTGTCCAGTTATGCACAGTTGCTTATGCAAGATAGACATAACAATCCTCTAGTGTCCCTTGCTAACCAAAATTCTTAACAACTAAGTTACCTTATAAAATTCCTTGTTACTCCCAGGCAAATCCCATAACAAAATCATTCCCAAGTCTCCCAACAGACCACAACCAATTCTAGGCCAAAAATGTCTTGGCTGCATGCATAGTATATCAACTTTGCATGCTACAGTGCCTCATGATTTAGTAAAACTAACTCATACTCACCTGTGGACACAATCTAGAATTGTGATAAGAGTATCATATGGATACCCAAACATCCTAAAGGTTCCTAAAACCTCCCCTTAAACTATGATACATAAGTTGCTAAAAACATGCATGAACATAAAAAATTTATGTCAAGATAGGAATCAAAAATCCCAACCATTATACATAAACAAAAACATGCTCAAATGCTTCTCCAATGATCCATAAGCAACTCTGTATCCGATGGTATACTGCTAACACCACCTGCACATTTAGATTGAAAACCACAAAACTAACATTTGTTGCTGGCAACGCCCCGATAACACATGACAGTGTTGAGGGAAGCTTTGTCAGCGTTAGACAAATATATTACTGACAACGTTACAAAAACACCTATCAGCGTTCAAGCAACCTTTGTCAGTGTTAGAAAAATATAGTGGAAAATCTAAATTATCAAAAGACCAATAAGAACGCATTATCCTGTACATACTTTTACAAAAAGACTCCAAAACACATATTATGTGAGATTGATCATTCCAATACTTGTTACCAAGTATTGAAACATCCCAGCATCAAAAGGTTTAGTTAGTAAATCTGACACATTTTCTTCTGTGTCAACCCTATCTGGTTGTATTAAACCCTTTTCAAAACAATCTCTTATACAATGGTGTCGAATTTCTATGTGTTTAGTTTTAGAATGATGTACAGGATTCTTAATAATGCATAAAGTGCTGTTATTGTCAACAAATATCTTGGTATGCATGAAATTATACCCATAGTCCAACAGTTGGTTCTGAATCCATAAAACTTGTCCACAACAAGCAGCTGCAGCTACATACTCAGCTTCAGTTGTAGAATTAGCCACCACTGTTTGTTTCTTGCATTGCCAAGATATCAACCTGCTCCCAAGAAACTGACATCCACTAGTTGTGGATTTCCTATCAAATTTATCACCTCCATAGTCACTGTCTGAATATGCAATCAGCTCCAATGGTGAATCCTTTGGGTACCACAAACCAAGACTAGGATAGCATCTTAGGTACCTAAAGATCCTCTTCACAGCATAAAGGTGACATTCTTTGGGAGTCACTTGATGGCGTGCACAAGCACACACAGCAAACATGATGTAAGGTCTGGAGGCTGTAAGGTACATCAATGATCCAATCATGGATCCATAGTGCCTGACATCAACATCTTTCCCATCTCCAATCTTTCCCCAAGGGTGTTCTCTATCCATAGGAGTAGTAGCCCTCTTTTCATGTGGAGAAAAGCCAAATTTCTTTAAGATCTCTACCACATACTTATCCTGGGAGATGAAGATACCATCTTCTTTCTGCTGAACTTATGAACCAAGAAAGAAGTTCATCTCCCCCATAGCACTCATCTTGAATTTTTCAGTCATCAGCTTGGAGAAATCCTCACTCATCTTTGGATCAGTAGACCCAAAAATGATGTCATCAACATAGACCTGAACAAGCAACACATCCTTACCATTCTTCTTTGTAAATAGTGTCTGATCTATGGTGCCCCTCTTTAATCCATTGTCCACCAAATAAGTAGACAAAGTACCATACCATGCTCTTGGGGCTTGATGAAGTCCATACATAGCCTTCTTGACTCTATACACCTTGTCTGGATTCTCTGGATCCTCAAAACCAGGAGGCTGCATCACATATACCTCCTCAACAATTGTTCCATAGAGGAAGGCACTCTTGACATCCATTTGATAGACAGTGAAGCCCATGTAGGATGCATAGGGTAAAAAAATCCTAATAGCTTCAATCCTTGCAACTGGTGCAAAGACTTCCTCATAGTCTATCCCCTCCTCTTGTGTATATCCCTGAGCCACTAATCTTGCCTTGTTTCTGACCACAATACCTTTTTCATCTCTCTTGTTTCTTAGAACCCATCTTGTCCCTATAGGTCTGACATATCTGGGACAATCAACCAGCTCCCAAACATCCTGAATTGCAAATTGGTGAAGCTCATCCTGCATTGCTTCCACCCAACTTGGTTCTTTAAGAGCATCAAATATTTTCTTAGGTTCCTGTTGTGATAGAAAACAGGCAAACAAACATGCTTGCACAAGAGGGGTATCAACCTTCTTGTGTATATTGGCAATAAACCCATCACGACCTTGATGAGATCTTCTAGTCTGAACAGAGTCATAATATCACCAATGATTTGAGAAGTTGGATGATTCTTCATAGTAGAAGTGAGAACTCCTCCTTCAAAAAGTCTGGTGTCCTCAACTTCATTCTCCATGTTGCCAATATCTTCTTCTTCAGACTCTCTTTCATCAACATGAGGATGAACCTCTTCATATAAATTGGAAGGTTCACCTTGTTCAAAAATGGAAGAGAAAAGATGTGCAGAACTGTTGTCAACGCCTGAACCTTGTACATCAGTGTGTGGGCTAACAACGCTTGAACTATGGTTGTCAACGTCTGAGCCATCAACGTCTGAATTGGTCTTGTCAGCGCTAGATTTGCCTTTGTCAGCGCCTGAAGGATCATGCATGTTGTTATCTGGTGGTACTTGGGGACCACCATTATCTTTACCAGCAGTAGCAGCAGCAAAAGCATCTGTCCAAATGGGGATTGTAACATATTCTTGGATAGGAGATGACTTCTCTACTTGTGATCCAACCTTTTCATGAACCTGTGTACCTGAAACATCAACAACTTGTTCTTCCACAACATTTGAAGTTACCTTCACAATGTCTGGATTAGTGACAGGCATATAATTTAAAGTTCTAGATAAAGGTTCCAAGTCAAACAACCAATTTGGACCACTTTCAGGATCACTAGGTTTATTCTCTAAAAACCTAACATTTACTCTTTCAAGAATACGTTTTTCTTCTTTAAGATAAACCCTATATCCTTTGCTCAGCACTGAATACCCCATGAAGTAGCCTTCATCACCTTTTTCACTAAATTTACCTAAGGCATCACTAGTATTTAAAACTACTACATGACAACCAAAAGGTCTGAGAAAACCAATATTAGGTTTTCTTCCCCAAAGTAACTCATAAGGTGTTTTGTTCTGAATTTTGTTGACCAATGCTCTATTTTGAACATAGCAAGCTGTATTAACAGCCTCAGCCCAAAAGGCTATAGGAAAATGAGCATCAGCCAACATGGTTCTGGCTGCTTCAATTAGGGTTCTATTTTTCCTCTCAGTAACCCCATTTTGCTGTGGGGTTCTGGCAACACTGAATTTCCTAGTAATTCCTTTCCTGGCATAGAAATCATCTAACTTGTTATTCCTAAATTCACCACCATTGTCACTCCTAAGCATTTTAACTTCATTGCCAGACTTCTTCTCAATCTGAGTGATAAAATCAATCAAAATATCAGCTGTGTCACTCTTTATAGCTAGAAAGAATGTCCAAGTAAACCTAGAAAAGTCATCTGTGATAACAAAGCAATATGACTTACCATTCAAACTTTCTATATTGGTTGGACCAAATAGGTCCATATGAAGCAAATGAAGAGGTCTAGAACTAGAATGCACATGTTTGGACTTGAATGAGACCTTGTGCTGCTTGCCTTTAAGACATGCAACACAAGAGTGGTCATTGTGGAAGGCCTTCTCAGGCAAACCATCAACCAAGCCAAGTCTCACAAGCCTATTTATGTTCTTAAAATTTATGTGGCCTAGTCTCTTGTGCCATAAATTACTCTCATCTACTAAAGCTTTAGCATAAAAACAAGACATATTGTTATTCATTGTAATCCCATTCAGATTCACATTGTATATGTCTTTATGCCTAGGTGTTCTATATTCAATATATTTCTCATCAGGGATCTTATAATCCTTGCTTAACACCAAACATTCAGTATCAGTAAACAGAACTTTATTTTTGTTATCACACACTTGTGATACACTAAAAAGATTGTAATCAAGTTCTTTTACCAGAAATACGTTCTCAAAACGCAAGTTCTTGGTGAGAAGGGTTCCTTTGCCTGTGATAGTATCATATCCGCCTCCAAAGTAAACCTTATCACCATCCTTAATGGGAGTGAAGTTAGTGAGATAATCTTCCTTCCCTGTCATGTGCCTTGAGCATCCACTGTCCCAATATCCATAATCATTGACCTGTTTTTGAATAACCTGCACATAAAGAAAACAAATTAGTTTTCTTTGGGAACCCAAGCCTTAGAATACTTGGATTCATATGGTTGTTCAATAAGAACAGACTTAGTTCTCACAACAACCCCATTTTCATCCTTCTTAGGATGAAATACCCAGTTAACCCCAATAGGTTTTGTAATGACCTTTGAAATGTAATTAAATCTGTTGCAGGTCATTGAAATCCCATTATCATTAGGGTTTTGATCTTTCTTTGGTCTCCATGTCAAGCTTGAAGAAGCTTTAGACCCCTTACCCTGTGGTTGCAAATATTTAGGTCTGGTCACGTTTCTGTCAGCGTTGGAATTGGTTTTGTTAACGCTGAAATTACCCTTGTCAGCGTTGAACCTAGGGTTTGCTACAGAAACCCATTGCCTATTCGACCAAGTGTTTGTCTTTTGAAATGGTCTTTTTCCATGAGTGTTAGACCCTCTAGTGAAGAATGGGGCAGGTCTAACAACTTGTGGACTTTGCTGCACACAAGATTTGGGTCTGACAACGTTTGACTTTCTAACAACATTGACTTTGTTGCTGTCAGCGCTGAATTTGTTCCTGTCAGCGCTGACTTTGGGAGCGTTGACACACTTATATGCTAAATGTGAAAAGCTACCACAAGAGTAACCGGCTTTTCTAGACACAACCCTAGGTCTAGAAGAGAAGAAGCCTGTTCCATCATTGCAAACTTGGCTCTTAGGTGACCTAGTATTCCTATACATCTCAGCATACTTAATGCTAGGTTTTCTAACAGTGTTTGAGCCAAGATCAACAGCCTTACCAATGATTGGGTTTGTAACCTTAATGGGAGTTGACTCACTAGGACTTTCACATAGCAAGCCACCCTTAACAAATAAAGTAGGGTTAGCTTTCTTCCATTCATTCACGTCAGTCAACTTTTGTTGATACTCTTCAACTGGGGTAACAACTCTTGGTGGAGGAATGAATTCCTCCTCTTGGAGTTCTGGCAAACCAGTCCAAGATAGGTCCTTTTGTTGGACACCATAGAAGTCACCAGCCGGTGGTGGAACCACAGAGTAGTCTTTCATCCCAATCCCAGTCATGTCCTTAGGATCTCTTTGTTTACTCACACATTCTCCTAGGGTTTGTGTGGCCTTATCAAATCTTTGAATTTTAAGGCCAACATTATCTTTATTCTTAATGGCCTCATCTAACTTAGCCTGTAACTCACTATTAACCCTTTCCATGATGTTTCTAATATCCATACTAGCATTTAACTCATGTTTTAAGATATTTATTTTATCTTTTAAGTCAAATTCCATTTTCTTGTATTCAGAAACTATCTTCTTAGTTTGAGTGAGAGCTAGTTGGTAATTAGACAGTTTGCATCTTTCAGTACTCACATCACTTAATAATCTTAACACCTCTTTGTTAAGTTTCTCGGTGTTTAACCTACAACCTTTACTATAAAAAGCATCATCGTATACCTCATTATCAGATGAAGAGGAGGAGTGTGCCATGAGAGCATATTCAACATGCTCTTCTTCTTCTATTTCAGCAACCAAAGCTTTATCCTCTTCCATATCCTTAGCCAGATAGCTCCAATCCCATCCCATACCATCAATTCCTTGAACTGCAACCATGGCTTTAGGATCCAGAGCCTTAACAATTTGACTTGAGGGTTTACCAACATCAGATCTTCTAGGAGATCTTCATTCCCTCATGAAGTGCCCCATACGATGACAATTGTAGCACTCAACTTTGGATTTATCAAATCCAGCTGTGTCTTTTGCATTGAAGGTCATCTTCTTCTTAAACCTTCTGTTCCACCTGTTTGCTCTTATACTAGCAAGAGCCATGTTCCACTTAATGTCCATCTCTTCCAAGTGCTCATCACTTATCTGCTCAAGGTCCTCATATGTAATCACTGAACCATTAGGCAAAGAAGCAATATAAGCACATACAGTATCCAAATCCAAACCAGCAGGTTTAACTCTTGGAGAGTCACTTTTGAATGTATCAGCGTCTGAAAAGGAGACGTTGACATGACATGTTCCAGCGCTGACACATGATGATCCAGTAACTGGATGCATGTAGGAGGCCTTCTGATTGAATTGACCTTCACTATGAGAGAAGAAGGCCATGTTACTATTGGTAGACTTGCTTCCATGCTCTAAAAGAGTTTCATCTTCCAACAGCCTCAGTTTGTTGTAGATGTCATCAAACGTGGAACTTTTGGAAGTATTATTGGCAAGAATAGATCTTGCCTCAATCTTCCACGCCTCACCAAGACTTTTAATAAAAGTAGCATTAATGTCAACATCACCAAGTTGTGTCCCCATGAAGGACAATTTGCTTGTAATGTCAAGCAATCTGCTTCTCACACTACTAAGCTTTTCATTAGGTTGAGCCTTAAAGACAGCATAATCATGCATAAGTTGCTTCTTCTTCTCTTCCTTAGTATCTTCATTGCCACCATATGCAACTTCAAGAGCTGCCCAAAGGTCTTTAGCCGATTCATAACCTCTATATTTATGCTGGTTCTTGTCCCAAAGAGAGTTTCAGAATATTTAGAGTTTTCATGTCAACCCTTTTCTTTGCTATGTCTTCAGCAGACACAGCTCTACCATCTTCAGGCTTTTCTTTCTTATCTGCTTCAGAACATCCAACAACAGCTGCTCTTCCAGCAATAGCATCAGCAATCTTTTGGGCTTTATTGAATGTGTTTCCATATTCAATAATCTCCCAGAGTGTGTAATCATAGATCCCTAGATATTGCTCAAAGTTGAATTTCCAGAATTCAAAGTTGGTTGCATCAAGCATGGGAATCTTGATGTTTGGTAAAGGTGAGGAGGAGGAGGTTATTTCTGGATTTGACATGATGTTGTTGGGGTTTTGAGAAAATTAGGGTTTTGGTGATTCTTAGGGTTCTTGTGTTCTTTAAGATCAAAAGTTCCTCAACAAGCTCTGATACCACTTGTTGATCCCAAACTTAGATCTATTTAGCTTTATGTATACGATATTAGATCAAGTAATACACCTAGAGAAACCCTTGTATATGTTTATGACAATCTAAGTGTTATGCGGAATTAACACTTAAACAAGAACACAATGATATAAACAAACTTTCACTTTGATTAATGATATCAAACTTGCTTACAATGAAAGTAGTTTACGTATGAAAACTTATATTGAACATTAACCTAAAGGTCTTCTTTTATAGACATAAGAAGCCTTGTACAATAATCTACGTATCAGCTATTCTAGGTAAAGATAAATATATAAAATACATTGTTGTTCCTATCTTTACTAGAAGTAATCTAGAATACAATAAACGCGTAGAGTATATCTTCCCATCAGTGCTTGTCTTCAATGTATCAACGCTTGACTTTATCTTGTCAACGCTTGAGCTGTCAGCGTTTGTTTTGCTCCTGTCAACGCTTGTTTTACTCTTGTCAGCGCTCAAGTAGATTGGCTATAATTTATTCCCAACAGCCATAACTACGTGTGACATTCCATTATCAAAATGGGGTGTTACAATATCTGTTGGACGAGCCGAAGTAATTGCGGCTAATCCCTAGCAAACAGAGGAATGATTCGGGTTGGTTTCTATGGAACCATGTTCTATTCCTATCTATTTCTTGGGAATGTTGGGGATTATATGTACCGGTGCACGGAGGAGGGACAGGAGATAATCTATGTTTAAAGACATAATCGGCCGGCCACACTATTGAATCGATGAAAGAGTAATGGTCGTACCAGTTTTTTAGTGAGTCCATGGCCTTATTATGGGATTTTGGGCTGTTTGGGGATCGTTTCTTAAAGGATAGCCAACCATTTACTAAACTAGGGGTGTAAAATAGCCGGAATAGCTCTATGGTTGGAGGGATTCTTCTTGCGCGACAAAGTATTTCAAACTGGCTGACCTTACATGCGCCTATACAGTGCAATTGGGTGATATGTACATCATAATATCCTAAGAGATCTACAAGGAAACGGATGAAAGGAACGCGGTAGTTTGCCGCATCAAAAAGACGAGTGTATAGGCCAATCTTTCCCTGAGGAGCCTCAGTTATGAGGTCCCCTGCACCAGGGAGAGAGGGGTGTAGGTTGCTGCGAATGAAGTACTCAGTGCAAAAGTGATCTAATTGCTCGTGGGTCATTACATTGAGCACGAATCCGATAGAGGGGTTGTTTATTTAAGCCATTACTAAATAAAAGAGTTAAGGGCGTGGTATTATAACCTGCGTAGGAAGGGATCCGTGCGTAAGAAGGTGGTGATAAGAAGGAAAGCTTTAATGGTAGAAATGAAGGAGATAACTGTGTGTTACACACAGCCGTAGGCGCAGCTTATTTATAGGGTTGCCTTGAGAGTCATGGTCTCTTGGATGTATGACACGTGTTTGCCACTATCCAACATCGTGTAGTTAGGGTGTAAGTGGCAAGTGAAAGGTCAGGTGGGTCCCACGGGTCACTTCTGACTTAGAGGTTTACGTCGCTCGAGGTTCTGACTGTTTGCACTTTGTCAGTCAAGTGGCAGGTGAACAGTCATTTATGTCGGGATATGCGGTCATACGTAAGACCATATTCAATGCTGCATTTAATTTGTCTCAGTCGTCACATGCGGCTGGGGTATCATTGGAGTTGAATCCATGAAAGGTTGGCACGTGCGGCCGAAACAAATTTTTTTAAAATTTATCATTTCCTAAAAGATCTTTCTTGGTACTTCCGGGGAGCATCTTGATAGTCTAGAGGTTACGCCTACGGCTGTAACAACTAGACTGGGGGGACATGATGACGTATAGTCCCCAGCCGGGTCATGAACCCGGCCCACGGGTACTACCCGTATCCGGCCCATCACGAATGGGTGGGAATAATGTTATTTGAGCTTATGTCTACTAGAGAAAGTGTTAGTATATTTCCTACACTTGTCAATCCGAATGAACCTAAGGAAGTTCCAAAGGATCTTCCTCCGGTGAGTACAGTATTGCTAAGCTTGAAAGAGATTAGGCGATACCTTACCGGATTTGACAAGGTCATCACGGAATGTACGACTTCAACTGCTCAAAACGTTGGAGAATGGGCTTTCGAACACATGAAAATGGTGTTTGAGAAAGAGATCGTTCCGTTTGTAAACAATGTTAAAGGTCTTCTAGATCTTGGGGACAATTTTAACTTTGAAGTGGCTGAAGTTCGAAAAGTTTTCTATGAAATGGATGATGCTTATGAGCAACATCTAATTGAGAAAGAAAAGATTTTGTCCAAAAATGACCGATTCTTGGAACAGATAGTGTCTCTCGAAGTGATGCAAGTTGTTACTATTGAATATGCTTTTGAGATGACATCTGCTGTGAATAAATATGATGTTGTGCATGATATCTCTGTGAATATTGTTGAACCTGTGAATAATGTAGATAATCATTCTTGTCAAGAATCCAACGCTGAATTTTTAAAGCTTCAAGATTCTTTTAACTCACTTTCAAAACGTTTTGATGAGCTTCAACAACATTGTATATCTCTTGAAATTAAAAATCAATCTAAAAATGAAACTCTTTCAAAAACAAATGATTGTGAAAACGCCGTTGAGACGAGTGACAAGATGATTCAGGTGGTTCAGGCTTTAGAGGGAGAAATCATGAGACTTAAAAGAGAATCATTAAATGACAAAGTTGAATTAGAGGCCGCAGAGATTAATAACCATGCCTTAGAAAATAGAATTTCTTCTATGCTAGGGGAGTTGGAAAGAGTAAGGCAGGGTGTCTCACAAGTTTCTGGTTCAATAGAAGAACGCTTCGCTTTTAATGCAGCAGAGCAAAAGTCACTTATTAACCAACTAAACAAGAAATGTGAGGAAATCTCTGACCTAAATATTCAGCTCATAGATAAAAACATGGTTATAGCTGACTTAAAGGAAACACTTCAACTCAAAGGACGAAAAGTTGTTGATAACTCATCTACCATATCTGCACCGACCTCTAGTGCTCCCACACCCAACCCACGTGTGCTTTATCGGGACCCAAAATTTAAGCATAGTCCAACTAAGTTTGATACATACATGAAAAATGCCTTAGAATATGCAGATCTAGCTAGAGAGACCATTGATGACATACGTAAACTAGATCCCACAAGTTATCTTCTATATGAGTTTTTCTTATATGTGGATCGCGTTCAGGATTGTTTAGCAAACTTAGAGTATATAGGTAAACCGATACCTGCACCCCTAAACAACAAACCCCCACTATTGCCATAACAACATTCAATAAGACTCTAGGAGCTAAGCCTCTTTTAAATACACCCATCAAGGCAAAATCGAAATATGTCACTAATGTTCCCTTGGCTTCTACAGGAGTAATTATGTCTACTAAGGCTAAAGGATCTCAAGACAAGAAAGATAGGATCAAGCCTTCCACTAGTAGGATTGCAAAGAAGAAAGTAGAAGTTCAACCTAGGAATGTTATTTCAAATTTAAATAAAAAGAATCATGTACCTAAGACAAAAGGCTCTGCCTCTATGAAGACGTCTAAGCAAAATGTGAATTCTAATTTGAGATGTTGGAATTGTAATGAATGCATGTTTTCGCAACGTCATGATTTATGCCTTGTTGATCACGTGAATGAAATTTATGCCATTAGGAACAATCTTGAATGGATTCCAACGGGGAAGAAATTCACCCAAGTTGGTTGGCAATGGAAACCCACTGGTAGGACCTTTACAGCAAATGGAACTAAGTGCCCTTTAACTAGGATCACATCCACTGAAGTTAGGTCTCAGCATCCTTTAAATAAGAACTCCAATACTAAGAAATGGAAAAAACGCCTTTTAACTAGGTCTGCATCCACTATTGTGCCTACCAGTGAAGAAGTACCTCCGGTCATTAGACAACTAGAATCTAAGCCATCATCTAGGAAGAAAATTTGGAACCCTAAGAACTCTTCTGATAGCAAATCTAAGATACCTATATCTGTACCTGCTAACACAAGGGAACTTCTGGATTCCGATACATCGTCTTTGTCTGGTGATATTTTCAGGTGGTCCAAATCATCCTCTTGTACTTGGACTCTGGATGCTCAAAGCATATGACCGGAGATCGCTCGATGCTCAGAAATTTCGTCAGCAAGTTTCTAGGAATGGTTAAATTCGGCAACGACCATATTGCGAAGATCATGGGTTATGGTGAATACCAAATTGGGAATGTTACGATTTCAATGGTATATTATGTGGAGGGACTTGGTCAAAATTTATTTTTAGTTGGACAATTTTGGGATTCAAACCTTGAGGTTGCTTTTCGACAACATACTTGCTTTACTCGCGATCTTGCAGGAAATGATTTATTAAAAGGTTCTCGAGGGGATAATCTCTAGACTTTTTCCATTCAAAACATGATAGCCGCATCTCCTCTATGCCTTCTCTCCAAAGCATCTAAGACCAAGTCATGGTTGTGGCATCGCCGGTTATCTCATCTTAACTTTGATGCTATAAAACCATTTGGCTAAAAACGAACTTGTTCATGGTCTTCCAAAACTTAAGTTCGACAAGGATCATATATGTTTCGCGTGTTCTTTGGGGAAAAGCACCAAGAAATCATACAAACCTAAAGCTGAAGACACCAACCAAGAACCACTTATCTTTTGCACATGGATCTTTGCGGGCCAATGCGTACAGCTAGTGTAAGTGGTAGAAAATACATCCTCATCATGGTGGATGATTTCTCAAGGTTTACATGGGTGAAGTTTTTAGCAACCAAGGATCAAGCACCAAATTATATTATTATTTTCTTAAAGATGATCCAAGTACGTCTTAATACTACTGTTCGCCGCATTCGCACTGATAATGAAACTGAGTTTGTTAATTAAACTCTACGAGACTATTATGAAGAGGTCGATATTTCACATGAAACTTTTGTTGCTCGCACTCCACAACAAAACGGTGTCGTGGAAAGACGTAACCGTACACTAATGGAAGCTGCTAGAACTATGTTGATTTATGCGAATGCTCCTTTATTCTTATGGGCTGAAGCAGTGGCAACCGCATGTTATACCCAAAACCGCTCCATCATTCGTAAGGGCCATGGAAAAACTCCATATGATCTACTTCATGGACATAAACCTGATATTTCATTTCTTCATGTGTTTGGTGCACTGTGTTATCCAAATACTAATAGTGAGAATTTGGGCAAACTTCAACCGAAGGCTGATATTGGAATTTTCATTGGTTACTCGTCCGCAAAGAAAGCTTACCGAATTTATAATCGTCGTCTTGGCAAGATAGTAGAAACTTTGGATGCCGATTTTGATGAGCTGACATCGATGGCTTCTGAGCAACACAACTTTGAACCCGCATTTCATGAGATGAGAATCGGTACTATTAGTTATGGTTTAACTCCCAACAATCCTACTTCTCCATCATTTACACCACCTACAAGGCCCGAGTGGGATGAGTTATTTCAACCTATGTTTGATGAATTCTTTGATCCACCTAGTGATGATTCTCCAGCACCTTCAGCAGTTGCTCCGATTCCAGAAGTTGTTGCTCAAGTTAATGGAAATCAGTCCGATGCATCTACTGTTACTATTGAACCAAATGCACCATCACCCACCAATTCTCAAACCACACCCGTATCATCACCCCCACTCGTTCCTAATGATGTTGAAGAGGATTTCTATGATCACGATTTGGAAATTGCTCACCAACAAGAACTTCCATTCTTTGGTTCACAAATACCCGAAAACCCTATCGGTGCGTCTACCTCAGACGAAGCTCCTGCAATCGTTCACTCCAGACCACCACGGATTGAAAATCACAATACAAAATGGACAAAGGATCACCCAATTCGTAACATTATTCGTGAAGTCGATCGACCAGTTTCAACACGCCATCAACTACAAGAACATGCATTATATTGTTACTTTGATGCATTTCTTTCTGACATTGAACCTAAAAATTGGCAACAAGCTATGGCATAATCATCTTGGATTGAAGCCATGCAAGAGGAACTTAATGAATTTCAACGCCTTGAAGTATGGGAATTAGTTCCTCTACCCGACAAGGTTGATATCCTTACTTTGTTGTGGCTATATAAGGTTAAACTCGATGAGTTAGGTGGTGTGTTAAACAACCAAGCTAGATTGGTTGCTCGAGGTAACAAACAAGCTTTGGGTATTGACTTTGAAGAATCTTTTGCTCCCGTTTCACGTTTGGAGTCGATTAGACTATTCCTCGCTTATACTGCTCACATGAATATGATCGTCTATCAAATGGATGTCAAGACGACATTTCTTAATGGTGAATTAAGGGAAGATGTCTTCGTAAGCCAGCCGAATGGATTTGTCAACTCGGAGTATTCTAATCACGTGTATAAGCTCAAGAAGGCTCTTTATGGGTTGAAACAAGCTCCACGTGCGTGGTATGATCTCCTATCGTCTTATCTGATATCGGAAGGCTTCTCCAAAGGCAAAGTGGACCCAACATTATTCATTCTAAAGGAGGACAACGACATGATACTAGTACAAATTTATGTTGACGATATAATATTTGCTGCCGCTACTCAAAGACTGTCTGACCATTTTGAGAAAATCATGTCCACACGTTTTAAGATGTCGATGATGGGAAAAATTTCATTTTTCTTAGGGTTGCAAATTTCTCAAAATCCCAGAAGCATCTTCATTAATCAATCCAAATATGCTCTAGAATATTTGAAAAAGTATCATTTTGAAAACTGTGACCCCGTGGATACTCCAATGATGGAGAGATCCAAGTTAGATGAGGACAGGGATGGGATTGTTGTCGATCCTAAACTTTAACGTGGAATGATCGGCACCCTTCTCTATCGGACTGCTAGCAGGCCTGATTTGCAATTTGCTATATGCATGTGTGCCCGCTATCAGGCTCGACCTACCGAAAAGCACTTACATGTTGTGAAAAGGATCTTTTTGTATCTTAAAGGAACACTTAATGGTGGTCTGTGGTATCCGAAGGATTCCTCTATTTCACTATTATCATATGGAGATGCGGATTATGCTGGGTGTCAAGATACTCGACGTAGCACTTTTGGCAGTGTGCAACTTCTTGGAGATACACTGATTAGTTGGGCATCCAAAAGGCAGAAGAGCGCTGCGATATCCAGTACAGAGGCTGAATACATTGCTATGTCTGGTTGTTGTGCTCAAGTTCTTTGGATGAGATCACAATTAACTGAATACGGTCTTGGATTCAACAAAATCCCGATGTACTGTGACAACAAAAGTGCCATTGCCCTTTGCTACAACTACGTTCAACATTCCCGGGCGAAGCACATTGACATACGCTACCATTTCATCAAAGAGCAAGTGGAAAATGGAGTAATCGAGCTGTACTTTGTCAACACTGAGTATCAGCTGGCGGATATATTCACCAAGGCCTTAGATCGAGGACGTATCGAGTTTTTGATCAAAAAGTTGGGTATGAAATCATTCTCACCAGCAACACTCAAGGAGTTGGCAGAAGAATCTGCAGAATAGTGGTGGTAAACTATTCTAGAGTATCCTATTATCGTGATCTTGTATGTTATCGTATATATATAAACCATAATAAGAAAAATACAAAAATATAAAACATACAAAAACCATAAAAATTATAAAATCAAGAAAATCCAAAAATATTTTTCATTTTAAATCGGGCATGTCTTTTAGTACGG
This sequence comes from Glebionis coronaria, assembly GCA_025667525.1. Taxonomy (NCBI): domain Eukaryota; kingdom Viridiplantae; phylum Streptophyta; class Magnoliopsida; order Asterales; family Asteraceae; genus Glebionis; species Glebionis coronaria. The sequence goes on along the minus strand of CM046876.1, from coordinate 415,959,053 downwards.
TAATATTTACGGCCTTAGAAATGTCTATTAATATTGACACGGAGCCATAAATAGAGTCCGTAAGAAAGTTGTATATATTTTAAAACATGCCCAAATGGCTTGTAGTTATTTCTGACTGCAACCTGCTTTTCGCATTAAAGTCATGTTTTTCTTTTGAAAACATTGGCTCACAACGGGAATTAATTTTCTCGGGCAAGGTTTACTTCAAAACCTTGTAAGGGATCTTTACTTTATAACTTGGTCTAACACAAATTAGTGTACGCTTGAGTGCACTTATTTTGTTAAAATAAGAGAAATCTTATAGCCACCAGAATCATTTCAGAAAATCATTAAACGGAAAAGGTCTTCATAGATATTCGTCTCTTTAAAAACAACGACTACGACTCTTTAAATAGAAAACGGGTCTGCGTTTAAGGGGGAGCAAATATCAAATCATTTTTGTTTTGACATGTCTTCAAAACGGGTTTTCAGAAAAATGTAAAAACGGCTATATTCTTCATCATATGCTAAGTGTGCCTTGTGATCGTGTTAGTTGAATGATTGGTGTATGTGATCGTGTTAGTATGTCAAGATAAGAAGTTACGGGTTATTGTAGTAACAACTTTTCAAACTGGGGGGCCAAAATTGAAAAACTTGAAATCAGGGGGACCAAGATGCAATTTATTGCATTTGCTTTGACCAAAGTCAAAACATTACACCCCTCCTCCCTGTTTATCACTCATCGACACACACATAACTGTTACTCCATCCGCCATTGTTAAACAAGATTCAGGCTTCATCTTTGTGTGCTAAAACTGCAACTTCGCCTAGGTACTATTATCATACACGAGTTACATCTTTGTTCATCTTGTTCCGTATATCATTATCATTCAAACATGTTCATCATAATCAAATTATTTTAGGGTTTCAATTCTCAACTACCATAAAAGTTATAATTGAGTGGTCGTTTTTGTTAATCTAAGGTAGGTTACCACTGGTTTTGAACAGTTTTGTATTAAACGAACTCTAAGACAAGTAATCGAGATCACCATGCTCTTCATTGTTTGTATCGCATTGATTACGATGGATGTAATGTGATGGATCCGTTTCGATGGGTCCATTGCGATGGGTTTGTTGTGATGGGTCCGTTGGAATGGATTCGTTGCGATGGACTCGTTGGGATGGATTCGTTGCGATGGGTCTGTTGCGATGGGTCTATTGTGATGGACTCATTGCGATGGATTCATTGCGATGGTTCTGTTGCGATAGGTCTGTTGTGATGGATCCGTTGCGATGGGTCTGTTGCGATGGGTCCGTTGCGATGGGTCCGTTGCGATGGGTCCGTTGTGATGGATCCGTTGCGATGGCTTCATTGCGATCCCTTGCTTCGATGGTCACTACGATGGCTTTATTTGCGATACAATGTTGCGATGGTCACTACGATGGCTCGTCACGATGGACCTACATTTGCAAGAACAATTTGATGAGTTTAGCATTACAATGGACTTGATTAGTGCGATGGAAATCTAAGACATACTTGAGATACATAGACTAATACTCATTGTGAATTGTGATACTAAAATGAACACTACTAGATTAACTTGTTAAAAAAGATGACATATTTCTAAGTGTATTTTCATCTTAGTGTTATGTGGTGCAATGTGGTGACGTTTGTTGTTTTATTCCCTATGCTTAGGATTTACATAGTTTATGAGATATATATATGTGTATATATCAAGTGTGCATGTGTTTATCTAAAGCAGGAGAATGTCGATAACCGAAGAACAACAAAAACAACTAGATCTTGTCCTTGTTCGATTTAATGCCAGAATGCAACATGCACCAAACAATTTTTGTCTGAAAGATGATTTTGATCCTACTTTGTCGGCATTCAAAATTGCAACGGACATCCTAGATTGTTCACCGATAAAGGACGCATTACGTGTCACTGCATCAGTTCCTGAAGTATACGTGCATGAGTTTTGGGCAACAACCACAATTAGAAAGGCAAAACAATTGTCAAAGAAGATTATCTCTTTGAACCTCAACAAGAAAGACTTGACACTTGAATTGCGTCAATTTAGGCAACTATTCAAGCTTCCTAAGTTAGCAAAAGGAGAACACTTTGTGCCTGACCCAGATACAGATGAACTGCTTCGAGTAATTCGAGAATTCAATTATAAGGAGAAATTGGTTTTCTATCTCAGTTTAACACGTCACATATTGGGCAACCTTGGAAAGCAATTGTCACTATCTTAGTAAAATGCCTTACTTCCAAGATTCGTGGAGCAGACGCAGTGAGACCCTCTCAGTCTATTATCTTTTGGGGTCTCTACACTGGATCTAAAGTGGACTATGCACTACAACTTTGGGAGGAATTTTGTCATCAATTCACAAGTTCCAAGAGGAAAGCGGTGCATCTCCCAATTCCAAGGTTCACAAAACTCATCATCAATTTCTTCATGAAGAGTGACCCAGCTATTGATCCTCGTAGGAATTTCTTCTATCATACTCAAGATAGCGACGATGTGTTGGACACTATGAAAGCTGATAATCAATTCACAAAGTACTTACTAAGACCAGCTCCTGTGCTAGACATCATGATCAATGAAGGGATCAAGGAGAGTGACCACTACCAAGAGATGCTCCAAGAAATTGAAGCACAGTTTAAAAGAGCAAATGTAGATCCCTCTGAGAAAAAAACAGGTAAAAGGAAGAAAAATATGGCCAAGCATCAAAGGACTTCTTCTTCCAAAGATAAAGGCACAGGGAAAGAGCAAATAGTTGATGAAGATGATGATGAAGATGAGATGATCCAGACTGATGTTGAACAGGATGAAGTACCCCTAAAAAGGACAACGAGAGCAAAGCAAACCAAAGGTAAAAAAGCACTTGTTGCTACAGATGAACAAGCTCAACAAACCATTTCTGAAGCCAAACAACTGCGTATCACTCTTCAGCAGAGCAGAGAGGAGGCTTTTGCAACATCCAAAGGATCAGGCTCAACACTGTTCGATGACTTAGACGAATTTGGTAACCCGGATGACGATATTCTCTTTTATGAAGATCCTAATGATGAAGATGTTGATAACTTCAATTTTGAAAGTCGTGAGCATAGTGAAGAGGGTGCTGGCAGTGAAAACACAGAAACAAATTTACTATATCATGATGCCAATATCACCACATCATTACCGGAACCAACTTGAACGGTAGTTAACGACGATGCTCATGCAACTCTCATTCCATGAACTCAACTCTAAAGTAAGTCTACTTCTGGCTCTGATGATGTTATGAAATATCTTAATTTTGAAGGGGAGGGCGTCGAAGTCACAAAAACTAATCCATCGACAAATGAGAATATGGTGGACGTTCCGATAACTTCTTTTACAACAACTACCATTCCACCACTAACCCCCCCGGTCATCACTAATGTCATCACACCAACTCTCACACCCGAACTTGTTGAACAACCTGTACTAACTACCGCCCCAATGACTGAACCATCATCGTCACCAATCCTTGAATAACCTGTATCAACTACCGCCCCAATGACTGAATCTACACCGTCACCAATCCTTGAACAAACTGTATCAACTACCGCCCCAATGACTAAATCCACACCGTAACCTATCCTTGAACAACCTGTATCATCCACAACCTCTCTAACACTCATGGTTACACCTCCACCATCAGTACAACAAGTATCATCCACCTCCAACCTATTCCTCATAGTCAGTGATCCACTGATTCAGAATCTTCAACAACAACTGGAGGCTCAAGCTATACAAATTGAAGCACTAAATGAAAGAATCACCAATCCTGACACACAAAACCTCAAGGAACCGCAACCTGACGAACCTACACTTAAGAAAATATCCGACAGCGTCTCTAAACTTAAAAGACAACATAAAACATTTCTTGTAGAGAAGAAAAATCGTGACATAGAGAATGCTACCTTTCTTGGGTCAATAAATGATACTATGACCAACATCATTCGACGTGAAGTGAAGTCATATGTTGATCAGGAGCTACCAACTCTTTTCAGCACAGGTTTATCTACTCTACAACTGATGCAATTTTTGCAAATACGACTAAAAGATATGGGGCCTTTTAAAACGAAAAATAAACGCAAAGTTCTGCAATATCTCAACAAAGCTATAACTGAAGATACACCAACAGATACTGAAGACTCTAAGTCTGAAGAGGAAGAAGAACTAGTGGAGGCAGATAACGAGGGTAGCAATGATGAGGATGATGGTGATGATGATCAAAATGAGGAAGAGGATGAGGAAGAAGAGGATAAGGATAAGGATGAAGAAGAAAAAGAGAACGAGGAAGAAGAGGATGAGGATAACAGAGAAGACGAGGATGAGGATACATATAGGGATGAGGATGATTATGATGATAATGTTAATGACAGGAATGGAACCAGAAAGGGTGATAAGATTGAAAAAACGGGTACGAATGGCGACGAGTCAAATAAGGGTGAAGGTGATAAGGAAACTGAGAAAGGTAGTGAGGAAGCTGAAGAAAGAGTTGCTAGAACTGCAGAAAAGACTGCGGACACTACGGTGCAAGAATCTCAGCATACAGACACATGTATGTCTATTGAACTGGTTTCTACTACTGCTTGTCACAACGAAACTGTAGAACCTATGCAAGAAGACGAAATTACAGTGTCTATGCATGAAGATGAACCCACAGGGTCTATGCCTGAAGATGATATACCGGTGTCAGAAGTATAACCTTCCACACCTTCTGAAGATCAACACAATTCCGATATGGAAGTCGAAGACTTAAATGTACCAGAACCGACTTTTGCTGAATCTCTTATCATAGACGACACTGTACAGGAGCAACTCTGGCTTACAAATGCAGCACCGCAACATCCTTTTGCCACAGCAACAGAAATGGAGCTCACTCAATACCTAAACAATCCAATCTATTTCTCGGCCTTTCTAAGGTATCATCATGGGAAACCAACAATGACTCCGGATCTTATCAAAATGGCAGCCGCAGATGTGCATTTCTTTGATACTTTGAAGATCAGCCATAATGAGGCGGAATATCACTTAAATCAACTTACAAAGACCATGAGGGTGACGACTTGGGAATTCAGACTCCAGTCTTACGGCCTCTTACACACACAGGCATCGTCGGTTCTGCAACAATTCCAATAGAATATTTTGTATGTCATGATCTCGAGTATCTTGAAAAAGGCGCGAAGAAATATGCTACATCACTTACTATGGTCACTGCGATAAATCTGGAGAATGTACCTTGGATTGAAGACAAAGTACCTGATGCGTTATGGAGAAGGAATTTGCTCAAGTTTTATGATACTTATGCATCACTTGGCATCTCTCACTGGAATGCAAACAAAAGGTTAGCTTACAATCACTTTCATCGTCCAAGAAGAGGTTCTTCTATTTTTGTAGATCGTAGAATTAAAAGCATACAAGGAGGAACTACTCAGACTGTATTCGGTTATGATTATTTGAATGTAATCGTGTTCAAACGTACCGATGAAAAAGAATACAGAATTGACGAAAGTGATATACAGTAGCTTCGCCTTGAAGACATTGAAGATCTAATACTTGTTTATCTCATGTTATTTATCAATTTGGTTAATCACATATTTTAACTAACAAATCATGACAATGTTATGTCAATCTCACAATTTGCATTATTTGGTGAATAGACAACTATGCATCATACATCTTTGCCAATTTAATTTGTGTTGGAAAGTAGACTTTACCAAGATGTTAATCAACTTGAGAAGTTAGAGGACATTAACAAGAAAATTTATCTAAAAAAGAATGAGGGGTATTCATGGCCGGTGGTCAGTTTTTGGATGCTTTGGGCAAAACTAACAAAATATGCCCTCGATATATATAAAGAAACTCGATTGTAAGTTTTCACAATATAATCGTCAGGTCGGCATTAAGAATTTTGATGCCTTAGACGAAACAATTGTAGACGGCACATACTAAGATTAAGATTATAACTTTCTCCACTATCGTTACTTGACACCCGTAAGAGTGCTAGAATACACCATCATTACCATATATGATAGTCTATAGTTTTGAATAAAAAGACACATAAATTTCTCCATCAAACAAAACTCACATATCAACTAAATAAAAAAAAATTAGATTTAAATTTATTTGGAGACTAAACTTTATTTGGATATGAAGTACTAATCTTCACTTTTGATATCCATTTTAATCTAATAAATAAGATTAAACGCAAAATATATTTTCACCTTTTTTTTTCAAACATTAATATCTTTTAAAACGTTAATCGTTATACGAAAAAACCATACCGTTACGAAGATAATTTAATTATCTTTCTATAAATATGCTATATGATACATTTTCGACAATTTTTTTTTTCTTTGTTTTTTTCACGTTTTCGAAAATTATCATATATGATATAACACCAGTATCATATATGATATAACCTATCATATATGATATAAACCAATATCATATATGATTTAACACTGTATCATATATGATGAAACAATATTATCATATATGATATTTTACGTTAATTTTAACAAGAAGAAAAAAACAAAATTTTTTTTGAAGTATATCATAGTACATATTGGTAGAAAGATAACTAAACGTTCGTCACGATGGTATAATTATTTTCGTTTAACACTTAACGGTTTTGGAGATATTTAAATTATTAAAAATAGGTGAAAAATAAAATATAATTAATATTATCTATTAGATGAAAATGAGACGGTGAAAATAAGTCCTTTTATATCCAAGGAAAAATATAGTATAAAAATAACTCTTCTCAAAAAGTTAATAAAGCTTAGACTTTAGACGACTATGTATTACTACGTTTATCTTAACATCAGTATTATTTTTTCGGTTCACTAGTCCAAGTATCAATAAAACGTTATTATCATATATACTTTTAGAATCCTTTGGCAAAAATTATCTTTGTTAACATACATACATAAATTGAATTATTTGTAATTATTAAATTGAGTATAGATTGTCAATCATGTCAATCTTAATGACCTCCAGTCCAGCTGGCGTGATGCACTGGGTTTACATCCACCGTGGGCTGCAGGTTGTGAGTTCGATCCTTATGGTCGTCGCATTATGCATAAATTTAACTCATACCTCACACGGGCACACGTGGGGAATTCTCCCTGGAAACCCCTTTGGGGGCTGGGTTTGCCCGCTATGCGGAGCTCGAACTCGGGGTGCTCGTTGAAATATTACGAGTAGGCTTCCGTTTAATTATTTGCCGTTTCCAAAAAAAAACAACAAATTTTGAGGTTAGAAATAATAATAAGCATATATACTAGGAGTCCGGTTATTAAAGAATCTTGTATTTTGGTGGAAACTAAGGGCTCAATCTGGACCATCCATTGGGGAGGGACCAGATCAAAAGATAAAAAACACGGAGGGATCAAAACTGTTAACTTTGCAAACTTGAGTGAAAGATTGAAAATGTACTAATAATTAAAACGTAACCACCCGCTCATTTTTCGAAATAAAAAACACACACTTCTCTCTCTCTAGAAACAAACCGTCCCCCCAATACTTTCTCTGACTAAAACATCTACAAATCATCAAAAAGCCCACAAAAAACCTTCAAAATCTAACAAAAAACACAAAAATTGAAGAACAGAAGAATACTGCATCTGATTCGAGCAAAAAAACAGTGAAAATCGATGAGACATAAGCAAAACTAGAGGGTAAAACATATTTATTCAATTTATACAACATTTTATAGTTTTAATTTGATGACAACTAGTTAACAGCCTCTCGTCCATCTTCTATTCAGAGACTAGATGTGTTAGTTATCTGAATGTATAATCATTAATCACAAGCCAAAGTAACTACTGCATCCTATTTGTTTGTGAAATGTTATGTTTATTTAATGTATCAATGATATTTGAATCATATAATGGCATTACTAACAAAATTTAAATAACTTGCAATCTAATCGCAGAAGAGAAAAGTGGTGGAAGAAAAAAAAATGAAAATCAGAAGTAAGTGTAAGAAACTATTTGGAAGAGATGAAACTGAGAAAAGTAAATAGTGCCTGGAGAGAAGGGAAAGACGTATTGAAGAGCTGAATAAAAGACTTGAGAAAAACATGAGAACAACTAAAGACAAAGCATCAACATCAAGATGCAGAGGAGGTGACGAAGCTGAAAAAATTGATGAAAGTGAAGAAGAAGAAGAAGAGGAGAAAGATAAGAAAAAGAACAAAAAGAAAACAGAAAAAGAACATCCTGTATTGACATCACGTACAACCGTGAGACCTTTATTCGAAGCAATGCGGGGATTGACCGCACAAAGAAAAAAGGTCATAAGAGACATGGGATTTGGATGCCTAATAGACTTTCCAATATATGAAATTCCAACAAAACTGGCGTTTTTTGTTGTAGACAAGCTGAACACAAACACAATGACGATAGAGTGTCCAACAGGAGACATATTTTTGACTCCAAAATCAGTTAATCAAACTCTGGGAATTCCAATGGGACACAGAAAGCTGGAAAGAGAAGGGCAAAGAGAATACAATGACCCAATTATACAGACGTGGAAACAACAATTCAACAACGTAAACAAGCTAACATTGAAAGCTTTATCTGATGTAATAATTGAGTCAAAAAACACGGACTACATGTTCAGGTTGAACATTTTGTCGTTGATCTCAAACACATTTGCAGGCTGTGACAACAGTTCAACTGTCAGATTCACAGTCTTAAATAATGTCTTTGAAGGAGATGACGTAACTGAAATAGACTGGTGCACACATGTACTAAATAGGGTGAGTACATCAAAGCTTGGATGGGATAGCAAGAAAAAAATAAAAGAATGTTGTTTATGACGGTCCAGTGATTTTCTTGATGGTAAGTAAAAAATTCTAATTTTTTTAATGAATTTTATCTTTCACACTATTAATACGTTCTATATTTCATGAAACAACTAGCATACTTGCACTATACAAACCTCGAGAATTTCAAAGTGATGAGACGAACACCAACATTCAAAAGTTGGAATTCAAGTCTCCTGAAAAGAAGAGAAACAGAAGAACTACAAAACAAATCGATGGGAGAAGTATAAATACTGGATGATATGAATGAAGCAGAAGAAGCACATAAACAAGTAAGTTAAAAACTGTATTTCAATATATTATCAATACTGATAATATATTAAAGAAAAAATTAAAATAATATTTTATCTAGTAATATTTCTTTAAGTAAAATTTATCATTATTGATTATCTATTAGAGAATTCTTCTTTTGTTTGTTTTATCACTATTGATAATCCATTAAAGTTCATTTTAATAGATTATCAATAGTGATAATACATTAAAGAAAAAATCAAAGATAAAAATTAATCAATAGTGATTGTTAAATTAGTGAATAGATTATAAATAATGATTATCACTATCGATAATCTATTAATTCATTTTTGTTGTGTTAATTTTATGACTAATGATAATAAACTTTTTTTAAGATAAATTTATCAATATTAATAAATTAAAAATTTCTAGAAGCAAGTTAATTTTAATACATTATCAATAGTGATATTAACTATTCATAAATATTGATTCGTTTCTTTGTTAAATTTATCACTATTGATTATCTATTAGAGAATTCTTCTTTTGATTGTTTTATCACTATTGATAATCCACTAGATTTCATTTTAATAGATTATCAATAGTGATAATACATTAAAGAAAAAATCAAGATAATATTTAATCAATAGTGATAGTTAAATTAGTGAATAGATTACCAATAGTGATTATCACTATTGATAGTCTATTAAAGTTCATTTTTGTTTTGTTAATACATGAGGACTTTTCTTTAAGATAAGTTTATCACTATTGGTAATACATTTAAAATTTTAATAGATCATCAATAATAACTATATTATATAAGCAAGTTAATTTTAATACATTATCGATAGTGATATATACAGTGTAGATGCGATATATAAAAAGTTTGACATACTAAAATATGTATATTAATATTCATTGCAGGAACTGTATGAGATGCTTGAAGAGAGCATCGAAAGCATATTGATAGAAAAAGCGGAGATAGAAGAGAAGATCAACGAGAATTTATTCAAGTTTGGATCTGATGAGAAACTAAAAGAAATTCAAGAAAAATTGAAAAACATCTTCAAAGAGGAGGAACGGGAACAATACTACTCATCATCATCAACAGAATCTGAAGACAACGATTTCAATGATGACGATGATGCAGGCAATCATGAAGATAAGGAAGGTCCAAAACCTCCAAAAGATGAGAGTGAAACAGATTCCGGTGATGAATTGGCAAGAGAAGCTCACACAAAAGAAAGAAACGACCCACACTACACCGATGAGCATAATGATGAAGAATGTGTCTCAGAAACTGGATCAAACAGGCAACAAGAAACATCAAATGAAAAGGCAACAAATCAAAAAGAAAAAAATGACAATCATCAACCTGAAGATTATCATGATACAGAGATGATGGAAACACAAGAGACGAATCTGAATAGTGAATATGATGATGATGTTGATGAATCAAAAAAGTCAGAAAAAGATGATGCTGAAAACGAAAATGAAGGAAAACGAAAAGCTGAAGAAGAAATCGAAAGAAAAGGAAAGAGAGTGAAGGAAAACCAGCCAGAAGCTTCCCACCAGAACATCAATCTTTGTTTTAGCTTGCTAATTAAAGAAATTCAAAACCAAGAAGACCAAAACGCCAGGAAGCAATCTGAAAAAGAGTACAGATTACTCAGGTCAAACTACATCAACAAGAATATAGACACAAAGGCTGAAATAACAGAAGATGAAAAGCTTTTGACATCAACCATCTGTGGAGACAAGGAAAATGAATGGTAATCATCTAAATGATGCTTTAACTTTTAAAACTTTACCATTATAAAGATTATGATTATAACTTGTGATATATTACACAGGGCTGAAGTTTTTAACGATGGAGTAGGTAATATGCTGATGAAAAGAAGTCTCCAGACGCTGGTACCAAGAATGGAAATTGAAACTTCAGTGATCGACACATATGTGTCAATTCTGAATTTTAAAGAAAGTTTCAAAGAAAACAATTTGAGACGTCAATTATTTTATACAGGAATGACTGTAAGATATTAAATAAAATTAAAAAAACATCTAAATATTGCACTAACATTTGATTTTGAAAAAAGAAATTGAAACAGGTTCCTGGAGTACTACAAGACAAGACAAACGACAGAGCCTTGAAGTTAGACGCCCAGTACCAATTGTTTAGCAAATTATTTGATATTCAGACAAAAAACAATGTCAAAGAAATGAAAATGATGGACGTCGGACTGGTAAAAAAAGCAGTCTATTAGATTCTACTAATATGATTATTATATTATCTTAAAATAGGCATAGTCTAAGAAATTTATGATGACATAACAGGTCTTCTTTTCAATCATAGCATATGGGCATTTGATAGGTGTGAAAACACCCATCATTTTACCACTTATTTCTTGCTAAAACGAGACCAAAACGCGTATTTAATGTCATTTGTTTGGAATTATGCGTGGTTTGTGTGTTTGTTGTGTTTTTAGAGCCAACCGGATAAACATTGAAGAAAACATGGGATTGCACGGGTTTTTATTGAAGAAAAAGATGAAAAGACGAAGTCTATAGTCCAAGGTGCAAAATATTTGAAGTCAATGGGCCTATTTGAAGATTTATTGAATAAAAGGACCAAAGATGGAAGATTTATATATGTCGAATAACTCAAGTTTGTTAAACGAAGAAATTAAAAGACGAGTTGAATTTATTCATCGACAAATCCTGAATCAGAATAAAAACGTCAACTTTACTGAAAAGACGAGAAGACAAAAAGAAAGGAGAAAAGCCCACTTACCAACCAAGTCCAAGGCCTATAAATAGGAGCCTCCTCACATTTTTGGAAGGATCTTTTTCATTTTTCTGTTTTTTCCTTCCTTTTATTTCGTAGAACACCAAACACCATTAGGGTGTTTGGCACCTTTTAATTTTTGATCCATCTTCATGTAAGTTTGATTCTTATTATTGTTTGTTTGAATCTTAATCCTTAATACAAGTTTCCTTTTAATCTTGTTCTTCCTTTTCTTATTGATTCCAAAGTTTTAAGTTTTTATTTTGTTGATTTTGATCTTTAAAAACAAGTGGATTTTGTGTTTTTATTGATTTGGTTTGATGTTTATCATTAGTTAATGATTCGTGGTTAGTTTGGTTTAATCTTTGGATAAAACTTGGTTGATTTTGGTTAAAATGCATGTTTTAGTTTGTTCCCTGTTCTTCGCTATTCTGTTGCCCAGAACTTTCCGAATCAGTCAATTATTCCGAGTCAGTAAGTTATTCCGAGTCAATCAATATTTCGAGTAAAGGAAATATATTCCGAGCCAGTCATTATTCCGAGTCAAGCAAAATATTCCGATTCAGCATTTTTTTTCCGAATGATCCTTATATTCCGAATGAAGGATGTTTTCCGCATGAGTGAATTTTACGAATAAAGGAATTATTCCGAGTGAACACATATTCCGAACCAGCAGTTTTTTCCGCATGAGGGGTTTATTCCAAATCAACATATTATTCTGGATCAGCAAGTATTCCGAATCAGCCTAATATTCCGAGTGAGCAGTTTTTCATTTATTCCGGATCAGCAAGCATTCCGAACCAGTAAGATTATTCCGCATGTGTTTTTCCGAACCAAGGTAGTCCGAGTGAAGGAATTTTATTCCGAGTAAAGCTTATTCCGAACGAGCAAAATTATTCCGAATAAAGTCCTTTTACCGAATGAATGATTTTTAATTTTTCTTATTTTCTGATGTAAGTTTTTTAAATTACTTTTTCATTTATTGCTTACGTTTAATTCCAGCTTTATTGTTTTTAAATTGTTTTTAAAATTGTCTTTAAATTGTTTTTAAAATTATTTAGTTATCTTAATTACTTTGCGCATTTACCTTTTTAGTAGAATAGAAAACCAAACCCTTTTTACTTTCCACCAAGAACAATTGAGTCGCACTTTTAATCGGTAATCAATTCGAAAAGATTTGAACGAAATTTATTTTGTTACTTGGTTAAAACCCTAGTATTAAATGGCGCCGCTGCCGGCTCTTTTCGTTAAGATTAACGGTTTTTAGTGAGAGACGCGTTGGATTTTGGGATCCGTTCATTTTTGAACGTTATTTTTCTTGCTTTAAAAATTTTCAAAAATCCTAAAAAATATAAAATTTTCAAAAATACAAACAAAAAATAGAAAAACATAAAAAACCAAAAATATTTCTTGTCTATTTTGTTTTTCCTTTTGTAGGTGTGCATGCGTACTCGTGCTCGTAAGAAGAAAGTAGCTCAAGCCGAAGTCATTACTCCACCTATTGTCACCATGGACAATCAACCAATGATCGAGCTTTTGCAATCGCACGTAGAGGGAAACACCGATGCTATTGTCATACCTGAGATTGGAGCCAACAACTTCGAGCTTAAATCCGGCTTCATTCAAATGGTCTCTGCTCAACCCTTCTTGGGGCGTTCAATTGATGATCCTCATGACCATATTAAAAGGTTTCTTCAACTTACTAATACGGTTAAGTATAATGGGGTTTCACAAGAGGTAATTCGCTTGCAACTTTTTCCTTTCTCCTTAGAGGGACAAGCCCGACATTGGCTTGATAAGGAACCGCCACAAAGTATTCTTACGTGGACGGATTTAGAGACCAAATTCATCAACTACTTTTTCCCACCCTCACGTACTACCGCTTTGCGGAATGAAATCATTACATTTGAACAAAAGTACGGTGAGTCATTTAGTGAATCTTGGGACCGTTTTAAGGAAATTTTAAGAAAGTGTCCACAGCATGGTTTAACAAAAGTACATCATATCAATACTTTTTACAATGGTTTAAGCATGAATGACCAAGATTCACTAAATAGTGCCTCGGGGGGTAACATTTTGGTTAAGTCTTCTAATGCCGCTTGGGATATTATTGAGAACAAGTCTAGAGTGCAAACCAAGAGTGTTCGGACCAATGTGGCTAGTGCTAGCACTTACGAGAGCGACAAGAGAATTGATAAGCTTACTTCGCTTGTTGAATCACTTGCTCTCCAAGCCGCCAACAATACCAAAGCTATCACTGTCCAAGCTAGTGCTTTGACTCAATCATGTGAAATATGCGGGGGATCTCACTCATACACCATTTTTCCTTCGACTCATGACAATCCGGAAAATGTGTATGCCGCCAACGGTAACTTTTCTACTGGAGGCTATCAAGCACGTCCTCAAGGTGACCGCAATTTGCTTAGCTATCGCTCAAACAACTTTCTTTCACCACCCGGTTTTCCCCCACAAAACCCAACCAACCTTATTCGCAACAATCAAAACCAACCACGTGCTCCAACTCCATATCAAAACCAAAGAAACCCATATCCACCTCAAAGAAACAACCAAGTTTACCAACAACCTGCTTATCAACCACCTGCCTACCATGCTCCTCCCAACCAACCCACTGCATTACACCAAGAGGTTGAAACCTACATGAGGACTAATGATGCGATAGTGCAAAATCTTCAGCGCGAAATGGCCAACATGAAAGCAGATATGGTAAAGCAAGGGAATGATCTTCGAGCTGATATGCGAAACACTTTGGCAAGTCAAACGAATGACTTGAGGAACATGATGGCTAGTTTTTTCCCAAGTAATCAAGCCTCTAGTTCGGGTTCTCTTCCGAGTAACACCGTTGCTAATCCAAGAGGGGAGATGAAAGCAATCACCACTCGTAGAGGAAATGGTTTAAAGGAACCCGAGCTTCCTACACCTACACCGATGATTGTGACAAAGGAAAACAAGTCTACTCCTTCTACTCCTCCAACTTCTCCTTCTCATATTCCACCACCTTCTATTTCTACCCCTCCACCGCCCAAGGATGTGAGTGAGAATTCCATTCCAAAGCCTTCATCTCAACCCAATATACCTTATCCTTCGAGGTTGAGGAAACAGAAATTGAAGAACAAGGATGATATTCAGGTTTCTAACTTTCTCAAAATGTTTAAACAACTGAATTTCAATATCTCCTTTGCTGAGGCTCTCGCTCACATGCCGAAATATGCTAAAATGGTTAAAGATCTTCTCAGTGATAAGGAGAAACTTCTCGATATTTCTCAGACCCAACTTAATGAGAATTGCTCTGCAGTGCTCTTAAGGAAATTACCAACCAAACTTGGTGATCCGGGTCGTTTCTTGATTCCTTGCAACTTCCCTGGGGTAGAGAATTGTATGGCCCTAGCCGATCTAGGTGCTAGTATACACTTAATGCCTTTAAGCGTTTGGAAACAATTGTCTCTACCCGAGCTAGTCCCCACCCGAATGACTTTGGAATTAGCTAACCGTACGGTTGCTTATCCAGTGGGGATAGCCGAAGATGTCTTTGTTGGAGTCGACAAATTCACCTTTCCGGCGGATTTTGTTGTCGTTGACTACGAGATGGACCCCCGTGTTCCATTAATCGTTGGACGTCCATTCCTGAGGACCGGTCGCACTCTCATTGATGTAGCCACTGGCGAATTAATCATGAGAGTTGGTGACGATAAAATCGTCTTCAACATGGGAAAACTTTCTAAGCAACCTTCTGAAAACAAGAGTGTTAATTTCATTGACGTTCTTGATGAGGCTTGTGAAGAACATTTCAAAGACGCTTGTAAAAGTGGTTCTTCTTCTCTACCCATTGTTGAGACCGTTGCCTCTATTGCTCCATCACTAACTCCATTTGGAGAAAGTGATTTCATCTTGAAAGAATTTGAAGCAACTTTGGGAGATGTGGACTTAAAATATGACGATTCTCCCTCCAATTGGGATGAAGACATTTGTACCATTGAGAAACTTCTCAATGAGGACCATATTTCTCCACCATCTCCTAAGGATATCTCTATCGATGAACCGAATTTGACTACGCCTTCCATCGAAAATCCTACACATTTAGAACTTAAGGACTTATCGTCTCATCTCGAGTACGTTTTCCTTGAAGACAACAAGAAGTCACCCGTCATCATCACAAAGGACTTGAAAGAGGAAGAAAAATCTCGACTTATCGCCGTGCTGAAGAATCACAAGAAAGCGATTGCTTGGAAAATCTCCGATATTCGTGGAATTGATCCTCACTTTTGCACACATAAAATTTTCATGGAGGACGACTTTAAACCCACTATTCAAAGCCAAAGAAGGGTGAATCCTAAGATCCATGACGTTATCAAAAAAGAGGTTATCAAACTTCTTGATGCGGGAATGATCTACCCTATCTTGGATTCACCGTGGGTTAGTCCCGTCCATTGTGTGCCTAAGAAAGGCGGAATCACCGTTGTTCCCAATGAAAACAACAAGTTGATTCCTACTCGTCTCGCTACAGGGTGGAGAGTTTGTATAGACTATCGCAAACTCAATGATGCTACGATAAAGGATCATTTTCCCCTTCCTTTCATGGACCAAATGCTTGAACGTCTAGCATGTAATGACTATTACTGCTTTTTAGACGGTTTCTCCGGGTATTTTCAAATTCCCATCGATCTCAAAGACCAAGAGAAAATCACATTCACTTGTCCTTACGTAACATTTGCTTACAAACGAATGCCTTTCGGCTTATGCAATGCTCCTGGGACGTTCCAAAGGTGTATGATGGCTATCTTCCATGACATGGTTGAAGAAACTATGGAAGTCTTCATGGATGATTTCTCGGTTTATGGTGATTCTTTCTCTCATTGCCTTGCCAATTTGGAACGCATGCTTAAGAGGTGTGAAGAAACTCGCCTTGTTCTAAATTGGGAAAAATGCCATTTCATGGTAAAAGAAGGCATTGTGCTTGGACATAAAATCTCTAAAGCCGGTCTTGAAGTGGACCGTGCTAAAGTGGATGTCATAGCCAAATTACCTCCACCTTCAACCGTGAAGGGTGTGAGAAGTTTCCTTGGTCATGCGGGCTTCTATCGTCGATTCATTCAAGATTTTTCTAAAATCGCTCGCCTGATGACCCACCTCTTGGAAAAAGATACTCCTTTCATCTTTTCCAAAGAGTGTCTTGAATCTTCAATCTTCTTAAGGATAAGCTAACTAAGGCACCGGTCTTGGTTACCCCTAATTGGGAGCTACCTTTTGAGTTGATGTGTGATGCTAGCGACTTTGCTATTGGAGCGGTTTTGGGCCAAAGAGTGAACAAACACTTCCAAACACTTCCAACCAATCCATTATGCTAGCAAGACAATGAGGGGGCTCAAGTGCATTATACCACTACCGAAAAAGAGCTTTTAGCTATAGTGTATGCTTTTGAGAAATTTCGCCCCTATCTTGTTCTTTCCACCACCATCGTGTATACCGATCATTCCGCGTTGAAGTACTTGTTGACTAAGCAATATTCTAATCCAAGACTTCTTCGTTGGGTTTTGCTCCTTCAAGAATTTAACATTGAAATTCGTGACAAGAAGGGAGCCGAAAACCTAGCCGCAGATCATCTAAGTAGACTTGAGGATCCTTATCAAGGGGATCACCCGAATCAAGAGATCAATGACTCTTTTCCCCTTGAGGCCTTAATGTCTATCAATCCAAATCTTGATGACACCCCGTGGTTTGCGGACATTGCAAACTACTTAGCGGGTGGAATTCTCAAGGAAGGGTTAACGCCCCAACAATAGAAAAAGTTCTTTAAAGATATTGAACATTATTTCTGGGACGACCCTTACCTTTTCAAACAATGTACGGATCTTGTCATTCGTCGACGTGTTGATGGGCCGGCAGCGGTACAAATCCTTGACGCTTGCCATAAAGGACCCACCGGTGGTTACTTTGGTTCAAATTACACCGCGAAGAAAGTATTCGACTCTGGATTTTATTGGCCCACCATTTATCGTGACGCTCACGACATGGTTAAACATTGTGATGCTTGCCAAAGACAAGGCAAGATCACACATAAAGACGAGATGCCTCAAAATTTCATACAAGAATGTGAAATCTTTGATGTATGGGGCATCGACTTTATGGGGCCATTTCCATCATCTGAAGGGAACAAGTACATCCTTGTAGCTGTTGACTACGTTTCTAAATGGGTTGAAGCTAAGGCTATCCCTACGAACGATGAGAGGGTGGTTGTGAACTTTTTGAAGCAACTTTTTGCTCGATTCGGTGTTCCTCGTGCTATCATCAGTGACCGCGAGACTCATTTTTGCAATGATCGATTTGCAAGAGTCATGGCTAAGTATGGTGTCAATCACCGTCTTTCCACCGCCTATCATCCCCAAACCAATGGTCAAGCCGAGATTTCCAACCGTGGATTGAAGCGAATTCTGGAGCGTACTGTGGGAGAGCATCGTGCCTCGTGGGCCTACTACGTCAAAAATTGATTGTAGGTTTTTCGTATATGTTTTAGGAAAAACGCGTATGAGTGGCAAGTATTAAGTCTTACGCTTTAGGAAAAACGTAAAACCGAATAAATGCGGGTTCGTTCTCGAAGGAGGTGTGTGAATTAAGTGCCAATTATATAAAATCAAAGTTTGGATTAGTAACGTTTTTGGTTTAGAAGAGAAAAATTAAAGACGAGCTACGACTACGATTAACTACGACGATTCGACGTAAAACGATGATGTAATTACATAAAACATGACGAAATTAAAAATTAAACCTAAAAATTAATTAAAAGATTAAAATAAGTCTAAAATAATATAAATAAGAATAAAAATCCAACAAATATATTTTAAAACCTTTTATTAATTAAATATTCAATTTTAAATGCTAATTAAAGCCCTAAAATTAAATATAATTAACAAAAAGCCTAAAATATTATTTTATTGAACAAATAACTCACTTATATTATTTAAAGACTAAAAAGTGTTTTTCCTAAATTTTAAAAACTATTTTTTTATTTTTAAAACACTAAAAACTATTTTTAAACTAATATAATCATAAAAAATAACAAAATAATGCTAAAAATGATTTGACAATTTAAAAATCCTAAATTATACTAATGAACAGTAGAAAAATGAAAAAGTTTGAAAAAAGTAAAATTTTTCACTAAAAGACAAAACAGTTATAAATAAAACCTTAATTAAACTAAATTAATAAAAAAAGTGAACAATGAAATAATTTTTGACTAAAAATCTTAAAATAATTTTCTAAGTCTAAGAAAATTTTTAGAATTGAAAAATATTAAAATTTTACACTAAAAGACAAAAACAGTTAATTAAAAAGTAATTAAAATTGCAATTTAATCTGAAAAATATTAAATGAACAGTAAACAGAAAATAAATTTAATAGAAAAATCAGAATTAAAATAAGAAAAATTATGAAACAAAAATCAAGTCCTAATTCCTAGTTTTAGCTCACTAAAGACAAAAAAGCTAGAAACTGAAAGTGACATCTTGTTACTTTTTGTCTGGTAGCTAGGCAGTGGGAAGAAATACCCAAGCAGTGGGAACTTTGTTCCCACTGTTAGTTATCAGAAAAAGATCTGGGGGTATTTTGTCGATTTCAGAACTTGATCACTTGTTATCTTTGGTAACACAAGGCACCCCCACACCAATTGAGGTGTGGGGAGTCAATTTAAGCACAAAAAACACAATGTCTAAGCAAAGAAAACACACCAATGGCCTAATATGCAGTCACTGTAATGAACACAAGGGGCTGTGGGCACTTAGCTGATTCAAGTTGCTAAAAAACGCATCTAAATCCACCAATTCTTGTTCAAAGCACTATCAAACTTTAACCAAACAGTTAATAATCCTATATATATATCCTAACCTTAACAGTTGAACGAGATTAGAACTAATAATCAACTAAAATGAACTAGTTCTAGACTAACTGATGAACTAACTGATTTTTACCAATGGTTTTACATATAAACTTCTATCTTATGCTACCAAAATTAAAACAAAGGGCCAATAACTCACTTAACTAACCAAAAGAGCTTGTTTAACCAGATTGTAAGGACATGTGGTGTCAATTACCTGCCTAAGAATCTAATCCCAAACACCCCTTTATATTGGATTTGGCAAATTTTAATACATACAGTTTGAATTTTAAAGCAAAATGAGGTGAAAACAAAACATGAACATATTAAATAAGCATGAAATTTAACATATTAAGCAAACAACACAACCATTAAACATATAAGCACTAGACAGGTTTTAGGCTCAAAATAGGAAATCGTACTTACAAAGGGGTCCAAGCCGTGTAGCTTTAACCTGCATCCTCACAAGACCCTTTCTACCATCTTTCAACCAAACCCAAACCTATAAGCC
This sequence comes from Glebionis coronaria, assembly GCA_025667525.1. Lineage (NCBI taxonomy): Eukaryota > Viridiplantae > Streptophyta > Magnoliopsida > Asterales > Asteraceae > Glebionis > Glebionis coronaria. The sequence continues at coordinate 415,938,791 of CM046876.1, read as the reverse complement.
CTTATCTAGCTTATTGACCAACTTAACCACCAAAAATCATCTACCTCAGAAACTAAACCAACACAAAACCAACTCCTTTTCTTGAACACTTTGAAGAAAAGAAAGCAACTCCTTTTCTTGTAAACCTTGAAACCAGATGAGATGAACCAACTAAGAACCCGATTAGCTAGCTTATTTGTACGATAAGCTATCCAATGAGCTGCAACTACATTAACTTCTCCAAACCAAAAACTTGGATTTGGAATAACTAGAACTTGGAATGAAAATTGTGCAAGGAAAGTGGATGGCAATATTTAAAAGACTGGAAATTTAAAGAATTGCAATGAAAAGTAATAGGGAACTCAATTGATATAAAATTCATATATTACAAACTTTTTATAAGAATTGGAACAAGAGTACAAAGTGAAAACCTATTGAAGGTGTACTTATTCTAAGGATTTGTTAAATAATGGATTGATCTAAGGATTTGATGGTGGAAATGGGGAAGAAGGAGATGAGGTGTAGAGAGAGAAAGGAAAGAAAAGGAAAAGTAGAGAGAGAAAGTGATTAGATTAAAATGAAATGTTGTAAATGAATGAACCACCCCTCCTAACATGCTAGGAAGGGTATATATAGCCCACCCTACATGTGGGCTATATGGACTATATTTAGTACAAACTGGATCACGAGCCTAATACAATAATATATCGTTGGAGCGACCGATCCTTCATAAATACGTAAAAACGTATTTCCAACAATCTCCCCCTAAGGGAGGTCGCTCCAAGTTACAAAGTTCTAAATATTCTATAGCTCGTGATCTATGCTAATAATGATGTGACCGAGACTTTCTTTGGGAAAACACATTTCCAACAATCTCCCCCTAAGGGAGGTCACACCATTTTACAAAATCTTAAACCTAGCATACTATGCTTGAGTCTTCGATCTTGTTCTTGTGAATATGCTTGATGTGATCTTTGACTTTAGTCTTGAGCATGTTTCCTTGCCTTGACCTTGTGCATTCATCACTTGTGAAATTTGCCTCTTCGTGACTTCATGTTCCACATACTTATACCTTTAAATTCTTGAAAGCTTCAGAGTTTGATACAGCGGAAGACTTGACCTTCAGACTTTCTTGAATTTGTTGAAGTACTAATTGTATGTAGTATAAGCATGTGGTGACGACTTCTTCTAGATTGTACACCGCAATGCCACCTTCTTGTTACGCTGCATAAGACAGTTAGCAACAAACAATATACACGGATGAAATGGCCTTGAACATTTCATTCTAATTCGGTAGCATTTTACCTCCGGTCGGTGAAGACCGTTGGACGATATTAAATATCGTACTTGTGGCAGGTAGTTTCAATAAAGAACCTCCTTGACAAGATTTCGCGGGTAAACCCGTTCTCTTTACTCGACCGTCCAAAGCTGACTGCGAACGTAAAGAGTGAATCATTTGGATAATATTATCCGCATGATTTGAAGCCGTCAATTCATATTCCTGGAACAAGTAAAGTTCAATTAAGAACCGCACCATCGTTGCTTTCCAGTTGTCACTAGCTTGATTCATATAGAATCTTGCAAGTTACCTACCAAGTGCTGTTTGATGTTAACACTAGAAGGATTTCCACTCGTCACTGTGATCAATAAAGAGTCACTCTGAGTGTTCTGGCAAGATCATATGATAATGCGTAGAGGCCTGGAACGTGTTTAAATTCATTTAAGAATTAAACCACTGTTGCTTTCCAGTTAACACAAGTTTGATTCATAGAGAATCGCACAAGTCACCTACCATGAGCTTTTTGATATTCGCTCAAGAAGGATTTCCATCTTCATTGTAAATACTTTCGTATTACTCGGATGTTCAGGCAAGATCAGGAAGATTTTGCGTAGGACTCTTAATATCTTTCTTACTTTTCACATTGTGTGAACAAGCAAGGAATAATGAAAGTGTGTCCTAATGAGATATTTGATGATCTCAAATGGCTCTAGACTCGATCGTGCATTTTGGATTTTTAGTGATCGGAGGCTGGAGAGGAGTGCCACCTTTTCAATACCAATTTATTCGGAGTGAATAAATCAATAGATAATGTGTTGTCTCCGTGTGATTAAAACAAATATCTTTTAAGAGATATCTGAGTTAGCTGGGATGGGTTGTGCCTTGCATCACTGGGTCCATGATGTCTTTCTTCAATATCAAGAATCATTAAAAATGATCTCAATAGTATATGAATTGACCTGGTTTCTGCCTAAGGTTGTAAGGAGGGCTTCTTTCTTTACACCCTTTATCTTTACAATTCTTTTTCATTCTTCAACCCCTTCAATGCTTACCAATACGTCATCACTAGCACCTTGTTGTGATTGTTCCAGTGCTAACTTAAGTACTTGGTCGGCATTCAGCTACGTTCACAATCTTTCTCCAACTTTCCTAAGGACTACTATTTCTAGCTATGGAATGTCCTTGGGAAGATTCCTCCGGTTCTAGAGAAATCATTGGACTTTAACCTATCCTACCATCCTTATGTCACCACAATCTCCATCATCGTGTTATTCCACGATATGTATTAAGTACGTATTAATGCACGATAATTATTATCAATAATAATTATACTAACGAACATGAGATCATGAACGTAAGAATCACGCACATATAATTATGTATTTACGTATATTATTATTACGATTACATACAAGTATTTTGAAGGTCTACGATATCTTAGGATTTGGTAAACAATGGATTAGATCTATTGATTTAATGGTGGAGATGGGGAAGAAGAAGATGAAGTGTAGAGAGAGAAAGGAGAGAAAAGAAAAGTAGAGAGAGAAAGATTAATTTATTAAAATGAAAAGTTGAAATGAGAAGAACCACCCCTCCTAACATGCTAGGAGGGGTATATATAGCCCACCCTACATGTGGGCTATATGGGCTATACTTGGATCACGAGCCTAATACATTAAATCCATTTTGAAGTGCAAATCCATTTTGCTCCCCCTTAACATATGCCACGATATTCGAAAACATTTCGCACATGTCGGGATGAGCTAACACGTTAAGTCAAACCATTTGTGATTAATTATTTCTCATATTAAATCACATTTTCTCCCCCATATTAAAAATATTAACGCAATCGATGTTTTTAATATCAATTGATTTAATAGCATTTTAAGAAAATTTGGGAAGAAAAATGCAAATCCTATTATCTTCATGAATTACACAAGCTCCACCTCAAATTAATGAGGGTGTACTTGAAACGTAAATTAAATACCTTTTAAACACAAGTGTAAGGTATTTATCACGTGCAAGGATCATATATGATAATGTATTCACAAGATTAGCAATTTACGAGGTTGGACCTGAATAATGGAGAACATCATATGAAAGAAGCACATGGTTCTTGTTCACGAATGTTGGTCACCTCGTCACGTCCCCGAGAAAATTAATTCCCGTTGTTGAGTCAAAGCTTTCCGGTGAAATGCTTGACTTGATTATGAAAAGCGGGTTGCTATCTGAAATAATAGCAAACCATGTGGAGCATGTTTTAAATCGTTTAAACTTCTGCTCGAACTTTATTTACAACCCCGTGTCATTATTGAATGAAATTTCTAGGTTCGTAAATATTATCGATTCCAGAAGACATGCTCGTTTTATCAAAACGTTTTTGAACACACAATTTTGAAAGATTTAGAAAAACCTTTTGAAAAATTCTTGAAAAATTGTGTTCAAAGTTTTGAAAAACCAATTACTTGAGCTTAAGATGTTGAATATCTTAAAAGCGAGCTCAAGTCCGAGAAGTTGTAAACTTCCCGTTGTTAAGGATAAGTTACCATCGGCGATAAACTTTCCTTTTATCTGAAGGACGAGTCCTAAGCTGACATTTACTTAGAAGTCGTTTTCATGAGCTTGAAAACTTTAACTGTTTTAACGGAAAGCTCATGACCGAGAAAGGTTAATTTCTCGTTATGAAGAAAAGTTCTCTTATTTAAAAGATACACTTTCCTTTCTGAGCTTAAAACTTCGAATGTTTTAAGACAAGCTCATGACCGAGAAAGGTGAATTTCTCGTTAAGAGGATAAGTTATCATAAACGATAATCTTTCCTTTATTTTAAGTTCGAGTTACAGTCTGACATTTAACTGTAAGTCATTGTGCATGAGCTTAAAAACTTTGAATGTTTTCGATATAAGCTCATGCCCGAGAAAAATTAATTTCTCGTTGTAAGGATAAGTTTATCATCGGTGATAAACTTTCCTGCCTTTGAAGAACGGGTTATAGACTGTTATTTATCTATAAGCCTTGATGCATGAGCTTAAAAACTTGGAATGTTTTTGATATAAGCTCATGCCCGAGAAAAATGAATTTCTCGTTTTTAGGATAAGTTTATCATCGGCGATAAACTTTCCTTTCTTTGATGAGCGAGTTACAGTCTGTGATATGACTATAAGTCCTTGTGCATGAGCTTAAAAACGTGGAATGTTTTTAACATAAGCTCATGCCCGAGAAAAATGAATTTCTTGTTTTTAGGATAAGTCATCATCGGGATGAACTTTCCTGTCTTTTGAGATCGAGTTACAGTCTGTTATGTGACTGTAAGTCCTTGTTTGCAACTTAACCATGAATCCCCTGAGACATTTGTTTCTCTGATATCTACTTCTTCAGCAACCAAACTCTAAGAGTGTCCTTAGTTGAACGGTACACAACGATTGGACCGCTTCGTTCTTTTGGAACATCAACTTTGGTACCTGCAATCTCATTAGGAATTTGCATGCTTTGTCGTGGGTTAGCGATATCAATTATAGAAGCACATGGGGGTTCACAGTTGGCTTTACTTGTGTCAGAGGCGACCTGAGTAGATGATTCACTAGTCTTGGCTGGCAAACGTTTCCTTTTATAGAAAACCTTAAGTTTAGGCGTAAGTGAAGTATCATCTTTATCAGTTTCCTCCCTAGTTGACTTAGTAGAATCGGAGATTATCCTAGTTAAAGGGCACTCGTTTCCTACAAGAGTGAAAGTTCTACCAGTGGGGCGACAAACTTTACCAAAGGGTTTGATTTTAGCTATCCACTGGGACTTAATTCTAGCACGGGAGTTCACCTCATCAAGTAATTTCTTGACACAAGCATCATGATTTGCCGTAAAGACACATTTTCTACATGTTTTACAAGTAGCATATTTAATGTCTGAATAATTCCTAGATGATTGATCGATGCTCCTAGAAGATGGCATGCTATGGTTAGCAGTGTTGGGTAATCTAGAAGGCATCTGACTAGGTTGGACATTGCTATCTCTTGCATGTGTCTTTTGCTTAGCTTCCCCAAGACCAGATTTATGGCAAACGTCATTTGCACTAGTTCTAGACGTGGTCTTGGTATTTTTAGGGAAACTAGAGGCAATCATATGATTTGGTCTTGCTAAAGCTGGAGTGATCACATAGGGCCTAGTTGCTGGAGTGTCTGGTCTAGAAAGATGAACCAAATCAACTTGGGAGGCAAACCGCGGTCTCGAGGATTGTGGTCGCTCGGATCTAAATGCAGTAGGTTGTCTGACAATCGGTTGTCTGACGAACTGATTTGTAGGCGGTTTCCCCAAGATTGATGGTTTTTCAAGCATAGTGTCCACACTAGGTCCTCTATTTTTCCTTAACTCGTTTTTCAATGCAGCTATAGCAAATACCTTTTCCTGAACTTGGGCTTTTAACGTTTCATTTTCTTTGAGTAAGTTATCTTGGGATGCCAACTTAGATTCAAGCAGTTGAATTTGTTTCAAAAGATTATCCTTTTCAGCTTTAGAATCTAAAACAGTTTGATCCAATTTTCTTTCAAGAACAACGTTTGATTTTTCAAGTTTTTCAAAGTATGTTTCAAATTTGACCGTTTTCTTAGAAAATTCAAGTTTGGCATCCTCAAGATCTTTTGATTGCCGAGCTACGATCGTTTCGAGCTCTTTAATCTTGGAATCAGAATCAGTTAACGAGGCAGTTATAAAGCATTTATCATGATGTTTAGCATTTTGAACACTTTCTCCCCTATTATGACTTACATCGGATGAATCAGAAGTGGTATTGCTATCACTCGTTTCCATCCCATATTTGTCATAATTAGGTTCAGAATTCTCAATATGCGGCATATCATCAGCATATAAATCATAAACAACATTACATTGTACCATGTTTGCAGGCTCTGCGTCATAAATTGGTAAGGTGTCATCAAGAGAAATCTCGTGAACATTCCCTGACGTGCCACTGGCATCATGTTGTCCTCCTGATTCGGTGCTCTTGCCATCGTTAGGCTCCAAGTTGTCAACCGTATGACCATTCTCTTCTTGCATCTGTGTCATTGATTCTTGCACTCCATTATCATATGCTTGCTGAAGTTGTGATCTTTGATAAATCAAAGACGAGACCGATGTCATGAGTTTCAAAATTGTATCACGGAAAGCTCTAAACTCGGTATGTGTATCTCGAAGAAATGATTGGCAAATCACTGAACTTTCAGGCATGATGATATTGAATTGGAGAAAAGGCGTGAGTTGTGTCACAAGAGCCTTATATGCAAGTGCCGATGCAGAGTGATTAAAGTTGTTATGGTTGAGTTGCTCGGCGAGTTTGGTCAAAGTGGTGAAAATTGAGTCGATGAATATATGACGATCTTGTCCAAAGATTGTCACAAATTCGCTCCCTCCTTGAATCCCCGAAAGAGTGACAAGATGATATTGAAGCAATTGAAATGAATTTATACCACTTTCTCTAGCTTTGTCTTGCATTCGATGCAAGTCTCCCTCTTTAAGTGTCGAATTGAACGAATCCATTGAAAATCGAGAAAAGATAAAGAAAAATGATGTGGATGTTGTTGTTGTCGGGTTTTTACAATTCGACTCGGCTCAAAAATTGTTGTCGGCTCAAACGATTATGAATTAAACCTGATCAAAAATCCGTAGTCGCTAAAAATAAATCCCGTCACGTTGACTCGTCACTTTTGTCTTCAAAATCCGGCCACAAAAACGTTTTAACCCGTAAAATATTTTACCAATTTGATTCTATCAAAATACCCGCCTCAATACGAAGTACCAAAATTTAAAAGTGACAAAAAGACAAAATAAATGTAACTAAAAAAAATAAAAATTTGGACTTAACTTAAATAGACTTAAAAAAAATGTAACCAAAATTTAAAATTAAAATAAATGTAACTAAAATTTAAAGATGCGTTTATTTTTTAAAAACAGAAATAAATTTCGTTTATTATAAAGATTCCCAAAAAAATAACGTGTCCCAAAAATAAATGAAAACACGTGGCTGGCTTTCTGTTTCCACCACCTACCATTGAGATCTCCGCCTTGACTTTATCATATCTTATATCTCTTCTCTTAAATATAAAAAACAATCCCTTCTCCTCCTCTTTCTTAACTGCGTTTCTCTCTCTCTCCCACAAAATCTCACAAATCTCAATACTTTTTGCACACCGAATGTCCCTAAAACCTAATCTCACCAAAATTATTCTTAATCACAAATCTACACAACACCCAATCCCTCAATCACAATCACATATGCCTCCGTCTCTTTTGATTTTCTTAGGAATGATGTCTTCAAGATCTTTAATTATAAGGTCTCGGGTAGGTTTTCTAACTTTGTTGCATGCGTGTGTCTGTCTTCTATCTTCTGTAGTGTCCTTCTGTGTGTGTCAGTTTGAAAGATTGAGTGTTGTTGTTGTGGGTTTAGTGTTGAGGTGAGGTGTTGAAGGAGATGTGGGTGAATCTAGGGAGTCTAGGTTTAGGATGTGAGAGGTGTGTGTCGGTTGATTTTTTTGGGTGAGGAGAGGTGTTAGAGTGAGACTGGTAAAGATGGTGTGGGTGTGAGTTGTGGTGCGTCAGTTTTAGAGGGTGTTGGTTTTTCGAGTCTTGGGTGAGGGTAAAAAGTGAGTCGAGGGTCTAGATGTTGTTTATGTTGGTCGAGAGTCTTTGATGGGTGTGTGGGGACGAGAGGGTGTCTGGTGAGGCTGTGTGTCGTGAGGTTGTTTTAGTCTAATCTGGGTGTTGTATCGAGTCAGTTTTAAAAAAAATAGAGTCTTCTGTTGTGGGTTGGATGGGTGAGAGGGTGTCGGGGTGAGAGGGTTGGTTGTTTGAGTCGAGACGAAAGGTGGTCTCGTCGAGGTAGAGAATGTGTGAGTTTAGTTGTAGTTGGGATGTTGGAGTCGAGAGTGGGTGTCGTGAGTTTGTAAACGAGGATAGTTTGTGAAAAATGAGTCGAGTCGTGTTGCTAGAAAAGTCTATTCGGAAAAGGTCCTATTCGGAAAAAGTCTTATTCGAAAAAAGTCTATTCGGAAAAAAATGTATTCGGAAACCCTATGCGGAAACCCTATTCGGAACCCTATGCGGAATCCTATGCGGAATCCTATGCGGAATCCTATGCGGAATCCTATGCGGAATCCTATGCGGAAACCTATGCGGAAAGTCTATTCGGAATAGCTATACGGAAAGTCTATACGGAATAACAAGAAACAGAAAATAGAAAGTTTGATACTGAAAGATCTGTTAATCACGATCTTGAACATGAACAGAAGTTGACTGGACTGATTTAGCTATCAAATGTGACCCAGATGTATATAAAAAAATTGATAAAAAAAACATAGAAAAAAACAATAAAACTGATTGGACTGATTGAGGATTTTGACTGATATGAAAAAGAAGAAGAAAATTTGGACGGATTTGGACTGATTAAAAAACAGATAATAAAAAACTGATTATAAAAAACACACGAAAAAATAAAACTGATAATAAAAAATAAAAATTGATAAAATTTATAAAAATTGATAAAAAGTTGATCGAATGATGAAAAGATTGATAAAAAATTAGAAAAGAAAGGATTTTTACCACCAAATCAAAAGATAAAAAATAAGCAAATCCTAAGATTCAACCATGGCTCTTGATACCAATTGAAGGTCTACTTATTCTAAGGATTTGTTAAATGATGGATTGATCTAAGGATTTGATGGTGGAAATGGGGAAGAAGGAGATGAGGTGTAGAGAGAGAAAGGAAAGAAAAGGAAAAGTAGAGAGAGAAAGTGATTAGATTAAAATGAAATGTTGTAAATGAATGAACCACCCCTCCTAACATGCTAGGAGGGGTATATATAGCCCACCCTACATGTGGGCTATATGGACTATATTTAGTACAAACTGGATCACGAGCCTAATACAATAATATATCGTTGGAGCGACCGATCCTTCATAAATACGTAAAAACGTATTTCCAACAAAACCTATTGCTATTTATACAAATGAAAATGAAATAAGAATAAACCCTAATCTGTTGTAGACTTCCAGTTTTGCCCTTGTAATATTCCATGGGATATTCTGATTTTGAAATCTTGGTCCTTGGTCAAATTTCCAATCCGTGAGTTATCAGGAAGCATGTGAGGTTGCCAGTTGTTGAGAATGGATCTTACACGTCCATTTTGTTGTGGTAAGAAGCAAAACATATGGACCATAGATTGGTAAACGAATCTTCTGCCAAGTGAAAGTGATGGGGAAGACATGTGATGGTGAGGGTCCCTTGAGCTGAGTTGGATGGTACTCATCATATGGATGTGATATATGATGTGTGAATTAAGTGTTCCAAAAGCTAATTTCTAAAAAACCCTTTGTCATGAAAAATAAATTTCTGGATAATTTCCTTAGGGTTTATATGTTAACAAGGATGGTTAAATCTGTTTAGGGGGTTAGGGGATGTGTTTAGCGCTACTTATTAAACAAATATTGTTTAAATATAGTTTATTAAGTCTGCTCAACGTGGCATGGGAGGTGGGCCGGTTTGGGGTGTATTGTTTTGGTTTTGGCTGGGCTTATGGTGGGGTTTGACTGGGTTTATAGCGGGTTTTGACCGGGTTTGGGTTTAATTTAACCAACAATGCCCCCTGAATTTTGCAAAGTCTTCACTCCAACAATAATCAGATTCTAGGTTTTCTTCTTCACAAATTACTTTAGCCTAAATACAACTTTAGTCCCTCTCTTTAATAAATAAAAGATTAAGGACTTAAAGTGTATTTTCTTCATTCTTCAAGGGCCTATTTTGACATATCTTTAATTTGTGAGGACCAATCTTGTACAAATGATTTTTAAAGGGTCATTTGTGACAAGTCTTCAAAATTGAGGGACTATTCTTGCCAATTCTTCAAACTACAAGGACTTTACAGGAAATACATGATTCGGGTCCGGTTCCTTGTGCGGCTTCGTTTCCCGTGTTCGTTTTTGTTTGATTCCTTTGATCTTTATTTACGATATCCGTACCTAAAATACACAATGAACAAACACAAGCATATATTTGGGTATTTTGATGATATTTTAAGCGTTTTAAGCCTGATTTGGACGATGAGACTATGTATAAACACAGTCTCATCACTCCCCCATACTAAACCATTGTCGTGTCCCCACACAATGCTAGAATTAAGTATCATAGCACTTCCAAAATTAATGATGACATTTATTGAAACGGAAAGTTAAATAAACTACTACACGTGTTTTAGACATAATGTATTTTTTTCATCACGATAAAGTGACTTTTAGGATCATAGAACAAGAACACGTGAATGCTTCGTTAGAAATAATTTTGTCGTCCTCGATTTTCACCCAATTCCATGCTAAACGTGTAACGAGATCATTGTTATAATAAGTTAGCAACACGATCACATCTCATGAGTGTTAATTACGAACCTAAACTCCCTTATTCCTATTTGGTATCTCTTATATTTTATTTTGTCTTAATGATCACGAGGATACATCATTGACTTATGCGTGAATAGAGATTAAGTCTAAAAATAGAGTCTTAACGGTGTAACCAAAATCATTAAATTAATAATTCATCCTAATAGACAACGATGTCAAAAAATTAAGTCAACAAGAAGGATCGATAAACACGGTTTTATAACGGTTTTGAACACGAGACTTATTACCATGACTTTTATTATCCGCCATCATCGGTGGTTTTATTATCATGGTTTACCTCCATCTTTTATTCAACTTCGCCATGAAGCTTTTATTATGACTTCGGTCTTGCCTTGCCTTTTATTATCCGCCTCATCGGTGGTTTTATTAGCCAAAGACGTATATCCTCAAGCTAAAGCGAATTTTGGATCTTTAAAGCTTCAAAGATTAAGGCTTGATTCACTTTCAATTTGGGCATAGATTTTTCGGCCTTGTGAGCTTCAAATTTTTGCTTAATTTAGGTGAGCACTTGAAATCTTATTATTAGGTGAAGCTTTCGATTATTCGGGTGCCAATACTTCAAAACCGTGACGCTGGCGGTACTTTAATGTTTTCCCAATTTAATTACATGGAAGCTACTAAAACAAATTAGAAACCAACAATAGTGACTTAAACCTCTAAATCAATATTTATTAACAATTTATTATCAAAAGCGTGGGGAGAATAAGCTAATAATTACTACACATGAGATTGTGACGATTACGAGACTTATAAATAACTCTATCATTTCTCGTCCTCATTTAAGAGACTTAGCCTAAAAAGTTAAGGAATCGAAGCTAAGTGCTCAACACGCACGGTCGAGTCAAAGATTACTCTTATTCTCACCATCGGAAAACCTACATTCGTGTCTTAAACACTTATGAAAAACAAGAAAATTTTTAAATCTGGCCATTTTTAGCCTTATTTTGCAACAAAACGATAACAAAAAGGATGAAAATTGGATTGCGTGTTGACGTGAGCAAAGTGAAGTATCTACTCACCCCCCATACTAAAACTAAACATTGTCCTCAATGTTTCGATTCTAGGGGTGAAAACACCCCCATTCCAGAGACGAAGTCGAATGCTTAATCTCGAGCATGGAAAGGGTAAAACGAATAACCTAAAAGCCGTTTATGAATTATGCTAATAAGATAAACGTTAGAACATAAAAGGATATCATCGGATATCGGAATCTCTAAAGGCAACGATCGAAGCTCGAGTTATCTGTAAAACGAACACGAGAGGCTTCAATGATGATGATGAACCTAATAAATCACAATCACAAACAACCACGGAACAAAGGTTGGAAGAGCACAAGTCCCCTCGTTACATTAAACTAAGAAAGCGATAATATTTACAAGGATAAGCATGAGAATCCCCCACGAGGCACCTTGTTTTTGATAACCGAGTCAAAAGCTCGACTCGAATCCCCATAAATGTGATCATTTAGGGATAATCATGGTTTGGTCATTTTTGGTGGGGCTTACATGATAAACAATGCCCAAAATCAACCGGTATAAAGGACTAAGTCCTTTGACGATGCAAAATACCGGGATCGAAGATGACGTCCTCGTTGTCATGGGATAAACGAAACAACGCCACTTCAACATGTGCTAGAACCCCAAAGGGGTAGAAGAAAAGAGATGAGAAGTAGAAAGGTGGGGCAATGGGTAAGTCAACATAATGAGCTACTCGAGGTAGACTCGCACCAAGCAAATAGATATGATTTCCATTTATTGCATCGGTGGAAGACCGAGATTTCCCTTTATAAGCAATTCCGGGATCGTAAATCTTGTCCTCGGTGGAGAAATGTGAGGGAACATAAGGGGCTTCCCCCACACTAGATCCACACCAACCGTCATCAAAAGGAGTAGACGAGGTGGTAGCACTCATAAAACGCGGTGATGAAGGATTTAAACTTGTAGAAAAATCTTTTAAAACATTTTTACAATCTTTTCCTTTTTCATCGTTTAAAAACTCTTTATGAAAACCCGATTTGATAATGTCGAAAATATTTGGCGTGTCAAATTCAAAATTAGTCGCGCTAAAAATCCTCACATTTAAGTCGCGGTTAGGGGGTGGTGGATTATATAAGTTCTCAAAACGTCGATCAATAAAGAACACCGCCCCTCGGGGTCTACATACTCGTCATCTTCATGAACGTCGATCTCATCGATTTCTTTGTCATAATAGGCTTGTCAAACCATGGTTTGTCATTCCCCTCTCTGATGATTTTAGAAACTCTCTCGAAGAGATCACGATCAAGCACGAAACCATCATTCTTTTGTGGGGATCGTTGATAAGTTAGATTCTCACGAATGTGGTAAACGTCATTCTCAAATGAGGAGTGTTTATAAGGTGACTCCTCGAGAATGGGACTTTTGTCTATAGCAAGAAATTCATCGACCTCCTTAAAGAATTCTTCATCATAACAATCGTGAAACGAAGGAGGATCGATGATATGGTCATCAACGTTCTCGAATTCATCATCAAAAATGGGATTATGATGAAAAATAGGTTCGTATACGGAATTCGAGTACGTTGTGAAAGTGTCGTCATTCTCATCATCATAAGAAATTTCCGACATGAGATCGTCCTCTTCATTTGAAGATTTATCAAAGGGTAAATCCTCGAAGATGGATGGCGGATTAGCAAGTATATGCTCGATCTCGGCAAAGTCACCATCGCCATCGAAGAAAGTGTCGATGTGAGCAAGTTCTCGAGTGGATTTCCCGAGAGTCACAACCATGGTCTTACATGCCCTTGGGCTATGCTTAGGTGACATTTCTATGATGGGTGAGATTGCACTGGGTTGGGCCACTTCCTTAGCCTTAATGGATTTGGGGCTAGGAGTGGGAGGCACTTCAATGGGTTTAGAAGTATGGGCCTCAAAGTCATGGTCCTTCGAAGGTGGTGAAGACGAGCCCATATTGGTCTTTGTCGTGATGGCGCTAACGTCACCCTTCGGAATTGGTGTTTCACTTGTTTCACTAAATATATCCCAAAGTGATTTTTCATCCATAAATTTACGCATCCCCTTTTGAATTAGGTACACGTATTCTTTATCATTAAAATCATCATCTTTAAAACCGTTCTTCTTAATTCTTTCAAAACATGCGTCAAGCCTCATACTTTCCGCTAAAGTTAACATTTTGAAATCATTAGGTTTAGAAACATTTGGTTTTGAAACCTCAGTTTTTTCATTGTCATTAAACACTTGGGATTTACTCGTGAAAAAGTCCATTTTATCCTCCCCATATCTCATAGTAAGTCTCCCCTCGTAAACGTCGATTACGGTTTGAGCCGTCGATAAAAATGGTAGGCCTAAAATAATGGGACATTTAGGGTCACACTCGTAATCGGATATAACGAAATCTGCGGGAAAAACAAACTTTCCAATTTTAACATAGACATCCTCGGCTATTCCAATTGGTATAAGCGGAGTATAATTTGCAAGCTCGATAGTCATGTTCGTGGGGGTATGTCTAGGAAATCTCATCAATTTCCATAGAGAATGAGGCATAAGATTGATGCTAGCACCTAAATCGGCAAGGGCTAAACATCCCTCAATCTCGGAAAAATCATAAGGTAATAGAAATTGGCCCGGATCCTCTTCCTTTCTCGGCATACACTTTTTAGGTTTTTTAAGAACGATCGATGCACAAGTTTCTTCAAGGGTCACTTTGGTGAGGTCGATGAAGCTCTCTTTTTGAACCGTGGATGGAATTTGAGGTACACGAGGGTGTGCACTCTTTTCCTTGGTCACCACGTTTAACCCCTCGACTTTAGAACATGAAGGCGTCTTAGAAGTCGAGGGTCGAGAGGAAGAAAGAACTCTAAATTCATCAAGGTTAGGGGTAATCACACGACCTTTTCCAATAGATGAGGCGGCTTTACATTGTTCCTTCGGATTGGGTACGGTGTTACTAGGTAACGTACTCGAAGACGAACTCGCTTGATTGCTCATGATTGCCGAAAACATCTTTTTAATATCACTTTGACCTTGTTCAGTTTTATTATTTTGACCTTTCAAAGTGTTGGAAAATTCGGTTTTCAAAGTACCAATTTGTCCCTCTAATCGTCTCATATTAGCCTCATTCATTTTCATATAATTTTGAAAATTGTTTGACGAACTATTTTGATTAGCATTAAAGTTCCCTTGGTTTTGATTACTTCTTTGGAAATTCCCTTGATTACCATTTGATAAATTGTTTCCTTGATTAGCGTTGTTTTGAAAACTCGAGTTTTGGTTGTTGTTGTTATCTCGGTTTTGCCAACTTAAATTACGACCTTGATTATAACCTCCTTGACTCGAAAAATTTCCTTGTTGATTATTTCCTTGAAAATTGTTTCGGTTTTGATTAAAATTGTTTCCTTTGTTATAATTGCCTTGTTGTGATGGACCGGCGTTATTTTGATTTTGAAAATTGTTGTTTCCATTCAACGCACTCACATTCGACGTTTGGCCATCCGTAGCCGCACACTCGTAATAATTATGAGGTCCACCAAAAACGTACACGAAACCTCAACCGCTTTCACCGTAGCGGGAGCGTCTTTCTTTTGCATCTCAATGAGAAAAAGACGTGAACACATTCGTCAACTTATCGACTTTCGCATCAACTCTCTCAATGTCGTGATTAGAACTACTAACATTGGCGACATTGGCAACACTTGGTGCGTTGCGGAGTTGGTAAACCTTGGATCGGTTTTCGATAATCATTAAAGCGTCTTTTGGAGTCTTACACAAAAAGTTGCCACCGGCGGCGGAATTCAACGAATCTTGTTCTTGAAAATTAAGACCTTGTAAAACGTATCGATTTGGTGCAACTCGGAAAAACCATGGTGGGGACATTGCCTAAGCAATTCCTTAAAACGATCCCACGCGTCTCTAAAAGATTCATTTGGTTTTTGCTCAAATCTCGTAATTTCATTTTTGAAAAACGTCGTCTTAGACGGTGGGAAAAAATGATTAACGAATTTGGAAACGAGATCCTTCCACGTAATTATGGAATTAGGTGGTTCTTTCTCGTACCAATCCTTGGCGGCACCATCGAGCGAGTACGGAAAAAGCATAAGCTTGACGACATCAGCGTCGACGTTCTTAAACTTGCTCGTGGCCAAAAGACGATCAAAATTCCGAATATGGTCGTGAGGATTATCGGCTTCACGACCTCGAAACTTCGTAGCTTGGATTAACGAAAGCATTCTGCTCTTAATATCAAAATTCTCCGCTTCGATAGCGGGAATTACGATCGCGTCTCCATAACCCTCGGTGGGCGCTTGGAGCAATTCCATCATCGAACGATTGTCGGCCATCTCCTCTACGGTTTCTTCAACAACGATATTAGGAACGTCGGTTTCTAAATCTCGTCTATGTCGTCGATTCTTTCGATTACGATTGCGTCGATTCGAAGCGTCGCTAGAATTAGAATAATCCTTCGATCGAGTGCGCATGCACTAAGCGTAGAATGGGTGGTAGCAAAGAAGATTCTTTTTGCGGCTTTTTCGATTTTTCAGTTTTTTGGTTGTTGATTGTTTTTAATTTTTTTGGATTTAAGCATTACTACTTCATAGTTTTTGACCTCGATAAAGTGAAGGTTGTGATACTAGACAACAACGATTCAGATGCAACATACGAAGGGAAATACCAGGAAAATTTTGATTTTGTGGTAAGTAACCTTCGAAAAATTTGTCTAATCAGCAAAAATAAAAACATATCTAACGATCTTTATATATTTGTGATTTCAGAAGGAAATTTTTGTCAACCACCTGATGGCGTATCAACATCCAAAAGGAGAATACTTACGGAAGAAAATTAAGAAAGCAACAGTGATGCAAATGAAGTGGAAGACAAAATAAGAAAAATTAGACCGTGGTGTATACATGATGATGCATATGGAGCTGTATCAAGGAGAGACTGCTGGAAAATGGCAAACAGGGATCTACAACGAAAGTCATAAAGATCACCGAAAGCAGATTGATACCTTGAGAGCAAGAATTGCAACAAAAATATTGCTCCATGAAATGAACAACCATAGGAAGTTGATGTCTGATAAAGCATTAAACATTCAAGAAGAAGGAACAGAAGTAGGACCAAGTGAACAAAAATGATTTGTCATAAGTGTCATTATGTGTAACAAACTTGCTACTTTTATTTTGAATGTGTGTAACTTTTAACACATTGAACAATTTGGTTATGTATTCTAAAACAGTATGATCTGTATGAAAACTTGGTACTTTTGGTTTGAAAATGCATCTTAATATTATCAAGACAATATTTATCATGATGTTTTGTTCAACTTATACTTTATATCAATAGTGATATTGACTAGAATATTTGTAGAAGTTAAAAAATAGATGTTTTTTATACTTCATCAATAGTGATGTTGACTTTATCAACTGTGATATTGCATATAGTGTGATAGTATATGCTTATATCAACAGTGATAAGGAAAAACAAAAATTATATATATTTATCATTGTTGATATAGAATAACAAAACACATACTAGTGACATTTATCAACAGTGATATTTTTCAACAGTAATATTGCATTAGTTAGATAAAACCCCAAATTTATCATTAATCACTATAGATAAATCAAAAAACAATATAAAGAAACATTTTTTTAACTAAAAAAAGTGAATCTTAAAATAAGGATACTATCACCATTGATATTACACATACTAATGATATAATACTATCACCATTGATGTATAAATAAAAAAATTATTATTTATCACTATTGATAAATCAAAAAACATAACTGTCAATAAAAAATAAACCGTTTTTAACTGAAAAAGTTAAAAACTTTTATCATCAATCACTATGATACTATCAGCGTTGATATTATACTAAAAAAAGGCGGAAATTGAAATTTATAAAAATAATGAAACCAGCCCATTCATAATGCATCCCAACCACTTTCATTCTCATTCTACAAAACATAAACCGGTATCATTTCTCTCTCTAGAATCAAAATAAACCCTAACCATCTCTAAAATAAAAAACAAACCTAACCAAAACCTTCAATCACAAAGGGAAATCGAAAGAAATGGATGAATCGGAACAAGACGGATCTAATACCTCAAAAAAACGATGGAAAACGAACAAACACCAACTCAGGAAGAAAGTATGGTTTTTCTAACTCATGATTTATTAGTTTTGATGATTATTAGAACATTTATTCTAAATTTAATTAATTTAATCTGTTAATTTGATGTTTTAATCGATATATTGATTATAATAACCTACTTCTGAGTTTAAATTGGATATTTCGAGGATATTGTGATGATTTGTTATGTATTGTTAATTTTAGATTCTAATCATCAATTAAAGTCATATTGTATTGATTTTTTTGATTATTTTTATAAACTTTTTAATAATTTATAACTTTAAAGAAAGATTTATGTAAAGTTTATTAGGTTTATTTTTTTTAAGTTCATATAAATTTAAAAACTATAAGCCCCAGTTGTTTTAAATTATTCGATCGCTTATGGGCTTATATAAGATTATTATAATCAATATAAACAAAAAAGCACAATGTAAGTTTTGGTATATGTATATCAACATTGATAAGAGTCTTCATAGTAAGAAACTTGAAAGGATTAATAAATTATATAACAAAATTTATCAAAAATGTTTCAAAATAAAAAAGAAATTTATTAGTTTCTATTTAAAAAAATGTAGATGAAGATATTTTTCTCGATTTAACACCAGTCAAAGATTTGCCAGGTACTGAAATTCAAATAGAAGATGCTTTATCGGGTTAGTATTTATTAAAAAAAATAACAAAATTCATAACTCAGACAAAAACTTACATAAAAATTGTTTTGTAACTGCAATTCTAAATACATGCCCAATTCCAGTCCTTTCTCCGCAGATTGGTAAAACACTAGGTACATTTAAAAGAAAATAAAAAAAATTTATTCTTTATAAATATATAAATGTGATCAAATATGTGAGAATGCAACATACTTGTATTGATATTTTAATGTATTATCACTATTGATAATCCATTAAAAATAACTTAAGTGGATTATCAATATTGATAAAACTAACAAATTAAATATTATAAAATGTATGATGCATACTTATAAACTTCTTATGTATCACATTTAATATATTAAAAAAATATAAATGAATGACTAACATAATACATCTATATTTGTGCAGATTTGAACACACAAAGCAATACTGAAGGTAACAAAACACCATCTTCGACATCGAAAAAACTAACATACAGACGAAAAATTGATGCTAAAAGACAACAACTAGATTTAGTTGAGCAACAAACAACATCAACAGAAGTAGTCGCATTTGCTTCAAAGGAAGTAACAGAAAGAAAAAGAAAAGCCACTGACATAGAACCTGGAAAAAAGCCAACAAGAGTTCCTACAAGAAAAAAGAAACAAGAGGAAAAGCAAGAGAATATAAAAAAAAAGGAAAAGAGACGAAAAAGCAAATCAAGTTGAGGAAAGGAAAAAAAGAACAGTAAAAGGAAAAGGAAAAAAGAAAGAAGAATCTGATGAAGAAGAGATGGCACTAATGGTAGTAAAAAATGAAGATAAATTCAAGCCATTGAGGGCTAAAACAACTGTTCAGCCTCTCTTCAATGCTAATCGAAATCTATCAACAGAAAGGAAAAGGGTGATTAGACAAATGGGCTTTGGTAGTTTGTTGGAACTTCAATTCAGCAAAGTACCGGCACGGCTCACATATTTTGTACTTAAAAACCTAGACACAAAGAACATGGAGCTGCCACTGCCAAATGGGAAAAAAATTAAGTTCACGCCAAAGAAAATCAGAGAAGCAACAGGAATCCCAATGGGAAAAGAAGACTAGAATCTGAGCATGAAAGAGCAAACAATGATGTGTTCTTAAACACATTCAAAGCACAGTTTGGAGAGAAGTAATATCCAACAACAACAGATATTTCAAAGGTTATTTAGAAGACAACCGATACAGATTTCATGTTCAAAATGAATTACCTCATGCTCTTTGCAAACTGCATGATAAAATGTGATAACAGTTCGAGGATAAACTATTATGTGATAAACAGCATACAACATGATGATGTCATTAGCGACTTTGACTGGTGCACTTATATATGGGAATGCATTCGAGTAAGCAAGGTCAACTAGAAAGACACGACAGCGGAAAACTGGTACTACGGCCCAAACGTTGTGCTAATGGTAATTTTAATCTACACTTTAATTTTTTATTTATTTATGTCTAATATCATATTATTAATGCATGACACTTTTTATTTAATATTATACTGTAAACAGCTAGTTACTTGCATCACACAAAGTTTGCTGAGATGAATGTACCACGAAAATGGCCTGGCATCAGAAACTAGACTTTTGATCTTTTAGAAGAAAGAGAAAACTTGGAGATCAAGAATGGACGGTTTGGATTGGTTTCAGTGATAGAAGATGATGAAGAAAATAATGTTGATGAACAGGAAAATGAGAAGCAAAAACTCAAAGAGGTCAGTAAAATCAAATATATTTTATCATTATTGATAATCTAATAAAGTTGATTTTAATAGATTATCAATAGTGATAATACATTAAAGATGAAAAAATTAACATAATAATTAATTAATAGACAAAACTAAAATAGTGATAATAGTTTATCAATAGTGATTATGACTATTGAATCTTATATCCAGAATTTTTTTGTTAGTTTTATCACTATTGATAATCCATTAAAGTTAATTTTAATAGATTATCAATAATGATAATAAATTAAAGTTGAAATATTAACATAATATTTGATCAATAGTTACTTGAAATACTGATTATCACTATTGATAATCTTATCACTATTGATAATCTGTTGAGAGAATTTTTCTTTTTTAGTTTTATCACTATTGATAATCCATTAAAGTTGATTTTTAATAGATTATCAATAGTGATAATACATTAAAGTTGAAAAATTAACATAATATTTAATCAGGTCATAGTAAAAAAATACTTATAATAGATTATCAAAAGTGATGTAAAATTCCTAACACGTGTTTTTTTCAACATAGCTTATATACGAGACGTTAGAAGAAAAGTTTGAAAGAGTTATGAAAGAGAGAAGAGAGCTTCAAGATATGATTAATGAAAACTTGCAGATGCAAGAGGTCTTTGAAGGTGATGGAAGATTAAACTTGTTTGTACAAAGATTCAAAAGAGAGTTTAGAAATGAAATGAAAGTAGATGAACCCAAGGATTATTCATATTACTATGCTGGTGCATCAACTAGCAAAGCTACAATAACAAATGATATTCATAGTCCTGTTGGGTTTATTGAAGATGTCCACGAGGAGAGCAAAAACAACAAATCAGACTTTCCTGAAGCTGATAAAATATACTACAAAGCACTTGAAAAAAAGAAGCAGCAACAAGCTGCGAAAGACAAGGCAGAAAGAAAAAGGAAAGTCGATGCTGAAGATAAGAAGAAAAAGCAAGAAGATGCAAAGAAAATCAAAGCTCAAAGAGGTCAGTAAAATCAAATAATTTAGCATGTTCATGTTATTGACAAATCACTAGTGATTAACCACTAATAAAAATAAACTAGTGTTAAATCACTATTGATCAATGATAAATGATAAAGGACTAATAATGTATAATGATACTTTTAACAAACTATGGCTAGCAAAAACAACAAAAATATATTGATGCTTTAACAAATACTAGTGACATGTAACTATAAATGTATAAATTCTGAAGTTGAAAAATCCTTTTTAGAAGCAGATGTAAAGAAGAAGCAGCAAGAAGCTGCAAAAGAGGAGGCTGAAAGAAAAAGGAATGCTGATGCTGAAAATAAGAAGAAAGAGGAAGAAGATGCAAAGAAAAAACAGGATGAAGAGGAAGCTACAAATACAAAAAAGGAACCAACTGCAAAAGAAGGTTCTCAAAAAACAACAAAAAAAGTTGCAGGAAAGGTAACACCAAAAAAGAAAAGTTCAGCAAAACCAAAAGGAAATACAGGTGAAGAAAATAATCTGCTGAAACAAAAACAAACAAAGAAGGAGATGCAACAACAAAGGAAGAAGCACTAGCATAAGCAAAGGAACATGCAGAGAACAAACATGAAGCTCCAACAGAAACAAATGAACAAACAGAAACAATAGAGCCCACAAAGGAAGCAGCACCAACAGAAACAAAGGAACATGCAGAGGACAAACATGAAGCTGTTGTTGCAGAAAAAACAAAAGCACAAACAGAAGAAAACAAAGAGACATCTAAATAAAAAAACAAAGAAGAAGCTGCAACAAAAAAGCGACAAAGGAAGCAGCAGCAGAAACAACAGCTGCAAAAGAGGAGGCTGAAAGAAAAAGGGCTTATGCTGAAAATAAGAAGAAAGAGGAAGAAGATGCAAAGAAAAAACAGGATGAAAAGGAAGCTACAAATACAAAAAAGGAACCAAATGCAAAAGAAGGTTCTCAAAAAACAACAAAAAAAGTTGCAGGAAAGGTAACACCAAAAAAGAAAAGTTCAGCAAAACCAAAAGGAAATACAGGTGGAGAAAAAAATCTGCTGAAACAAAAACAAACAAAGAAGGAGATGCAACAACAAAGGAAGAAGCACCAGCAAAAGCAAAGGAACATGCAGAGAACAAACATGAAGCTCCAACAGAAACGAATGAACAAACAGAAACAATAGAGCCCACAAAGGAAGCAGCACCAACAGAAACAAAGGAACATGTAGAGGATAAACATGAAGCTGTTGTTGCAGAAAAAACAAAAGCACAAACAGAAGAAAACAAAGAGACATCTAAAGAAAAAAACAAAGAAGAAGCTGCAACAAAAAAGCGACAAAGGAAGCAGCAGCAGAAACAACAGCTGCAAAAGAGGAGGCTGAAAGAAAAAGGAATGTTGATGGTGAAAATAAGAAGAAAGAGGAAGAAGATGCAAAGAAAAAACAGGATGAAGAGGAAGCTACAAATACAAAAAAGGAACCAACTACAAAAGAAGGTTCTCAAAAAACAACAAAAAAAGTTGCAGGAAAGGTAACACCAAAAAAGAAAAGTTCAGCAAAACCAAAAGGAAATACAGGTGGAGAAAAAAATCTGCTGAAACAAAAACAAACAAAGAAGGAGATGCAACAACAAAGGAAGAAGCACCAGCAGAAGCAAAGGAACATGCAGAGAACAAACATGAAGCTCCAACAGAAACGAATGAACAAACAGAAACAATAGAGCCCAAAAAGGAAGCAGCACCAACAGAAACAAAGGAACATGCAGAGGATAAACATGAAGCTGTTGTTGCAGAAAAAACAAAAGCACAAACAGAAGAAAACAAAGAGACATCTAAAGAAAAAAACAAAGAAGAAGCTGCAACAAAAAAGCGACAAAGGAAGCAGCAGCAGAAACAACAGCTGCAAAAGAGGAGGCTGAAAGAAAAAGGAATGCTGATGCTGGAAATAAGAAGAAAGAGGAAGAAGATGCAAAGAAAAAACAGGATGAAGAGGAAGCTACAAATACAAAAAAGGAACCAACTACAAAAGAAGGTTCTCAAAAAACAACAAAAAAAGTTGCAGGAAAGGTAACACCAAAAAAGAAAAGTTCAGCAAAACCAAAAGGAAATACAGGTGGAGAAAAAAATCTGCTGAAACAAAAACAAACAAAGAAGGAGATGCAACAACAAAGGAAGAAGCACCAGCAGAAGCAAAGGAACATGCAGAGAACAAACATGAAGCTCCAACAGAAACGAATGAACAAACAGAAACAATAGAGCCCACAAAGGAAGCAGCACCAACAGAAACAAAGGAACATGCAGAGGACAAACATGAAGCTGTTGTTGCAGAAAAAACAAAAGCACAAACAGAAGAAAACAAAGAGACATCTAAAGAAAAAAACAAAGAAGAAGCTGCAACAAAAAAGCGACAAAGGAAGCAGCAGCAGAAACAACACCAAAGAAAAATACAAGGCAACAAGCAAAACATGATGCAGAAAAAACAAAAGGTAAAAACATAAATTTTTATCAAAAAAAACGTATCAGTTTTTACACTTATAGATTATATAAAAAACAAAAAACCTTAACAAAAAATTATACAACAGATGATAAAAATTATAAAAGCCCGGAAGTCCAAGAGAATGCATTTGGTACAGAACAAGAAAGCGAAAGAGAAAGCATTGCACAGGAGGAAGCACAAGGAAGAGGAAAAAGGATCACAAAACCATCGATGTATTATAAATCTCCACACATGAACGAGATGTCCAAAACACAAGATAAGTTGCACTATGATGAAATGATTTCAGCAAATAGCATCTTCTATATGCAAGGACAGATCAGGTGAACAAGTTTAATATTTACTATTTAGTCCTGGATAATTATCATTAGAAACTAGTGATAAATCTAATACATAATAAATGTTTTGCAATGAAAAAGTATTCGATGATGGAAGTGGAACTATAGCAAACAGAGAATAAATTCAAACTCTTGCACCTGGATTCAAGATACATAAAAAAGTAATTGACACTTTTGTTAAAGTGTTAAATTACGAGGAAAGGATACACACAGGAGGCAAAGGGTTAAGAAGGCAATACTTTGCAACAACTGACTTCGTAAGTTCATTTAAAATTTATAACGAAAAAAAATGTTCTATCACTTAAAAAATATAAGAACTAATTTTATATTTAAAAAATCTTTTATCTATAGGACGTGGAAATGATGGAAAATGAGAGTTTGAATGAGATTGATGATGAGAAGTTTGAAAAGTTGCTCCACAAATACATGATTTCTTCACAAGCTAAGAAGAAGATGAAAGATGTGAGAATTGTGTTTTTCCCAACAATAGTTGGAGGTGATTATTTTGTGATCGTCTTCAACCTTGAGAAAACAAATGCTATGATACTGGATAATGACTCAAATGTGGAATACAAGAAAAAGTACTAAGACCCCTTTGGCAAAATAGTAAGTAAATATATAATGTTACTTGAATGTAGAATTATATAAATGCAGATAAATTACATGGCTATACACAATAACTAATTTCTTAAATTTTAATTTCTACAAAAAAATTTGTTGATCAACTACTTGACGAAGCATGGAAACACGTGTGTTAAGAAGCTAAGCAACGACAAACAGCCAAAAGTGATGAAATTCAAATGGCAAACTCTGGAAAACAAAATCGATAGTGGCTTGTACACAATGATGCATATGGAGCTTTATCAAGGTGAGATGGCATCTAAATGGAATCCTCAAATTGTTCCCGAAACAAACAGAGATCATCAACTGCAAATAAACATAATGAGAAAGAGGTATGTGACAAAGATTTTAATGCATGAAGTAAACACAAAGAGAGGAGTGATGACGGACTATGCAAAGAAGTTTGAAGATGAAAACAAGGACAAAGACGAAAAAACAATCCAAGAAATCTATCAACAAAAAGATAGCAAATGAATGATAAGCCCCAAGTCTTATGTTAACATAACAGCTAGTACTTTTTATTAGAACAAGGATTCTATAGTATATCACTGGTGATCTACAAATGATGTATCTTAACCAATTGTTGAACCTTCTTTTGTTGATTAAACTTAGATGATGTCAACTTTAACTTCAAAAATAATATTTCAAACACAAAAGATGGTAGAAAACATTGCAATATTAAAAATATAACTACCTGTATTATCACTAACTATAAAAAATATTAAAAAAAATACCGTGTATAAAATTACCAATACTTATAAAACATGAATATTAAAAACTGTTTACGTGTCATATCACTGGTGATAAAATATATAAAATAAATATACTTGTAAAACATAAGTATACAAAATTGTTTACGTGTGATATCACTGGTGATAAAATATAGAAAATGAACTTATAAAACATGAATGTATACTTATAAAACATGAATATTAAAAATTGTTTACGTGTGATATCACTGGTGATAAAATATAGAAAACGAATATGGTAAAACATGAATATTAAACTGTTTACGTGTGATATCACTGGTGATAAATATATAAAATAAATATATACTTGAAAAACGTAAGTATAGAAAATTGTTTACGTGTGATATCACTGGTGATAAAATATAGAAAATGTACTTATAAAACATGAATATTATAAATTGTTTACGTGTGATATCACTGGTGATAAAATATAGAAATTGAATATTGTAAAACATGAATATTAAAAATTGTTTACGTGTGATATCACTGGTGATAAAATATAGAAAATGAATATATACTTGTAGAACATAAATATTAATTTTTTTTTAACAAAGCATGCAGCAACATTCCATTGTACGTATATGTCTATATGATAAATACAATGTTTACCAGGGTGACCCTTTAACAAAAAAAACATTTAATACGATTATCAAATTTTATTAAAGGTACAATATGTGAAGCTAGAAAAAAAAATCATTCAAAACATCATTCTGGATTGTAGATATATTTTTTAAAACATAAAATAAATCACTCATCATGGCTGATTGTTTCCTCCTTCCACTGCTGCTTTTTCAAACTTGTTCTTGCGTCGACTTCTCTTTTCTTCCCTTTTTCTTTTTCTTTCTGCCCTGAGTTTCTGCCTTTCAATTTTTGGTGTTATACGCAAATCAAAACTTGGCTGGGAACCGGGAGTCCAAGGACTACTGTAATCAGATGGTGATGTACCAGATAATGTGTCCGAATCAATAACTTGTACATTATCTCCTTTTTGATTTTTTTCTTCTTCGGCTTTATGTTTCGCGACAAGCTCAGCTAAAAGTTTTGGCTCTACAAATTCAAAATAATAATTCATCGATTCTTCTGAATCCGAATCATGAACCAAGAAAGTACTTGTTTGACCTTGGTAAAATTTACCTGTTGCTTCAACTTGTTGCTTCAAAAATTGAGGATCATCAACATCTATATTGATTTTTTGGTTTGTTGCATTTTCTTGCCCAATAAATACTTTCTTAATACATCCAGCTTGATCTGTTTTTTTAAACTTCCAGCTTGACATTCAATAGTACTACATCTCGACTCTCTATTTCCAAGTCTTGTTCAGTAACTGAATATGAATCACTTCTAAAAATACTTTCATGGACACTTTGGACGTTGGCTTGTCGAGATTCCATTATCTTACTACTTCCAACTTCTACTGTTTTTGCGGATCCATATTGTCCTTCAAAAGCAAAATTTTGACCATTTAATCCTTCATCGTATTGACTTTGGAAAACTCGGTCTATTGCTTCAACTGATTGCTTCAAAAATCCAGGATCATCATAGTCAAAATCATCAGAATCTGCAACGCACTTTATGTTTCTAGCCTTTTCTAGCCCAGTTTGTACTTTCTTACTACTTCCAGTGTGTTCTGTTTTAGTGCCTCCATCTAGCACTTGAGAAACAAATCTTTTATCATTCAATAGTACCTCATCTTGATTAACAATTTCCGTTTCTTGTTTGGAAACTGAAAATGAATCATTTCTACAAATTCTTTCATCAACATTTTGAACATTTTCTTCCACAGATTTCATTTTCTTTCATTGATCTCTGTTTTTTAATGGTATCGGGTGGTGTTATCTGTTTTTTTATCATTGATCTCTGTTTTTTTTCTTTCTTTCACTCTATTATTCTATTTTCTATTTTCTATTATTCTATTTTCTTAAGCAAAGGTCAGCAGAATTTGAGTGGATTAAACTGATCTGAAATGAAAAACCCAGATTTCACCATTTTCGGTGATACCAAAGAAAAAGGTCAAAACCCTCTTCAGATGTACATTCCGATGGCTAGACTGCGATGGGAGTTTCCGATGGTTATTTTTGATCGCATTGGGTGCGATGAGTCGCTGCGATGGGCTCATATTACGATGGGTTTAAAAATAGACTTTGATGGCATTTATTTTTTTGTTGCGATGGGCATAAAAAGTTCACTGTGATGACTGTTTTTAAAAGAAAAACTTGTGACATCTTGACCAAACCAGAAAAACATTGCCAAGACCATGATTTACAAAACCTAATACCGACTCATCCAAACAATCAAACTCACACCAACAATCAAACCGACTCCATCTATTACTCTTCGTCACATCCAATATTCAACATATCCATGTCTATCTTAACCCATCGTCACTTAATCATCTAGACTCAAAATAAAAAACACAACTGATCTCAGATTTGTTCAAGAAAACCTTTAAAGATTTCGTATCTAGACAACATGCATCATAGATCTGTAAAGGTTTGCACCATGTTTTTATATATACGAAATCAAAGATTGATGTATAACTGTCACGTTATAATCAAATTACTTGTTTCGATCTTGTCGCAAAACCACAAAACAACATGCATCAATATAAATTACACCTACCCGAGACCCCCTTCTAGGATCTTGAAGACGTGACATATCAGGATGCTTCGGATTTGAAATTCTAAGATAAAAGTATTTGGTGGAGTCACTTGTTCTTATAAAACATGAGATTCGATTTATTTAGTATGATATTGAGATGGGGTCCTGATTTTGAATAAAGATGAGATGGATTATTTGTAGTTAGGTTTCAGAGGGAATTATATCGAGATGGATTCATGGGTCTCGTTGTTTGTCTCGATGAGTTGATGAATTTGGTGAAGATCAGATTGATGATGATCTAGAATTGAGTTGACCAGATATATAAGATGTTGGGGCAGAGAAAATGAGGTTGATAGGTTTAGGGTTGACTAAAAGTGTGGCGATGGTTACTATGAGAAGTAGTAGGGTTATCTTGCCTTTATATATACCTAAGTATTAGGGCTTAGGTAAATACATGTCTTGGGCTACTTTCTCTCAAACCAAATGATATGGGCTATGATTCTCTATGTAATGTTACGGGCTGAAGAGAGATATACAGATTTCATATGAAATTAGCTAGTATACGATTAATATCCGAGTATATGTTTGTATGAAGTTGGTTATACGGATATTGTATATATTAGGCTGAATGTATATTGGTTGGACCAAGATATTGATATTAGACCAGGAAAGTATTATTTGGGCAATGATGACATTATTTCGGATACCGGGTATTTGATATTATCCGATCGAAAGTGCTTAAATGACAAAGAAAATTCTAGGTTTGAAACCTAATATTTTCGAAAAAAATTTCGACGACGCGCATTAGTTGGGCATGAGACTGACGTTGGGCTTAAACGACAAGTTATCTAGACAAATTTTGTCCCTTAATGACAATTCATTTCAGAATTTGTTCTAGTTAACGACATTCACAACACAACACCAAAGCAAACAAAACACTTAACGCTAAAAGGATCCGATATAAGATTCACTTTAACGACAAGGCTAGTTTTGATTCTACAAAGACAAGTGATCAAGAAGTGGATTTGGTATTCTATATTTGAAGTTGAAGTGGGATTTCATGAAGGCGTCTACTTATTTCATCATCGAGCCTTCCTTCTATTTTTCTACCCCTTTTCTTCAAACCCAGTCTATCGATTGATGACTTGCTTGGGCGATAAAATTTATGATTGAGACTTGAATTATCTAGTTTCCACTGTCAAGGGGTGGATGGTCGACGACATGGATAACTATCATTTTTGGGTGTCACACGCAGTTGCTCGTGTGGATAACTTCAAGAGGTATAAGAGACTTGTTTCTGCACCGTTCTTCAATCGACATAAGTGCAAGCTTAAGTAACAAATTTGGGGGATTGTACTTCAGTTTCAAGTTTGGAATATCGGGTTTACTTCACATGTGGTCACAACAAATAGCCAAATGAATTCGAGGTTGGTAAGTTAGACAGAGAGAGATGGAATAAGCAATCAATTATCACGGGATATTTATGAGCTTCACAACGACAATGGTACTTCATAGTCTAAGCAAAAAATTTCAAAGTTTCTCAATGACTATCAAAACTTTTCAAGACATTTGCTTAAGACTAAGAACTTCTCGAGTATATGGACGTCCACGATAATGATGCTTCCGAGAGATCGAAATCATCATGGGGGAAGATCGTGTACTTTGAAGTAATCGGATCAACTTCTAGGGGGAAGTTGTGACAACCCTGGTTTTGAGGTTCGTCACTTAGTTTATTTTGTGCTAGTTACGTGTCTTTACGTGTTTATGTGCTAGTTGGTGTGTATAGATGGTGGTTTGGATATCGTTTCCGGTACGGGTTACCTTGTGAATGAAACGATGTGTGATGATTTCATGTTCATGAGTTCACATGGTAGTGACTATGAAATGAGATGGTATTATTTAGTGGTTTTACGTATACGTATATGTATTATAGAAAATCGTATTTTTACGATTTACGGTTTAGCATTTAGAGGTCTCGGATGAGGTAATTAGTCATATGAATATTTTTCGGGATGGTTTTAAGTCATTTGGGACTTAGTTATAAAGTTTATTTCAAAATTTGAGATTTTTTATAAAAGTGTATATTTTTACGTCTTTTATGGTAAAACGCGTAAATTTGACTAGTTTTACGGTTTTGAGGTTTTGGAGGCTTTAGGAGCTAAAATAAATTAAGGTAAATTAAGTTAATATTAATAAGATATTAATTAACAATAAAAAGAAAAAAAAATAAAAAAATATATATATGAGGCGGTTTGGGACGAATCAAAAGAAAAGAAAAGGGAAAAAAGGAAAAAAGGGAACTGGGCTTTTGTGATGGGCCAAGGACTTGTTAGGAAACTATATAAATACTTTTTATTAACCAAAACACTTCATAAAACCCCTGGAGATCACCTTCAAGTCGGCATCAATGGTGGTTTTAGGGTTCTTCATTAATTTTTCTTCTTTCAAAAATTCTAAGGTAAAATCTTTAATACTCTTTTTAATTAAAGTGTTTTAATTCTTTCTCAATCATCTTATGATGGATTTAGGTTAGGGTTTAAATAAGAATCTGTATTTTAATGATATTATAATGATTAGATGGTTTAGGGTTTGTAATTAATGGGGTTATGGGTAATTAATTAGGTTAAATTAATTAAACCCGTTTAAAAAACTGGGCAGAATTTTGAGTCAATTGTTTGATCATATTGGGAGTTATACAAACTCTTATTTTGCGATCCAAGTATCCCTGGAAAGGTAATTGAAGTGGCTTTCCAATTCAAGAAACTAGAACTAAATTGGAGGTCGGGAAGTGTGTCAAAAATAGGTTACAACAGTCGGAGGTCAAAACAGTTTTGAAGTCAGCCTGTTTTCTTTTTAAGTTTTGGGTTGTTTGGGGTACTTAGGGTTGCATTGGGATCTTCTCACGAACATGAGAGATGGTTTATATAGTATCTGCACTTGGGCTAAGATTGTGGTTTAGGGTAAGACCCTCTAATGGTAACAAACTTTATATACGTTTAAAATCAGTGAATTCTGGATAGGTAGCAATATATATACATATATCGAGGCCTTAACAGTAGCTTTAAGGTTAGAGCAAGTGGGAGGTTTTAGCTAACATATGTAAAAGTATGAATATTCCTTTTACAGAAACCATGGGTATGTTTAAGTGGACGTTTGACTTAAAGTTTTGAGACCTAAAAACTAGGACTGTTTTGTGTAAAATATGAACGGGATAGTTATTAAACTTAACCAAGTTAAGGACTTGTTAAGGAAGGGTAATGGGGTGATTAGAGCTTATCAATGAGGTATTTATACGGGAATAGGCTAGATTTCCATCATAGGTTGATGAGCCATCTTAGTGATTGGTTCATGTATTGATTGCGTGTTTTTGGTTTGTTAGCTTGTGGCTAGTGCGAGGACTTGTGAAGAAGCAATCAGGTGAGTTTCATAGTCCCATGTTTATTATTGATTTTGACTTCCAGATGGGATGGAAGAGACACTGTGTTGAGTTATTTTCTAAATTGATGCTGTGAATGTTTTTGTGATTTGAGATGGACTTGTGTGTACATTATGTGATTAACTGCTATGTGATTCTTGATTGTGTATGATTTGGATCGGGGGACACGTGCCGTCTCAGTTATTGTGGTTTGACAAGGTAGGGGACTTGGGATAGGTACATAGCGTGATCGTCTATGGGAGTAATGGTTAATGACAAGGTAGTGGCCTTGGGATAGGTACATAGTGTGATCATCTATGGTACCATGATGTTTGGTAAGGCCGAGGGCCTCGGATTTGGTTTGAAATGTTTGATCTTGAATTGTTAGTTGTTAATGCATACTTGTAACAAATTGTCCATATGTTATTGTGTTGTTGGTTGTTATTCACAGCTTGTAACTGATTTAGCGTTGGAGTCTAAACCTATGACTCTCACCAACTTTATGTTGACGTGTTTTAGTGTCTCTTTCAGGTGATGCTTTGGGTAGGCGTGAGAACTTAAGTGGCTAGGATTTGGAGAGCGTAGGAATGCATATTGAAGGATATCCCCGTTTCCTTCTTAGTTTTTATTTGTTCATTTAATAAGTGATATTGTGGCACACATATATTTTTTTGGTTATGTTATTTGTTTGTCTTGGGTAAGAGGTAGGACTGTTACCTACTTACCTAGACTCCTGGGTTTGATGAGATATTGTCATGACTTTGTGTCTCCATTTTATGACATTTCTTATTTCATATAGTTATCTCTATAGACACGCCATGTTGTGATGATATCTACGTCGCGCCCCATATTCTACCATGGTGGGGTGTGATAGAATGGTATCAGAGACAATGGTTTTAGAGAATTAGGTTGCCTAGTCGCGTAGCCTAGTCTATAGCTTAAGGGTCCCTGCATATAGGCATCATAGGAGTATGTGTGCATTTTATATTAATTGATGTGTTTGGATGTTATTTATTACGATGTTTTGACTAGTATGAATTGAACCATAGTAAGTTCATACTTAGCCACATGTTATTTTTCTTTTCGGGATGTGACTAGTGCAGGTTGAACCATAATCATCCACGCTAGTCATTGTCGTATTTTGCTTAAATTGTATATTATAGTACATAATTTGGTACATGGTAGTTTCTATCTTTTGTTGGGTTATTTTATGTACCCGAGAGATATTATTTTCTTTTGATGTTTAAGTCATGTTCCCTAAGAATCATGTGGTGGTTCGAGTTAGTAGGAGTAGGTGGTTATGAAGGATTTTAAGCTGTTTCTACTCTTATGGGCGACATGACTTATAACTGATTATGTTTTCGTTTTGGATTTAGTCTAGGCTGTTTTAGCTAGACTATGGATTTCTGTATTCCAAGAGTTTTACTATGTTATTTTAATAGATGGAGTTTTAGACCTTATTGGTTATGTGGTTATGAGCTTTTGTGAGTAGATGGATTTATGTGTTATATGTTGTATTGATTCTTATAAGTGTCCTCATAGGAGGGAGTGCATTGGGGAAAGGGTAATTGTATAATTATGGTGGCCAACATAGTTATACAAGTACCACAACTTCAATGGGTTCTCAAGTATGATTGCATGAAAGAGGGTTAGTACATGCTTGTATATGATGAGATGTGGATTTTGAGTATATTCATAATATATGGCTTTATGTAACGGGTGCCTACGATATGGCTATTTTTATTAGTGTGTTATATGTTTTGAGTTATAGTCGTGTTGTGTGATTATGAGGTCACACGATATGGGTTGATTTTGGTAATGGGTTTTGTGCCTTGTTGTGGCATGGTGAGTTGGTGAGATGGTGATTACTCGTATGGAAAAACGAGTGTATGACGCGATCGATTGACTTGATATGTATGATAACGAGTATGTTTTGGGAGATTTAATAGGTATATATATGCGGATGTATATATACTACTATGTGCTAAGTTATGATATATGGTCGTTCAGTAGTTATTATAACTTGAACGTACCTTGTGTTTGCTCGTGTTTTATGGTGCTGGAGTTTAATGGAGTTCCAACGACGTTTTGAGTTTTCGATGTGTGTCTACATTCGGGTATGAATTTAATTAATGAGAACTACTAAATTTTCTTACAAATAAGTGTGGCTGATTATAGGAAAACGGTTTTGAAAATAATTTGTAAGTGTATGGTATGATATCGTGACTTACATATTTTTTTAAGTTTGTGGTATTAAGCTAAAAAAAAGTTGTTTTGAAAATAATTGGATTAGTTTTCTATGTAACATGTGATAATATATTTTAAAGGGCTAAAGAAATTTTACAAAATTTTCTTAAGTATAGTTAAAATTTTAGAAGTATTTAACTAGACGACAAGAGTAAAAAGGGAGATTTTATTATAGTAATGATAATAATAACACCACACCTTGTAAACGTGTAGTAGTTTAGTTATAATCAGCCTAAATGGATTTTATAAAATAGTAATAATAATATAGAATAAAATGAAAATAGAACACTATATTTTATAAACATGTATTGGTTTCATAATAACAAGTGAAATAAGTTTAATATGGGTAAATAAGATAATGGTTAGAATAAGATTGTAGTATACTAACTAGTAGATATCTGGATAAAATGATGAATGATAAACGGATGAGTTATTGATAAAATGAGTATGATTGATTTTGGTAGTATTGAAGTTTGGTTCTTATGAGGAGTAACTAAATGGGGCGAAAATTTTAAATTCTCTAACGTATCAAAATTTGGTAATACTAAATCGTGACAAGTCTAATTTTTTTCGTTGTTGGCACACTCCATTGATCTTTCGGATTTCATTGTTTTGTTTTCAGTTGTTTTGGCTAGGGTTCGTTTTACCCTATATTTTATTTTGGGACACGATGGTTTGGAATTCTTTTGTTACACGTCATGGTTGATTTATTTATGCGGTTGTGGGAACGTTAGGATGAGAGTATAGAGTTGGGTAGTATTACTTATGGTTAGACATTAGATTGAAGAAATGTGTTTTGGTTTAAAGATTGGTTGAAGCACCATAAGGAGATTGATGAAAATACTAGCGGATGTGAGGGTAGAGTAGAAAGTTTATACTAATGGAAAGGTTAGGTAAATAACACGCAAGGGATTGATATAGTTATGGAGGCAAGGTAGTAGTAGACACGTGAAGGAAAATAGGAATGTGAAAGAATGATTGGTAGGAGGCTGATTAATGGTGAGTACAACAAGTAAGGAAGAGTGAGCCATTGAGGGGTTGAATTACTTTTAGAAATATTGTGGTAGATGAGTTGAAGTTAGAAGCTGCTAGTAGTGTGGAGTTCCTAGGTAACATAATGGAGACGAGAAGGAGTGCGTAAAGAGCTACATCGCGAAGCAAGGAGCTGAAAGACTACGTGTCGGCTGCAAGAAGGATGCAAGAGATTTCGAAGGAGTCACAAAAGTTGCAAGGACTGGAAAGGTGACAAGCACTGTGATGGGAAATTTACGTATGGTTCGTGGCGAAGAAGGGCAGATCGAGTATCAGAGTGGAGCTACAAAGAGCTGAGCTGAATAAGTTTCGCGGAGAAGTGATTAGAGAGTCGGTTTTGTGAAGGTGTTACGAAAGATCTTTGGAAGAGACAACTATGCATTATCCAATGTACTAGTGATTTCCATAGATTTGATGAATGAAGTATGGAATTTTTGTTAGACGGGATAGTGTAGGAATAGGGAGAACCATGGAAGGAGAGAACTAAGTATTCCTAGAAGATGATGAGTGAAAGTACCTCATGTTGGGTGCAAGATCAAAGTAGAAGTATGAGATACGAATAAGAATTCAAAATGTGGCTTAGTAGACAAACTGAAACTAATGTGGGTATAAGATGAGAGTGTGATCCACATGGAATCACATGAAACTCTAGTCTGTCCCTATTAGGAGGGAGTAGGAGAACTGGTGGTGAGAAAAACAAGTGAAGCTACTTGGAAAATGTTGGCGTTTAGATGACTAGATAGACTTAGTTAGTGGAGCTGGATTGATATAGTTGCCTAGAATGCTAGAGGCATTTGGGGTACGAGACGTAGAGAATGATCTATACAGATCATGAACGTCTCCAAAATATATTTAATCATCTTGATTGAACATTTGGAAAAGGTGATGGGTAGAGTTAAGTGATGAAAGAAAATTGCAAGGCCAAGTACCATCCGGGAAAGGCAAGCATGGTTGATGAGACATGGAATAAGAAAAATGAAGTGAAGCTGAGACGAACTTGAACTATATGGATGACGTATTAGGGTGGTTTGGATGAAGGATGTAGGTTGCACAAGTTGAGTTGTCTAAAGCAGAGAACGCGTCAACATGTATGTTGCGTGGCTTGGACAATCATATAGAGAAAAGGGACGTAGACTATGCTTCCTACATAGCTAGGAGTAGCTTAGAAAGGGCGATGTAAGGACGAAGTTGGTGAAAGAGATACATAATGGGGGAATAAGTACGACGAGAGTTGGGTGATAGTCGATAGACTGACTAATCATCTCATATTTCAAGAGGAATGAGAAGTCACATAGTTGAGAAGTTGGAAGGATTGCGTACAGATGTGTGGAATAGAGGGTGTTGCGTAAAAGTTAGCCTAATATGTATGGAATGCCTTATGAAGGATTATGGAAAGGGAAATGGCACTGACCTATACTGATTGTTTGGGAGGCTTAGTATCGATAATCGAATGGATGAGGAGTTATAGGTGTGATGTGCCATAGGGACGAAGGGCTTGATCTAACTGAGTTAACCGTCCTTTTGATGATGTGTATAGATCATAAGTTGATTTGGATTGGAAGAACTAATGGATATGTGAAAGACCGCCATAGGTCACTTTGTAAGGAGATTGGAATCTTTAAGTAGTTTGGGGTACGGACTGAAGGGAGTTGATGAACATGATTGGATATGAGTATCTCCAGTTGACTGGAAAAGGATAGGCAAGTGAGATATTTATACAACCTTAGATGTTACATTAAGGGCATGAGTGATTGATTTAGAGGGAGTTAGGAAACTCATTAGCGATGGCTGAGTTTTCATATAATGATGAATATCATACTAGAAGTCGCTAAATGCCATTTGAGGCACTATATGAAAGGATAGGGTGAATTGTCCCTATTGTGGACTAGAATTGGTAAAAGAGGCTACTAATGTGGTAATGATGTAGTGGGAGTTGTATACATGATACATTTCATGTATTAAGATTGGTAAATGTTGTTTGAGAATGTATATTTGCATGTTCGGTTATTCGGGATTTGTGCTAATAAGAGTCTTTGTTTTGTCAAAGAGTCATTTGTGGGATTTATTGATTGTGAGGTAAAGTGTTGGGCAATGAATTTAAATATTGTTGGTTAGTATATGTGGTAATTTGAGACTTGAACTAGAGTTCACGTGGAAATGAGAGGAGTTGGTTTAGAACAAGTATCCTCATGTGATTTGTTGTTTGTGTGTTTGATCCTAAGGAGTAAATCTCGGGACGAGATTTCTATTAGGAGGGAGTGATGTGACAACCCTGGTTTTGAGGTTCGTCACTTAGTTTTATTTTGTGCTAGTTACGTGTCTTTACGTGTTTATGTGCTAATTGGTGTGTATAGATGGTGGTTTGGATATCGTTTCTGGTACGAGGTACCTTGTGAATGAAACGATGTGATGATTTCATGTTCATGAGTTCACATGGTAGTGACTATGAAATGAGATGGTGTTATTTAGTGGTTTTACGTATACGTATATGTATTATAGAAAATCGTATTTTTACGATTTACGGTTTAGCATTTACAGGTCTCGGATGAGGTAATTAGTCATATGAATATTTTTCGGGATGGTTTTAAGTCATTTGGGACTTAGTTATAAAGTTTATTTCAAAATTTGAGATTTTTTATAAAAGTGTATATTTTACGTCTTTTACGGTAAAACGCGTAAATTTGACTAGTTTTACGGTTTTGAGGTTTTGGAGGCTTTAGGAGCTGAAATAAATTAAGGTAAATTAAGTTAATATTAATAAGATATTAATTAACAATAAAAAGAAAATATATATATATATATATATATATATATATATATATTTATATATATATATATATATATATATATATATATATATATATATATATATATATATATATATATATATATATATATATATATATATATATATATATATATATATATATATATATATATATATATATATATATATATATATATATATATATATATATGAGGCGGTTTGGGACGAATCAAAAGAAAAGAAAAGGGAAAAAAAGAAAAAAAGGGAACCGGGCTTTTGTAATGGGCCAAGGACTTGTTAGGAAACTATATAAATACTTTTTATTAACTAAAACACTTCATAAAACCCCTCGAGATCACCTTCAAGTCGGCATCAATGGTGTTTTTAGGGTTCTTCATTAATTTTTCTTCTTTCAAAAATTCAAAGGTAAAATCTTTAATACTCTTTTTAATTAAAGTGTTTTAATTCTTTCTCAATCATCTTATGATGGATTTAGGTTAGGTTTTAAATAAGAATCTGTATTTTAATGATATTATAATGGTTAGATGGTTTAGGGTTTGTAATTAATGGGGTAATGGGTAATTAATTAGGTTAAATTAATTAAACCCGTTTTTAAAAACTGGGCAGAATTTTGAGTCAATTGTTTGATCATATTGGGAGTTCTACAAACTCTTATTTTGCGATCCAAGTATCCCTGGAAAGGTAATTGAAATGGCTTTCCAATTCAAGAAACTAGAACTAAATTTGAGGTTGGGAAGTGGGTCAAAAACAGGTTACAACTGTCGGAGGTCAAAACAGTTTTGAAGTCAGCTTGTTTTCTTTTTAAGTTTTAGGTTGTTTGGGGTACTTAGGGTTGCATTGGGATCTTCTCACGAACATGAGAGATGGTTTATATAGTATCTGCACTTGGACTAATATTGTGGTTTAGGGTAAGACCCTCTAATGGTAACAAACGTTTCATAAGTTTAAAATCAGTGAATTCTGGATAGGTAGCAATATATATACATATATCGAGGCCTTAACAGTAGCTTTAAGGTTAGGGCAAGTGGGAGGTTTTAGATAACATATGTAAAAGTATGAATATTCCTTTTTACAGAAACCATGGGTATGTTTAAGTGGATGTTTGACTTAAAGTTTTGAGACCTAAAAACTAGGATTGTTTTGTGTAAAATATGAACGGGATAGTTATTAAACTTAGCCAAGTTAAGGACTTGTTAAGGAAGGGTAATGGAGTGATTAGAGCTTATAAATGAGGTATTTATATGGGAATAGGCTAGATGTCCATCATAGGTTGATGAGCCATCTTAGTGATTGGTTCATGTATTGATTGCGTGTTTTTGGTTCGTTAGCTTGTTGCTAGTGCGAGGACTTGTGAAGAAGAAATCAGGTGAGTTTCATAGTCCCATGTTTATTATTGATTTTGACTTCCAGATGGAATGGAAGAGACACTGTGTTGAGTTATTTTCTAAATTGATGCTGTGAATGTTTTTTTGATTTGAGATGGACTTGTGTGTACATTATGTGATTAACTGCTATGTGATTCTTGATTGTGTATGATTTGGATCGGGGGACACGTGCCGTCTCAGTTATTATGGTTTGACAAGGTAGGGGCCTTGGGATAGGTACATAGCGTGATCGTCTATGGGACCAATGGTTAATGACAAGGTAGTGGCCTTGGGATAGGTACATAGTGTGATCATCTATGGTACCATGATGTTTGGTAAGGCTGAGGGCCTTGGATTTGGTTTGAAATGTTTGATCTTGAATTGTTAGTTGTTAATTGCATACTTGTAACACATTGTCCATATGTTATTGTGTTGATGGTTGTTTTTCACAGCTTGTAACTGATTTAGCGTTGGAGTCTAAACCTATGACTCTCACCAACTTTATGTTGACGTGTTTTAGTGTCTCTTTCAGGTGATGCTTTGGGTAGGCGTGAGAACTTAAGTGGCTAGGATTTGGAGAGCGTAGGAATGTATATAGAAGGATATCCCCGTTTCCTTCTTAGTTTTTATTTGTTCATTTAATAAGTGATATTGTGGCACACATATATTTGTTTGGTTATGTTATTTGTTTGTCTTGGGTAAGAGGTAGGACTGTTACCTACTTACCTAGACTCCTGGGTTTGATGAGATATTGTCATGACTTTGTGTCTCCATTTTATGACATTTCTTATTTCATATAGTTATCTCTATAGACACGCCATGTTGTGATGATATCTACGTCGCGCCCCATATTCCACCATGGTGGGGTGTGACAGAAGTATTACCTTAGATGATTTTTATGAAGTATTCTGTAGGCGTGAGAAGAATTGTTGCTGATTTCCTGCATGTTAACCCAAACGGATTATCACCAAAACATAAACGACATGAAACAGTATAAAAGCAGTGTTATTTGGTGTGGTTCTTCTACAAATTTCCGCTGTGCACTTAAATCGATGAGCTAGAAGATTGTTCAAACTACATCAAAGTGTCAGAATCTGCTTAAGATACAGATATTGGTTTGGGGGGAAGCTGATTCAGAAACTTCGTCAAAAAGAAGTCTATGAAGAAAGTTTTTTAATACATGCTGCATGAATTGGGGGGAAGTTAATCCAAATCATGCATATTACAATTGTTCCACAACAAGCGAAGACAAAGAGGATTCAAGCTGAGGTACAAGTTATGAAGACAAGAAGACTTATAAGACATCCTCAGCATTAGAAGCGCCTTGGAAGACTTTATTTTGTTGTATTTGTACTTGTTAGGAACATTGTAAGTAATTCCGTATGTCTCCACATTGGGGGAAGATTGTTAGCCCTAAAATGTGAGCGCCATTTACGGAATTACATTAGTTTGATATAGCCACACACGCAGGGACTAGTTTTGTTAAGTTAGAATAGTTCGTGTGTGTCAAGGCTATATATACCCCTCCATACTTCCATGGAGGGGTGAGGATTCTTCTTATTGTGTATTTCACTTCTCTCTCTAAATACACACTCTCATATTCAAGCTTTATCTTTCTCTCTAAAAATGTCTAAATACTTCTTTTATCCTCCCCGACCTCCGGATCACCTCTTGTTAGCTTGAATCTTCTGATGTTAACATCTTGTGTTATGGATTGATATGAGATTAACAATTTGACATTTCACTATGATTCGGTAGCCTTTTACCTCCGGTCGGTGAAGACCGTTGGACGATATTAAATATCGTACTTGTGACAGGTATATTTAATTAAATATCTTCTTGACAAGATTTCGCGGGTAAACCCGTTCTTTTTATCTGATCGTCTAAAGCTGACTGCGAACATAAATAGTGAATCATTTGGATAAAAATTATCCTATGATTGAAGCCGTCAACTCATGAACCTGAAACAAGTGAAATTCAATTAAGAGCTTCACCATTGTTGCTCTCTAGTTGTCACGAGCTTGATTCTAATAGAATCTTGCGTGTCACCTACCCTATTGTTGTTTAATGTTGACACTGGAAGGATTTCCACTTATCACTGTAAACACTAAAGAGTGCCACTCTGAGTGTTCTAGCAAGATCACTTAGATTTTGCGTAGAGGCCCTAGAACAAGTTTGAGTTCAATTAAGAGTCAAACCATCGTTTCTTTCCAGTTATCACAAGATTGTTACTTAAAGAACCGCACGTGTCACCTACCATGAGCTTGTTTGATGTTGGCTCAAGCAGGATTTCCATCTTCATTGTAATACTTACGTATTACTCGGATGTTCTGGCAATATTACAAGAATATTGCGTAGGACTCATAAAAATCTTTCTTACTTTTCATAATGTGTGAAGAAGCAAGGGATATTTGGAAAAGTGTCTTAATGAGACTTTTGATTATCTCGTAGCTCTAGACTCAATAGTGCATTTTGATTTGCTGATCGGAGGCTAGAGAAGATTGCCACCTTTTCAATATCAATTTATTCGGATTGAACTCCGTGAAATTAAAACAAATATCTTTCGAGAGATATTTGAGTTAGCTGGGAGGGGTTGTGAATTTCATCACTGGGTCCATGATGTCTTATCGTCTTCAAGATGTGTTTGACCCGGTTTCTGCCTAGGTTGTAAGGAGGTCTTCTTTCTTTTCACCCTTTAACTTTAAATTTCTTTTTTACACTTCAACCCCTTCAATGCTTACCAATGCGTCATAACTAGCACCTTGTTGTGATTGTTCCAGTGCTAGCTTAAGTACTTGGTCGGCATTCTGCTACGTTCATAATCATTCCCCATCTTTCCTAAAGACTACTATCTCTAGCTATAGAATTCTCCTTGGGAAGGTTCTTCTGGTTCTGGAAGAATCATTAGACTTATACCTAATCCTACCACCCTTTTGTCACCACTAGCGTCGTGAATTAAGTGTGTTTTTGTTAAGTAATTTTCACCATGAAACTTCCTTGAAAATCACTTAAGGTACTTGTGATATAAATATCAAATGTTTTTGTACCTTAGTGTTTTTATACTCAAAACGCTCCCCCTCAACATGTGCATAACACATATTAAGTTGGTTTTTACATTAATTCCTTGTAACCTTAGCCACATATATTTACAAGTCTCCTTAATCCCATTTTCTCCCCTTATCCAAAATGTTAACCCTTAATATTTTGGATATCAATGGATTAACCGGTCTTGTGTTAAAAGATGAAATTATGGTTTGGCCGTAGAACACATAAATGCTCCCCCTCAATCTAATGAGGGTTAGTTGTAGTTCTTAAGTATGATATATTTTGAAAGATTTAGAATCTCGTGAGAAATTCTTGAAAAAATATCATAATCTTACACTACATCATGCCAAAAAAGCCTATTATTTACAAGAATGTATATATTCACAAAGAATGTATGGAGTTGACGTGATATAGTACGACCAAACATCAAGTGGATCGTTCTAGTATCCTGTGGTGAGCTCCATACAGTTTGCCACCGACGAACCGTTCCAAACTTCGTATCAACCGTCTTTCTCGTAGCTTCTCCTTGATTTTCTTGATCATATATAGAGCACTCTTCTTGAATTCGGGTTTCCAATCAAAATTTACTTCTGGAAGTGTATGTCCGCCATTGAGAAGTAACAATTTATCACGAACATGCTTGAGAGTCCCATCACTGAATTTGTGATGTTTGGCGATTCTCAAGTATTTCATGACGTTGTTGTCGTTCAGATAAAATATGTCTGGAACTGGTACTTTAGTGCTCATGTATGGAAGTGTCTTGGAGCGATTTTGAGGAACGTCAGTATAAGGTGATGTGAAATTCAGCTTCCTTTGATAGCTTGCCACACCAAGTTGTTGATCTTCCACGCGTTTCTTGATCACAACTTTGCGTGTGTATAGTCGAACTGCTGAACTTAATGCGATGATGATGTCATTAGGTAAATGAGTAACTTTTTGTTGAGCCATTAGAAGTAACAGATCTTCGATGTCTTCAAGAAGAAGTAGCTGGAGGTCTCCTTCACTGATTGTGTAGATTTTATCGTCTTATCGTATGAAGCTGATTACCATCAAATACGGATAACCAAATATCTTATAAGTCTTCCCTCCTTGAATAATTTTAATGCGAATATATGTACGTGTTTTGGAGCCGGATTTAGATCGACAAATGAAGTTGTAAGCTAATTTATTTCTGCTACCCCAATCTGAGACACCCAATTCAGCGTATTAGTCGTATTTAGGAAGTACTTGTTGACGCCAGAGCTCGGGAACTTTTTCTTTAATCCATGGTATGTCATCTAAGAGTACTGCTTTGAACATGGTTAAGGAATTAGCATATTTGTTTGCCTCGTCTCTTACTTATTCGAAATCACGACTGATGAAGTATTCGATTGGAATGTGCTTATCTTGTGAGATGACTTGGGCATTCAACGGAGTATTATCAGTGGTTAGGAGACCTCGACCGTCATGTTCATCGCCTTTAGAATTTCATTTGAATGATATTCACACTCAACTTTGCTGATGTTCGTACTGGCAAAGAAGATGGAGTCTTTGTGTGCTGTCATGAGAAGGCCAGGAGTCATATGAAAGGTTTCATATTTATACATCATGAACCCTGAGAAATCAATGGGATTGTTGAGGAGTTGAGTGAAGTCGTCCTTGTCCTTATCAGAAATTAGACGAATACTTGTTGCTTCTATAAGCCAAGGTTGCTCAGGTTCATTCTCATCTATGTTGACAGTATCAACCCATTCCGGATCTAGGATATTTGTGTCTTGAACATCCATGTTGGTTTCACTGATAATAGCAAATGTAGATGTTGAGGTTGCTGGTGTTGAACCCTTTGGTGGTGCAGACTCAGTGATAACCTCTGGTTCATGATGTTCAACTGTCGGAGGTGGGGACTGATGTTCTTCTGTGGCTGGAGGTTCTTCTTCTAGCATCGGTTCTGTATGTGAAATATTATCATGAACCTGGTGTTGTTCAGAAGACGTACCTGTTGCTGTAGATGTGAGTACTGGAGTGATGTTCTTATTGTGGAGCCTCTTACTTCGGATCTCCCTATTTTGTTGATTGTCTTCCTCATCATCCTCATTTGTCTCTACCTCATCATCCTCATTGTTTCCTGCTTTGTCATCAGCATTGTTCTTATCTTCATCATCAGCGTCACTTTCTTCCTCATCCTCGTCACCTTTTGTAACACCCCCATTTTACCTTAACTCAGCGGAACATTGATTTGGGGTATTACTTCATAGAACACAAGTCATAATGATTGAAAACAACTCAAAAGAGTGATGAAATAAACTCTCTTTATATATCATTTAAAAACCAGAGTTTTACAATATAAGGTTCCCACAATCTAGAATAATGCCTGAGATATATGCTAACAATCTTTAATACCTTAGATATATGCTTAAAATCAACACAATGGTTGAGTGAATTCATAGGTTTAAAATCATTTTGAATACAAGATCCATTTCCTGAGCTACATTGTTATTCGCTCACATAAAATAATCAATTATTATTGCACTAGCTCGTACCTCGCTACTTGACATAACAGAAAACTAACAAATTTCCCTTATGCAGGTAGTTTTTGGACTCCTGAGTTTAGCAAAATAAAGTGTATTCGTTTAGCCTAGTCAAGAACCTGTCGGCATTCCAGCAAATACGACTTGCCCAGATAGGAGATGTCAGTCTCCAATAGTACTATTCACAATATTAGCACTCATTTCTATAATGATTAATAGTTATGATTAAAAAGGGAC
This sequence comes from Glebionis coronaria, assembly GCA_025667525.1. Lineage (NCBI taxonomy): Eukaryota > Viridiplantae > Streptophyta > Magnoliopsida > Asterales > Asteraceae > Glebionis > Glebionis coronaria. The sequence goes on along the minus strand of CM046876.1, from coordinate 415,894,173 downwards.
TTAAATGGCAATAAGTAAACGTAGTGTCAATAATCATAGCAGGCAGCATACCAAAATATTTGTATTCCAGTTTAGCATATATCCCCTCACGGGTTTTTAAATCTTTTAATAATCAGCACTAGTGAGGTTATGAACTCACCTGGGATCCATAAAGTCTGAGCTATATCTGATATGTTTCATTCACAGACAAACAGCTTGGCCACACAAACCACAACTTGATCTCACACAAACCCGGATTAACATATTCTGTATAGTATCAAGTCTTTGATATTAAGTGTAATAATTTTAAGTATTAGTTATGTATTATTTAATTAGTATTTTGTAATTCTAGCATCATTTTTTGGGCCGTCATACTCAGAAGCCTTTCTATAAACGTTTGAGGAGCGAGGACACTTAAATCGTAAACCCAACCACTCAGTCAGAACGTAATATCGAGATGGAACATCTTTTCACAAAGCTCCCTACTAACATGATACCTTCATTACTTTCTTATATTCATAATTTATCTTCTTTAGTTTCAAATTTGGTAAAAATAGCCCTTTTTGTTATACTTTGGTGTAATTACACTTTTAACCCCTAAAGTATATATAGTTTTAATATTTGTATTTTAAACCCTCAAATATTAACCTTATGGTCTCAAATTTCCAATATTTATTCTTATAGTTTTAAATTTCATAAAATGACATTTTTGGCCCAAAATGTTTATAGTTTCAAAAATGACAGTTTTGTTCCTATACTTGTAAAAATCACATAACAACCTCAAAAATGTACCAAATGATCTAGTATTTTAGAAAAAAGTTTCAAAACATATTTATAATCATAATAACAATATTTCTTCATAGTTATAGCTTTTTAAATAGGTTTTTTCTCATTATTTCATGTAAATTGCAACACTAAGGTTTTAAGACATCTTTAACTTATAATTTTCATTCTAAATGATCATATGACCTAATTTCTTTTAGATTATCCTTCTAGCATTATTTTAACATTAAAAGTATTATAAGAAAGCATTATAACAAGGTCAAATCTTAGTTAACATAGAGAGTACCTAGGTAGCTCTAAAAGGGCTCCTTATGGCTTCCTATGAACACAACATGCTATCAAAGCTTCAATGGCTTCCATCTAGATCTGGTTTCTGGTCTTCTAAGTGTCCTAGGATGTATATAGAAGTGGAAATCATAATGGGTAATGGAGATACAAAGGACACGGGGTGCAAGTTCTAAGTATGTGTATTCGCCCCTATTTATACCCATTTCAACACTTAGCCTCCAATCAAAGCCATGAAACATGAAACAAAACTAGGTAAGTGACTAAGGAAGGCTAGGGAAGATCTATGTAAGTTTTTAGAGTCTAGGAACAAAATATCTAAGACTTGTGGCTAGAAATGGATTTCGGCAATATAGTGATAAGAATGGTGATGTGTACCCTTCAAGTAGCTTATTCACCTACTTGTTGGCACTCCAAAATATCTAGGGACATCTTAAATATTTTAATTTAGGTTTTAATTTCGGAGGGAAGAAATTAAATGGGTTTTTGGAGGGAAAAACTAAAACAGGGTCTAAATCTAGGTCTTGTAACTTATACTTTTTAATTTTTGTTGATTAATTAGTAAAGTGATAAGTGATGGATTAAGGCTTAATTAGGGTTTACATTATATTTAGAAGATTTGGGTCTTTGATTTGAAGTTTAACAAAGGTTTGAAGTGCAATTAGGAAGAAAACCTAGGCGGGGTAGGGTTTCTAATCATCTAGGGCTAAATCCTTGTTAAATCTATTATCCTTGATTTAGATACTGACGTAAACTCAATTTATACCTCCTAAATTCTCTTTAATGTGTTCATGAATTCTCTACATTGGTTTTACTAAGTTATTTTAAGTAAACATGTCCAAAGGATGAAAATACCTATTTTGACCTAATTTATAAGCCATGCATTGAAATGTTGTACCTTGTACGTTAGTGTACTTTTACATTATAACCTTAATGAAATTATATAAGTGTTTTTAGACTTGTACTAAAAGACTCGTTATTGATTCTATGTAGATTTGTTAATATAAGGGTTTCTAGGTCATTAAGCCTAGTGACGAATTAGTGTTTATATCATAATGTAAGTTTATTATAGGTCTTATATAGTATGTTTATGACTTCTAGGGATTCTACATTATTAGTTTAAGGGTTTACATAGGGTAATCATAATCTAGGTATAATTATGAGAGCTTAAGATCCTATGCTTTGATAACTTGTACATTGTGCTTAAGTAACTTGTAACTGAACTTGAAGAAATGTATAATCTTAATATAATACTTAGTTGATTTTTATAATTAATTGCAAAAGATTAGACTCTAATTCAATGTAAAATCGATTTTAGGTGTTAATCTAGGTTACTATGTCTTACTTTGTAATTAGCTTTAGATTAGTGAATATTAGTGTTTTGTGATCAATTACCTTTCCTTTATATGATAGATTATAATTACTATATGTTATTTGGTGGTTGTACATAGATATTATGTAGTTATATTGCTTGAAACATTGTTTACTAGGTGATGATTAATAAAAAGATTTTTTTATTAGTTGAAAGTTCGTTATTCTCGGTGTCTTCTCGAATTGATTTCCGGTTAATTGTGTGAGATTAGTTGTTCTTGGTGAATCAAATATTTGTTTGGTTTTTGTAAAATAAATGTGCAAGACTTAAAAATAAATGACAAGTAATTAAAACTACAACTAGTTAAAATGTAAATCGGTGCAATATTTAAAACTTGGAAAGTAAATGACGAGAACTTAAATGACGAAAAAGTAAAACTTAGCGAAAAGTAAATCGAAAATTAAATAAAAATACAAAGCGAAGTTAAAATGACTTAAAGAAAATAAAACGAGAAACATTAACCCTTTAACTAGAACAAAGCATTAAAACAAACCAAAACCACCCGATCGGAATGTATTCCGATCGAATGATCGGAAAGTTGGAAAGGAGTCCAATCGGAACCCACTTAAACTGACCAGATCGGAATGTTGATACGATTTCCAATCGGAATACATGGAAAAGAACACTAATCGGAATATCTAAATAGGTCCAATCGGAATGTTGACAAAACCCACCATCGGAATACTGAAAACAAGCATTGATCGGAAAGTGTAAAAGGGGCAGATCGGAAAATTTAAAACCCTTTTCCGATTGGACTCAATCGGAAAGAGGGGAGGGCCGGTCGGAATACAGTGATCGGAAAAGGGTTATAAAAACCCTTTCCGATTGGTTACTTTGATCCGAAATATAAGCTAGATCAAAAAGCTATGAAAATAAGCTTCTAACCAAAACTAGCACGAATCTCAAGTGAAATAAATCGAATAAGCACAAATATAACTTAACAAAACTTAAAATAAACAAACTTTTGAATAAAAACATAAAGAAATGAACTTTTAAGTGCGAAAACATGAATGAACAACACGGATCAAATGTAAATCGCACCAAAAGTAGATTAGAATCAAGAAAGGAAGATGATAGATTAAGACAGGAAAAGTAAAGATTAAAGATTAAAGATTAAATGATGAAAACTTACTTGAAAATTAAATAATTAAAAGTGCATAACATTTAATTAAAGTGAAAGAAATGAAATGACAAGAAAATGAAAAATGGTGGAAGAGTGGCTTGTCAAGCCACCAACAACTCAACAAAATGGCTAGTAATGTGTATTTAAAGGGGAGGAAGGGATTAGTGGAAGGAAGCTTCCTCCCCTCTTTCCTCTTTTCCTTAATTGCGTCATTAGGTCCCTCCTTTCTTTAATCTTCTTAAATCTTGGACTATAATGACTTTGGCTCGGGATTTCTTTGAACTCGTCTTGTAATTCTTCAATAAATTATACTTGAGTTCTTCGGCTTTTGGTAAACTTCCGTCTTTTGACTTTTTCTTCGATAAATCTTCAGAATTGGTCTTGGACTTCCGTTTTTTCCACTCTTGATCTTTCGACTTCGTCTTTTGTCTTTTACTTCAATAAAAGCCCGTGAAAGCCGTGTTTTCTCCACTTTTCACCTTCTCGACCCTGAAACACAATAAAAACACAAACCACGCATAATTCCGCCATTTACGACAAAAAATATACGTTTAGGTCCCGTTTTAATGTAATTAAGTGGTAGAAAAGATGGGTGTTTTCACACCTATCAAATCCCCTACACTTAACCATTGCAATGCCCTCATGCAATGCTCAGTGATAAAGCAAGGTTTACACTTTCCATCATAATCAACCTACCTTGGCCTTTATTAAACAACTAAGGAAAATCAAAAAGATAGAAAATAACAAGATGCAATAAAGGAAGAAACATGTAAAGAAATCTAAGACTTACATTAGGGCTTGTGTGTCATGAATGTTTATCACCCTCAAGTTTCACGTTCCCCATGCCAAGCTTAAAAACAAGATCATTGTTAGTACAAGTTAGCATAACAAACATTTACTCATGCGGTTCAATTAATCACTTAAACTCCCTTATTCCTAGGTGTATCTCTTATATTTTATTTTTGTCTTAGAATGATCATGAAGATGCATTTTTTGGACTTATTTCGATAGTTTATTTAGGCTGAAAGCAAAGTAGGACGATTTGATCAATAGTTAGCTAAAGGACAAAATCTCTTAAAACTGCTTCTCGGGATATCAAAAAGTTCATATCTTGGCATAACTTGGTTCACGATTTGAGACCTTTCTCGGGCCGATATTTGGCATGTACTTCATACTTCATATCTTTGAGAGACGTTCTTGAGATAATGGTCTTCTCATCATAATAGAGTTTCTTCACTTGGAGACTTTTGAGGGGTACTCCAACTTTGTTGACCACGACTTCATGATTATTTCTTCAATCTCTATTTGGGATTTCGAGATACAACGATCCGCCTCCTTTTCGGACTTGGATCTATTTATCCTCATACCTTGTTAGGGTCTTTTCGGATAGACTTCTCCATGATCTTTATGGGAGTTGATTGCTTTTCGTCGTGAGTCTTGATCCTTCATATTGACTTTGGGAATAATGCTTTTCACATCACCTTGGATCTTCAGCAATAAAATGGAATCCTCATGCCTTGTTAGGGCCTTTTCGGACTCGCCAATCTTCGCGCCCCGCTTCATAAGTTATGCCTTGGCTATGAACTCTTGTCATTACCGAGCAACTTTTAAACGATCTTGGGATAGAAGCTAAGTAACTTTTCAAATCGTACGACCTTACTTATTGCAGATAATTTTTTAGCAAGTGATGGGAGAAAAAGATCATAATTAACTCACATAAGTTAATGAGAGAATACCAAACTTGTAACCAACTCTATCATTTCTTGTTCTCCACAATTTAAAATCTCAAGGAATGAGACTCGTGGATGCTTAGCCTAATAAACCAATTAAGGTCTACATGGTTAAGGATACTAGCTAGAGTGAACTTGGATAAGTAAACTCGGGTTGAGTCAAAAAATTCACAACGGGCGTAATATATCTAAGATAACTAAACTTTTTAAAACCATTTTATTAAAATAGGAGAAAAATAGCAAAAATAAAGGGGACTACAACTAGGCCAAAATAGATTTAAAATTTTGAAAAATGTCGAAAAATTGATTTTCCGGTTAAAATGAGGGCAAATACAAGGAAAAGACCACTTAACTTCGATAGAAGTCCCCCTACAATTAATATAAACATTGTCCTCAATGTTTAAGCATGTGGGAGTAAACTCCCCTACACTTAGGACATTGTGCACTTTGTTTAAATCTCGTTAAGGAAAAGACAACTAAAGAGATTCCTATTTTAATATTGAGAAATGAAAAAATAGTGAATCGAAAAGAGTGTAGGATAGAACCGGGAAGAAGGGAACACAGAATCACGGTTCGTCAAAAGTCATCAAGAGTGTGTCTTTGAAGCTCTAATCCCTGCATATGATAAGAAAGAGAACAAGAAACACCAACGGGGCTCCCCCTACACTTATGTTGAAAATAGATAGATAATTGGGTTGCCTCCCAAAAAGCGCTTGTTTTTGTTAACCGAATCACGAGCCTGACTCGTCCCCGAATTAAATAGTCCATGGGGAAGCCTCGAATGTGATACCGGGATCAAAGACCTTGTCCTCGTTCCCGGTGGACATTAACAAAGGAGAGGCGGGGGAATAAGTCTTGACAGGGAGAAAGGTCCTTTCAACATACGTATAGTATGTGAATTCAAGATCCACGGGAGGTGGGTTGGGTGTAGTAAGCATATTGTCCTCCCCCAAAGACAATGGATGCTGAGAAAACGGCAAAGCCGTAATGGTATCAATCATAGCATAATCAATGTCACCTCCCGGATCAAAGCACTCATCCTCATTTTTCGGTGTAAAACGAGTAGAGTAAAAGTGATACATCACCCGCTTGGGTGTGCACGTGGGAGGATGAGGTGGCAATATAATATGAGAAGTATGAGAACAATTACCTTCCACCTGTGTCCCTTTTTCAGTAGATTCACATCTTTCCACCTCTGGGGTAGAAGGTGTAGTGTCATCGTGTAATAAATCCTCTAGAAAAAGTATATCTCCTTCCACATCAGAATACCCGGATATGAATTCCACGGGTGTATCAATCTCAAGAAACTCATCGATCTCAGGAATGTGGAAACCATCATCACTAAGGAGTGAAGTATTTTGCTTTAGAAATTCCTCCTCGTTGAAAATAACCTCAATATCGTCATCACTCTCCTCATTATCTATAGGGCCAATAATATGCTCAGGGATATGAGTACTCGTCTGATCTTGCGGCTGTAAAAAGGACTCCATACAAGTTCGCAGCGTGTGTAAAAGCTCTTTCGTTTGCTCTTGAAAAGCTGTAGCAAGATCGTCAATTGGTTCTTGGTAACTCATCCCGTGACGAGGCTGATGATCGAGTGAGTGCGGTGGGGGTTCAAGATTTTGAAAACCGGAATTATAGCACGGATGTGGTTCATAGTTGTTCATCGGTTGAGAAGAATTAGAAACCGGGTTTGGTTCATAATAATCCGTAGGTGAAGAAAACTGAGGACCCGGATTTTGCTCATAATAATTCATTGGTTGACAATAATAGGTATCGTGAGGACCCCCATAGTTGTTGCAAACCGAGTATGGAGAAAAATCAAGTGCATCTTGTGGATAGCTATTTTGAAAACCTTCGATCTTCACGAAAAGAGCCGGCAGCGGCGCCATTTTAATAAAAAGATTTTTTTATTAGTTGAAAGTTCGTTATTCTCGGTGTCTTCTCGAATTGATTTCCGGTTAATTGTGTGAGATTAGTTGTTCTTGGTGAATCAAATATTTGTTTGGTTTTGGTAAAATAAATGTGCAAGACTTAAAAATAAATGACAAGTAATTAAAACTACAACTAGTTAAAATGTAAATCGGTGCAATATTTAAAACTTGGAAAGTAAATGACGAGAACTTAAATGACGAAAAAGTAAAACTTAGCGAAAAGTAAATCGAAAATTAAATAAAAATACAAAGCGAAGTTAAAATGACTTAAAGAAAATAAAACGAGAAACATTAACCCTTTAACTAGAACAAAGTATTAAAACAAACCAAAACCACCCGATCGGAATGTATTCCGATCGAATGATCGGAAAGTTGGAAAGGAGTCCAATCGGAACCCACTTAAACTGACCAGATCGGAATGTTGATACGATTTCCAATCGGAATACATGGAAAAGAACACTAATCGAAATATCTAAATAGGTCCAATCGGAATGTTGACAAAACCCACCATCAGAATACTGAAAACAAGCATTGATCGGAAAGTGTAAAAGGGGCAGATCGGAAAATTTAAAACCCTTTTCCGATTGGACTCAATCGGAAAGAGGGGAGGGCCGGTCGGAATACAGTGATCGGAAAAGGGTTATAAAAACCCTTTCCGATTGGTTACTTTGATCCGAAATATAAGCTAGATCAAAAATCTATGAAAATAAGCTTCTAACCAAAACTAGCACGAATCTCAAGTGAAATAAATCGAATAAGCACAAATATAACTTAACAAAACTTAAAAGAAACAAACTTTTGAATAAAAACATAAAGAAATGAACTTTTAAGTGCGAAAACATGAATGAACAACACGGATCAAATGTAAATCGCACCAAAAGTAGATTAGAATCAAGAAAGGAAGATGAGAGATTAAGACAGGAAAAGTAAAGATTAAAGATTAAAGATTAAATGATGAAAACTTACTTGAAAATTAAATAATTAAAAGTGCATAACATTTAATTAAAGTGAAAGAAATGAAATGACAAGAAAATGAAAAATGGTGGAAGAGTGGCTTGTCAAGCCACCAACAACTCAACAAAATGGCTAGTAATGTGTATTTAAAGGGGAGGAAGGGATTAGTGGAAGGAAGCTTCCTCCCCTCTTTCCTCTTTTCCTTAATTGCGTCATTAGGTCCCTCCTTTCTTTAATCTTCTTAAATCTTGGACTATAATGACTTTGGCTCGGGATTTCTTTGAACTCGTCTTGTAATTCTTCAATAAATTATACTTGAGTTCTTCGGCTTTTGGTAAACTTCCGTCTTTTGACTTTTTCTTCGATAAATCTTCAGAATTGGTCTTGGACTTCCGTTCTTTTTCCACTCTTGATCTTTCGACTTCGTCTTTTGTCTTTTACTTCAATAAAAGCCCGTGAAAGCCGTGTTTTCTCCACTTTTCACCTTCTCGACCCTAAAACACAATAAAAACACAAATACGCATAATTCCGCCATTTACGACATAAAATATACGTTTAGGTCCCGTTTTAATGTAATTAAGTGGTAGAAAAGATGGGTGTTTTCACACCTATCAATGATCTAGACTATTATGTACATTTACTTGTACTTAGCTTTGTATAGTTTATCCTTACCATTCTTAGATAATATTATGCCTTCAAAGTATAGTTTACAACTTGTTTATAATCCATAATTACTTATTCATATGTACTTTCCATTCATAGTTTACCATTCTTGAGTTTACAACTCATTTAAAGGGATTCTAGGGTTTCTAAGAGAATTTAGGGTATCATAGTTATAATTGAAATGTTCTTATCAATATTGAAATTATTAGATCACTTTTAGTACTTCAGAATTGATATATACATTGTGTTTACAACATATAAGAATATGTTGAAGTGGTAGTTCAGGTTGTGAGAAACAATTCATCTTACCAAGTAAGGCATAAAAAGCAAAAATTTCCAGCAAATTTCTATATTCATATAATCATAGCACATAGCATAGATTTGAATTTTATGGGTTGTCACACCTTTCTTTCCCTCATCATCATCATCATCACCATTCTTTCCCTCATCGTATTCATCATCATCATCATTGTAACACCCCATTTGGATAAATGGATCATTACAAGATAATTATGACATGACATCAAAGCATATAAGGTAAATGTCCTAAAACATTACATGACCATAGGGATAACTGGAATCAAACATACGCTCCTAAACATAACTCATAAACAAAGCATAAAGTAAATGTAATTCAAAAGGAACAGAAACATAAAATAGCTCCCATCCTATGCACAACCTCCCCATGATCCTGTGTGACCTTGGGTACCTACCGTTTGGGGACATGAAAAGAGAAAACATCTGAGCGATACGCTCAGTGTGCGGATATATGACATAATATGGAATAGCATAAACATAAGTAAAGACTGAAATGAAAGCATGACAATGAAAGTGCAGCGGAATAATGTAAGTCCTGGAAAACCTGGTGACATGTAATAAACTAGTTTATTTTGAAAAGATTAGGTTTATATCATAAAAACTGTATTTTAAATGCCCAGGAGTCCATATAGGTCATGAATATAACAACATGCATTAATACATAGAGGCGTGACCTCGTCATGCAATTAGAGGGGCTGCCTCTAATTATAATAGTCTAGGTAGGAGGGATCAACTCCTTGTGAAGGATGCAAGGCACACACCACATTCACCATGAAAATACTTGTTTGAAACATGTAACTAGGATACACCCATTCACCCCACATGATAATAGTAACATAGGCCAAAATACTGTAAGGGACGCTAATAAGTGTGTAAACACTTATCCTTTTACCACTTAAAACAATGAAAAACGAGACCAAAACGTGTAACTAATATCATAAATGTCGAAATTATGCGTGGTTTGTGTTTTTGTTGTGAAATAGGTACAAAATATCAAAAAGAGAGAAAACACGGGATTTTACGGTCATTTATTGAAGAAAAGGGCAAAAGACAAGGTCAAGAAACATCAAAACGAGCACGACAATGAAAAGAGCACAAAATTACGAAGCCAACGATCCCGACCTCACATCGTAACTTCTCACGGTTTGTTCTCCATTAAATTTTTAAGTTTAATTAGTTTTTAAAATAAAAAAATAGTTTTAAATAAATAAATAAATATAAAATATATTTCCGAAAATAATTAATAATAAAAATAAAATAATGTTTTTTAAAAAAAATAAAATGATTTTTCGTATTATTAATAATAATAATAATAACCCTCAATGCGAGTTGTTGCTTCTTTGTTCTTGTGCCGGTATTTCCAAGTTATATTTTTCTATGCGTACATGTTCACCCTGTGCTTTTAAGTCTGCCCAAAGTTCTTCTGATATGGCACTCCGTTCTCCTTTGGAGCGTATTGTTACTGATTCTGGACCGGGATTTGGTGATTGGGAGTGGAGACTTGCTACGTTGCCCTTTTCCTTTGGGGGTTGGGTGTTTATTCTGCGGGTGATGTATTGCATTATGCTTTTCTTGCTTCTCGGTTATAGTCAGCTGATTTGCAGTCTAAGCTACTTCAACACACTGATATTAGATCTTATGGACTCCAGTTTGGTGATGCCTTACGTGTGTTTAACTTGGTTATGGAGATTGATTTTCTAAGTAATCTGAGTGAAGTCGCCGCCCTCAAAATCATGAAGAAAATGGCACATATATATTTTGCTCGGGTTATTAAGAATGCAAAATCCACTTTCTCTTTATCTGCTCGACGGATGGCTTTATGGGCATCTCAGAGGGAGGATCATACTTCTGATTGGCTTAGGACGGTTCCTATCTCGGGGTTGGGTCAGACTATGAGTTGGAGGACTTATCGATGTCTTTTGTGTTATCGCTTAGGTATTCCCTTGTTCTCTGTTTCGAAGCCCTGTTCAGCTTGTTCGAGAGTATTTGATGGGGATATATTTGGGGATCATGCTGTATCGTGTGCTGGTATCGTTGGGATTAAGCATCGTCACAATTTGGTACGTGATACTCTTGCTTATATATGCTATCGTTTAGGGATATCTGTCGGAAAGAAAGTTAATATCGGATTAGATGGAGGACTTGATAATGCCTTACGTCGTGCAGATATTTTGTTTTATTCTTGGGATGGAGGTAAAGATGTGTGTGTTGATCTGACTGGTTCTTCTCCTTTGACTCGAACGGGGATGAATGACTTTGTACCAGGCCGAGCTGTGATTGATGCTGCACAACGTAAACGATGCAAGTATATGGCTAAGTGTGCAGCTCTCGGATATGGTTTTGTTCCTTTCTCATTTTCTTCTCTAGGTGAGTTGCAGGAAGATGTAGTTGCGTTGCTGAAGCGGATCCAGAGATTTTCTAAGGCTCAAGACATTAGAGCGCGTGCTGCTGTACATATTTTCCATAGAATAGGTTTTGCTATTGCTAAAGGGGTGGGAGCGCAGATAGTATCTCGACTCCCATCCAATTTGTTGTAAATCCCTTTTTGTTTCTAATAAAGTGATGGTTATAATAATAATAATAATAATAATAATAATAATAATAATAATAATTTTTTTTATAAACCATCACTTTATTAGAAACAAAAAGAGATTTACAACAAATTGGATGGGAGTCGAGATACTAACTGCGCTCCCACCCCTTTAGCAATAGCAAAACCTATTCTATGGAAAATATGTACAGCAGCACGCGCTCTAATGTCTTGAGCCTTAGAAAATCTCTGGATCCGCTTCAGCAATGCAACTGCATCTTCCTGTAACTTACCTAGAGAAGAGAAAGAGAAAGGAAGAAACCCATAACCGAGAGCTGTACACTTAGCCATATACTTGCATCGTTTACGTTGTGCATCATCAATCACAGCACGACCGGGTACAAAGTCATTCATCCCCGTTCGAGTCAAAGGAGAAGAACCAGTCAGATCAACACACACATCTTTACCTCCATCCCAAGAATAAAACAAAATATCTGCCGGACGTAAGGCATTATCAAGTCCTCCATCTAATCCGATATTAACTTCCTTTCCGACAGATATCCCTAAACGATAACATATATCAACAAGAGTATCTCGTACCAAATTGTGACGATGCCTAATCCCAACGATACCAACACACAATACCGCATGATCACCAAATATATCACAATCAAATACTCTCGAACAAGATGAATATGGCTTCGAAACAGAGAACAAGGGAATACCTAAGTGATAACACAAATCACATCGATAAGTCCTTCCTATCATAGTCTGACCCAACACCGAGATAGGAACCGTCCTAAGCCAATAAGAAGTATGATCCTCTCTCTAAGATGCCCATAAAGCCATCTGTCGAGCAGATAAAGCGAAAGTGGATTCTGCATTCTTAATAACCCGAGCAAAATATATATCTGTCATTTTCTTCATGAGTTTGGGGGCAGCGACTTCACTCGGATTACTTAGAAAATCAATCTCCATAACTGAGTTAAACACACCTAAGGCATCATCAAACCGGAGTCCATAAGTTTTAATATCAGAGTGTTGTAGAAGCTTAGACTATAAATCAACTGACTGTAACCGAGAAGCAAGAAAAGCATAATGCAACACATCACCCGCATAATAGACACCCAACCCCCAAAGGAAAAGGGCAACGTAGCAAGTTTCCACTGCCAGTCACCAAACCCCGGTCCAGAAGCAATAACAATACGCTCCAAAGAAGAACGGAGTGCCATATAAAAAGAAATTTGGGCAGACTTAAAAGCACAGGGTGAACATGTACGCATAGAAAAATATAACTTGGAAATACCGGCACAAGAACGAAGAAGCAGCAACTCACATTGAGGGTCATTAATTTTGGCCACGACATCCATAAGCTCAATAGTCTTAGCCACACGCTTCAAAACAAGCTGACTACAAAAATCAAGGTCTACACTTGCAGGCCCCCCGTGTAACTTAACACTGCGCGTAGGTCGAGCAATACTATCTGGGAACACACCAACAAACTTAATACGAGGATCCTCGGCCGGCCAAAAAAATTCAGTCTTATCAACATTTAGATACAAGCCATACACGGGGCCATCCTCAATGATACACTCCAAAACTTTCCCCACAACCAAAGAATCCCCAATAATAGTATCATCGTCCAAATACCAGGCCTGCAAAGAAAGAGAGAAGGAGTCCCGAATCTTACATATCAATGGATGAAGTATAAGAGCAAAGAGTAACGGACCAAGAGGGTCACCCTGTTGTACCCCCTGACATGACCTTAATACATGCTCCCCATAATACAACCTTGCCAGGCTAGAATAACAGAACTCTACCCAAGACGAGATGGAGGGACAACAAAGACGAACCTCTCGCAACATAACCTCTTGATCTACCAAATTGAAATATTTTTTTTAAAATCCACTAGTAACATTGACAAACCAACATCATCACTATACCTCTCAAGAATGCGATTCAAAGCATGAAGAATAGCCTAACTCCCTCCCGACACCCCCACCCCGAACTGCAAAATCACCAAAGTACCAATCCAAAGAATGACCAACCTCATAAGCACATACCTTGGAAACAAGCCGTCTCCAGACAGTACCTACAGCAATGGGACGAATCCCACCACCAGGCTTAACCAACGGGGTGCGAGGAGCACTGGCGATGTACTCACCTAACACCTTGGGACAATGCCCGTCAAAAAAAAGGTTCACTACTTGGGTGATAGAAGAAACTAAATCATCAAAAGTAACAACCACAGAACCACTCAAACAATCTATAAGGTGTTGGGCCCGCAATCCATCCCGCCCATAAGACGTGCCTCGGGGGAAACTCTTGATCATGTCAAGAACCACAGATCGAGAAACAACAAGGTGATGAAGATCAAGAGGTATATCTGGTAAAGAAGGAGCATGAACAAAATGGTGTTTATTCTTTAAGTCATCAAGAGTAGTATCATTATAAGGAGCCACACCAGATGAGGAAAGAACTCTGGCAGCCGCAGAATAATGCCCATCAGAAATATTCCGTCTATACTGCATAATATTCTGCTCAACCAACCCATTATCCTCACTAATAACATCAGACAAAGTAGGGGAAGATTCAGCCAAACACTCTCTAAGAAGATGTAAACTACCATCCAACGTTTCCCAAGAACGAATAGCCTTAATAATATACTCCTCTTGTCTTTGCCTCTTGATAACGGACCTACACTCAAGATTACTTCTCGTACGAAAGGTTTTAAGAAGACAAAGAGGCAAAACAAGCAAACGAACCCAAGAAGAGATATCATCAGGCTTTTTAACCACCCTGTCAATGGCTCCTTTCAAGGCACGAGAAAAACCCAAATGACACTTTGGAGGGATAGATTTAACTGTATCCAACCCTTTTGAAAATAAGCTATCAAGTGCCCCCAAATCAAAACCACAATGCGAGTCGCGTACTTCATCATCACCACTAACAAGATGCAGCGGATAAGATGGAACGAGAGGCTTAGGGAGGTCATAAAGAACAAATTGAACAATACCATCACCACAATCAGGAGGTGGTACAAAATCTGAACCCTTACCATGCCGACACTTAGACCAAAACATGTGCGTAGTGAAACAACCGCCACACGACCAAATCCCCATACTCTTGAAGGTTAACTCGGCCCTCTCATAAACAACCAAATCGTATAGAATGGATTGTTTTGTACAAGCTAGTGCATCCCCACTAAAATGTTTATCACGAAGATGAATAATCAAAGACGTCTTAGTAAGCCCATTCCCACTACCATCTCGACATCCGTTAAGGCTAACAAACGGGCAATGAAACCAAACAATCGCCATGACACCACCAAACCTAATCTATAACAAACACCACGAGTCGCCTCAAAACAACCTAATCTATAACGAACACTACGAGTCGCCACTCGCCAATCGTTAATCAAATAAACAACCCCTAGCCGCAAACAAAACTACCACCCTAACCTAATCTATAACGAACACCACAAGATGCCTCAAACAACCTGTCCAAAACAAACAAACCCAACGCCGCAAACTATCAACACAAACAAAAACAAACAGGCCAAAACAAACAACAAACAAATCGCCGCAAACTATCAAGACAAACAAACAGCCAACAGGACCCCTACAGCCTATGAACACATACAGCATACCCCTACCGCCCAGCAACACGCCAACAACCGAACGAATAGAACCCCACAACCGCACCCAAACCACCCCTGAAACAAACCAACACCTCCGAACCACCCAATGTCCCCCGTACAACAAAACCAGCAACCGCTCCACAAAACCACACGAAGCAACAACTAAAAACAGCCACCCTAACCAACAACTAAACCAACAACTAAAACCAACCACCCTAACCACCAACCGAACCAGCCACTAAAACCAACCACCCTAACCACTTCTAAAACAAACCGACACCACCCTAACCACGACCCACCTCCTCCCCCACAGAAAAGATGATGATGGTATAAAGAAAAAAAACTAGTATAAAGAAACTGGTAATACGAGATGATGGTAAAACGATATGCTGGTATAAAGAAACTGGTAATACGAGATGATGGTATAAAGAAAAGAAGATGATGGTATAAAGAAACTGGTAATACGATATGATGATAAAAAGATAAGATGATGGTGGATCGAGAGAACAGAGGATTGCAAAAGTTGAAGAAACAAAAAAAAACAGATTAGTTAAAGAAGATGGAGATAAACAGATTAGTTAAAGAATGATGATGAGTTGAACGTGATATGTGAAGTACGTGATATGAGATGAAACGATGATGGTAAACGTGATAAACATTAATAAAAGAATGATGGTGAACGTGATGATGTTATGTGAACGTGATATGTGATATGTAAATGTGAACGAGATATGTGAATGTGGGAAGAACGTGAGATGGTAATGATGGTCAGATGTGAAGATTATTATTATTATTATTATTATTTATTTATTTATTATTATTATTATTATTTTTTTTTATTTTTTTTACAACAAATTGGATGGGAGTCGAGATACTATCTGCGCTCCCACCCCTTTAGCAATGGTAAAACCTATTCTATGGAAAATATGTACAGCAGCGCGCGCTCCAATGTCTTGAGCCTTAGAAAATCTCTGGATCCGCTTCAGCAACGCAACTACATCTTCCTGTAACTCCCCTAAAGAAGAAAAGGAGAAAGGAAGAAACCCATATCCGAGAGCTGTACACTTAGCCAAATACTTGCATCGTTTACGTTGTGCAGCATCAATCACAGCTCGGCCAGGAACAAAGTCATTCATCCCCGTACGAGTCAAAGGAGAAGAACCAGTCAGATCAACGCACACATCTTTACCTCCCTCCCAAGAATAAAACAAAATATATGCCGGACGTAAGACACTATCAGGTCCACCATCTGCGCTCCCACCCCTTTAGCAATAGCAAAACCTATTTTATGGAAAATATGTACAGCAGCACACGCTCCAATGTCTTGAGCCTTAGAAAATCTCTGGATCCGCTTCAACAACGCAACTGCATCTTCCTGTAACTCACCTAGAGAAGAAAAAGAGAAAGGAAGAAACCCATATCCAAGAGCTGCACACTTAGTCAAATACTTATTATTATTATTATTATTATTATTATTATTATTATTATTATTATTATTATTATTATTATTATTATTAATAAAAGTGGCTAGTCAAAGGGGGTCAAAATCTGCCAGGCCATTTAAGAAGAAAGGGTTAAAGGGTAAATTTTGCACTAGTAAACATGAAAGACTGCCCAGCTCAGCTGGCAGTCTCTCGTTCCTTAATAACTGGCACAAGAGACTCGAGTTCGAATCCCTAGGCTGGCTATTCGCTTGGTATATATACCCTATTGCCACCTGTCACTCCCTGAGTGGTCCATGTGGCAAGCCGACCCGATCCTAACCTGACCCGACCCGAGCCTGACCCGACCCGACTCAGACCCGTTGACCGATCTATTGACCGCTGATGTCAGCATTACACGTGGCGGCGGATGCCTAATGCCAGCGGGCCACGTGGCACTGATAATTAATGATTATGTGTAGGTACGAGGATCAGTGGCAGCGGAGGCTAACCAATGAGGCACTGACACATGGCAGTTACAGAGGTACAGTACGAGGTGGTAGGCGGCACTGACAAGTCAGCTTGACGTGTCAGTACGAGGTTCTGACATAGCAGGTTGTAGTGGCGGCTGGCCACTCAGAAGGTGACACGTGGCGGCGGCGCCACCACGTCAGTACGAGGTGGCAGTGGCGACTAACCACTCATATCTCGTCAGGTGGCGCTTTCGATGAAAACAAAGTCGCTGGGCGTGTGGCAGGCATTTATGGGCACAAGATCCCAGCCCATTATGAGCTGTCACCAACTTTTGGTAGCCTCCAAGGAAAAAAAGGAGGGGAAATGACTATAATACCCTCAAGACAGCCTGCTATAAATACAATTCTCCCATTTGTAGTTTGTCTAGTTTTTTTTAGTAGATAGTTAGGTAGGTTTATTTTCTCACAGTAGTTATAGTTCTGTAATTTTAATTTTTCTCTCAAATTTTATATTTCCTTTCAAGTTTTATACTCTTTCATTTTAATTAAATTTAAGTGTTACTTTAATAATAATCTCTTTAGTTTAATTCTCATTCTACCTTTCTTTTATTTTCTTTATAACCAAGCTTATTATTTGGGATTAGTTTTTATAACTTTGTCCAAATAAGTTAGATTTATATGTAAGTTTGGAATAAGTCATCTTATTTCAAGCTTATTGTTGCCTTATTTTCCTAGATCTAGCTTATTGTTGGAGGATTTATTTAATTAGCTTTTTAGCTTTTTAAATCTCATAAGTTCTAAGCTTAGGCTTACAACTTATTATTAAGCTAGTTTTCAATTAGTACTTTTTTTTAATATTTAGTTTACATCTTTTATTAATTGCATGTAGTTAATTAATTCAGTTGAATTTATTTTTATCAATATATTTACTTTTTAATATTATAGATCTATTAGTCTGTTGCTTAAAATTAAAGTATTTTCATAAATCCTAAAAAATAATTCAGATCTATTAGTTTTTTATACAAATTAGTTTAGATCTATTAGTTTTAAATTTAAAAATTAATATATTTTTATAAAACAAAAAAATACTTTAGATATATTAGTTTTGTTTGAATCTCTTTATTAATTATTAATTGTTGCTTATTAACCTAATCTCTTGTGTTATTTTGATCTTGGCGAATCGATTCATCAAGTTTGGTAAAGAGCTTATGGTTTCTATAGATTTGGTTCGAGTTTAATTTGGTTGGCCGTGTACTTTACGGGCCGTATTTTGTTGCTTTTGGGAGGCCGTGTACTTTACAGGCCATACTTTGTTGATTATGTTAATGTTTTGTTTAGAGCGTTATCTTCGGACTACGGGCACTAAAGTTCTTCTCTTTTTAATTATCCAGCTTAATCGTTTTAGTTTAACTAATTAGATTAATTTAGTTTAAATTGTTTTTAAAAATTATCTCTTTTATTAAAATCGTTTTTAATTAGTTTTAAAAGTTTTTTTTGTTTTTAATATTGATTTAAAAAGTAGTTTTCATTTAGATAAGCTTAGTATGAGTATAAAGTTTACACCTTTTGTGATTATTAAGCTTATTAGTACATAAAGCTTCAAGCTTTATCATCTAAAATGATTAAAGCGAAAAAGGTTACAACTTTATGCTTTAATCTTAAAGTTTATCTTTGCGATTTAATTTTTGTCATCCTTTTTACTTGTTATTACGTGCTTGCATTTAGATTAATTGATATCTTTAATTATAGTTTAGTTTTGTTGCATCTAGATTTTAAATTCTAGTATAATTTTATTTTGCAGTTTGGAGTAATTTTATGTGAATTATTTGCGCTTTTATTTTTACATATTCCTGAGCCTAAAATAATTTTCCCCATTTTAGTTTAAATAGACATAGATACCAAAAAAGTAATATTAACCAAGAACAATTAATCTCTACGATAAAATTGGGTTTCAATTCGAGTCGATTCGAGGAAAAATGATTAAACTAAAAACGGTTAATAAAACATTAAATAATTTGATAAAATATGTTATTAAAATGGCACCGCTGCCGCTTTGATCTCGTTACGATTGACGATTTTTCGTGAGACACTTAGGATTTTGGGATCCGTTCACTTGTGAACGTTATTTTTCTTGTTGAACAAAAATTTAAAAATACAAAAAGAAAATAAAAATCACAAAAAGCAATTATTTCCTAAGATTTTAGCCAAAAAATAGAAAAATCCAAGAAAATAATATTTTCCCTAAAATATTACACCAAAACTTACGTATCATATATATTTATTAGTTAGATTTTTCATCTCGTTTTTACGTACATATATTATTTTCTTTTACAAAAAAATAAAAAATACAAAAATATTTTTTCTACTATTACTATAGGTATTTACGTATACGTATACGAACAACCAATCAACAATATTCCAAAAGTATTGCTTGAAATACACCATTTTTAGAGGCGTTCCGGTCTTAAATACGTGTATCGATCGAAGAAAATAAAAGGGCAAAAATAGATAAATACTTTCGTTAAGCAAGAATTCAAAAAAATACGAACTATACGGTGAATAGATAGGCGACGCGCAATAAAATACCGTCTAAGGGAAGCTAGGTACTTAAGTGCTTCGCGCCACCTCATTCCCCCGTTCACTTGTGAGTATTTTTAGAAGGAATGCTCATCGATGGTTTTGCCACCCAAGTAGTATTACGTATATTGTTATACTTTTGTGATTTTAGAAAAATATCAAACCTCGAGAGGGATAATCTCTTCTCTCTCAAAGTCGACCGAGGTCTCCTACCTCATTCCTCGTGTTTAGTTGCATGTGCACTCGGTCGCGTGCACAAATACCGATTGGTGTACCTCGTCCTTCAAAGAAGGCGAAAAATACAAACGTTTTTCAAGCCGATCCCGAGTATCGTGCTATTGACATGGCTATGGATTCGTATGTCGATTGTGTAGGGTGTGGGAGACCATCGTCTGGTAGTCATTCATGTCAACGGTGTTCATGCGAGCGGTGCGAAAGAGATCTCCCCAATTCACAATTTGGATATTGTCTATCATGCAATTCGATCAATTCCTATGATGAGACTGTAATTATACATAGTCTCATCGTCTAAATTGGGCTTAAAACGCTTAGAATATCATCAAATTACCCAAAAATGTGCTTGTGTTTGTTCATTGTGTATTTCAGGTACGGATATCGTGAATTCACCAAAAGATTACAAGAATAGAGCAAAAACGAACACGGGAAACGAAGTCGCACAAAGAACCGGACCCGAGCAATGATTTTCCAAAAATACCCTTGAAGAATTGAAGATTGGCAAGATTGGTCCCTCAACTTTTGAAGACTTCACTTTTGGCCCTTGTAAATCTTAAAATTACAAGTGAAGTCCTTAAGTTTCAAGAATATGCATGAATAGTCCTTGAAGAATGCCAAATATTGCACATGTGGTCCTTGATACAAGTTTATAAATTGGGTGTTCCAAAAATGACAAGTTAGTGAAACTTGTATCAAAGGAATGGAGTATAAAAGCTGTTGTAACTTTAAATGAAGACATTCTGGAAGTCAGGGGACTAGTTTTGTCAAAATTATAACCCAAATCCACCAAACAACCCATATACCCAACTTAAACCCGTCATTAACCCAACAAAAACCCAATACCCAGCCCAAGTCAACACCACCAGTCAACATTACCCACTCACCCAGTTTATTAAATAAACTGGGTCAAACCCGGTCAAACCTCATTTTACTTTCCCACTTAACACACTTTAAATTAAACTTTTCCCAAAACGGATTAAATCCTGTTCTTAATCCCCCATAAACCCTAGCTTTTCCCAGGTCTTAATTGCTCAAAATCAAAGGGGTAATTTACCCAAAAGTCCAGATCAGTAATTCACCTTGTCCTTATCAAAACCCACTCCCCATTTACCTCCACCCGTGACCCCAAGTGACCCCACAAGGCTCCACTTCTTAGCCATTTTTAGCAAAAATCGAATCCTTCAGTGAATCAACGTCCCACGACAAATACTTGGTCCCTAAGGAGTGCAATCAACGTTCAAGATCAAAAATCAAGCTGTCTCATCACATGGGACTAATTTGACTAATTCTTCAAAGGGCATTTTCGGATTTTCAGCACATTAGGGTTTATGTTAGCATTTGTTTATTCAGCATTCTAGTATCTTCTCCTTAGTCTATTTAAAGCACCTATCAACATGTGATAGGGCTTGTTCCAGTTTTCATTGTAAAATATTTTTTTTATGTTAATGAATATTTAAAGTATTTTCAAAAGAAATATTGCAATTGACTCTGAGTTCCATTTTTTAATTGTTTTAGTGTAATGTTATGTTTATGCAAGCCTTAGTGTAAGTTTGTATCAAAATATTTCGTCTTCAAAATTTGTTCTTTTTCTGAAAAAGTTTTCTTTTCAAAAGCTGAATATTCACATGTTTATGAAGTGAAAGTGGAGTTTTCATGTTGAATGTCAGTTTGGTGTAAGCTTTTTACAAAAGTTTTGTGGTTTCAAAGATTTCCAAAAAATCAGTTTTCCATTTGTTTATTTTTTTCTTTAAGCTATAAGCTAACTTAATTAATAAGCTAGCTTGATAGCTTATTGGCCTTGTGAACAGGTAACTTTTATGGCTTTTTCTTCTTGGCAGGTTCTAAATTTATCACTTTGAAGATATATTGGGGTGTTTGGGACTGCTGTAGTCCCCACCCTAGTTCTCTACATCAACAAGCCCAACACACATCTCATAAGCTCTCAAAAAGCTCAAACAATATCTTTTGGAAGGCATCAGCCCAAGGTTATGGCTTGAACCACATTTGGTTTTGTTTTGAAGTTTTTTTGTGATATTTATGAGATTTGGTGTGATCTTGCTTGAGTGTTGGTATTTTCTGTTGAATTAGGGTATTTTAGTCTTGATATGCATGCTTAGATAGATGGCAATCAGATTTGTGTAGTTTTTAATGAGTTTCCTTTGATTAATTTTAGATTTCAGTAAATAAGGGGGTGTTTGGATTTAGGCTTTAAGCTTAGATTGGTGACAAATTTAAGCTTGAAATCAGTTTAGACACACCTTATTTAC
The DNA here is from genome assembly GCA_025667525.1 of Glebionis coronaria. Classification (NCBI taxonomy): domain Eukaryota; kingdom Viridiplantae; phylum Streptophyta; class Magnoliopsida; order Asterales; family Asteraceae; genus Glebionis; species Glebionis coronaria. Next base: position 415,871,890 of record CM046876.1, on the reverse strand, counting down.
TAGTTAGAGGTATATTTCAGCCTTGGTTTTTAGTTTGGGTAGGATTTAAGTGAAGTTACATGATAAAAATTGGTATTATATAGCTTAGAAATCAGTAAGCCCCATTTCCTTCTTGTTTTTTGTGAAATTTGTGCCATAATCTTGCTCATTGTTAGAGAATAGGCTAATATAGGTTTCTAGCTAGCTTTTAAGTGATTTGGTTTAGTATTGTACAAGTTCTTGGCAGTTAAAATTCGTTTTTGTGCCTAGAAAAAAACAGTCACTGTTCATCAGAAGCCTTAAGCCTCCACAGTGACTGAATTTGCGGATTTTGTGATAAATTTGTGTGCAACTTGTGTGTTTTATTACATTCTTGACTCCCCACAACCCAACTGGTTGTGGGGGTGCCCTTGGATCTGATTAAAACCAAAAATCCAGCAAGTTATATCCAAAAAACCCACCAGACCCGTTTTTTATTGCTACCAGTGGGAACCAAGTTCCCACTGCTAGTGTAACTAGTTCCCCCTGCTAAGCATCTGGACAAAAGTGGCAAAGTGTCACTTTCAGTATTTACTTTTTTTGTCTTTTGTGAGCCAAAATAGGAATTAGACCTCCATTCTTTTTTCATTATTTTTCTTATTTGAATTCTGATTTTTCTGTTTAATTAATTTTTATTTTACTATTCATTTAGTATTTTTCACATTTAATTGCATTTTAAAGTACTTTTAATATTACTGTTTTTGTCTTTTAGTGTAGGAAATTAATATTTTTCAGATTTAAAATTTTTATTAGACTTAGAAAAATACTTTAAGATTTTTAGTTTAAAAAGTTTTTACTGTTCACCTTCTTATTAATTTTTAAAATTAAATTTAGTTTAATTAGGGTTTAATTTCAAATTGTTTTGTCTTTTAGTGAAAATTTTTACATTTTTCAAACTTTTTCAATTTTCTACTGTTCATTAGTATAATTTAGGATTTTTAAAATTGTCAAATTATTTTTGGCACTATTTTATTATTTTTTATGATTATTTTAGTTTAAAAATAGTTTTTAGTGTTTTAAAAATAGAAAAATAGTTTTGAAAATTTAGGAAAAATACTTTTTAGTCTTTAAATAATGTAAGTAACTTATCAGTTCAATAAAATAATATTTTGGACATTTTGTTAATTATATTTAATTTTAGGGCTTTAATTAGCATTTAAAATATAATATTTAATTAATAAAAGGTTTTAAAAGATATTTGTTGGATTTTTATTCTTATTTATATTATTTTAGACTTAGTTTTAACTTTTAACTAATTTTTAGGTTTAATTTTTAATTTTGTCGCGTTTTACGTAATTACGTCATCGTTTTACGTCATAACGTCATAGTGTAATCGTAATCGTAGCTCGTCCTTAATTTTTCTCTCCTAAACCAAAAACGTCACTAATCCAAACTTGATTTTATATATTGGCACATTAATCCACACACCTCCTTCGAGAACGAACCCGCATTTATTCGGTTTTGCGTTTTTCCTAAAGCGTAACGCTTAATACTTGTCACTCATACGCGTTTTTCCTAAAACGTGTACGAAAACACTACATCAATTTTTGACTCCCCCATACTAAACCATTGTCCTGTCCCCACGCAATGCTAGAATTAAGTATCATAGCACTTCCAAAATTCATTTTATGATGACATTTATTGAAGACATAAATTTAAATAAACTACTACACGCGTTTTAGACATAATGTATTGTTTTCATCACAATTAAGTGACTTTTGGGATCATAGAACAAGAACATGTGAATGCTTCGTTAGAAATAATTTCGTCGTCCTCGATTTTCACCCAATTCCATGCTAAGCGTGTAACGAGATCATTGTTATTATAAGTTAGCAACACGATCACATCTCATGAGTGTTAATTACGAACCTAAACTCCCTTATTCCTACTTGGTATCTCTTATATTTTATTTTGTCTTAATGATCACGAGGATACATCATTGACTTATGCGTGAATAGAGATTAAGTCTAAAAATAGAGTTTTAACGGTGTAACCAAAATCATTAAATTAATAATTCATCCTAATAGACAACGATGTCAAAAAATTAAGTCAACAAGAAGGATCGATAAACACGGTTTTATAACGGTTTTAAACATGAGACTTATTACCATGACTTTTATTATCCGCCATCATCGGTGGTTTTATTATCATGGTTTACCTCCATCTTTTATTCAACTTCGCCATGAAGCTTTTATTATGACTTCGGTCTTGCCTTGCCTTTTATTATCCGCCTCATCGGTGGTTTTATTAGCCAAAGACGTATATCCTCACGCTAAAGCGAATTTTGGATCTTTAAAGCTTCAAAGATTAAGGCTTGATTCACTTTCAATTTGGGCATAGATTTTTCGGCCTTGTGAGCTTCAAATTTTTGCTTAATTTAGGTGAGCACTTGAAATCTTATTATTAGGTGAAGCTTTCGATTATTCGGGTGCAAATACTTCAAAACCGTGACGCTGGCGATACCTTAATGTTTTCCCAATTTAATTACATGGAAGCTACTAAAACAAATTAGAAACCAACAATAGTGACTAAACCGTCAAATCAATATTTATTAACAATTTATTATGCAAAAGCGTGGGGAGAATAAGCTAATAATTACTACACATGAGATCGTGACGATTACGAGACTTATGAATAACTCTATCATTTCTCGTCCTCATTTAAGAGACTTAGCCTAAAAAGTTAAGGAATCGAAGCTAAGTGCTCAACACACACGGTCGAGTCAAAGATTACTCTTATTCTCACCATCGGAAAACCTACATTCGTGTCTTAAACACTTATGAAAAACTAGAAAAATATTAAAATTTTGCCATTTTTAGCCTTATTTTGCATAAAATGATAACAAAAAGATGAAATTTTGGATTGCGTGGTGATGCAAGCAAGGTGAAGTATCTACTCACCCCCCATTCTAAAACTAAACATTGTCCTCAATGTTTCGAGTCTAGGGGTGAAAACACCCTCATACTAGAGACGTAGTCGAATGCTTAATCTCGAGCATGGAAAGGGTAAAACGAATAACCTAAAAGCCGTTTAGGAATTATGATAATAAGATGAACGTTAGAACATAAAAGGATATCATCGGATATCGGAATCTCCAAAGGCAATGATCGAAGCTCGAGTGACCCGTAAAACGAACACGAGAGGCTTCAATGATGACGATGAACCTAATAAAACACAATCACAAACAACCACGGAACAAAGGTTGGAAGAGCACAAGTCCCCTCTTTACATTAAACTAAGAAAGCGATAATATTTACAAGGATAAGCATGAGAATCCCCCACGAGGCACCTTGTTTTTGATAACCGAGTCAAAAGCTCGACTCGAATCCCCATAATGTGATCATTTAGGGATAATCATGGTTTGGTCATTTTTGGTGGGGCTTACATGATAAACAAGGCCCAAAAGTACATGAAGTACTTTAAAAACCCGATAAACGTATACCGGGGTCAAAGATAGCGTCCTCGTTTTCGGATGAAAGACGAAACAACGCCACTCCAACTAGAACCCCAATGGGGTAGAAGAAAATAGATGAGAAGTAGAATGGTGGGGCAATGGGTAAGTCAACATAATGAGCTACTCGAGGTAGACTCACATCAAGCAAATAGATAAGTTTTCCATTTATTGCATCGGTGGAAGACCGAGATTTCCCTTTACAAGCAATTCCGGGATCGTAAATCTCGTCCTCGATTGAGAAATGGGAGGGAACATAAGGGGCTTCCCCCACACTAGATCCACACCAACCATCGTCAAAAGGAGTAGACGAGGTGGTAGCACTCATATAACGCGGTGATGACGGAGTTAAACTTGTAGAAAATTCTTTTAAAACATCTTTAAAATCCTTTCCTTTTTCATCGTTTTTAAACTCTTTATGAAAACCCGATTTGATAATGTCGAAAATATTTGGCGTGTCAAATTCAAAATTAGTCGCGCTAAAAATCCTCACATTTAAGTCATTGGTAGGAGGGGGTGGCGGATTATATAAGTTCTCAAAACGTTTGTCGATAAAGAACACCGCCCCCTCGGGGTCAACATACTCGTCATCCTCATGAACGTCGATCTCATCAATTTCTTCATCAAATATAGGATTGTCAAACCAAGGTTTTTCATTCCCCTCCTTGAGTATCTTAGAAACTCTCTCGAAAAGATCACGATCAAGCACGAAACCATCATTCTTTTGTGGGGATTGTTGATAAGTTAAATCCTCACGAATATGGTAAACGTAATTCTCATTTGAGGAGTGTTGATTAGGTAACTCCTCGAGAATTGGATTTTTAGTGGTCACATGAGTTGGCTCGTCGTCGAAAATAAGACGTTCCAACTCATTAAGTTCATCCTCGATTTTGGAAAGATCGAGCTCACTCGTAGGTGGAAGTGAAGGCATAAGAGCTAGCTCTCGCTCAATGATTTCCTCAATCTCGAGATCAAACTTGTAATCATCGTACTTCACATGTTTCTTTTTAGGAGAATCAAAAATTGCATTTGGATTTCGAAGTACGTGATCAATCTCGGCAAAATCGCCATCGTCATTGTCAAAGAAAGAGTCGATGTGAGCACTCACAACCATGGTCTTTCAAGTCGAATGACTATGCTTAGGTGACTTTTCTAAGACGAGAGGATTGATGTCGATAAAACCTTTAGCCTCAACGGGTGTTGGGCTAGGCAAAGGAGGCACTTCGATGGAGTTAGAAGTTGAAGCCTCAAAGACGTGGTCCTTCGAAGGTGGTGAAGACGAGCCCATTTTGGTCATTGTCGTGATGGCACTAACGTCGCCCTTCGGAATTGGTGTTTCACTTGTTTCGCTAAAAACATCCCAAAGTGAGTTTTCATCCATAAATTTACACATACCCTTTTGAATTAGGTACACGTACTCTTTATCATTAAAATCATCATCTTTAAAACCGTTTTTCTTAATTCTTTTAAAACATGCATTAAGCCTCATTCTTTCCGCTAAAGTGAACATTTTGAAATCATTAAGATTTGAATCATTAGGTTTTGAAACCTCGGTTTTTTCATGATCATTAAAAACTTGGGTTTTTCTAGCGAAAAAGTCCATTTTTTCATCCCCATATCTCATAGTAAGTCTCCCCTCGTGAACGTCGATTACGGTTCGAGCCGTCGATAAGAATGGTCGGCCTAAAATAATGGGACATTTAGGGTCACACTTGTAATCGGATATAACGAAATCCGCGGGAAAAACAAACTTTCCAACTTTGACATAGACATCCTCGGCTATTCCAATTGGTATAAGTGGCGTACAATTTGCAAGCTCGATTGTCATGTTCGTGGGGGTAAGTGAAGGCAATCTCATCAATTTCCATAGAGAATGAGGCATGAGATTGATGCTAGCACCTAAATCGGCAAGGGCTAAACATCCCTCAATCTCGGAAAAATCACAAGGTAGTAGAAATTGGCCCGGATCCTCTTCCTTTCTCGGCATACGCCTTTTGGGTTTTTTAAGAAGGATCGATGCACAATTTTCTTCAAGGGTTACTTTCGTAAGGTCGATAAAACTCTCTTTTTGAACCGTGGATGGAATTTGAGGTACACGAGGGTGTGCACTCTTTTCATTGGTCGCCACGTTCACCCCATCGACTTTAGAACAATAAGACGTCTTAGAAGTCGAGGGTTGAGAAGAAGGAACACCTCTAAATCCTTCAAGGTTAGGGGTAATCACACGACCTTTCTCACGAGACGAGGCGGCTTTACATTGTTCCTTCGGATTTGCAACGGTTTCACTAGGTAACGAACTTGATGAAGCACTCGAGGACTTGTTCATAATGGCCGAAAACATCTTTTTTATATCAATTTGCCCTTGCTCAATCTTCGTTGAAGGATCGTATTTTTCTAAGGATTTAGCAAGTATGATTTACCTATTGAGATGGAAGGGAAATGGAAGAACTTAGAGAGAGAAAGAAGAGAGAGAAAGTAGAGGATGAAGAAGAAAAGATGGAAATGTGATTATGTGTTCAACAACAACTCCTCCTAACATGCTAGGAGGGGGGTTTATATAGCCCACCCTACATGTGGGCTATATGGGCTATACTTTAATACATTAGATCACGAGCCCAATACTTGTATCTATATTTGGAGTGACCGATCCTTTCTAAATACGTAAAAACGTATTTCCAACAATCTCCCCCAAAGGGAGGTCACTCCAAGTTACAATGTCCTAACTAGTCTATAGCTCGTGATCTATGCTAATAATGATGTGACCGATACTTTCCTTGGAAAAACGTATTTCCAACAATCTCCCCCAAAGGGAGGTCACACCATTTTACAAAATCTTAAACCTAGCATACTATGCTTGAGTCTTCGATCTTGTTCTTGTGAATATGCTGATGAGATCTTTGACTTTGGTCTTGAGCATGTGTCCTTGCTTTGACCTTGTGCATTTATCACTTGTGATATTTGCCTCCTTCTGACTTCATGTTACACATACTTATACCTTTATAAATTCTTGAAATCTTCAGAGTTTGATACAGCGGAAGACTTGACTTTAAGACTTTCTTGAATTTGTTGAAGTATTAAGTGTATGTAGTATAAGCATGTGGTGAAGACTTCCTCTGGATTATACACCGCAATGCCACCTTCTTGTTACGCTGCATAAGACAGTTAGCAACAAAACATATACACGGATGAAATGGCCTTGAACATTTCATTCTAATTCGGTAGCATTTTACCTCCGGTCGGTGAAGACCTTTGGACGATATTAACTATCGTACTTGTGGCAGGTAGTTTCAATTAAGAACCTCCTCGACAAGATTTCGCGGGTAAACCCGTTCTCTTTATTCGACCGTCCAAAGCTGACTGCGAACATAAAGAGTGAATCATTTGGATAATAATATCCGCATGATTTGAAGCCGTCAATTCATGTTCCTGGAACAAGTGAAGTTCAATTAAGAACCGCACCATCGTTGCTTTCCAGTTGTCACGAGCTTGATTCGTATAGAATCTTGCAAGTTACCTACCAAGTGCTGTTTGAGGTTAACACTAGAAGGATTTCCACTCATCACTGTGAACACTAAGGTATCACTCTGAGTGTTCTGGCAAGATCACTAAGATATTGCGTAGAGGCCTGGAACGTGTTTAAATTCATTTAAGAATTAAACCACTGTTGCTTTCCAGTTATCACAAGTTTGATTCATAAAGAATCGCACAAGTTACCTACCATGAGCTTTTTGATATTCGCTCAAGAAGGATTTCCATCTTCATTGTAAATACTTTCGTATTACTCGGATGTTCAGTCAAGATCATGAAGATTTTGCGTAGGACTCTTAAGATCTTTCTTACTTTTTCACAGTGTGTGAAGAAGCAAGGAAATATGAAAGTGTGTCCTAATGAGATATTTGATGATCTCAAATGGCTCTAGACTCGATCGTGCATTTTGGATTTTAGTGATCGGAGGCTGGAGAGGAGTGCCACCATTTCAATACCAATTTATTCGGAGTGAATAAATCAATAGATAATGCGTTGTCTCCGTGTGATTAAAACAAATATCTTTTGAGAGATATCTGAGTTAGTTGGGTTGTGCATTGCATCACTGGGTCCATGATGTCTATCTTCAGTATCAAGAATCATTAAAAATGATCTCAATAGCATATGTATTGACCCGGTTTCTGCCTAAGTTGTAAGGAGGGCTTCTTTATTTACACCCTTTATCTTTACAATTCTTTTTCATTCTTCAACCCCTTCAATGCTTACCAATACGTCATCACTAGCACCTTGTTGTGATTGTTCCAGTGCTAACTTAAGTACTTGGTCGGCATTCAGCTACGTTCACAATCTTTCTTCATCTTTCCTAAGGACTACTATTTCTAGCTATGGAATGTCCTTGGGAAGATTCCTCCGGTTCTAGAGAAATCATTGGACTTTAACCTATCCTACTATCCTTATGTCACCACAATCTTCACCGTCGTGAATAGAGATGTTTTGGGTAAGTGTATGTCCCCATGAAATCCATTTTGCTCCCCCTTAACATATGCCACGATATCCGAAAACATTTCGCACATGTAAGGAAGAGCTATCACGTTAAGTCAAACCATTTATGATTGATCATATCCCATATTAAATCACATTTTCTCCCCCATATTAAAAATATTAACCCAATCGATGTTTTTAATATCAATTGATTTAATAGCATTTTAAGAAAATTTGGGAAGAAAAATGCAAATCCAATTATCTTCATGAATTACACAAGCTCCCCCTCAAATTAATGAGGGTGTGCTGAAACATAAATTAAATACCTTTTAAACACAAGTGTAAGGTATTTATCACGTGCAAAGATCATATATGATAATGAATTCACAAGATTAGCAATTTTCGAGGTAGGACCTGAATGATGGAGAACATCATATGAAAGATTCACATGGTTCTTGTTCACGAATGTTGGTCACCTCGTCACGTCTGAAGTTATCTCTTGACTCCATGTGTATGATTGATATCGTTGTCTTGACACCAATATGTGAACTTGGCACTCTCGTCATCAAGGATTCTGAATGCTGGACAATTGCTCCCCCTCAATTGTTGACCCGTGTTCTACTTAAAGAGCTGTAGTCGTCGTTTGAGCAGTTGCATCGTCTAGTATGTAGATATTAATTGCAACGAACTTCGGATTGTGGAGTTGATAACTTCGGATTGTAGAGTCAAAGCTTTCCGGTGAAATGCTTGACTTCAATGTGAAAAGCGGGTTACTCTCGGAAATAATAGCAAACCATTTTGAGCATGTTTTAAAACATTTGAACTTCTTTGAACTTTATTTACAACTTCGTGTCATTATTGAATGACATTTCTAGTATCGTAAATATTATCGATTCCAGAAGACATGCTCTTTTTATCAAAACATTTTTGAACACACAATTTTGTAAAGATTTAGAAAAACCTTTTGAGAAATTCTCGAAAAATTGTGTTTAAAGTTTTGAAAACCAATTACTTGAGCTTAAGATGTTGAATATCTTACAAAACGAGCTCAAGTCCGAGAAGTTGTAAACTTCCCGTTGTTAATAATAAGTTTATCATCGGCGATAAACTTTCCTTTTAACTGAAGAACGAGTCCTAAGTTGACATTTACTTAGAAGTCGTTTTCATGAGCTTGAAAAACTTTGAATTTTTTAACGTAAAGCTCATTACCGAGAAAGATGAATTTCTCGTTATGAGGAAAAGTTCTCTTATTTAAAAGATACACTTTCCTTTCTGAGCTTAAAACTTGGAATGTCTTAATACAAGCTCAGGACCGAGAAAATTTAATTTACCGTTACGAGGATAAGCTATCTTTAAAGATAAGCTTTCCTAAAATAGAATTACGGGGCATAATCTGAAATATAATTATACGCCATTGTGCATGAGCTTAAAAACTTGGAATGTTTTTAATATAAGCTCATGCCTGAGAAAAATTACTTTCTCGTTGTGAGGATAAGTTTATCATCGGCGATAAAATTTCCTTTATTTGAAGAACGGGTCATCATCTGATATTTAATGAAGAGCCTTATACACGAGCTTAAAACTTTTGAATGGTTTTAGGATGAGCTCGTATCCATGAAAACTTAATTTCTCGTTAAGAGGGTAAGTTATCGTTGCGTAGATAAACTTCCCTGTCTCTGAAGTCCGGGTCATCGTCTGTCATTTGGCATCAGATCCTTGGTTCATTCCTTGGATCATATTTTTTGTTTCGATTTGCTGGTCAAAATTTTTTTAGTGTCTCGTTATATAATTTTTTGTTCCGTATGTCACGTTTTTTGTCAGTATGGTTGTTATGGTTTCATTTTCTTATGAAAACATTGCATTATCTGTTTTATCACATTCATGGTCCCAATGGTGGTCAAATGTATCATGTCACAGTCCACATATGGTTTCTTAACCCACTGGTTTTGTTCCTGGTCAACAGTCAAATCAACCTGCCATTTTTAACCTGCTAATGATTTTGGGCATGGTTTCTTTCTGTTCTATCATCTGTTTTTTTTTATCATCTTTTCTGGATTACATAATTTTTTTTTGAAGATGGAGATAAAGATATGCCCAGAATACTTTTTCCTGAATATAAGGAAAAAAGTACAGATATGTTTTCAGATTTTCAGATCGGAATATTGCGATCGCAAAAACCATTGGTTTCTACATTGCGATCGAATATTCCGATGGAACACTTTCGGTGCATTCCGATGGAACGCATTCCGATGGAACGCATTCCGATGGGACGCATTCCGATGGGACGCATTCCGATGGGACGCATTCCGATGGAACGCATTCCGATTGAAATATTGAGATGGAAAGACAGATGAATACATTACGATGGAAAATATATAGAAAACATTGCAATGAAAACTGTTGACTTTGCGATGGATTTTATAAAATATTCCGATGGGTTGTCTTTTAGACATTTCGATAGACTGATTGATAGACTGTTTATAAAATCAGTGGACAAAACTATGACCAAAACCTAATCCATCGCAACCGAGTCAACTCGGTAATTACCGAGTTGACTCAGTTAACTCACTGAGTCTTGCAACACAAAACCATCCAACCTTATACCTCCACAACACCATAACTATCCTATCCCATCGTCTCCTAATCCCCAATCCAACCTAAGACTCGGACTAAAAACAACTCATTTAGACTCGGACTAAGAAAGTCACGGAATATGACAAAACCAACGAAAAATCCGGTAAAAAAATCTTAAAAATCCTCGTTTAATAATATATATCTCTTTACACGGCTCAAAAGTTCTTGTCGGCTCAAACGATGAAAAATTAAACCGGAGTCCAATTTAACCGCGGCTCACCCCAAACAGAAAGCTCGTAAAGTAATAAAAAAAACAACCTTCGGTTAAGATAGTGAAATGACTCGACAATTTATATCCAAAACACGTTATTAACTTTGCCAAATATATCGATAACTTTAAAACGTGTAAGGTTACTAACTTAGCCAACAAAAAGTGTTTAATACCTTTAATAAAATTAAAATTAATAAAATTAATAAAATATAATAAAAAAATAAAAATAAAAATAAGAAAAAATAAAAAATAGAAATGTGTTTAGACGAGTAACCCACTTAAACTTAAACATGGCAAAAAAAAGGATAATGAATCTGACACGCGTATCCCACTTGGGAATCTAATAAACTAAAATTTACCTTAGATAAAGTAGATCCTGACCACAACCTAAATAAATCCGCCCCCTTTCTCCTATTTTCTCTCAAACTTAATATTCGGTCAAAACCACCTCATCTGCTATCTCATATCATCTATATTGATTGACCTATAATACAGTCCACAACAAATCAAACACACCACATAGCCTTGAATCGAGCTGCTTATAATCGATTAATAGTCATGAAGAACTATTTTTGGCGTCAAGATCTTTTCAGATGAAGATCATATCCTCCATCTCAAATAGTCAACCGATTAAAACATACGATCCCCTTTCATTGACTGAAATCAAGTGCAACAAGGTTCAATCTTCAAGATCTGTAAATAAGGTCTCGGGTAGGTACTAACTTCGTTTTAATTTTGGTTTTTGAGATCAATGATAATCTGTTGATTGAGATTGGGTGAAGTCGAGTCTTGTGTCGTTAGAGGTGAGGGTGAGACGAGTGTGGTTGGGTCGAGAGAGGTGAGTGCTTGTGGGAGTGTTGTTAATGTTGTCGAGTCTTGTGTTTTCGAAAGTCGAGAGTTTGGGTGAGGGAGTCAAGGGTGACGGTCGAGAGTCGAGAGTGGGTTTTGAGGGTGTTGGTTGACAGTTTTGAGAGAAGGTTTGGTTAGGGTCGAGTCTATGTTGATGAGTTTGTGAGTATTTATATGAGGTTTGTGGGTGTGTGGTTCGAGTTAATGAGTGAGTCCGTGTCGAGTGTTTTGTGGTCTGTTGAGTCGTGGTTGTCGGGTCAGTTGGTTTTGATACGAGAGAGGTGGTGTTGTGAGGATCGAGTCTAGTGTGGTTGGTCAGACGTGAGGTTGAGTCTTTTCGAAACTGTGGGAGTCGAGGGTGGGTGTTGTTTGTTTGGTTAGATGAGAGGTGTTTGTCGTTTGAGTCTCGGTTCGAGTCCTTTTGTTTTGGTCAAAATGTTTGAGTCCAAGTTTAGAGTCGAGGTTTAAGATACTCCCATCGCAGTAACAATATATACCATCGCAACATCAATCATACTCACCATCGCAATATCGAATTTTCCATCGCAATATTTTTCAAATATTCATCGCAATATTCAAAAACATGCCATCGCAATGTCACTGAAAAAATTTGGGCAGAGTTTCATCTCTATAGTCCTTAAATCCGTCGTAATCACGATCGCAAAAGGCTATCGCAATCACGTCGGAATAAGGTATTGGAATACGTGATCGCAAAGTAGAACCCTCGGGTTATTGCGATCGATGTACAAACTTGTAACCGTCGGAAAAAGTATCTGAATATCTATCTGAATAAGTGTCGGAATATGTGACAGTTGGAATAAGTATCTGAGTATTTAAAAACCCTTTTCCTATAGATGAATTTTCAAAACCATTCGACAGATCGGGACAAAATATGATAAAAACAAAAACATTAGAATAAAAAAACGTTTGGACAAGGATTAAAAAACAAAAACAATAGATAAAAAGATTTGTTTAAGCAAATTTGATAAGAGATAAAAGTAAAAGAAGAAGTAGAAATATTTTTAGAAGAAAGATTTTATAAAATTTTATCAAAGATTTTAGAAATGTAAATTTTAACAACGTAACTTTAAAGAAAAAATAGACGAAAGAGATAAATTGTAAAATAAGAAAAATTTACCACCAAATCAATAGATAAAACGTGCTAATCCAAAGAATTAACCATGGCTCTTGATACCAATTGAAGGATCGTATTTTTCTAAGGATTTAGCAAGTATGATTTACCTATTGAGATGGAAGGGAAATGGAAGAACTTAGAGAGAGAAAGAAGAGAGAGAAAGGAGAGGATGAAGAAGAAAAGATAGAAATGTGATTATGTGTTCAACAACAACCCCTCCTAACATGCTAGGAGGGGGGTTTATATAGCCCACCTTACATGTGGGCTATATGGGCTATACTTTAATACATTAGATCACGAGCCCAATACTTGTATCTATATTTGGAGTGACCGATCCTTTCTAAATACGTAAAAACGTATTTCCAACATTCGTGTTTTGCAATTTCAAAGTATTTGTAAAGTCGTTTTTCAAAGTACCTATTTCTCCCTCTAATCGTCTCATATTAGCCTCATTCGTTTTCAAGTAATTTTGAAAATCGTTCGACGAACTATTTTGATTTAAATTAAAGTTCCCTTGGTTTTGATTACTTCTTTGAAAATTTCCTTGATTCCCACTTGAAAAATTGTTGCCTTGATTGTTGTTGTTTGAAAAATTCGAGTTTTGGTTATTGTCTCGATTTTGCCAATTCAAATTACGACCTTAATTATAACCTTGATTTTGATTCAAAAATATCCTTGTTGATTATTTCCTTGAAAATTGTTACGATTTTGATTCGAAAAATTGTTGCCTTGGTTATAATTGCCTTGTTGTGATGGACCCGCGTTATTTTGATTAAAAAATTTTGTTGTTTCCATTTAAAGCACTCACATTCGACGTTGGCCATCCGTAGCCGCACACTCGTAATAATTATGAGGTCCACCACAAAACGTACACGAAACCTCAACCGCTTTCACCGTAGCGGGAACGTCTTTCTTTTGCATCTCAACGAGAAAAGACGTGAACACATTCGTCAACTTGTCGACTTTTGCATCAACTCTCTCAATGTGGCGATTAGAACTACTAACATTGGCGACATTGGCAACACTCGGTGCGTTGCGGAGTTGGTAAACCTTGGATCGGTTTTCGATAATTATCAATGCATCTTTCGGACTTTTACACAAAAAGTTGCCACCGGCGGCGGAACTCAACTTATCTTGTTCTTGAAAATTAAGACCGTTGTAAAACGTATCGATTTGGTGCAACTCGGAAAAACCATGGTGAGGACATGGCCTAAGCAATTCCTTAAAACGATCCCACGCGTCTCTAAAAGATTCATTCGGTTTTAGCTCAAATTTCGTAATTTCATTCTTGAAAAACGTCGTCTTAGACGGTGGGAAAAAATAATTAACGAACTTGGAAACGAGATCCTTCCACGTAACTATCGAATTAGGTGGCTCTTTCTCGTACTAATCCTTGGCGGCACCATCGAGCGAGTACGGAAAAAGCATAAGCTTGACGACATCGGTGTCGACGTTCTTAAACTTGCTCGTGGCTAAAAGACGATCAAAATTCCGAATATGGTCGTGAGGATTATCGGCTTCACGACCTCGAAACTTCGTAGCTTGGATTAACGAAAGCATTCCGCTCTTACTATCAAAAATCTCCGCTTCGATAGCGGGAATTACGATCGCGTCTCCATAACCCTCGGTGGGTGCTTGGAGCAATTCCATCATCGAACGATTGTCGGCCATCTCCTCTACGGTTTCTTCAACAACGATATTAGGAACGTCGGTTTCTAATTCTTGTCTACGTCGTCGATTCCTTCGATTACGATTGCGTCGATTCGAAGCTTCGCTAGAATTGGAATAATCCTTCGATCGAGTGCACATGCACTAAGCGTAGAACGGGTGGTAGCAAAGAAGATTCTTTTTGCGGCTTTTCGATTTTTTCAATTTTTTTAGTTTTTGATTGTTTTTTTAATTTTTTTGGATTTTTTAATGTATTACGTAGACAAAAATCTACAAATCTCTCCTTGAATCGATTTCTCGATTAAAGGAGCCTCAAGGAATGAAAACGATCACGTGGGGTGAACGTCTTCGATGACTTTAGAACATTGGTGGAACACCAAAACGTTCAAGAGGGTTTAATCTTGAAAACAAGCAAATATAGTATACGTAGATAATACTTGGACGGCAAACCCTCGATTAGCCCTCTTTCTCAAAACACGCACAAGCAAGCGGGGGAAACGAGGCGGCGCTAAGCACTTAAGAGCCTTTTTCCCTTAGGTCGTGAAATACAACCGCCTTATACCCACCTTATAGTTTGTGTTAATCGAAATTAAGCCTCACGAAAGTATTTATCTATTTTGCCTTTAAACTTTTGCTTTAGATTCGAGTACAATGACCGAGTGATGAAATCCCGAATCAAGGTTGCGTTTTCACGCTTTTAGAGTACTTGTATATTTATTGTTCTACGTAAGTACAATATAGTAATATATTCACAAAAAAACGAAAACGATAATGGATATCTAAAATATAGTACAGATGATTGTTGTGTGTTTAATTTAGGAAAATCAAACACGATTTGTTTGAATACTATAATATAATAGATAAAAATAACAAAAATGAGTATGTACGATATTCACGCTTTCTAAAAATTGAAAAGCAAAAACGCACTGCTCACACAAACACGATACTAATAATGGCACACTAAAAACACCTCCCCGGCAGCGGCGCCAAAAATTGATGTAGTGTTTTCGTACACGTTTTAGGAAAAACGCGTATGAGTGGCAAGTATTAAGCGTTACACTTTAGGAAAAACACAAAACCGAATAAATGCGGGTTCGTTCTCGAAGGAGGTGTGTGGATTAATGTGCCAATATATAAAATCAAGTTTGGATTAGTGACGTTTTTGGTTTAGGAGAGAAAAATTAAAGACGAGCTACGATTACGATTACACTATGACGTTATGACGTAAAACGATGACGTAATTACGTAAAACGCGACAAAATTAAAAATTAAACCTAAAAATTAATTAAAAGTTAAAACTAAGTCTAAAATAATATAAATAAGAATAAAATCCAACAAATATATTTTAAAACCTTTTATTAATTAAATATTCATTTTTAAATGCTAATTAAAGCCCTAAAATTAAATATAATTAAAAAAAATGTCCAAAATATTATTTTATTGAACTAATAAGTTACTTATATTATTAAAGACTAAAAAGTATTTTTCCTAAATTTTCAAAACTATTTTTCTATTTTTAAAACACTAAAAACTATTTTTAAACTAAAATAATCATAAAAATAATAAAATAATGCCAAAAATAATTTGACAATTTTAAAAATCCTAAATTATACTAATGAACAACAGAAAATTGAAAAAGTTTGAAAAATGTAAAATTTTTCACTAAAAGACAAAACAGTTTGAAATTAAACCCTAATTAAACTAAATTTAATTCTAAAAATTAATAAAAAGGTGAACAGTAAAAACTTTTTAAATTAAAAATCTTAAAGTATTTTCTAAGTCTAAAAAAATTTTTAAAAACTGAAAAATATTAATTTCCTACACTAAGAGACAAAAACAGTAATATTAAAAGTACTTTAAAATGCAATTAAATGTGAAAAATACTAAATGAACAGTAAAATAAAACTTAATTAAACAGAAAAATCAGAATTCAAATAAGAAAAATAATGAAAAAAGAATAGAGGTCTAATTCCTATTTTGGCTCACAAAAGACAAAAAAGTAAGATACTGAAAGTGACACTTTGCCACTTTTGTCCAGATGCTTAGCAGGGGGAACTAGTTACACTAGCAGTGGGAACTTGGTTCCCACTGGTAGCAATAAAAAACAGGTCTGGTGGGTTTTTTGGATATAACTTGCCGGATTTTTGGTTTTAATCAGATCCAAGGGCACCCCCACAACCAGTTGGGTTGTGGGGAGTCAAGAATGTAATAAAACACACAAGTTGCACACAAATTTATCATAAAAATCCCCAAATTCAGTCATTATGGAGGCTTAAGGCTTCTGATGAACAGTAACTGTTTTTTTCTAGGCACAAAAACGAATTTTAACTACCAAGAACTTGTACAATACTAAACCAAATCACTTAAAAGCTAGCTAGAAACCTATATTAGCATATTCTCTAACAATGAGCAAGATTATGGCACAAAATTCACAAAAAACAAGAAGGAAATGGGGCTTACTGATTTCTAAGCTATATAATACCAATTTTAATCATGTAACTTCACTTAAATCCTACCTAAACTAAAAACCAAGGCTGAAATATACCTCTAACTAGTAAATAAGGTGTTTCTAAACTGATTTCAAGCTTAAATTTGTCACCAATATAAGCTTAAAGCCTAAATCCAAACACCCCCTTATTTTCTGAAATCTAAAATTAATCAAAGGAAACTCATTAAAAACTACACAAATCTGATTGCCATCTATCTAAACATGCATATCAAGACTAAAATAGCCTAATCCAACAGAAAATACCAACACTCAAGCAAGATCACACCAAATCTCATAAATATCACAAAAAAACTTAGAAACAAAACCAAATGGGGTTCAAGCCGTAACCTTGGGCTGATGCCTTCCAAAAGATATTGTTTGAGTTTTTTGAGAGCTTATGAGATGTGTGTTGGGCTTGTTGATGTAGAGAACTAGGGTGGGGACTACAGCAGTCCCAAACACCCAATATATCTTCAAAGTGATAAATTTAGAACCTGCCAAGAAGAAAAAGCCACAAAAGTTACCTGTTCACAAGGCCAATAAGCTATCAAACTAGCTTATTAATTAAGCTAGCTTATAGCTTATAGCTTAAAGAAAAAAATAAACAAATGGAAAACTGATTTTTTGGAAATCTTTGAAACCACAAAACTTTTGTAAAAAGCTTACACCAAACTGACATTCAACATGAAAACTCCACTTTCACTTCATAAACATGTGAATATTCAGCTTTTGAAAAGAAAACTTTTTTAGAAAAAGAACAAATTTTGAAGACGAAATATTTTGATACAAACTTACACTAAGGCTTGCATAAACATAACATTACACTAAAACAATAAAAAATGGAACTGAGAATCAATTGCAATATTTCTTTTGAAAATACTTTAAATATTCATTAACATAAAAAAAATATTTTGCAATGAAAACTGGAACAACCCCTATCACTTGTTGATAGGTGCTTTAAATAGACTAAGGAGAAGATACTAAAATGCTGAATAAACAAATGCTAACATAAACCCTAATGTGCTGAAAATCCGAAAATGCCCTTTGAAGAATTAGTCATATCAGTCCAATGTGATGAGACAGCTTGATTTTTGATCTTGAACGTTGATTGCACTCCTTAGGGACCAAGTATTTGTCGTGGGACGTTGATTCACTAAAGGATTCGATTTTTGCTAAAAATGGCTAAGCAGTAGAGCCTTGTGGGGTCACTTGGGGTCACGGGAGAGGTAAATGGGGAGTGGGTTTTGATGAGGACAAGGTGAATTACTGATCTGGACTTTTGGGTAAATTACCCCTTTGATTTTGAGCAATTAAGACCTGGGAAAAGCTAGGGTTTATGGGGGATTAGGAACAGGGTTTAATCCGTTTTGGGAAAAGTTTAATTTAAAAAGTGTGTTAAGTGGGAAAGTAAAATGAGGTTTGACCGGGTTTGACCCAGTTTATTTAATAAACTGGGTGAGTGGGTAATGTTGACTAGTGGTGTTGACTTGGGCTGGGTATTGGGTTTTAGTTGGGTTAATGACGGGTTTAAGTTGGGTATATGGGTTGTTTGGTGAATTTGGGTTATAATTTTGACAAAACTAGTCCCCTGACTTCCAAAATGTCTTCATTTAAAGTTACAACAGCTTTTATACTCCATTCCTTTGATACAAGTT
The DNA here is from genome assembly GCA_025667525.1 of Glebionis coronaria. Taxonomy (NCBI): domain Eukaryota; kingdom Viridiplantae; phylum Streptophyta; class Magnoliopsida; order Asterales; family Asteraceae; genus Glebionis; species Glebionis coronaria. The sequence continues at coordinate 415,853,314 of CM046876.1, read as the reverse complement.
TCACCAACTTGTCATTTTTGGAACACCCAATTTATAAACTTGTATCAAGGACCACATGTGCAATATTTGGCATTCTTCAAGGACTATTCATGCATATTCTTGAAACTTAAGGACTTCACTTGTAATTTTGAGATTTACAAGGGCCAAAAGTGACAAGTCTTCAAAAGTTGAGGGACCAATCTTGCCAATCTTCAATTCTTCAAGGGTATTTTTGGAAAATCATTGCTCGGGTCCGGTTCTTTGTGCGGCTTCATTTCCCGTGTTCGTTTTTGCTCTATTCTTGTAATCTTTTGGTGAATTCACGATATCCGTACCTGAAATAGACAATGAACAAACACAAGCACATTTTTGGGTATTTTGATGATATTTTAAGCGTTTTAAGCCCAATTTGGACAATGAGACTATGTATAATTACAGTCTCATCGTCCTACTTCACCTCTAATGACACTATCTCACCCTCTTCTATATATGGGGATCCTTATTAGCAAAACGCCCCGAGTTTTTCTCAATACCCGTGTTGCAACAATTGTGGGAGCCCTTACGATACTTTTTCTTGTCAACCGATGACTTATTATGAGCCAAATCTGTGCTATAATTCTGAGTTTCATAATTTTGAGCCCCCACATTACACCCTCGATCATCAACCTTCTTTCAGCCTAAGTGACTAATGTATGATCTTATTCAAGTTCGTTTTTCCAAGCTGACAACAAATTGAAAGTCCAACCAATCTCAAGTTTTTAATTGTTTTTGGTGTTAATCAAGGTATTTGGTATCTATGTCTATTTCAAAGAATCACGTAAAAAGTGGAATATAGTATAGATATGTAACCGTAAAACAAGTTGCAAATACCACAATTATTGCAAAGAGTACAAGTATTAAATGCACAATAGTAAAATGCTCAAAATGTAAAGATAAGAAAAGTACAAGGGCTAAATGTGTAAATTCAAAAAGTAAAGGGACCAAAAGTGAAAATTATAACAAACTATGTCAACAAATTAACAAATTCCAAAACTGAAATACCAAATTTGTAACAAACTGAAAATGAAAGGACTTGAAAGTGCAAACCCTAAAAACTTCAAGTTTTGAAAGGTAATACAAAAATTCAGAAAGTCCAAGGACCTATTTGCAATTAAAGCTAGTTTAATAACAAAAACGGGTAACAAGGTAACAATAAGCTCGTGTAAGCTTATTACTCAACTAAAATGACTCTAGTTTTTTGCAAAATGCTTAAAATTGAAATTATGCTAGGCCTGTTCAAGGAAATGAGCTAAAAGCCAGTAAATCTCATGTTAACTTATTCTAATAAGCTCAAAATAAGCTATAAGCTGTTTCAGACATCCACACTTTGATTTTTTCAATGAAAATGATTAAGTTAGTGATAAGAAGGTTGGAATGTCAAGAAACTTTGAAAATGGTTAAGCCAATAAGCTGAAATCTTAAAATAAGCCAAAAGTGCTTATTGTTGAGTTTCGTTGACCAAGATTTCTCAAAAAGCTGATTTTCTCAAAACTCACTTAGGACATGTTTGTGAATAGAATTGTGAAAGAAAAAGGCAAGATTTGTGAAGTAGAATTATGGGAAATGAACAAGCAGTTGGCTATGATCACAGTAACTTGAAAATGCTAAGTAGCTTATTATTAAGCTGTTTTCTTGCTCAAATCTTAGTATTGTATGTTCTCACTTTGCAATTATGAAAGCTTATATGTTGAGCTACGACTGAGAACAAAAATCAACTAATTTCATCAACTAACAAAGAATCAAGAAGTGATTAAAGATAGCTAGTTTTCACTAATGAACACTTATAAAGGCTAACCCAAAGTTTTTAGTGGCCAATTGCCTGTTTGACTCTGAATTTGACTACTAAACTTCCCAATTTGACTTACACTCACCTATTGAGTAAGTGTGAACTCTAAACAACCAATCTCAACTACTGATTCACAAAACACCTATGATCCAAACACTAGTTTAAAAGCTGATATGAAAACTTTGTAAAGACTTTATGAGTAAAAGTTTATGACAGCAAAAGAGACTTATCAAATCTTGTTTAGTGACTCAAATGAAATAGTAACACACCAAAATTTAGCTAGTTAACACTCTAAAGCTCAAAGTAACTAACTAATGAATTTTAACTGATGAAAAGCCAAAATTATCAAGCAAAACTGAATCAAAAGCTATCAGACTACTAGCTAACTATTAGATCATATCAAAAACACCAAAAGCACACTAAATCAATCACAATATAGCAGGTAAGCTTTATATCTAGGAATTAAGCATGGCACAACAGTTTAGTGGAATTTAAACAAGAAATTTGATTCCTTTTAGCTAGAAGCCTCATTTGATGGAGTAGAGGAGCGCTGAGCTCTCCAAGATCAATACAAACACCAACAATCAACTATCAGTAACCCTCAAATCATCACCATCACCAAGAACTGAACTCCCCTGCATCATCTGCTACTTTTGGCTATGAAAGTAAACTAGAAACGTCTAAACCAACTACAGGCTTCCAAAGTGCATAAAACAAGCTCTATTGATCAAGTTTGATCAATAGAAACACACAGTAACTGTTAGAAGTAATTAAAGTGATGGTCGTATAATATATCGTTGCGAAGCTCGTGAAAAATGTTATTTAATGATGTCGAGAGTTTTTAGTTATTATTGTTTATGTAACAGGATTTAGTCCCGAACACACAAATGAGTAAGGCCTCCTAAACAATTCTTAATTAGTATAAAAGGCCCCCTAAGCCTCATTTGTGTGTGTGCTTTCCATATTCATAGTTTTAGAGAGAGAAAGGTGTTTTTGTTTCTCTCACTAGGAAAACACCAACTTTGTATTTCTTTTCTTCTCTTCATCTTAATCTAATCTTTCTTTTTTAGTTTAATCATCATCATGTTATTTGTGTTTGATTAGTCGTGTGATTTAATCCTACAAGTGGTATCATTCGCCAAGGGATTCGTAGTTTGCTTTGGTATTGATTTGGTGTGGATTTGCTATTGATTTCGTGGGTTTTTGGCTTAGGCTGTTGGATTCGATTGGTATTTGTGACTTTGAGGTGTTGGCTGTTGGATTCGATTGGCTTTTGGTTTAGGCTGTTGGCTGTTGGATTCGATTGGACTCGATTGGTACTTGGTTTAGGCTTTTCGTAAAACTCTTCGCATAAGGGTTTTGTTTTCTGAAAAAATCCATTTTTCCGAAAAATAGTTCTCTGAAAACCCATTTTATTCCGAAAAAGTTCATTTCTATGAAAATCCATGTTTTTCGGAAAAAGTCCATTTCTCTGAAAATATAATTTTTTCCGAAAAAGTCCTTTTCTCTGAAAATATCATTTTTCCGAAAAAGTTCAATTTCTATGAAAATCCATCTTATTCCGAAAAAGTCCATTTCTCTGAAAAAGTCAATTTCTTTGAAAATATCATTTTCCGAAAAAGTCCATTTCTCTGAAAATATAATTTTTCCGAAAAAGTCCATTTCTCTGAAAGTCAATTTCTTTGAAAATATCATTTTCCGAAAAAGTTCATTTCTCTGAAAATATCATTTTTCCGAAATAGTTTCATTTTTCTGAAAATCCTTTTTATTCCGAGAAAGTGTTTTTTCTGAAAAACATCTTTATTCCGAAAAAGTGCCTTTTCGGAAAAACCCCATTATTCTGAAGATTGGTAAGTTCTGTGAAAAAATTCATTATTCCAAAGATTGGTAATTTCCCTGAAAAACCCCATTATTCCGAAGATTAGTTAGTTCTCTGAAAAACCCCATTATTCCGAAGATTGGCTATTTCTCTAAAATCTTCAATTATTCCGAAAACATTTTCAAAATTTGAGTTTTTTGGCCTTGGAATTTTTTGTTTCAGGAGAGCTCATTTTTTAGGGGATTTAATCATATTTAGGGGACTTTAACTTCAACATTCTACTTTCTACGAATTGAGATCCTGTTTTTCACACTACTTCTATGATGACGTCTCAACAAGATATTTACGCCGCGGGTACTGAGAATCGCCCTCCCATGCTCACCAAGGAGAACTACACTACATGGGCTAGTCGTCTCATTCGTTATACAAAATGTAAACCTTTGGGAAAATTGATTTTCAACTCGATTCAAAAAGGTCTGTATGTTAGAAGAACAATCATTGTGCCTGGGGACCCTACGTATGCTAATTCAGTGGCTGACTCTAGTCATGAGCAAACAGATGAAGAATTAACTAAAGCTGAATCTAAACAACTCGACGCTGATGATCAAGCAATTCAAGTCATCCTCATGGGACTTCCCGAAGATGTTTATGCTGTTGTCGATAGTTGTGAAACCGCACACGAGATGTGGCTTAGGATTCAGAAAATGATGAAAGGGAGTGAAATTGGTTTACAAGAAAAGGAAACTAAGTTGCTTCGTGAATGGGAGAAATTTACGTCTACTAAAGGGGAACAAATTGAACCTTACTATCATCGATTTTCAACCCTCATGAATCATCTTAGAAGAAACAAACATGAACCTGCACAAATTGCTGCAAACATCAAATTTCTTGACAATCTTCCTTCTGAATGGTCAAGATATGTCACTCTTGTCAATCAAACCAAGGATCTTCATGTAGTAGACTACACTCAAGTATATGATTATTTGAAGATGAATCAAGATGAAGCTAACGAAGTTAGGGCTGAAAGACGTGCCAAGACACAAGATCCATTGGCTTTTATGGCAAACTCTCCATCATCTATGTCATATCCCATGGTACCTTACCATCAACCCTCATCAAGTAACTTCATGCCGCAACAATAACAACAATAACTCACCTCCTATGGATATCAACCTACTGCTGTTGTGAACTACTTACAACAACCCATTTCCTGTTTTGAGGACATCACCGACCCTACTCATGCGATTAATACTGGTCTTGCACTTCTCGCAAAGGCATTCAAATTTACGATTAACCCCACCAACAACAATCAGAGAATCTCCTCGAACACTAGAAATAGGCAGATTGCTCAACCTTTCATGAATGCGAATCAAGATCGTCAATTGGTAGCTGCTGGGACACAATATGGTCTGAATGTTGGGAATGCAGGAAATCAGCATGGACAAATTTATGGTCAGAATCCGAATGTTCCAAATGTGGGTAATAAGAGTAGGTTAATAGTTGTGCCAACGGTTGGTAATCAGATGGGAAACATTATGGCTGCAAGGGCTGAGAATACTGGTACGGGAAATGGAAACAACAATCGTCAGGTTCAGTGCTACAACTGCAGGGGATTTGGTCATTATGCTCGAGATTGCACAACAAAAAAGAAGAGGGATGCTGCTTATCTTCAGACTCAGCTTCTCATAGCACAAAAAGAAGAGGCAGGGATTCCACTTCAAGCTGAGGAATTTGATCTTATGGCTTCTGCTGTAGAATATGACGAGGAAGAAGAGGTGAATGGAAACTACATCTTGATGGAAAACTTACAGCAAGCATCAACCTCAGGAATGCATGATGACAGAGCTCTTGTCTACGATTCAGACGGTTCATCTGAGGTACACCCAAGTTTTGATGATAATGATATATATAGTATGTCTAATCAGGAGGAAGAGTATACTGAGATGCTTGAGCCCTACATTGAGACACACAGGGACCAAACGAATAATAGTAATATTATTTCGAAGGAGCCCTGTGTGGACCTTAGTGTGGATCAAGTTGCTTTGCCTACAACCCTTCCTGATGAGACACATGCGTATTATAAATCTCTATTTGATAAGCTTGCTAAGGATGTTGATCATGATACGGTGGTTAATAATTAGTTTAGAGAATCTAATGCCAAATTGACCACTGAGCTTGCGGGATATAAGAAACGGGAGAAATGTTTTGAAATTCATCAAGCTAAAATTAAAGAACTTGAACAAGCTCATGCTACATCGGTTAATCAAGAAAAATGCACAACTAAGAAATTAAATGCCTTACACTTAAGTAGTGCTAAAAAGATAAGCGAACTGAATGATGAAATCACGTTTCTTAATAAAAAGCTTTCAACTGAAAAATCTACTATTTTGGAGTTAAAAGAAGAACGAAAAAGTTGAAACATGATTCCAAAATTCGAGAAGATGGGCTTCTTGAGGATTTTTGTAAAGCTCAGGATAGGATTAGAGAATTAGACAACCTTTTAGTAAAACGTGGCCAATCTATGCAGACAATAAATATGCTCGCACCAAAAGTGAATGAGATAAATTACACTCGATACAAATTGGCTTTAGGTTGTCCTCTTCCCCCTAATCCCGAATACCTTAAGCAAGTTCAGGCCACTAATGAAACTTTATATAATGGTAGTGTGCTATTATCTGATGAGCATGATCCTCCTAGTGTTCATGATTCCGAGGAAACTACTGAACTTGTTGTAGAGACTCGTTTAAGAATGAAAAAGCTTGATAAAGACGTGACACCCGTTTATTATCCGAAAATTAATCCTCCAACTGTTTTTGTTCGGTCTAAAACGAGTACTGAAATGCTTTTGCTACCAAGTGAGGAATTGTCTGATGACCCTCCTAAACCGAGTATCACATGCCGATTTCTAAAGGAGCTTAAAGATAACTTTGTCATCCTTAAACGTGTTATTAATTCCAAAATAACTAGAGGAAATTTTCACCTGTTCAGATTTAGGTCCAAAAATTTCTTCAAAACGATATTAATCCGATTATTAATCAAGTTGATGCTAGGTTAGGCAATTTGGAAAACGCTTTTCTAAAAGAATTTTCCAACTTTGTTGAAGACTTTAAATCTTTGGCGAAGGAAGCTGATGAATCTTTTGATAAAATCAAAGTTTTGGAAAATGATCTTGAACGCCTCTCTAAAACACGTGATTGTATTGATAGTAGCCCTGTTGAGTTAAGTACCTCTGTGTCGCATAATGAAAACCTTCAAACTGAGCTTGATCGTATGAAAGAGAAAATGGAATCTTATGTCATTAAAAAGGATAAAGAATTCACCGATCTTTGGAATAAATTTGTCAAAAAATGTGATGAATGCAAATATGACAAGATTTCGTATGAAAAAGCTTACAATGAAATGCAACAAACTATCGCACGGTTGCAGGATCAGTTAGGAGGGGAAAGGAAACGAAGTTGGCCTCTTCAGGGTTAGAGAGTGCTAGTGATGGTAATGTTCAGAAGCTTAAGGCTAAGATTGCAGATTTAGAATCTGTTGTTGCTTCATATAAGCGGGCTGTTGCACAAAGCAAGTCTGTCTATCAGAAACTTATTGATAAAATCTGTGAGAACTGTAAATTAAAGGCCTTGTTAAAAGATAAATCTTTGGAGTCTAGCTCGATTGTGGATACGATGATCAAGAAACCAGAAACCTCGGGACCCACTCGTATTGCTGTAACACCGTTTCCCAAGGCTGCTGGAATGAAAGCTGCTGTTATTACCCCAGGAATGTTTCGCGTTAGACCTTCATCTCAAACTAGGGTAGATATCTTTGTACCTAGCAACGAACGTAAAGCAAGCATTAGGACAAAACCGACCACTATCGCACAACCACAAGTCATTGATTTAAAAAATGCTAATTCTAACAAGCGTGTGTCTTTTTCTACAGGAATGAACAAGTACACTAAGAGCAGAAGGCCACATCCTACGAGCAATACAAGGAATGATAGGGTCCCTTTTGCTTCTAGAAGTAGTCGTTCCAAGGCTAATAATGTGGAAGTAGAAGAACACCGTAGGAATTTACAGTTTTTTTTTCATAATCAGAAACTTAATTCTTCTGAATGTAATGACTTTAAACTTGCTATTCGGAATGAAAAATCAGAAGTTATTTGTGCTAAATGTAATAAATGTTTCTTTACTTTTAGTCATGATCTTTGTGGTTTGACTATGAATGGTTTTAACTATGGTGGTTACACTCGACCTGACAAGCTTTCTATCAGCGAAACACATAGCACTCCTAAGGCTAAAGTGTATGTTCCGAAAACTAAGCAGGTAGGGTCCACTGAAAGTCTTGCTACGCCTATAAGTCCTAGAGTTACCTATAAGTGGTTGCCTACTGGAAGATATTTTGCCTCTAATGGTCATGTTATTGATTCTAGTAGATTTCATACTGAGAGTGTAATGTTGGTATGTGATACGGCTTGATAATTACCTAACTATATAGGAACCTATTTCTTCGGTTGCCAAATTTTCTCTTCTCTTATCATTGGCAGGCTATTGAAATTTGTCTCTGGTGCGTGGACTCGGGTAGTTCCAAACATATAACTGGGAATCGAAGTCTTCTCAAGAACTTTGTATGGCGTTTTATGGGAACTGTTCGATTTGCAAATGATCATGTTGCTACAATTATAGGCTATGGTGACCTTCATTGGGGAAATATTATCATCACCAGAGTATCTTTTGTCGATGGCTTGGGACACAATTCGTTCTCGGTTGGGCAATTTTGTGATTCATATTTGGAGGTTGCCTTCAGAAGCCATACATGCTTTGTTAGGGATCTTGAAGGAATTGATCTATTAAAAGGAAATCGCACAACAAACCTTTACACCATTGATCTTTTTCAAATGTCTGCTGCATCTCCAATTTGTCTCATGGCCCAGGCGACTTTAACAAAGTCATGGTTATGGCATCAAAGGTTATCTCATCTCAATTTTGATGCCATCACCCAACTTGCAAAAGATGATCTCGTTACCCGGTCTTCCAAAGTTCAAATATACTAAAGACCATCTTTGTCCATCATGTGAGCAAGGTAAAAGCAAGAAGAAGCCTCACAAACCCAAAACTGTTCCAAATTCGACGAATAGGTTGCATCTCCTTCATATGGATTTGTGTGGCCCAATGAGAATCAAAAGCATTAATGGAAAGCAGTATGTCCTTGTGATTGTGGATGATTATTCTCGTTACACATGGGTTCATTTTCTTGCTTCGAAAGATGAAGCCCCGGATGTAATTATCAATTTCTTGAAGAAAACATCAGTGCTACTTCAAGCCCCTGTTATCATTGTAAGAACGGATAACGGTACATAATTCACCAATCAGAAACTGAAAGCTTATTTTGGCGAAGTTAGGATTTCTCATCAAACTTCGGCTGTAAGAACTCCAAAGCAGAATGGAGTTGTGGAACGGAGGAATCGTACGTTAGTTGAAGCTGATCGGACGATGCTTCTCTCCTCCAGTGCACAGTTATTCCTTTGGGCTGATGCTATAGCAACTGTATGTTATACTCAAAACCGCTCCATTATTCACACCCGCTTCAACAAAACACCTTATGAGATCATTAATGGAAGAAAACCGGATATTTCATTTTTACATGTCTTTGGTTCTTTATGTTATCCGAAGAATGATCGTGAAGATATCGGTAAACTTGAACCTAAAGGTGATATTGGCTTTTTCATTGGTTATTCTTCAACTGCTTATGCTTACAGGGTTTATAATCGAAGGACAAGAAAGGTAATGGATACTATAAATGTTACTTTTGATGAACTCTCGGGTATGGCCTCTCAACATAGAAGTTCACATACCGAGCTTCAAGGTCAGACTTCTGGACACGTAAGTTCAGGACTCGCGCTTCAATTTGCACCGTCAGGAATCTCATCGTTACAACCTTTAGAACGTGACTTGGAAGTTTTATTTGGGCCAATTTATGATGAATATATGGAGGGTCCTTCGTCATATGGTGTTCCTCAAAATGCCCCGGCTGTATTTGCTGCGGTAGTTCCGGAACCACCAGCTGCATCTACACCAACTGCATCCATTTTTGCACCATCTACGTCAACCTCAACCATATTGACTCCAAACATTCCAACCACGTCTCCGACTGCTGACACAACTCAACAACATTCTCAGCAAATTCCAAATCATGTTCATCTTCAGAATGAAATAGTTGCTAATAATGCAAACAATGCGATGCTCAATGAACACGAGTTTGTTAATCCATTTGCGGCTTCCACAAGTACTACTCAGCCTTCAACACCATATGTGGATCCGTCGAGCTCGCATCAAGTTTCTCATACACTTCCACATGAACAAAAATGGACTAAGAATCATCCTTTGGTTCAAGTGATTGGCAATCTCTCACGACCAGTCCTAACACGAAATCAGCTGCATACCGACGGTGATATGTGTATCTATGCACTATCAGTCAGCACAATGGAACCAGCTAGTGTGAAAGAAGCAATGACCGATGCATCATGGATTGAGTCTATGCAAGAAGAACTCAATCAGTTCATCCAGCTTGATGTATCAGAGTTAGTACCTCGACCGGACAATATCGATCCCCTTACTCTGAAATGGTTATTCAAAAACAAGATGGATGAGGAGCAAACGGTCATTAGGAACAAGACTCGGTTAGTTGTGAGAGGTTATAAACAACAAGAGGGAATTGATTTCGCTGAATCCTTCGCCCCGGTTTCTCGAATGGAAGCTATTAGGATTTTCTTGGCATACGCTGCACACAAATCGTTCACAGTGTATCAAATAGACGTGAAGACGGCTTTCTTGCATGGACCGTTAAAAGAAGATGTGTATGTATGTCAACCTGAAGGTTTCATTAACACCGAACATCCAAGCCATGTCTACAAGTTGAAAAAGGCAGTTTATGGTTTGAAACAAGCACCGAGGGCATGGTACGACGAATTAGCATCATTTCTTCTACAAAATCACTTCAGCAAAGGAACCATTGATCCAACTTTGTTTATCAAGCACTACGGAAACGACATATTGGTGGCTCAGGTCTATGTAGATGATATTATATTTGGTTCTACTAACCCAAAATATTCCATACTATTTGCAGACCTTATGAAAAGTCGATTTAAAATTTCCATGATGGGGGAGATGACGTTTTTTCTTGGTCTCCAAGTTCACCAATCCCCCCGTGGCATTTTCATATATCAAGCCAAATATGTGCTTGAAATTCTAAAGAAATTTTGAATGGAAAACTGTGATCCTATTGGTACTCCAATGGACACTAAACACAAGCTTGATTTGGATAAGAAAGGGACATTTGTAGATGCTACAAAATACCGAAGTATGATCGGGTCCCTTATGTACTTAACCTCAAGTAGACCGAACATTGTGCATGTTACTTGTTTATTTGCTCGGTATCAGGCTAAGCCAACCGAGAAGCACCTCAAGGAGGTTAAAAGGATCTTTCTTATCTCCAGGGAACCATTCGCATGGGTCTCTCGTATACGAAGGATTCTGGTTTTAATCTAACTGGTTTTTCAGATGCCGACCATGCAGGGTGTCATGATACATTCAAAAGCACTTCCGGTGGAGCACAATTCTTAGGCGAGAAGCTAGTGAGCTGGTCATCAAGAAAACAAGACTGTACGACATTGTCCACCGCGGAAGCAGAATATGTGTCTCTATCCGTGTGTAGTGCTCAAGTTCTTTGGATGAGAACACAACTCACGGATTATGGCTTTTACTTTAACAAAGTTCCTATTTATTGTGATTCAAAATCAGCCATAGCAATATCCTGCAACCCGGTCCAACACTCCAAGACCAAGCACATTGTTGTCCGATTCCATTTCATAAAGGAGCATGTGGAAAGAGGAACGATCGAACTGTATTTTGTCAAGACGGACTACCAACTAGGCGACATCTTCACTAAAGCTCTTTCTCAAGACAGATTTGAATTCTTGGTTCGTCGACTTGGTTTGCGTAGTTTCATTCCTGATGAACTTGAACGTCTTGCACTTTCGCAGTAACCTTGTATATATCTATCAGAAAATAAAAATACAAAAATATAAAACCTATAAAAACAAAATAAAAAATGAGAAAATCTTTCAAAATACCAAAAATATTCTTCTTCGACATGTCTCTCAGCATCGATAATTTGGACGTACTTAGAAATGTTGTTCAATAACGACACAAGTACGTACATAAAGTTCGAATGAGAGTTTAAAATGTCTTTTCTAGTTTTCTTCTCATAATGGCTTATAGTCACATGTCAGACTATAACCCGGTCCCCAAAGAAAGGAAAGTCTTTGACTTTCTCTCAACAACGAGAAATTCGTTTTTCTCGGTCATGAGCTTATATCAAAACATTCAAAGTTTTAAGCTCATGAACTCATTTTTCTCGGACTTTTGAGCACAATTTTTCAAGGTATCTCAAAACAATGTGCTCATATACTCCCCTATTTAAATAGAATCTCTCTTCGAGGGGGAGTATAATGATTTCATAAACATTTGTTCCAAAGTTTCATGACACATTATTCTCTCCATGTTTCATCACTAGTTTCACAAAAATTTCAATTTCATGCAATTTTTGAGGGGGAGAATAGTGATTAAAATGTGTTATCTTGGATAAGATCTTTGATATAAGTGCTTTCTCTTCCTAATATGTGCAAAAAGCTTTCCTTTTTTGATGCACATATGTAGGGGGAGCGTTTTAGGTGATACAAAAAACCTTCAAGGTGTAAACTCTGATTTCATCAACACCTTGATTGCTTTTTCAACAGGTTTTTCTGGTTATGATATCTATACCCTTCAACACATTAATTCACGACGGTATTGGTGTCAAAATGTGGTTAGGTATTCGTCCTATGATCCAACCATAACCGGAGGGATCTTCCCAAGGACAATCCATTAGAATTTAGATGTCCTTAGGAAAGATGGAGTAGTTGAGTGTACGGGAAAAATGCCGACTAATGACTTAAGCTAGCACTGGAACAATCACAACAAGGTGCTAGCTATGACGTCTTGGTAAGCATTGAAGGGGTTGAAGAATGAAAAAGAAATGTAAGGATAAAGGGTGTAATGAAAGAAGCCCTCCATACAACTTAGGCAGAAACCGGGTCAATACATCTACTATCAGAATCACATTGATGATTTCTGATAATGAAGACAAAGCATCATGGACCCAGTGATGCAAAGCACAACCCTTCGCAGCCTACTCAAGCTTCTCTCAAAAGAAGTTTGTTTTATTGTCACGGAGTTCAACCCTCATCTATCAACTTTCTCACTCCGAGATAGTAGATATTGAAAAGGTGGCAGTCTGCTCCAGCCTCTGATCACTAAATAAACGTGCACTTATAGAGTCTAGAGCCAACGAGATTCATCAAAAATATCATTAGGACACTTATTCCTTATATCAATTGTTGTTCATCATTAGAACACAAGCGATAATTTACAGAGTCCTACGCTCTATCCTTGTGGTATTGCTAGAACATTCAGAGTGATACTCTCTAGTATTCATAGTGATGAATTGAAATCCTTCCAGTGTTAACATCAAACAGCACTACGGTAGGTCATATGTACGATTCAGTTTGAATTAAACATATGCTAACTGGAAAGCAACAGTGGTTTGATTCTTAATTGATTCAAACTCGTTCCAGGTCTCTATGCAATATCTTTATGATCTTGCCAGAACATTCAGAGTAATACTTTTCAGTATTTACAATGATGAATGGAAATCCTTCCAGTGTCATCTTCGAACAGCACTGCGGTAGGTAACTTGTGCGATTCTATATGAATCAAACTTGTGTCAACTGGAAAGCAACGATGGTTTGATTCTTATTTGATTCATACTTGTTCCAGGAAATTGAATTGACGACTTAATCAGCAGAATAGAACTGTATGATTCACTCCTTACTATGAATTATCTTTCGATAAATTCAAGTATTGAGAACGGCTACCACAGTCGGAAACCCTGTCAAGTAAGCTCTTTGAACTTACCTAATCACAGGTACAATATTCTTACTGTATAACGGGAAACCGGAGGAATGAAAACGGTGGTGTAACTTCAAGAAGTCGTAATTCAAGACCACATGCTCATATAAATGAAGAAAGCTCAAGAACATCTAAAGACAAAGACTTCCGCTACTCTGATGATCAAGGGAGATTGTTAACAAGCTTTCAAGTCAACACACAACATGAGGATGTGGAGAAAGACACAAGAACAAAAGTTGGCAAAGTTACAAGATCAAGTCAAGGCAAAGATCAAAGATCCAAGATCACAAGTCATGAAAGGAACTACGAAGAAACTCTCAAGACATCGAGCTTCAAAGTCTGCAACAACAAAGAAGTGAAGTCACATATTACATGACCACCCCTTAGGGGGAGATTGTTAGAAGTAACTAAAGTGATGGTCATATAATATATCGTTGCGAAGCTTGTGAAAAATGTTATTTAATGATGTCGAGAGTTTTTAGTTATTATTGTTTATGTAACGGGATTTAGTCCCGAACACACAAATGAGGAAGGCCTCCTAAACATTTCTTAATTAGTATAAAAGGCCCCCTAAGCCTCATTTGTGTGTGTGCTTTCCATATTCATAGTTTTAGAGAGAGAAAGGTGTGTTTGTTTCTCTCACTAGGAAAACACCAACTTTGTATTTCTTTTCTTTTCTTCTCTTCATCTTAATCTAATCTTTCTTTTTTAGTTTAATCATCATCATGTTATTTGTGTTTGATTAGTCGTGTGATTTAGTCATACAGTAACAGTAAAAGTAGGATAGTAAAGAATTGAGAAGTAAAATTGAGTGAAGATTGAAAGTGAAGGTTTATTAATGGTGGAAAGTTTGTTACAATATGTTACAACTACACTAACTAACTCAAGAGCTTGTCAGACTCTGGAGATTAGTAGTTAACTAGAAAACTAACTGAAAATTGAGAGAAAAGATGAAGTGTGTGTAAATTCACACACTAGGTACATTATAGAAATGAAGAACTATCTAGGCTATTTATAGAGGAATTCTAGTGTTTGTTGGGGATGGGTGACGTGTTGGAGCCAATAGCAAGCTTCTACGTGGCCTTGATCTTCCAATTGATTATAGACATTGAAGAAGACATTTGGGGTTTTTCAATTGAGTAGATTTCAGCTCAATTAACCACTTGGGATAGATTTGTCTCTTGATTTTGAGTAGTTTTCATGTAGAAAACTCCTTCTGATATGCACTCCTTCTCAATCTCTATATTGGGCTCTTTGATAGTTTGAATGTGACACGTGTTGTTATGGTATTGGGTGAAAGGGTTAAACACGGATCATTATCCGAATGCTAATTTTCTATTGGTGGAAACTTTAGATAGTGGATGACACTGTTTGGATTTTGTATTTATGAGAGGTGGTTGTAAGTGGGTGAGGTGGCAATCCGAAAGTCATATTGATGGCCTCTCATTGGTTGGTTTGGCTATCACATGGATCAAATGGCAAAATTACTAGAAAGTTGTCATTTTTAGTCCATTGACTTGGCAGATTCACAACTTGAGCTCCAAACTTCATTTCTTTGTCAATTTTGGCCGTTTGACTTTCAAACTTGCACAATAATGATCATTTGACTATTTGAATTGATGGTTGACCATATTTGACTTTGTTCTTGACTTTCTCATAATTGCAACTTTAGTCCTTCATCTTTGAAAGTTGTCAAGAAAGGTCCTTTGACTTTGATTGGCGTGTCACTTTTCATCCTCCTTTTGTCTTTTCATCATCAATAAAGCTTGAATTCCTTTTTTTGCTCCAAAATTGTATCTTTTTACCTACACAAGCACAAACAACAAAACATACCCATAGTACAACGTTTATGAATCAAAATTAGGTATTTTGCTTTGTGTTTTATGGTGATTTATGATATAATTGATATGAGATTTCACTCGTATCAGTGGCGAAGAACGAGTCCTTATTTTTGAACTTCGTGACGGTTTAATTCGACTAAGCGAAACATTGGACGAGCAACAGCGATAAGAGAAAGTATCTAGTCTTAATGCTTATACCTCTACGCCTATTGTGAGACCATATTGTTATGATGATGACGAGGATGATATTTTTTTATCTCAACCCATCTTATGAGATTACTACTCCTACTCTTGATATCTCAAATGAGTCTAAGGATAGTGATATATCGAGTGAGATTAGTGTCTTTGGTCTCGAAATTTTTTTTTATGAGGTTTGTGATGTTGAAGGTCTACGAGATTATTGGCCTATTCTACATGATGGATTTGATGGATTAAGATGGTTGATTAATTGATAGATATAAAAGAGATGAAGGAAGGAGATGAGGGATTAGAGAGAGAAAGGAGAGAAGGGAGAGAAATTGTAGAGAGAAAAAATAAAGATGGAATGATTAAGTGAAAATGAACAATCAACAACCCCTCCTAACATGCTAGGAGGGGATATATATAGCCCACCCTACATGTGGGCTATATGGACTATACATTACTAAATGGATCACGAGCCCACTACATATTTATCGTTGGAGCGACCGATCCTTCATAAATACGTAAAACGTATTTCCAACAATCTCCCCCTAAGGGAGGTCGCTCCAAGAAACAAAGTTCTAAATAGTCTATAGCTCGTGATGTATGCTAACTAAGATGTGACCGAGACTTTATTGGGAAAAACGTATTTCCAACAATCTCCCCCTAAGGGAGGTCACATCTTTTTACAAAATCTTAAACCTAGCATCTATGCTTGAGTCTTCGATCTTGTTCTTGTGAATATGCTTGATGTGATCTTTGACTTTAGTCTTGAGCATGTTTCCTTGCCTTGACCTTGTGCATTCTTCACTTGTGATATTTGCCTCTTTGTGACTTCATGTTCCACATACTTATACTTTTAAATTCTTGAAAGCTTCAGAGTTTGATACAGCGGAAGACTTGACCTTCAGGCTTTCTTGAATTTGTTGAAGTACTAATTGTATGTAGTATAAGCATGTGGTGACGACTTCTTCTGGATTGTACACCGCAATGCCACCTTCTTGTTACGCTGCATAAGACAGTTAGCAACAAAACAATATACACGGATGAAATGGCCTTGAACATTTCATTCTAATTCGGTAGCAATTTACCTCCGGTCGGTGAAGACCGTTGGACGATATTAAATATCGTACTTGTGGCAGGTAGTTTCAATAAAGAACCTCCTTGACAAGATTTCGCGGGTAAACCCGTTCTCTTTACTCGACCGTCCAAAGCTGACTGCGAACGTAAAGAGTGGATCATTTGGATAATATTATCCGCATGATTTGAAGCCGTCAATTCATGTTCCTGGAACAAGTGAAGTTCAATTAAGAACCGCACCATCGTTGCTTTCCAGTTGTCACTAGCTTGATTCATATAAAATCTTGCAAGTTACCTACCAAGTGCTGTTTGATGTTAACACTAGAAGGATTTCCATTCGTCACTGTAAATACTTAATAGTATTACTCTGAATGTTCTGGCAAGATCACTAATATATTGCATAGAGGCCTGGAACGTGTTTAAATTCATTTAAGAATTAAACCACTGTTGCTTTCCAGTTATCACAAGTTTGATTCATAAAGAATCGCACAAGTCACCTACCATAAGCTTTTTGATATTCGCTCAAGAAGGATTTCCATTTTCATTGTAAATACTTTCGTATTACTCGGATGTTCAGGCAAGATCATGAAGATTTTGCGTAGGACTCTTAAAATCTTTCTTACTTTTCACAGTGTGTGAAAAAGCAAGGAAATATGAAAGTGTGTCCTAATGAGATATTTGATGATCTCAAATGGCTCTAGACTCGATCGTGCATTTTGGATTTTTAGTGATCGGAGGCTGGAGAGGAGTGCCACCTTTTCAATATCAGTCTATTCGGAGTGAATAAACCAATAGATAACGTGTTGATCTCCGTGTGATTAAAACAAATACCTTTTGAGAGATATTTGAGTTAGCTGGGAAGGGTTGTGCATTGCATCACTGGGTCCATGATGTCTTTCTTCAATATCGAGAATCATTAACAAAAATGATCTCAATAGCATATGTATTGACCCGGTTTCTGCCTAAAGTTGTAAGGAGGGCTTCTTTCTTTACACCCTTTATCTTTACAATTATTTTTCATTCTTCAACCCCTTCAATGCTTACCAATACGTCATCACTAGCACCTTGTTGTGATTGTTCCAGTGCTAACTTAAGTACTCGGTCGGCATTCAGCTACGTTCACAATCTTTCTCCATCTTTCCTAAGGACTACTATTTCTAGCTATGGAATGTCCTTGGGAAGATTCCTCCGGTTCTAGAGAAATCATTGGACTTTAACCTATCCTACCATCCTTATGTCACCACAATCTTCACCGTCGTGAATAGAGATGTTTTGGGTAAGTGTATGTCACCATGAAATCCATTTTGAAGTGCAAATCCATTTTGCTCCCCCTTAACATATGCCACGATATCCGAAAACATTTTGCACATGTCGGGATGAGCTATCACTTTAAGTCAAACCATTTATAATTGATCATATCCCATATTAAATCACATTTTCTCCCCCATATTAAAAATATTAACCCAATCGATGTTTTTAATATCAATTGATTTAATAGCATTTTAAGAAAATTTGGGAAGAAAAATGAAAGTCCAATTATCTTCATGAATTACACAAGCTCCCCCTCAAATTAATGAGGGTGTGCTGAAACGTAAAATAAATACCTTTTAAACACAAGTGTAAGGTATTTATCACGTGCAAAGATCATATATGATAATGAATTCACAAGATTAATAATTTACGAGGTAGGACCTGAATGGTGGAGAACATCATATGAAAGAATCACATGGTTCTTGTTCACGAATGTTGGTCTCCTCGTCACGTTCCCGAGAAAATTAATTCCCGTTGTTGAGTCAAAGCTTTCCGGTGAAATGCTTGACTTGATTATGAAAAGCGGGTTGCTATCTGAAATAATAGCAAACCATATGGAGCATGTTTTAAATCTTTTAAACTTCTGCTCGAACTTTATTTACAACCCCGTGTCATTATTGAATGACATTTCTAGGTTCGTAAATATTATCGATTCCAGAAGACATGCTCGTTTTATCAAAACGTTTTTTGAACACACAATTTTGAAAGATTTAGAAAAATCTTTTGAGAAATTCTTGAAAAATTGTGTTCAAAGTTTTGAAAAACAATTACTTGAGCTTAAGATGTTGAATATCTTAAAAGCGAGCTCAAGTCCGAGAAGTTGTGAACTTCCCGTTGTTAAGGATAAGTTACCATCAGCGATAAGCTTTCCTTTTATATGAAGGACGAGTCCTAAGCTGACATTTACTTAGAAGTCGTATACACGAGCTTAAAACCTTTGAATGGTTTAAATGTAAGCTCGTGTCCGAGAAAATTTAATTTCTCGTTGTAAGGATAAGTGTATCATCGGCGATAAACTTTCCTTTATTTGAAGCACGGGTTACCATCTGATATTTAATGATAAACCATATACACGAGCTTAAAACCTTTGAATGGTTTTTAGGGTAAGCTCGTGTCCAAGAAAACTTAATTTCTTGTTAAGAGGGTAAGTTATCCTTGCGTGGATAAACTTCCCTGTCTCTGAAGTCCGGGTCGTCGTCTGTCATTTAACGAGGAGCCATTGTGCATGAGCTTAAAAACTTGGAATGTTTTTTATATAAGCTCATGCCCGAGAAAAATGAATTTCTCGTTGTTAGGATAAGTTTACCATCGGCGATAAACATTCCTTTCTTTGAAGAGTGAGTTATAGTCTGTGATGTGACTATAAGTCCTTAGTGCAGCTTAACCATGAATCCCCTGAGACATTTGTTTCTCCGATATCTGCTTCTTCATCAACCAAACTCTAAGAGTGTCCTTAGTTGAACGGTAAACAATGATTGGACCGCTTCGTTCTTTTGGAACATCAACTTTGGTACCTGCATTCTCATTAGGAGTTTATATACTTTTGCATGGGTTAGAGATATCTATTTTAGAAGCACGTGGGGGTTCACGGTTTTCTTTACTTGTGTCAGAGGTGGCCTGAGGGGATGATTCACTTGTCTTAGTTGGCAAACGTTTCCTTTTATATAAAACCTTAAGTTCAGGCTTAAGTGATGTATCATCCTTTGCAATTTCCTCCCTAGTAGTCTTCGTAGAATCAGAGACAATCCTAGTTAAAGGGCACTCGTTTCCTACAAGAGTGAAAGTTCTACCAGTGGGGCACCACATCTTACCAAAGGGTTTGATTTTAGCTACCCACTGGGATTTAAGTCTAGCACGGGAGTTCACCTCATTAAGCAATTTTTTGATACAGGAGTCATGATTTGCCGTAAAGAAACATTTTCTACATGTTTTACAAGTAGCATATTTAATGTCCGAGTAATTCCTAGATGATTGATCGATGCTCCTAGGAGACGCTATGCTACGGTTAGCAGTGTTGGGTAATCTAGAAGGCATCTGACTAGGTTGGACATTGCTATCTCTTACATGTGTCTTTTGAATAGCTTCCCTTTGACCAAAATCATGGCGCACCTCAGTTGAACTAGTTCTAGACGTGTTCATTGAGCTATTCTTAGAGAAACTAGGGGCAATCATGTGATGAGGTCTTGCTAAAACTGATTTAATCACATTAGGCCTAGTTGGTGGAGTGACTGTTCTAGAAATATGACCCAAATCAACTTGGGAGGCAAACCGCGGTCTCGAGGATTGTGGTCGCTCGGATCTAAATGCAGTAGGTTGTCTGACAATCGGTTGTCTGACGAACTGATTTGTAGGCGGTTTCCCCAAGATGGATGGTTTTTCAAGCTTAGTGTCCACACTAGGTCCTCTAGTTTTCCTTAACTCGTTTTTCAACGCAGCTATAGAAAAAACCTTTTCTTGTACTTGGGCCTTTAAAGTCTCATTCTCTTTGAGCAAGTTATCTTGGGATGCCAACTTAGATTCAAGCAGTTGAATTTGTTTCAAAAGATTATCCTTTTCAGCTTTAGAATCTAGAACAGTTTGATCCAATTTTCTTTCAAGAACAACGTTTGACTTTTCAAGTTTTTCAAAGTATGTTTCAAATTTGTCCGTTTTCTTAGAAAATTCAAGTTTGGCATCCTCAAGATCTTTTGATTGCCGAGCTACTATCGTTTCGAGCTCTTTAATCTTGGAATCAGAAGCAGTCAATGAAGCAGTTATAGGATATTTATCATGATGTTTAGCATTCTGAACAATCTCTCCCCCATTATGACTTACATCGGATGAATCAGAAGTGGTATTGCTATCACTCTTTTCCATCCCATGTTTGTCATAATTAGGTTCAGAATGCTCAATATGCGGCATATCATCAGCATATATATCATAAACAACATTACATTGTACCATGTTTGCCGGCTCTTCGTTATAAACGGGTACGGTGTCAGCAAAAGAGATCTCGTGAACAGTTCCTGACGTGCCACTGGTATCATGTTCTCCTCCTGATTCCGTGCGCTTGGCATTGATAGGCTCCAAGTTTTCAATCGTATGACCAGTTTCCTCTTGCATCGAAGAGTCTTGTACTCCATTATCATACCCTTGCTGAAGTCGAGATCTTTCATAAATCGAAGACGAGACTGATGTCATGAGTTTCAGAATTGTATCACGGAAGACTCGAAGCTCGGTATGTGTATCTCGAAGAAACGATTGGCAAATCACTGAACTTGCAGACTTGATGATATTGAATTGGAGGAAAGGCGTGAGTTGTATCACAAGAGCCTTATAAGCAATTGACGATGCAGAGTGATTAAAGTTGTCACGGTTGAGTTGCTCGGCGAGTTCGGTCAAAGTGGTGAACATTGAGTCCATGAATATATGACGATCTTGACCAAAGATTGTCACAAATTCGCTCCCTCCTTGAATCCTCGAAAGAGTGACCAGATGAGACTGAAGCATTTGAAATGAATTTATACCACTTTCTCTAGCTTTGTCGTGCATTCGATGCAAGTCTCCCTCTTTAAGTGTCGAGTCCATTGAAAATCGAGGAAAAATGATGTGGATGTTGTAGTTTTCAGGATTTTACAATTTGATTCGGCTCAAAAGATGTTGTCGGCTCAAACAATTATGAATTAAACCCGATAAATAAATCCATAGTCGCTAAAAAATAAATCCCGTCACGTTGACTCGTCACTTTTGACTTTACAACCGGCCACAATAACTTTTAACCCGGCAAATGTTTTTCCACGTTAACTCTTTTCGAAATACCCGCCTCAATACGATGTACCAAAACTTAATAAACAAAAAATTTATTAAACTAAGATTTAAAAGTGAGAAAAAGACAAAATAACTGAAACTAAAAAAATAAAGATGCGATTTCTAAAATAATAAGAAATGTTGTAACGATTTAAAAAAAAAAAAAAATACGTAACCCCAATATTCCCAAAAGACAAAACGTGGCAAGTGTATTGATGGAATGTTTAATACTCTCAACACTTGTTTTCTCCGTCCAAAAACGTGGCGTGTATATTAATTATTAATTAATTAAAAACTTAAAAAAAACGTGGCCTGGATCGTATCTCACCACACACGTGGCCCAATCAAAAAGTTTCCACCGCCCCACTCCATTCCTTGTTTTATCCGCCCCTGATATATACTCTTTACCCTAACTTAATCTCTCTCTCTCACAGATTAAAACTCCTCCGTCACCAACAATCTCTCTCAATTTAACAAAACAATCCTCTGAAAATCACTTAAATCCTCATCACTTTGTTTACTCCGCCCCTTGATTATCTTCTTCTCAAACGAATCTCAGTTCCACGTGATACAATAACGTCTTCAAGATCTCTAATTTGAGGTCTCGGGTAGGTTTTCTAATTTTTTTTTTATTTGTTGTCTCTCTCTTCTGTATCGTCTTTCTGGTGTGAGGGTCGAGAGTATGTTGAGTTGTTGAGTCTTGATCGAGTCTTGGGTGTGTTTGGGTGTAAGTGTGTTGAGTCGAGGGATATTCTAGTCTTGGGTTGAGTCAAGGGTGTGTTTGTTTGAGTCTGCGAGTTTTTGATAAAAAATGGTTTGTGATAAAAAAAAATGGGTTTGAGGGTGTTTGTTTGAGTCTGTTTGTTGGGTGGGTGGAAATTGATTTTCGAGAGTCTAGGGTGGGTCGAGAGAGGTTCTTGTTTTGTTGAGATGTTGGTCGAGTGATGTTCGAGGGGGTTTGGGTTTGATGATTGAGACGAGTGTGAGAGGGTTCTGTTGGAGTTTGTTTTTGGGGGGGTTGGATTGGTGTCCGAGTCTGGTGAGGGTGTCCTTCGAGAGTCTTTGCTTTGGAGTGTGTGAGTCTGGATGGTGAGAGTCGAGTCTGGGAGTCCGAGTCTGGTTGTGTTGATGGGTTTGGTTGTCGAGTCAAGTGTCTGTAAACGAGGGTGTTTGTGAGGGTCTGTTGGTTGTCGGGGGTGTGAGACGAGGGTCTGTGTTGGTGTGAGTGTCTGTGTCGAGAGAGGGAGTCGAGGGAGTCGAGAGTGTTGGTGTTTTCTTGAATGTGATGTCGAGTCGTGTGAGGTGTGTTGTTGTCGAGAGATGAGGGAGTCGGGTGGTATTGTGTTTGTTGGTTTGAGAGGGTGTGAGTGTGTCAGTTTGGTTGGCCGTTATGTTTGAATTGGATGCTTCGTTCGGAAGAGTTCCGAATCGGAAGAGTTCCGAATCGGAAGAGTTCCGAATCGGAAGAGTTCCGAATCGGAAGAGTTTCGTTCGGAAGAGTTTCGTTCGGAAGTTTCTTCGTCCGGAACTTTTTCGTCCGGAACTTTGAGTTTGATTCGGAACTTTGAGTTTGATTCGGAACTTTGAGTTTGATTCGGAACAATGAGTTTGATTCTGAACTTTAAGTTTGATTCGGAAGTTTTGTGCACCCGAAACTTGATGAAACGGACTGATATTTTTGGACAAAGATGATGAAATCCTGGATGATGAAGGACTATAGGACAGATATTGGACAAAAACTCGAGACCCAATTGATTAAAAAATAAAAAAAAATACTGATTATAAAAAATATTGATTAAAAACTATAAAAACTGCTTATAAAAAGTAGAAACTGATTAAAGAAAACTGATCCACTAGATAACAAAGTTATATAAGAAACTGATAACTGAAAAACTAGATAGGATAAAACTGAAAATTGATAAACGAAAAAAATTAAAAAAAAATTAAAAAAAATACAAACTTTAAAATTAAAAAAATTGAAAAAAAATTGATAAAAATATAGAAATTGATAAAATTGATAGATTAAAAACAATAAAAAAATACAAACTTTTTATAAAAACACAAACTTTTTATGAAAAATACAAACTTTTTATGATCTAAAACATAAAAACACAAACTTTATATATAAAAAATACAAACTTTTTAATATAAAAGCATGATTAAATCAAAAACCCACCAAAATCAAAAAGAAAAAAAGCAAGAATAAACCAATCAAACCTTGGCTCTTGATACCAATTGAAGGTCTACGAGATTATTGGCCTATTCTACATGATGGATTTGATGGATTAAGATGGTTGATTAATTGATAGATATAAAAGAGATGAAGGAAGGAGATGAGGGATTAGAGAGAGAAAGGAGAGAAGGGAGAGAAATTGTAGAGAGAGAAAATAAAGATGGAATGATTAAGTGAAAATGAACAATCAACAACCCCTCCTAACATGCTAGGAGGGGATATATATAGCCCACCCTACATGTGGGCTATATGGACTATACATTACTAAATGGATCACGAGCCCACTACATATTTATCGTTGGAGCGACCGATCCTTCATAAATACGTAAAACGTATTTCCAACAGATGTGCTGATTTATGAGGAGCTTACGGATGAGGTCGCTCTTAATGATGACATTTCTCCATGCTATGAGAATTTCATGTTTGTAATTTCTCCTTTTTACCCATTTCTACTGGGTGATGAAGGCGATGTCGATTTATTTTCTCCGGTTTACGAGAAGTTCACCGATGAACTTGCTCTTTTAGATGAGGTGGAAGACGTTATTCTTCGCGACAAATTATTGAAAGTTCATCTTCTTATTGCTGAAATTGAAGAGTTGAATCTACTCCTATTACCGAGTCTTTACCCCCGTCTCTTACTCCCGTTGAGAATAATGACACATTTATGGAGGAAATCGACATTCTCTCAATACCTCAAGGTATTGATGATGATGACACGGAGTGGGACATTCTTTTTGATAATTTGATGCATGAAGATATTGTCCCAAGTTCCCATCTCGAGCACCTTTTATCCCATACTTTATAGAACATTACTGAGGATTAGTGCTTTGACCCGGGAGTGACATCATTATTCTATGATTGATACCTTTACGACTTTGTCAGTTAATTACCATCATATGTCTTTTGGGGATTACATTTTGATTCATTTACCCACCACACCTCCCATGGATGATAACTTCACATACTTCTCGTATGTTGAGAGGACCTTTTTACCTTTCATGACTTATCCACCGGCCTCTCATTTACTATTTTCCTCCGGGAATGAGGACAAGATTTTTGATCCCGATATCGATATTAGAGGCTTCCCTTTGAATGCTTAATTCGGGAATTCGAGCCGAGCTAGAGACTCTTTTGATTTAAATCTAGCATCGTTTAACTAGGTTAGATTTTTACCTTTTTCCACCTTTTCACCTTTTCCGCCAATAAGTGTACGGGGAGCCATGTAGGTTGATTGTGATGTGTTCTTTTGTAGGGATATGTGCTATCAAGTTCCATTTTTGGTGCCTTTTGAAGAACCGTGATCCCGTGTTCCCGTGTACTCGGTTATATTTGATTTGTTTTTGCTATTGTGATTCAATTTTGTATATAAATAATGTTGTAAATTGATCACTTTAGTTGTCTCTTCCTTAGCTTGATTTTAAACTAAGTGCACAATGTCCTATGCGTAGGGGAGTTTTCTCCCACATGCTTAAACATTGAGAACAATGTTTATATTAAGTGTAGGAGAGATTTCTATTGAAGTAATAAGTGGGCTTTTCCATTAAAATGTCCTCATTTAACCGGAAAATTAAATTTTTCGACATTTTTCAAAATTTTTTATCGATTTTGGCCAACTAGTAGTAATAGTTTTAACGAGTTTAGACGTCTTTGACACATTAGGCACGTCGTGAATATTTTGACTCAACCCGAGTTTACTTATTTAAGTTTATTCTAGCTAGTATCCTTAACCATATGGACCTTAATTGGTTTATTAGGCTAACCATCCACGACTCTCGTTCCTTAAGATTTTAAATTATGGAGAACGAGAGATGAAAGAGTCAATTATAAGTTTTATATTCTTTCATGAACTTATGTGAGTTAATTATAAGATTTTTCTCTCATCACTTGTAAATAAATAATTGCAATAAATAAGGTCGTACGCTTTGAGAAGTTACTTAGCTTCTAGCCCAAAATCGTTTAAAAGTTGCTCGTGTTAGCCTCAAAATATTGAGTCAAACAAGAATGTTCGGTCATAGGTTTATATTGTAATATTTAATAGAACGTTGTAATAGTTAGTGAAAATTAGTCGTGACATTACGGGCTTGATGGCTAGCTTAAAAGGCCTCTTTCAAGGTACTAAGAATTTATTCAAGCCCGACCCAAAACAATATAGTCCAATAGTAAGCCCGCATGTGGGTGGATTATATAAGCACCCTGCTAGCATGTTAGGAGGGTGGCAAGTTCTCATTTTCTTAATCTAATTTCTCCTAGTTATTTAGCTCTCTCTCTACTTTCTCTCACTACTTTCTCTCTCTAGAAATCTTCTTTCTTTTCATCTATTTTCTATTAATCAACCATGGTGAAGTGAATAACTTATGGGTACAACATTTGGTATCAATCGCCACGGGGTAGATTAGTGATTGGTTGTTGTTATTGATTTGATTTGTTTGATTTAATCTAAAATCATCACGAATTGGATCTTTTTTGAGTGTTTTCTGGGCTCTAAATCTTGATCTAAATCACCTACATAGTTGTGGTAGGGATCTAGGTTAGTGATTGTGGTTAAAATCACAAGTTTTTTGGGAGTTTGGATTGATTTTGGGATACGGTTCGTCAAAAAAGTTGGTTCGTATTAGATTTAAGATTGCCAGAGTATTACATTCATTAAAGGGTTTATTAGTTTCTTCCGAAAGTTCAACTTTCCTAATAGGGTTTATAAGATTTTTCCGAAAGTCAAGTGTTCCGAGAGTTTCAAAAGTTACGGAACTTTTCACAAGTTCCAAAAGTTACGAAAGTTTTAAAAAACCTCTGAAACCCAAATAGTTCCGAAACCTATTTCTTCTGAAACCCAAAATCTTCCGAAAGTGAACTGTTCCGAAAGTCCTCAAAGCTACGAAAGTTTGCATATCAAAAGTTCCGAAAGTTTGAACATTAACTGTTCCGAAAGGTTAATTGTTACGAAAGTTAATTGTTCCGAAAGATTCATAGTTCCGAAAGATTATTTTCTACGAAAGATTGAGTTTTACGAAAGGTGATTGTCTCGAAAGTTTTTGTTTCTACGAAAGGTTGTTTCTAAGAAAGATTTGTTTCTGCGAAAGTTTTGTTTTTACGAAAGGTGTTTCTACGAAAGGTGTTTCTACGAAAGTTTGGTTTCCTGCGAAAGTCTTATTCTTGGAAATTTGAGTTCTACGAAAGTTCTCTCTGCGAAAGTTGAGTTCTACGAAAGTTGCATTCTACAAAAGTTGTTTTTTGTGAAAGTGATGTGTTTTTTGCCTTAGAATTTTTGGTTTATTGTAAAGATAATTTTTAGCGGATTTTAACATCTTTCTTCGACAACAACAATCACAACACATCTACTTAAGATCCTTTTTCACTTCAACAATTTCAAGCATTTCGTAATGGATTCTACTCAAGAGTATCGTGTCACAAACAACAACATTACGGTGGTGGGTAACAAAGAGATACCACCAATGCTTGTGACGGGTCGATATGAACAATGGCAATCACAATTCCTTCGATATCTTGACACTAAACCGAATGGTGATGTTCTTCGATGCTGCATCAAAGAAGGACCCTATACTCTCACTACAATAACCATTCCTGTAATTCCAACAACCGACTCGACGACCGGTTCTGATGAGCAAACAATTGAGGAAACATATGAGAACACCTCGAAAGAGAAACGTGCTTGGATTGATGCAGAGAAAGAAGCAATCTATTTGATTCTTAGTTTGATTGGGGATGATATTTACTCAACGGTTGATGCGTGCTCTACTGTAAAAGAAATGTGGTTTGCCATTGAACGCTTGCAACAAGGAGAATCACTTAACAAGCAAGATGTAAAAACTAACTTGTTTTGGAACTTTGGCAAGTTTACTTCATTGGATGGGGAATCAGTTGATTAATATTACTCAAGGTTATACAAGATGATGAATGACATGACAAGAAACAATTTGCAAGTCTCCACCATGCAAGTAAATGTGCAATTTCTACAACAACTTCAACTAGAGTGGACACGGTTCGTAACTTTGGTGAAACAACAGAGTAAGTTATACGAGGTCAACTATCACACGCTCTTTGATATTTTGAAACAATTTCAAAATGAGGTGAATGAACTTCGAGCTGAAAGGATAGCAAAGAATGCTAATCCACTTGCTTTGGTGTTTACCACTCATCAAGTCCAAGATCATCGCTCTCGTGCTCCAAAGTCATACTCCACTACATCCTCCTCACCAAGATACTCCACCACATCCTCATCACCAAGATACTCCACTTCATCTAAGTATTTAGCTCCCACAAGATCACGAGACAAAGAACCAAGAGCACCATCACCATCATCTGAAGAGGACAGTGATAAAGAACTAGCTCAGAAGGATAGGGAGATGAAACAACAAATTGCTTTCATCATGAAGAGCTACAAGAAAATCTTCAAACCCACCAACAACAATCTTCGAACATCATCTAATACAAGGAACCAATATGTTGAGAGTCCTCGAAGGTATTACACACGTCAACGTGATGAAAGTCATCCTAGATATGATCGACGTAATCCAACACATGTTGAGGGTTCTGCACGGTATGATCGACAAAATGCGAAGTATGATACTCAAAGGATTGCTACTGTTGCTGGGAATAGGGAAGCTGTTGGTACTCAAGTGGTTTAGCAAAGTGGGATTCAGTGCTTTAATTGTCAAGGTCATGGGCATATGGCAAAGGAATGCAGAAAGCCGAAACAAGTTAGGGATTCTGGTTATCATAAGGAAAAGATGCTGCTTTGCAAGAAGATGGAAGCTGGGGTTAAACTGTCAGTTGAGGAAGGAGAAATGCTTGATGATACTAATGATGAAGCATCCGACCAAGAACTTGAAGCACATTATTCGTACATGGAAAAGGTTGAAGAAGTTCTCAACGTCATTAAAGATGACAATGGTCCTATCTTTGATATTGAGCCTCGATAAGGTACACACTGAAGAGGAATATAATGTGTTTGGTAATATTCATGAGCATCGTGACCTACCCAAAGCCATTAATGACACATGTATGATGGAAACGGTTGATAGCAATACCACACCCGATTCACCAGACATGTGCAATAATGAGTCTGAGGATGATCAACATGCAAATGAGTATGATGATGATGAGGAGCGTATTGAGCTTGCTAACTTAATTGCTTCTTTACAAAAATATGTCAAAGAAACTAGAAAAAGTAAAAAGCAATTAAAGAAGGCAAATGCTACGCTAACTCAAAATTTTGAAGAAAGCAAAACTGCAGTCATAAAATCTAGTAAGTTTCTTGTAAGCTGTAGAGCTGAGCTTATTCAAAAAGACAAATAGCTTGCAAGGTACGAAGGGGTTGTTGTTACTACTATAAAGGATGTTTTTGAAACTAAATACAATGAAACTCTTAAGCTTTTAGAACAAGATAAACGTCATTATAACACCTCTTTAAGTACGGAACGACACAAAACGTATCTTGCTACCACCAAAGTGAATGAGTTAGCTCAAAAGATTGATTTTCTTCAGGCGGATAAAACTAAACTAGTCACTGCGAAAACGAAATAGGTTGCTAACTTGAAAAAGGATTTCAAAATTAAACAAGCTAAAGACATTAACAAAGTCGTGGAACTTGAAGTTCAAATTGATTTTTATAATAAAATTGTTTATAACATAAATCAATCTACTCAAACCATGCGAATGTTGGCACCTCGTTCGTTTTTCAACGGTAACGCTAGTTTTGCTAGTCCTAAGTACCTCGAGCAAGCTCAATCTGAAAACCCGTGCCTTTATCTTGAGGAGTCCCAATAGACTGACATTGATTGTCTTCTTGTTAGGCCTGATAGTGATGAGTCACTATGTTTTGAAGAGGAGAGTAGATCACCAGTGAATCAAGACTTTGTGAAACCATATAATTATTCTTATGAAAATAGTCCTTTTGAAATTTTCAAACCACAAAAATAGAAGTCTCGTGAGCAAATATTTTACGAATGTGCGCAAATAAGAATTAAATAGAGACAAGTTTTTGCCACTAAGAAAACTAAAGTTTCAAAATATATCGGGTACTTGTCACATCAAACTTCTATAAGCAAGAGTAAGCAAGAACTTAGTATTCTCAAGAGTAACATTGAAAAAGGTTGTTGATGATGACTGGAAAAAACGTGAACTTTTGAAAGGTGATAAAGAAATTCCTCACGATATAACTGTTCTTGTGAAAACTATTTTGATTCCTCTTGCGGAAAGAACAAAGAAACATGCTTTGGCATTTGAAAAGTTAATAGAGCAAGAAATATTTGACGATTTGAAATATGTGGAATCTCTTGAAAAAGAAATTGACGATCATCAACCTGAAAGAGACGATTTTTCTATAGCCTATGATCTACTCTTGCAAGAATGCCTCTCAAAAGATGTTACATCTTGTGCTGATATCGATGAATATTCTGATTTACATGCAAATATCTTGATCAAGTCAAAGAGTGTGAACGTCTTGAAATTGAGCTTTCGAATAAAGTTGACCAAAAAGAGTTTTCGTTACTTCAACACAGATATGATTATCTTTAAAAATATTGTCATTCACTTGAACTTTCTTTGCAAAAGAAAGTTGGCAGCTTTTCAAATGATACACCTTTGGAAGTAAAATTATCTGAGTCATGTCGATCACTAAACAAAAAAAGTCTTGATATTTCGGATTTGAAAGCTCAGTTATAAGAAAAAGACATAGCAATAGCAGAGTTGAAGAAAATCGTTGCTAAGATGGGTGGGAAAGTTGTGGAACCTAGCGTTAAGAAACCTGTTGTTAGACAACCCAATTCCTTTAAAGTGAACAGATCCTCTATCTTTGGAAAACCATCCGCTTTCTCAAATTCCTCGTTTGCAAAACCTGTGTTTGCCCCCAAGATGGATGGAAAGGAAAGGTTACCACATACTCAACCCATAAGGAATATTGTAGCACAAAGTGTTAATCACAATAATGTGATTAAACCATGGATGTATAGAATGACCACTAAGCCAACCGTAGCTTAAGTGAACTCAAGTGAATGATAAGGTCTGGAAACACAAGAGTCAAGGGAAGATGAAGGAAGTAGAAGAACACCCTAGGAATTTGAATGTTTTTAAGAATAAAAAGTCTATAATCGCGTGTAATGACGATTTGAATGTCTTGAATGATTTGAATGCTATGAATGTGAAATTTGTTTGTGTCAAATATGGAAAATGTGCTAATGCTAATCATTCTATGTGTGCTATCAATAATGTCAAAGGTGTAGATAACAGAACTAAGAACCAAGTTGTGATGCATATTAGTGCTATTAAACCCAAACGCAAAGTGAACCATTCTGGTGCAACCCCCACTAAGAAAAGTATTACATCAGACTCCACCACTAAGAACCCTAGAAGCAGAATTAGGGAATTATATGAGTCTGCTAGCAAGTCTTTGAAATGGTGGTTTGCTAATCAATATCCTCCAGGATATAAATGGATGCCTAAAGTTAGGACAGAAAATGTGACAACGAGTGTTAGTATGCCTTTAAATGTTGCTAAGGACAATAATGATCTTGAAATCACAACTAATTTGGTATCAAATTTAGCAAATGCTCCATCGTGTTCTAATTCTTCTGCATGTGATACACATAATTCTCTTCATACTGGACTACGGATGCACGAAGCACATGACGGGGAATCTAAAGCTTCTAATTAACTTCGTGGAGAAGTTCCCGGGTACGGTCCGATTCAGAAATGATTAATTTGCACCAATCCTATGATATGGAGATTTGGTTCAGGGGAATATCACGATAAAAAGGGTATACTACGTCGAAGGGCTCAATCACAATCTTTTCTCGGTTGGTCAATTCTGTGATGCAGACTTGGAGGTTGCTTTCAGAAATAAGACATGTTTTGTTTGTGATTATGATGGGAATGACTTACTTATCGATTCACGGGGTACCTATCTTTACATAATTTTACTTCAAGACACAACTTCTACAACTCCAATTTGCTTCATGGCTAAAGCTTCAACGACTCAGGCATGGTCATAGCATCAACGTCTTTCTCATCTCAACTTTGATACCATCAACTTGCTTTCCAAGAAAGATATTATGAGAGGCCTTCCAATCTTGAAATTCATCAAAGATCATCTTTGTTCTTCTTGTGAGATTTGTAAAGCTAAACGAAGTAGTTTTAAGACAAAAACTACACCAAGCTCTAAAGGACGGTTAGATCTTCTTCATATAGATTTGTGTGGTCCCATGCGTGTTCACAGTCTCAATGGGAAGAAATAGGTTATGGTAATTGTCGGTGATTGCTCAAGGTACACATGGACTCACTTCTTGAGGTCCAAGGATGTAACACCCGAAGTTCTCATCAACTTCCTTAAACTGATACAACGTGGTCTTCAAGCTCAAGTAAAATTGGTTCGTACTGACAGAGGCACAAAATTTTTGAATTCAACTCTGAGGAACTATTTTGAAGCCGAGGAATTAAACATGAAACATCTATTTCTCGAACACCCGAACAAAACGATGTTGTTGAAAGACGAAACCGTACTTTAGTTGAGGCTGCTCGAACATTATTATCTGCTTCAAAACTTCCACTATACTTTTGGGCCGAAGCCGTGTCAACGACATGCTACATACAAAACCGATCCTTATTTATCCCAAGACACGAAATGACACCATATCACATAATTCATGATCGAAAACCTTCACTCAAACACCTTCATGTTTTTTGATGTACTTGTTACATTATATGAGATGGTGAAAATTTAGATAAGATGAAAGAGAAAGGTGATGCATGTATTTTAGTGGGATATGAAACTCAGTCTAAGGGATATAGAGTTTACAACAAGAGAACAAAATTGATAGTCGAGACTAGTCATATCAGATTTGATGAATTACAAGAAATGGCACGACACTTGAACAAAACAGTTTAAGTCCTGATCCACAACGACAAACGACTTCCGTTCACAACCGCACGGAACTCAGAACTCAATACCACAGCAATGAACCGTCAAGTTCAAAGCTGGTTCAAGGAAATGTTCCAAGAGCATATATGACAGTCAACACGACAATTGAAGAGTTAGAAATGTTATATGGACCAATGTATGATGAATATTTCACGGGGGAGAAACATGTTGTATCAAAGTATTCCGCTGTCACTCATGATAAGAATGATGATACCGATCATCGTCAACAAAAGGATACAACTTTATCTACTTCAACACGGGTTGCTAAAGATTTACCTCCTTAGAATATCACATCAACAACCGCTCCTGCAACATCCAAAACTATTGTCATTGCTCTAGAGAACACAAATCAAGCAGACTATGCATTAAATGACAAAGACGACTTTATTAACCCATTCGGTACATCGGTACATGAAACTGGAGAGTCTTCTACTCGCCATCTTGATCCGTTAAATATGCATACGTTCTATCAACGACATCCTTCAACACATCATTGGACCCGAGATCATCCTTTGGTTCAAGTAACTGGAAACCCTTCACAGCCCGTTCGTACAAGATGACAACTTGAAACCGATGGTGATGTTTGTATGTTCGCAATCGCCGTGAGTACAGCTGAACCAACAAACATAAAAGAAGCCTTGGCTGATCATGCTTGGATTGAATCGATGACGGATGAATTTCAACAATTTGAAAGACTTAAAGTCAGGGAACTTGTTGACAGACCATACGATGTAATACCATTAAATATTCGATGGATCTGGAAAAACAAGATGGATGAAGAGAACACAATCATCAAGAATTAATCTAGCCTAGTGGCTAAAGGGTATGGCCAGAAATAGGGTATTGATTTTGAAGAATCATTTGCACCAGTAGCTCGGATGGAAGCGGTCAGTATTTTCCTTGCTTATGTTGCACATAAGGCATTCATTGTCTATCAAATGGACGTAAAGACAGCGTTTCTTAACGGCCCTTTGAAGGAAGAAGTATATGTCACGCAGCCGGAAGGATTCGTCAATCCTCATTATACTGACAAGGTGTATCGTCTCCACAAAGCACTTTATGGACTCAAGCAAGCTCCAAGGGCGTGGTACGACAAGCTCTCGAAATTTCTGGTATCCAAAGGTTTCTCAAAAGGTTCCATTGATCTAACTTTGTTCACTTATAAATATGGGGATGACATTTTGCTTGTGCAAATTTATGTTGATGACATTATTTTCGGGTCTACAAACCCAAAACTTTCAAAATGGTTTGAAAAAGTAATGCACAACAAATTTGAAATGTCTATGATGGGTGAACTAAAATTCTTTCTAGGAATTCAAGTTCACCAATCCCCAAGTGGTATCTTTATTAACCAAGCTAAGTATTGTCAAGAGATAATCAAAAATCATGGTATGACTTCATGTGACCCCGTTGGGACACCATTACCAACCACATCCCTAGATGCTGATTTGGTTCCATAGATCAAACGAGATATCGTTCCATGATCGGCTCCCTCATGTACTTAACAGCAAGCCGACCATATATATCACATGCTACGTGTTATTTTGCACGATATCAAGCACGACCCACTGAAAAGCACCTCAAAGGAGGTTAAACGGATCTTTCGGTACCTCAAGAATACCATTCACATGGGACTCTGGTATCCGAGGGAAACCGATTTCTTTCTAACGGCCTATTCAGATTCTGATCATGCAGGGTGTCTTGATACACGAAAAAGTACTTTTGGTGGTGCAAAATTTCTAGGTCAAGATAAGCTGGTGGGATGGTCTTCCAAGAAGCAGGATTACACGTCACTGTCATCAGCCGAAGCGGAGTATGTGTCTCTATCTGCGTGTTGTGCTCAAGTTCTTTAGATGAGAACATAACTCACGGATTATGGCTTCCACTTTGATAAAGTACCTATGTACTGTGACTTAAAGTCCGCCATAGCCATCTCCTACAATCTGGTATAGCATTCCCGCACGAAGCACATTGATGTCAGATATCACTTCATTAAGGAACAAGTTGAAAGGGGTATCGTTGAACTATACTTTGTTGGAACTTATTACCAATTAGCTGACTTGTTTACAAAATCTCTTTCGAAAGAGAGGTTTGCGTATCTAGTTAGGCAAATTGGTATGAGATGTTTGACTCCAGTAGAACTGGAGATTCTGGCAAAGAAGCCTGCTTGGTTCATCTATCAAAAATCTACTTGTAAATATTAATGAAAAAGCAAAATACAAAATTAAAAAATCTTTGATAATCCAAAAATATTCTTCTCGACATGTCTTTTAGTATCGATAAGATGGACGTACCTAGAAATGTCGCTCAATAACGACATGGGTGTGTACATAAAGCTCGAATGAAAGTTGTAAATATTTTTCAAAACATGTCATTTCTACTTTTAATAAAGGAAAATGTCTATTTTGTACAATTTTCCCAACAACGGGTAGAGCAATCTATCTTGGGTTGAGCTTGTCACAAAACATTCAACGTTTTGAGCTCAACATAATGGCTTGTAATCACTTTCAGATTGCAACCCGGATCGATATTCACGGGAGAGTGTACGATTTAGTGCGCTTACCCTCAGCAAAAGAAGAGAAATCTTCTTACACATGAGTGGATTTGTCAAGACTTTCAAAGTCTATGAACTCAAGTTTATGCTTTAGAAAAAACTCTTCGCCAAAAACAAATAGAGTTTTTTGAAAAGCGTTGAACACAATTTTTTCAAGAGTTTCTCAATGATTATTCAAAATATTTCAAGAATTGTGTGTTCAACAACTCCTATCCTTAAAAGTTTATTGTGGATCATATCCTCGTAATGATAATTCAACTGGATCAATTTTTAGGGGAGCGTTCCAAACAATTTCATGCTAGTTTGACACATTCTTCTCTCGAAGATTTTCAAGACTATTTTTCAAAATATATTTTTATCAAATTTGGTATCTCTAATATCAAACGATTTTATATATTAGATATAGGGGGAGAAAATGTGATTAGAATGTGATATAAAAACTCAAGCACTTATGGTTACGATCAAATACCCACAACATCTTTAATTCATGACGTTATTGGTGTCAAAAGGGTGGTTAGGTTTAAGTCCTATGATCCAACCAGAACCGGAGGGATCTTCCCAGGGACAATCCAATAGATTAAGTCCTTAGGAAAGATGGAGTAGAATGTGAATGAAGTTTAATGCCGACTAAGTACTGATGCTAGCACTGGAACAATCACAACAAGGTGCTAGTAATGGTGTCTTGGTATGCATTGAAGGGGTTGAAGAATGAAAAAGAAATGTAAAGATAAAGGGTGTAAAGAAATTAGCCCTCCATACAACTTAGGCAGAAACCGGGTCAACACATCATGAAGACAACACATCATAGACCCAGTGATGTAATGCATAACCCCTCCCTAGCTGACTCAGGCTTCTCTCAAAAGAAGTTTGTTTTATTGTCACGGAGATCAACACGGCTTCTATTGACTTTCTCACTCTGAGATAGTTGATATTGAATAGGTGGCATCTGCTCCAGTCTCCGACCACTAAAAGTGCACAAATCGAGTCTAGAGCCAAAAGATCAATCAAATCTCGGTAGGACACACGGAATGACGATAAAGAGACTCCTAGGCCATATCCTTGCGATATTGCTAGAACATTCAGAGTGATACTACTTAGTATTCACAATGATGAGTGGAAATACTTCCAGTGTTAACTTCAAACAACACTGCGGTAGGTCATGTGTAAGATTCTTTATGAATTGAACATATGCAAAACTGAAAAGCAACAGTGGTTTGTTTCTTTATTGATTCAAACTTGTTTTAGGTTTCTACGCAATATCTTCATGGTCTTGCCAGAACATTCAGAGTGATATTTATTAATATTCACAGTGACAAATGGAAATCCTTCTAGCGTCAACATTAAACAGCGCTACGGTAGGTAACTTGCGAGATTCTTATGAATCAAGCTTGTGTCAACTGGAAAGCAATAATGGTAAGATTCTTAATGAATCAAACTTGTTCAAGGAATTTGAAGTGACGACTTTAATCAAGCGGATATTTATCCAATTGATTCACTATTTATCTTCGCAGTCTTGCTTTGAGATGGTCGAGTAAAGAGAACGACTAGTACTGCCGCAAAACCCTGTCAAGGAGATTTTTAATTGAATCTACCTAATCACAGGTACGATATTTAATATCGTGTAACGGTCTTCACCGACCGGAGGTAAAACGCTACTGATTTAGGACGAATGTTAAATCCATTCAGTCTGTATCTATGTTTTGTCTCAAGAAGGTGACGTTACGGTGTACTCAGCAAAGTCGAAGATTCAAAACCACATACTTATACCCAAAGACATTCAACAATCAAGAAAGCTAAAGATTTCCGCAACTCTGATGATCAAAATCTTCCTTATAAATTAATGTAGATGAATGACCTCTCTTCAAAGGAGATTGTTAGAAAGCTTTCAAGATTTTTTAAAGTATGAGCATGTGGATAAAGACACAAGATCGCAAGATGGCAAAGACAAGTCAAGAATAATTTTAAGATCTCAAGTTTAAAGACAAAGTCGAAATACAACGACAAAGGCTCAAAGATCACAGCATGAAGGAACAAGACTACTATTACCCGTTCAAGATTCATTTATGACGGAATTCGTAATCTCCATTGATCTCCAAATATCGAATAGGAATGACCTTACATTGGGGGAGATTGTTAGCCTCAAAATATTGACTCAAACAAGAATGTTCAGTCATAGGTTTATATTGTAATATTTAATAGAACGTTGTAATAGTTAGTTAAAATTAGTTGTGATATTACAGGCTTGATGGCTAGCTTAAAAGACCTCTTTCAAGGTATTAAGCATTTATTCAAGCCCGACCCAAAACAATATAGTCCAATAGTAAGCCCGCATGTGGGTGGACTATATAAGCACCCTCCTAGCATGTTAGGAGGGTGGCAAGTTCTCATTTTCTTAATCTATTTTCTCCTAGTTAATCACCTCTCTATCTACTTTCCCTCACTACTTTCTCTCTCTAGAAATCTTCTTTCTTTTCATCTATTTTCTATTAATCAACCATGGTGAAGTGAATAAATTATGGGTACAACAACCTGGGATTAATTAGAGTTCATAGCCAAGGCATAACTTATTTAAGCGGGACGCGAAGACTGGCGTATCCAAAAAGGCCCTAACAAGGCATGAGGATATCCGAGTCCAACAAGGCCCTCACAAGGCATGAAGATTCACTTTTTTGCTAAAGATCCTAAGATGATGTGAAGATCATTAATCCAAATCAATATGAAGGATCAAGACACACGACGAGAAGCAATTACTCTCATAAAGATCATAGAGAAGTCTATCCAAAAAGACCCTAACAAGGTATGAGGATAAATAGATCCAAGTCTGAAAAGGAGACGGATCGTTGTATATCAAAATCCTAAATAAAGATAAGGATAAATGTAGAAGTCGTGTTCAATGTTTGAAGCATCTCTCACTCCAAATGAAGATGTATACCAAAATGAAGAGATGACCATAATTTCAAGATCGTCTCTCAAGATTTGAAGTTTGAAGTACATTCCAAATATCGGTTTGAGAAAGGTCTCAAATCGTGAAACGAGTTATGCCGAGATATGAACTTTATGAGATTTTGAGAATCCTTTTTAAAAGATTTTGTCCTTTAGCTAAATATTGATTAAATCGTCCTACTTTATTTTCGACCTTAATAAATTATCAAAATAAGTCAAAAATGCATCATCGTGATCATTCTAGACAAATATAAAATACAAGAGATACACCATTGGAATAAGGCGGTCTAAGTGAATTATTAAACCACATGAGTAAGTGTTAGATTTACTAACTTGTAATTACAATGATCTCGTTTTTACGCTTGGTATGGGGAACGTGAAACTTGAAGGTGATAAATATTCATGACACCAAAAGCCCTAATTTAAGTCTTTGATTTCTTTACGAGTTTCTTCCATCGAATAATTTCAAGTAAATAAATAAAATGGAAATTGTTATACCTTTTATCTTTAAAATTTTTAGTCTTTTATCGTTATTTTATTTTTAGTAAGTAGTAGTAATAGTATATCGTAATAAGGCCAAGATTGATTTAAAATGAGAAAAATGTAATTTTTGTTTTGAAATAAATGTATTGCATGGGGACATTGCAATGGTCAAGTGTAGGGGATTTAATAATTGTGTAAACACTTATCCTTTAACCTCTTAAAACAATGAAAAACAAGACCAAAACGTGTAATTAATATCATAAATGTCGGAATTATATGTGGTGTGTTTTTGTTGTGAAATAGGTACAAAATATCAAAAGGTGAGAAAACACGGGATTTTACAGTAATTTATTGAAGAAAAGGACACAAGACAAGGTCAAGAAACATCAAAACGAGCACGAAAATGGAAAGAGCACAAAATTATGAAGCCAACGGTCTTGACCTCGCATCGTAACTCCTCACGGTTTGTTCTCTATTAATTTTTTTAAGTTTAATTAGTTTTTAAATTAAAAAATAGTTTTTAATAAATAAATAGATGTAAAATATATTTCCAAAAAAATTAATAATAAAAATAGGATAAAGTTTTTTATAAAAAATAAAATGATTTTTCGTATTAATAATAATAATAATTATTATTTTTTTGTTTTTTAATTATAATACATCACTTCATTAGAATAATAAGATTTACAAAAACTTAGTGGGAAGCCGAGATACTAACTGGGCTCCCACTCCTCTAGAAATAGAAAATCCAATCCTATTAAAAATGTGAATAGCAGCGCGTGCCCCAATGTCCTGAGTCACAGAGAACTTTTGAATTCTTTTTTAATAAGGTGACTACATCTTTCTCAAGTTCCCCAAGAGAAGAGAAAGAGAAAGGGAGAAAACTGTAACACCCCCAAATTTATACAACTCAATACAGCGGAAGACTCGTTGGTGTTACGGGATAGCACATTACTCACATCATAGACAACGCTTAAAAATCACGTCGTTTAATAATAAAGCATTTCCATTCATAAATATCAAATTTACATAGGTCCCGAGTCATATTATTTCATACAAAGTTTTACAAAGCATTTGAATGGAAATTATTGTTTAAGTGCGGGCCATGAATTCTTGTCGTCTTCCCGAGAATTACCTTCAAGTACCTGAGATTAAACATGTTAAAAGAAAAGGTCAGCGAAAACGCCGAGTGAATTCATAGAGTTTAATGAAAACCATTAATATATCATCGGTATATATTTATTACCGAAAATCCTTTTGTAAAAATCTTTGTAGTAGGCTATAAAATAGCCAAAGTCATTTTATACAAATCCTTATCAAAAATCATAATATAGGCTTTTGCCTTCAAAATCATTATACGAACCAATGTCGTAAAAACATCATACAATACGTTTTATAACGTTGTATAAAGTTAAATAAAAACCGTTATATGAATATGGTTATGTAAAACCAAAACACGAACATAAAATCAATAATAAGACCCCGTATTGCTAGTCAGGTAATTCATTGTAATTCGGTGCGTATAGCAGTATTTCGTTATTTGGATTATTATAAGCCGCATGACATTGTTACCTTATTACAACAAACAACGGGTAGCTATCCCGAAACTCAATTTGCCCATCTAAATTAGCGTGTCGTCACAATAATCACGCTTGTGTAAATTTTCTCATACATAAATTCGCTTACCAATCAATGTGGCACGACGGGGATCAACCGTCAAGGCGCGAACTGGGGTGATCGTCCCCAAATAGTACTATTATATGCATAAGCGTCTACCAAATCCCGGTAGTTCACAATTCATGCTAATGGGAATTTTAGTGATATAACCTAACTTTAATAATCCATTTCATTTCATCTATCGGGTCATATAATCATACATCGGGTCATACAATCATTCGAGTCCAATTCAATACAAAAACAATCGGGACAAATGGTGTCCTATTTTATTAAAACTAACATGTTATCTCCCTCGCGGGTTTCTAAAACATTTCATAAAAACATTTAAAAGAGTGCGAGGCTATGAACTCACGTTGATGTGGGAAAGCGGGTTATCGGCAATTCGGATGTACGGTACGTGCTTCAATCACGGAAACCTAGACAAACAATACTTTGTCTTAGACTCTTGTCCAATGACTTTATAAAAATAATAATTATGTATATATATGATGACTTTATACATATTATGATGATCAAGTGGGTTTATATATTCTCATTTACTCATTTTAGTGTTCATGTATTGGAAATTTTCAAGACTAGTTACACTAGTTCAACTTGTTTACATTTTGAAGCCCAATGGGCCTATTACAAGCCCAATACTATTCATTAGCCCAATTATACTTTTATTATCAGTATTATACTTTATATGTTGGGCCTAAATGAGTTAAACCCAATAATTAAGTTTATAAGTGTTTTACCAAATAGTCGAGTTTATTGTCCATTAAGGCTACTTTGGCCCGTTAATGTCTATATGTTGTAAAGCTCGGGTTTTATCGGTTTTTACTTGTTATATAAGTTCATATATCAGTATGTGAGTTTATAAAAGTTTATATTAGACGGGTCCGACCGTCTAAGTTTTATTTGACAAAAACGTTAATCTTTCGATTTTAGCCGAAAAGACGTAAAACT
Source organism: Glebionis coronaria (assembly GCA_025667525.1). Classification (NCBI taxonomy): domain Eukaryota; kingdom Viridiplantae; phylum Streptophyta; class Magnoliopsida; order Asterales; family Asteraceae; genus Glebionis; species Glebionis coronaria. The sequence continues at coordinate 415,811,731 of CM046876.1, read as the reverse complement.
TAGTATATAGTTTTTATAACTTATAAAACTTACCAAACTACCATTTTTATATAATTTTCATTTATTTATCCTTATGCATATTTATATAAATGAAATATATAAGTTAGTGGGTTTTATTTCACATTTTATACTATATTTATTTGAGTGCTTATATAATAATATTAAACTTTAATTTCACAAAATCTGATTTTTAGTTTCACTTTCACCATTTTTATCATATCTTGAGTTCTATAAGGAGATAGAAGCTCATTTTTGGATGAAATAAACTTCATATTATGTGCTACAAATAAGTTAGTTATAGATACTGCTCAATCCATGTCTAAGTATCCTTAACAGTCCCTACAAAACAGACTATTCAGATTGGTATACTAATTTTGTTTTGATCATATCTCACTCATTTTGATGATTCCATTGCATGGCCAACTCTCACATGTGTATGACATCTAATACTTACTGTAAATTGATTCCACCATGCCATTTTATCAGTTTATCATTTGGTTACTTACTGTTTTTATACAGCCATCATATTTAGCAAGATTTTAACCTTGTTACCTATGGTTTTCCATCTTTTTAACCATATTTATCAAATCTATCAACACCAAATCCCCACATAATATTTTTAATCATCATTCATCATCATATACATATACATAAATAAAGAAAATACAAGATTACATATTCAAAATAACAAAAGGATAGGAAGAACAATCTTTATACCACCATTAGTGATGAAAAGATGAGGTTTTTGATGAACAAGACTTGGTTCTTGTTATCAAATCTTCAATTTTTGCAAGGAAACTTCTTGGATCCTTTGGATAGATGAACACCTCCATGAATTCAGCCCTTTAACCTTATGAAAACCCCTTTTCAAAGGTTAAGATCACCTCCAATCTTCATATCTTCAAAGGTTCTTCATTATATGTGTGAATAACATATGATTTCATGGTTAAATCAAGATCAAATGGGTTATTTAGGGTGAGAGTAGGACGAATTTTTGAGAGAGAAATGGGAGGATGAGAGTGGTTTGCATGTATGTGTTTTGGAGAAATGGTTTTGTTAGATGGTTTTGTGGTTTGGTGAAAGAAGTAGCTTACATGTTAAGCTTGAATGGACAAGTGTCCATTTTAGTTGTATAAAAATGACACCAAGGTTGTGTTGGTGCTAAGTGTTTCCATCCCATATTTGTGGGGTGGGGCAAAACTTGTTTTGTCTCATCCCACTAATTTACGGGTATTCCTCGATTCTAGTTTCCTCGGTTTGCGTGCCCTCAGGTCGTTTTACGTAAAACGTTTTTATAAATTATGAATCAACGCCAAAAACCGAATCTAATAAGTATTGTCTCATCAAAAACGGAGTTCAAAAACGTAAATACGTAATCCTATGGTTTCCGGTTTAGTCGTAAAGGACGTTAAATTATTCACGTAAGTCCTAATCTCTTCTTGTAAATTTGTGAGTTTATGAACCAACTCAAAATTAAAATCCCAAAATAATATTCACGGATATATTTATTTTCTGAAATGTCGGACTGTCACCAAAGACGGTGTATGTAAGCGTAAGCACGTAACGTAGAATCCTCCGGTTTAGACGTAGTCGATGCTACTTCAAGACGTAAATCCAAATTTCTTCCCAGAAATGGGTGTGTTCATAATATAACATTAAAATAATGTTTTTAAATAATACTTGAGAATAAAATATCAACCATAAATTGACAGATTGTCACATCATTTACCCCTAGACAGGATATTTGTCGTCAAAGATCATCTTATCTTACTACTCGCTTCTTATAGAGTTAAAGCCATGTGGGTATTTCCTCCACATCCGGTCTTATCTCACAAGTGTAATCCATTACAATACGCGAGTTTCATCAAACATAACTACGGAAATAAGATCCGGCTTAATGTTGACTTACTTTCTCTATCCATGATGTTCACGGGTTTTTGATGAATGCAACTTTTCGCCGATCTAATCATCAAGAAGAATTCAGATTTTCACTTGATAGACATTTATCAAGTTCGATATACGAAACATAATTCACGCAGTCCTTGAAGTCCTAGGGTAGATCCAGCTTATATGCCTTTCAAACCAACTCTTTATATTATCTCAATGGTCCCATACAACGGGGACTTATATCCCATGATCTTTCAGATCATCAATTCATTTTTCCATGGTTAAATTTTTTGGCATAACTTCGCTACCCATCTGGCACTTCAAGATCTACATTTCATATTCACATAACCTCCTGCCCACTACCAGCAGTCAATAATCAGATCCTAATTTCAACAATCATTTCAGGTCTCACGGGTCGGGTATTTTGTAAGGTTAGGTTCGCCATCATAGGAAACCTTAAACCTAAAAGACATGTCCAACTCACAATGGGTGTATGTCGGGTGTCTTCCTCATAACTCCTGCTTACAGATGCTCTCACATTTAGATCCTCACAAGATTCGGTCTCGATCCTAATACGATAATTATCAATGATAATCTCTCCAAAGGAAACGATTATACGGTTCATTACCAAAGGTCAATCATTCAAACATAAAACAGCACTTCTAGTATTTTGTATCGTTACTTTACCTCGTCCCTTCGATTGGGGTGGTAAATAGTACTCTCATCAAGGTTCGTTCCCAATGACTTCTAAGCAAATCTCTAGAAATTCGATGCGAAGCGAGGATCTTGATAGAGATGATCGATACAGGCACACTATGTTTACAAAACTCCTTTAAATACAAAGAGTCGATTTCTTCATCGAGAATCTATCATTTACAGGAATGATATTAGCAGATTTGGTCAGTCTGTCGATGATGACCCAAATCGAATCAAATTCAGATGATGACCTTTGCAATAGTTTAGACGTTTACTAATGTATGAGGCGATGTATGCCTTCATAATTTGCCATCAGTACAACTTCTTCAAATAAAGATACGATAAATCTGAAATGTCATGAATAGAATACTTAATTCAACACGACTAAATCTCAAAATCCTCTATATTTAGGCAACCACAGGTGGCCTTTTATACATTTAACGCCATCGGCTCCTCAATTACAATGGTTCACATTAGCTGCAACCCCCTTTTATTATCTATATTATCCTTTTTACAAACATCGTTTATTTTTATATTGTTCGGCAATTTATTTTACACAGTCATTATTAAGAATTGATTCTTTATCCTTTCTATATAATATGTCAGTATCTATATTCACCTTTCCTGATGAAATAATTATCATGACCACAATTCATTAAGAAATTCTTTCTTCATATTTTCTAAGTTTTAATTTCGTCTCAACTATTATTTTTATCAATTTTAATCAATCCGACGTTTAAAGCGTTGATAAATAATTCAAGTAATTAAATAATAAATATTTAATCTTTATGAAACGTAAACGTAAAAAATTTAAATTTCTTAGTTTGACCAATTATATAAAAATGTTCAAAATAAATTTGAATTTAATTAACACGATTTTTGTTGATTTATCGAAAATAATTAATAAGATTTGTAAATGTTCGAAAAATTCTTTGTTTATACTTTGGTCGAAATTTTCTTAGTTGAAAAGCAAAAATTAACGTTTCAAATTTCAAGTAATGGTTTAAATGTTTTCCTCAATCCCTTTTAGGTTGTCTTGAGGTATACACAAACATTTACCCCTAAACAGGAGTTTAGTTAAATGATTTGTGTATAAGGGAATAATCCCTTAAAAATCTTTGTTAAAACATTTGTCAAAACATATTTCCATTTTCTTTTTGGTAAAACCCAAAGCCTTAATGGTTCCATTTTTTGAAGAGTCAATATATTCCATTTTCTATTAATCACACGGTCAAATAATGTAAAGGATTAAGTCTTTCATCACATGTTAAATATTCAAGGTACAAGTTTTCATTGTTCGGCCAATTCAGGGCAATCTATAAATAATTATTAACTCCTTCTTATTCTTAGAAACAAACAAATGGTCCTTAATGATCACAAGCATGAATTTTATCAAATTACAGCCTACACACGTGATTCACCAAATTTATGAATGCTACATGTGCACTGGTCAATCCAAACGACATCACGTGAAACTCATAATGTTCATTACAAGTTCTGGATGTAGTGATTGGAATAGATAATCTTTTTCGCAGATGCGAAGTTGATGATAACCATGCCATGGATCAAATCTTTAAAACATACACTAGAACCTTGTATATGATCGAACAAATCTATCATCTTGGGTAGTGGATATAGATTTTGATCACCAATTTACCTAGTTCACGGTGATTCAACAAATATAAGGAATGATAACACCATAGCTCTTCATGATGACGAGCTTGGTAGAATAAAAGTCTTCTCATACAACTCTCTCAGTTGTAGGGTAATTCTTTTAATGCAGATGGTGCTGACGTACAGTGCACATGCCACAGGTGCAACACCGGGAATATAATCAATACCAATTTCAACTTGCCTTAATGGCGGAAGTCTAGATAATACACCAAAAAATACTTCCTAAAGTTTCAGATAGTAGGAACATCTTTTAATAAATTTACTTTAAGTTCTTTCTAGATTTCAATATCTATGACTAATTCACAACCATTCACGGTATAATTTCAAGTCTAAATGCAAGATATGGTCACCCATCAAGAATTATTTAGATCACTTTTGATAATCAACATCTTATCATTTAGGGGAATTCTACTCGAGTTCCCATCAATTAAGACAATGTCGTCATGTCATAATCAATCAATCCATTCTACTGGCACTATTAACTTTCTAGTTTCATTGTCGTCGATAAGATGTGAATTTCTCAAAAGACTAATAATAACTCATAATCCTTCACAAGTTCAAGGATATCTGGAGACATAACTAACCTTAAAAGAGTAAGGTCAACGCATAATCTACGGGAGAGAATTTCAAATCAGATACAGACGAAAACATTAACGAAGATGAATATATCCCATGTTTTCATAATTTGTGTACGCATTCGAAAGCTCCTCAGATCGTTACCCAGGTCATTCAAATGAAATCAAATCAAAAGAAATGATAGGAACTTCGATACATCCAGTTGGGTATCAACACTCGGTAATCATATACTTTATCAAAGAATATCTCCGCGGGAGAATTGGACAAGAAGGGAATATCAATTGTCAAATAAGACAAGTTCTACAGATGAGTAAATTTGACTCAGAAGAATAGATGCTACAGGCACATATGTAGGTGTCCCTAACACTATGTCCCTATTTTTCACTTCTTGCAGATCTCATAAAATTTAATCTTTCACAATCTTTAAAGAAAATGTAGTGTTTATTATTCAGTTTTATGGTGACTACTAATCAGCCTTGCATGGTCTATTCCAAATTATATGTAGGCGCGCAACTATATACAATTTCAATATTAACAATGCAATACTCAGTTCGTCAAAATTTTATCATCATGTTTATAATAAAAATATTTTCATGCTTAATTCTTAAATAAGAATCAAGAATAAATTTACAAAGATTTTCTTTGTTATGAAAACAATTAAGTTTCCAAAGCGTTTCATAAACAACTTTACTTCGATAATGATTATTTATAAATCTCACTTTAAATAATCCGTATAGTGATGAAAATCCAATTATTCTCAAGGAATACCGTTTTAACTTATAAAACAACGAGTGATCTGCAAAAGAGTGATCAAGAGTTGTTCACCAAGAACTAACTACTATATATCAAGAAATGAGCTTAGCCACTTAATCATGAGGTTCATGACCTCGATGGCACTCAGAAAGAATAATTCACAACGTAACTCAAATCGATATGAGTACTTGTTCAATGGTTGCATCACTAATGCGAACATTAGGATGAAGCAATAAAAGATAGATAACATCGATACATGTAGAATTTAGCAATCAAATGTAGTCTTTTCATTAATCACAAACAAGTCTAAATTGTACCGTAACACATTACGTGTCACTATGTCATACAATTCCAAGAACTCATCCTACCAACTGATGTCTGAGTTAAGTTAGGGATTATTTTTAAAGGATACCACAATGAATACTAATCTACAAGAGTCATTAGGTGTTCCACATGTCCCAAAAGATCCATCGGTCCCAATTCAGAAGAAGATTTCTTCAATTTATTTATTGGACACTGGGCATCCTCATTAATGGACAATGGCCTAGGAACAACCATTAACACGAATCAACAATCAATTAAAACCTTATAATTTAATCACAGAACTTAACGACTTCCTCTTATAAATCTCATATTCCATACAAGTTAAATTTTACTTCATTCAAGTTTCAACCAACTTATACTCAATGCGATATCCTACCTCATTTTCCAATACTTTCAATCTTATTCATAAACCTTAATAGGGAAATAAAAGCTCGATATGATCAACACTTAATTTCCAATCCTATAGCTCTTACAACAAAAATTATCAAATGAGTCACTAGTATGAAATGACTCATACATTCAATTAGACTTCTTGGAAAGGTACTTCCGGCATGGGGCTTTTGGGTAATGGTTCCAATGACATCCTCAAGTGCAACATTCACCCTTTCGATTTCAATTTAAGAATTGGGTGGCAACGAATCAGATGACACCTTTCCAGGTGGTAACGTTTTATCAAACTCCACTCTATAAGGAAAGATCGTCATGACATCGATATCAGATTTAATCTCGCCAATTCTTCTTTAATATCACAATCAACTAATATCAACATTTCTACGAATATCAACCATTTTGTTGGGATCATAATTATCCACAACTTGGTTTAGATCTAGGATAGCTAGAATTCCTACGAGAATAGCTTCGATTAATTTACTAGGGGATTTAGGGTTCCTTGTGACAATCTACGTCGTATAAATACCTCGTATAAATATCAAAATAATCATCAAACAATCATGTAATCAAATTACATCATATATATATATATATAATCCAAGTTATATATATATATATATATATATATATATATATATATATATATATATATATATATATATATATATATATATATATATATATATATATATATATATATATATATATATATATATATATATATATATATATATATATATTAAAATAACACTTCTCAGTCTGGCCTTATCGGTAACACGGGAATTTTTCGGCACCGTTATAGTCAAAAGATTTTTAGAAATTTTTAGAAAAATGTTTATAGTTAAAATATTTTGAAAAGTTTTATTCAAAACCTTCGTTTTAAAAATCTTTCGTTTTCTATAAAGAGAGCTCTGGTACCAAACTGTAACACCCCCAAATTTATACAACTCAAAACAGCGGAAGACTCGTTGGTGTTACGGGATAGCACATTACTCACATCATAGACAACGCTTAAAAATCACGTCGTTTAATAATAAAGCATTTCCATTCATAAATATCAAATTGACATAGGTCCCAAGTCATATTATTTCATACAAAGTTTTACAAAGCATTTGAATGGAAATTATTGTTTAAGTGCGGGCCATGAATTCTTGTCGTCTTCCCGAGAATTACCTTCAAGTACCTGAGATAAAACATGTTAAAAGAAAAGGTCAGCGAAAACGCCGAGTGAATTCATAGAGTTTAATGAAAACCATTAATATATCATCGGTATATATTTATTACCGAAAATCCTTTTGTACAAATCTTTGTAGTAGGCTATAAAATAGCCAAAGTCATTTTATACAAATCCTTATCAAAAATCATAATATAGGCTTTTGCCTTCAAAATCATTATACGAACCAATGTCGTAAAAACATCATACAATACGTTTTATAACGTTGTATAAAGTTAAATAAAAACCGTTATATGAATATGGTTATGTAAAACCAAAACACGAACATAAAATCAATAATAAGACCCCGTATTGCTAGTCAGGCAATTCATTGTAATTCGGTGCGTATAGCAGTATTTCGTTATTTGGATTATTATAAGCCGCATGACATTGTTACCTTACTACAACAAACAACGGGTAGCTAGCCCGAAACTCAATTTGCCCATCTAAATTAGCGTGTCGTTACAATAATCACGCTTGTGTAAATCTTCTCATACATAAATTCGCTTACCAATCAATGTGGCACGACGGGGATCAACCGTCAAGGCGCGAACTGGGGTGATCGTCCCCAAATAGTACTATTATATGCATAAGCGTCTACCAAATCCTGGTAGTTCACAATTCATGCTAATGGGACTTTTAGTGACATAACCTAACTTTAATAATTCATTTCATTTCATCTATCGGGTCATATAATCATACATCGGGTCATACAATCATTCGAGTCCAAATCAATAAACAAACAATCGGGACAAATGGTGTCCTATTTTATCAAAACTAACATGTTATCTCCCTCGCGGGTTTCTAAAACATTTCATAAAAACATTTAAAAGAGTGCAAGGCTATGAACTCACGTTGATGTGGGAAAGCGGGTTATCGGCAATTCGGATGTACGGTACGTGCTTCAATCACGGAAACCTAGACAAACAATACTTTGTCTTAGACTCTTGTCCAGTGACTTTATACATATGATGATGATCAAGTGGGTTTATATATTCTCATTTACTCATTTTAGTGTTTATGTATTGGAAATTTTCAAGACTAGTTACACTAGTTCAACTTGTTTACATTTTGAAGCCCAATGGGCCTATTAAAAGCCCAATACTATTCATTAGCCCAATTATACTTTTATTATCAGTATTATACTTTATATGTTGGGCCTAAATGAGTTAAACACAATAACTAAGTTTATAAGTGTTTTACCAAATTAGTCGGGTTTATTGTCCATTAAGGCTACTTTGGCCCGTTAATGTCTATATGTTGTAAAGCTCGGGTTTTATCGGTTTTTAATTTTTATATAAGTTCATATATCAATATGTGAGTTTATAAATGTTTATATTAGACGGGTCCGACCTTCTAAGTTTTATTTGACCAAAGCGTTAATCTTTCGATTTTAGCCGAAAAGACGTAAAACTTAGTATATAGTTTTTATAACTTATAAAACTTACCAAACTACCATTTTTATATAATTTCCATTTATTTATCCTTATGCATATTTATATAAATGAAATATATAAGTTAGTGGTTTTTATTTCACATTTTATACTATATTTATTTGAGTGCTTATATAATAATATTAAACTTTAATTTCACAAAATCTGATTTTTAGTTTCACTTTCACCATTTTTATCATATCTAGAGTTCTATAAGGAGATAGAAGCTCATTTTTGGATGAAATAAACTTCATATTATGTGCTAGAAATAAGTTAGTTATAGCTACTGCTCAATCCATGTATAAGTATCCTTAACAGTCCCTACAAAACAGACTATTTAGATTGGTATACTAATTTTGTTTTGATCATATCTCACTCATTTTGATGATTCCATTGCATGGCCAACTCTCAAATGTGTATGACATATAATACTTACTGTAAATTGATTCCACCATGCCATTTTTTCAGTTTATCATTTGGTTACTTACTGTTTTTATACAGCCATCATATTTAGCAAGATTCTAACCTTGTTACCTATGGTTTTCCATCTTTTTAACCATATTTATCAAATCTATCAACACCAAATCCCCACATAATATTTTTAATCATCATTCATCATCATATACATATACATAAATAAAGAAAATACAAGATTACATATTCAAAATAACAAAAGGATAGGAAGAACAATCTTTATACCACCATTAGTGATGAAAAGATGAGGTTTTTGATGAACAAGACTTGGTTCTTGTTATCAAATCTTCAATTTTAGCAAAGAAACTTCTTGGGTCCTTTGGATAGATGAACACCTCCATGAGTTCAGCCCTTTAACCTTATGAAAACCCCTTTTCAAAGGTTAAGATCACCTCCAATCTTTATATCTTCAAAGGTTCTTCATCATATGTGTGAATTACATATGATTTCATGGTTAAATCAAGATCAAATGGGTTATTTAGGGTGAGAGTAGGACGAATTTTTGAGAGAGAAATGGGAGGATGAGAGTGGTTTGCATGTATGTGTTTTGGAGAAATGGTTTGGTTAGATGGTTTTGTGGTTTGGTGAAAGAAGTAGCTTACATGTTAAGCTTGAATGGACAAGTTTCCATTTTAGTTGTATAAAAATGACACCAAGGTTGTGTTGGTGCTAAGTGTTGCCATCCCATATTAGTGGGGTGGGGCAAAACTTGTTTTGTCTGATCCCACTAATTTATGGGTATTCCTCGATTCTAGTTTTCTCGATTTGCGTGCCCTCGGGTCGATTTACAAAAAACGTTTTTATAAATTATGAATCAACGACAAAAACCGAATCTAATAAGAATTGTCTCATCAAAAACGGAGTTCAAAAACATAAATACGTAATCCTAAGGTTTCCGGTTTAGTCGTAAAGGACGTTAAATTATTCACGTAAGTCCTAATCTCTTCTCGTAAATTTGTGAGTTTATGAACCAACTCAAAATTAAAATCCCAAAATAATATTCACGGATAAATTTATTTTCTGAAATGTCGGACTGTCACCAAAGACGGTGTATGTAAGCGTAAGCACGTAACGTAGAATCCGCCGGTTTAGACGTAGTCGATGCTACTTCAAGACGTAAATCCAAATTTCTTCCCAGAAATGGGTGAGTTCATAATATAACATTAAAATTATGTTTTTAAATAATACTTGAGAATAAAATATCAACCATAAATTGACGAATTGTCACATCAAAACCGTATCCGATATCTACACATTTAACTTCATACTTGACGCGTTTACGTTGTGCAGCCTCAACCACCACACGTCCCGGTGCAAAATCGATCATCCCAGTTTGTGTCAGGGGAGATGAACCTGTTAGATCCACGCATACATCAAGACCTCCATTCCAAGAGTAGAGCAACATATCAGCTGGTCGTAAGGGTTTGTCCCGCACTCCACCAAGCCCAATATCAACTTCTTTACCAACTGAAATCCCAGATCGAAAATAGATGTCAACAAGTGTATCACACACAATGTTATGTCGATGTTTGATACCAACAATACCAGCACAAGATAATGCATGGTCCCCATAAATATCCCCCACAAAGACCCTCGAGCAAGCTGAGCATGGTTTCAGTACAGAGAATAAGGGAACACCCAACCTATAGCATAATACACACTTGTAAGTCCGATTCTTCATAGTTTGTCCCAACCCAGAGATTGGAACCACCCTAAGCCAATCACAAGTATGGTCCTCCGTTTGAGACTTCTACAAAGCCATTTGTCGAGTGGAGAGGGAAAAATTGGATTCAGCCGTTTGAGTAACACGTGTGAAGTATATGTCTGCCAGTTTCTTCATAAGTTTGGGGGCAGTGACCTCACTTGGATTACTCAAAAGATCAATATCCATTTTTGCATTAAAAGTACTCAAGGCATTATCAAAGGCAAACCCATAATTTACAATATCAGAATTTCGTAGCAGCTTAGTTTGTAATCCATCAGACTGAAGTCTAGATGCAAGAAATGAATAGATTAAAACATCACCTGCAGAGTATGTAAAACCTCTGATTTTACCTTATTGACTTTGTCAACTGTTGTACTATTTATTTTTGGAATCTATATAATTCTACCTTTATACGACTTATTTTTAATCATATACCTTTTGTCATACTACCTTTCATATTTATTTTATATTTATATGGACCTTTAGTCATTGTTGACTACTCTGGCAACTGACTGGCCACCTGAATGAACCAGGACTCATCACCTCAATACATATTGTTGAGATAAACTGTAACTTTACTTAATTTAATTATTAAGTACTTGGACTTATTTTATATGTACATATTTACATATATTACATAATAGGAATAAACACCTAACACGTTAAAACAATGTACATTATTTTACATTGTCATTTATTTACTTTAATTAAGTAAAATAATTATAGTGATGTAGTCATTATACACTTTCACTAAATTACCTAAAAGTTTCAACAAAAATACCTATAACTCAACAAATGCTTACAATATTAAACAAGGGCTATTATTCTCATTCAACACTTGATAAAAATTGTCAAACACCATCCCACATGCATGTATATGTCGTGTATATATATATACATACCTACCCATTCATAATCATTTTCCTAACTTACAAGTGTAATCATATACACTCCACTAATACACTATAGCTGATGTCTAACCATACTTTCTTACACCACCATGTTGCCTACTTACACACACCATACATGATACTATACCAAGTCATTTCTTGTCCCCCTTGACCTTGCAAACACACGGTTGGAACCAAAATGGGAGGGAAAGGAGTGTTCTATTTTGAGCATGTGGAGCATATATACCAACTCAATCCTAAGTATATCTAAGGAATATTCATTTTACAAACAAAGATCACATTTGGATCTCTCTCTTTCTTCATAAACGAAACACACACTCTCGCCAACATAATTCACTTGAAACCAAATCTCACATCTCTCTCTCTCTCAACCTACGGTTTGAATACTTCCTCCATTAACAAGACCTTCAAACTCCTTTCTTACTCCTAAATCATGTCTCATACTACATGAATGTTAATCATTAGTTCACTCTACAAGTATCTTGATCCTTGATGCAAGAAAAGAAGCCCTAGCCATACCCTTGAAGCCCACGACTACATCTTTGTTACTAGAATCTCCATTGTTGAAAGCTTATCACTTGTTCTTACTCATTCGCCTATCCACTCCTAAACCTATCTAAACAAGTAAGTCAAACCTAAAACCTATCTTTTTATATATTTACTTTCACTCACTTTAACATACACATGGTTATTTCTTGTAAAACTTAATGTTGAAACAAAGATATGAAACCCTAGACCTAATGTAGGTCACGGCTAAAAATGTGTCATGGGTTCACATGATGAAAAACCTTAATAACCATGATGAACATGACACTATGACCAAGCTAAACTTTAAGATCTATGAAAAGCATGTCCATGTATATATTGGACGTGGGTTTTGTTGGAAATACGTTTTACGCATTTAGAAAGTCTCGGTCACTCCAACCATGTAGTTATAGGCTCGTAGTTAAGTTAAGTAGTATTTATTTCATAGCCCGACCCATGAGCATGTTCATGGGCCGGAAGCCCAAGTCCTTTAAGGACTTGGGGTATTTAAACCTCTTTCCACCATGGAAAGAGGTGTTGGTTGTTTTATTCTTTCACTTTTATATATGTGTTTTCTTCCATTTCTCTCTCTAACTTTCTCTCTCTAGAAAAACATCAACCCCCTTGTTTCACAAGATTATCATTGTTCTACAATTGGTATCAAGAGCTTGGGATGAGATAAAGGCTTGTTCTTTGTGTTGGGTTGTGTATTTACATTCGTAGAGTGTAAACTATCTTTTGGCCGAAACTTTCAAATTTTTTTTTCGTTTGATCTTAGTGATAAGTAGTGTAACATAGGAATTTGGGCTTAAACGTGTTCTTGGTATCTTAGATTTCATTAAAACTTCAGGTTTCTTGGATCAAAAGTGCTAGAAAGTGTGTTTTTCAACATTCCGAAATTTCAGCAGACGCTTCCATCGGAAAGTACAAAAAGTACTTTGGCCTCCATCGCAATACTTTAACCATCGGAAAGGGTTAGGGTCCTACTTTGCGATCAGTGGATTTTCATTACTTATTCCGATCTGAATCATTCCGATAGCTTTTTCGATCTGAGATTCCGACGGGTATAAGGAAGGTGTATTAAGTCGTTACTCTGCTCAAAATTTGCAAACCACTTTGCGATCTAAGATCATTGCGATAGATATCTCATTGCGATCTGAAGCATTCCGATAGATATCTCATTGCGATCTGAAGCATTCCGATAGGCATCTCATTGCGATCTGAAACATTCCGATACCATCATCATTGCCACAAGGTTACATTGCGATCTAAAATCATTACGATCTGAGCTGATTCCGATAGTGAGATTTTCCGATCTAGGTATTCCGACAGAAAAATATTGCGACAGAACTGGTTTTAGATACTTAGTGGATTTTCTTCTATTTGGCATTTAATTTGGAAACGTTCAAAAGCTAATACTACAACAAGATAACAACATCTTTTAGTTAACAACACAAAAAACTCATAACCTTTATTTCATTGTTCGATCATCTTTGATAATCTTATTCAAGGGATCACAAAATGAATTCACATTCATTTATGCCAACTATGACTTCACTCACCGATATATCGATCATTTCGGGTACCGATACTCGCCCGCCTTTGCTCATCAAAGACTTATTTGAATCATGGCAAAGTCGAATGAGAACATACATCATGGGCAAACAAAGTGGTCGACTTATGCTAGAATCAATTGACAAAGGTCCATTAGATTGGGGAGAGGTTACAGTCAACAATGTGACAAGGCCAAGGCAGTATCATGAGTTAACCGATGCCAACAAACTCATTGCAGATGCCGATGAAAGGGCTGTGCAAACAATTCTTCAAGCCCTTCCACCTGATATCTTCAGAATGGTGAGTGAACATAAAGTGGCTAAGAATCTTTGGGATCGACTTGCGGTTTTGCTACAAGGGACATCTCTCACTAAGCAAGAACGAGAATGTCAATTATATGATTTGTTTGATCGATTCCAATACATTCCAGGGGAGACTCTTCATGATTTTTACTGGCGTTTTACTACTCTGATGAATGACATGAATGTCTATAATCTAAGGATTGAACAATTTCAGTTAAACACCAAGTTTTTGAACACACTACCCCCTGAATGGAGTCAATATGTGACGGATGTCAAAATGATTCGTGATCTACACAAGTCCAATTTAGATCAACTATATGCTTTCTTACAACAACATGAGAAGCATGTGATCCAAAACCGAATTTCTCAAGGACCTTATCATGAACCAATGGCATTATTGGCAAATCATCCTACACTATCATATCACAACTCTCAGCTTGCTGTAGGACACAAATCTTCATATCAACCTGTGTATCAAACACCAAGCTTTCCTCAGTACTCGATTCTGCCACCGCCACCAACATCTTATCACCAACAAGCAACATCATCATCACAAGGAGCTTCACACCAGTATTCACCGTATCAACCTCCTACCAACTCTGTTAGTACCTATCCACAACTCGAGGCTCCTCAACATCATTACTCACATCAAGAAAGTGTTCCAACCAATCAGTTTGTTGCTCAACCAGCATCAGCATTATACTGTGAAGATGACATCCCTGTCCCTGAATTTAAACAAGGAGATAGCCATACTGAAGTCCTAGCTCTGTTGTCTGCATTTTTAAGTCAAACTTTAAACAAAAGAGGTTACCGAGGTTCAGCACCAACTAACAATCAGTTAAGGAACTCGTCTAACTCTCGACAACAAGCAACAATTCAGGACGGCAGGGTCATGGTGCAACCACTTCAAGGGAGATCAAATTCGTCTAATGCTGGTGCACGTTCATCCAATACTACGGCTACAAGGGCCAACAGCACTGGTAAAATGAAGGTGGTTATTTGCTACAACTGCAAAGGGGAAGGGCACATGGCCCGAGAATGCAAGCAACCTAAGAGGAGAAGGGACGACACTTGGTTTAAGGAAAAGATTTACTTGGTGAATGCTCAAGCCCAAGGTCGTGAGCTTGATGAAGAAGAATTGGCATTCCTTGCAGATCCAGGAGTAGCGGAAACTGATCATCCCACAACAGTCATCACCAACAATGCTGCTTATCAATGTGATGATTTGGATGCATATGACTCGGATTGTGATGATTTTAACACCGCTAAAGCAGCTCTTATGGCAAATCTTTCACTCTATGGGACTGACACCATTGCTGAGGTACCAAATACTGCTACAAATACTAGCATTGTACCTTATCAAATTGAGCAAATGTCTGAGTATTCGGAAGAGCCTCCGGTGGTTAGTAATTCAATCGATGAGACAAACAATGATAGCAATAACATTGCAAGTCCTCAGATTTTGAGTGAACCACAACCGGAAGCTCCTATGACTATTAACTCGTCTGCTCAACCTGATTTGGTTATGGTCCCTGCATCTTTGCTTAGCAGAATGAATATTGCAGTCCGTGAAACCCTTAATGCTAATCAGACTTTATCTGCTGAGCTTGCTTTGCATAAAGACAAGGTTAAAACCTTGGAAATGACTCCTGTGTCCACTACCTTAACCAATCCTGAATTTGATAGGTTTAGGAAAGTTCAAATGGACAATCTGCTTGAAATTGAAAGTTTAAGAGCAAACCTTTCGAATGAGCTTAAAGAAAAAGAGTCCGTCGTCACTAATTTTCAACAACTTCAAACAGATTTTGAAATTCTGGAATCTAAACAGCTTGAACTGGAAATTAAGACGTCTAACAGAATAAAAGAAACGGAACTTAAGCTTTTAAAACAATATGCCGCTTCACATCTAGTACACTTGTTTCATGCTTCATTTAAAGAGTTCAACTTATCGCGACTTATAGACTTACCACCTAACCCGGGTTATGCAAAGCAAGCACTTAACCACAACCCCCGACTGTATGATGCAACAAAGTTAGGTTTGGCATTAGACCCGATAGTGTTCTCAAGTGATTCTATATCACCATACGATGAAAAGCAGTTAAAATTACTTTTGACATATCCTGAATACGATTATGCTTCAATGAATGCAAAAAATGCCACAATAGATCTTAGAACTCGTTTTAATATGAAAAAGAAAACTCTCCAAACATCCACTTTCATGCCGACTAGAGAATGCCTTAGTATAATTCCTACACTTGTCAACTCGGACAAACCAAAGGAAATTCCTAAGAATCTTCCCCCGGTTAGTACGGTAAGGCTCAGTATTGAAGAAATTGGGCAATACCTTACCGATTTTGACAAGGTCATTTTGGAATGTACGACTTCAACGGCTCAAACTGCTGGAGAATGGGCATTCGAACACATGAAATCGGTGTTTGAAGAAGCGATCGTTCCATTTGTGGACCATATTAAAAAAGGAGTCTATGATCTAGTGTGTAATTTACAATTTGAGCTTGGTGAAGTTCAAAAAGTTTTCAATAACATGGATGATGCTTATGAACAACACTTAATCGAAAAGGAAAAGATTTTATCAGAATATGACTGTTTTTTAGAACATATGGTGTCTCTTGAAGTGATGCAAGTTGTTACTACTCAATATACTCGTGAAATTTCATCTACTGTGAATATTTGTGATGATGTGCATAAATCTGTGAATAATATTGAACATGTGAATACT
Source organism: Glebionis coronaria (assembly GCA_025667525.1). NCBI lineage: Eukaryota > Viridiplantae > Streptophyta > Magnoliopsida > Asterales > Asteraceae > Glebionis > Glebionis coronaria. The sequence goes on along the minus strand of CM046876.1, from coordinate 415,794,577 downwards.
GTAGAAAATCATTCTTGTCATGACTCCGACGCTGAATTTTTAAAGCTTCAGGATTCATATAATACACTTTCAAAAAGTTTTAACGAGCTTCAACAACATTCTATATCTCTTGAAATTGAGAATCAATCTATAAATGAAACTCTTTCAAAACTAAATGAAGGTGGAAACTCCGTTGAGATAAGTGACAAGATGATTCAGATGGTTCAAAATTTAGAAGATGAAATGATGAGACTTAAGAGAGAATTAGTAGAAACAAAAACGGAACTAGAGGCTGCAGAGGCTAATAATCATGTCCTAGAAACAAGAATTAATTCTATACTAGGAGAGCGTGAACAAGTAAGGCAGGGAGACTCACAAATTTCTGGTTCAATAGAAGAACACATCGCGTTTAATGCGACAGAGCGAAAGTCTTTAATTGACAAACTGAACAAGAAATGTGAGGAAACCTCTGACCTAAAAATTCAGCTCATAGATAAAAACATGGTTTTGGCCGAGTTAAAGGAGACACTTCGCGTCACCCGACAAGAAGTTGTTGATAACTTAGCTACTGACTCTGCCCCGTCCACTAGTGCTCCAACAACCAAGTCAGTAGTGCTTTATAAGAATCCACTTCACAAGAGAAACCAGGTTACCTATGATGATTATATGAGGAATGCCATTAAGCATGTCGATCTTCTTAGGGATATTTTAGACGATCTGTATGCCTTAGATCCCTTAAGTAGCGACTATTATTCGGCTCATGAATATGTTAAGCGAGTTCAATATTGCCTAGCATATTTGCAATACATAGGTACACCAGGTTCTGCACTACTTAATAATAAGCCCATTGCTGTCACTCCATTCAATAAGACTCCAGGAGCAAAACCGTCATTGACACTATCAAGCAAGGCACCTTTAAAATCTGTCACTAATGTTCCCTTGGCTTCTACAGGAGTAAAAGTGTCCACTAAGGCTAAAGGATCTCGAGGAAAGAAAGATAGGATCAAGCCTTCCACTAATAGGACTGAGAAGAAGAAAGTAGAAGTGCACCCTAGGAACGTTGTTTCAGTTTTAAATAAAAAGAATCATGTAGCTAAGACAAAAGGTCCTCTTTATGAGTGGAAACCTAAGCAAAATGTGAATTCTAATGCTAAATGTTGGAATTGTAACGAATGTATGTTTTCTAAGCATCATGATTTATGCCTTATTGATCACGTGAATGAAATGCATGCTATTAAGAACAATCTTGAATGGAAGCCAACAGGTAAGAAATTTACTCATGTTGGGTGGCAATGGAAACCCACTGGTAGGACCTTTACTGCAAATGGAACTACGTGCCCTTTAACTAGGATCACATCCACGGAAGTTAGGTCTAAGCGTCCTTTAAATAGGAACACTAGCACTAAGAAAAGGAACAAGCGCCCTTTAACTAGGTCTGCCTCCACTAATGTGCCTACCAGTGGTAATGTCCCCAGTCACAAAGTACCTCAGAATACTAGACAACTAGAATCTAAGCCAATCACTAGTAAGAAAATCTGGAAACCTAAAGTTTTGTCTGATAGCAAATCTAAGATAACTATATCTGTACCTGCTAACTCAGAAGAACAATTAGAATCCGATACATCGTCTATGTTTGGTAAAATCTTCAGGTCGTCCAAATTATTCTTTGGTATTTGGACTCGGGGTGCTCCAAACATATGACTGGAGACCGCTCGATGCTCAAAAATTTCGTCAGCAAGTTTCTAGGAACGGTAAAATTCGGCAACGACCATATTGCAAAGATTATGGGTTATGGTGAATATCAAATTGGGAATGTCACGATTTCAAGGGTTTACTATGTAGAGGGACTTGGTCACAATCTATTTTCAGTAGGACAATTCTGCGATTCTAACCTTGAAGTGGCCTTTCGACAACATACTTGCTTCATTCGCGATCTTGCAGGAAATGATTTGTTAAAGGGTTCTCGAGGGGATAATCTATATACTTTGTCTATTCAAAACATGATGGCCGCCTCTCCTGTTTGCTTACTCTCCAAAGCATCGAAGACCAAGTCATGGTTGTGGCATCGTCGGTTATCTCATCTTAACTTTGATGCTATTAACCACTTGGCTAGAAACGAACTTGTTCGTGGTCTTCCGAAACTTAAGTTCGACAAGGATCATTTATGTTCCGCATGTTCATTGGGGAAAAGCACCAAGAAATCTTACAAACCTAAAGCAGAAGACACCAACCAAGAACCACTATATCTTTTGCACATGGATCTTTGTGGGCCAATGCGTACAGCAAGTGTGAGTGGTAGAAAATACATCCTCGTCATAGTGGATGATTTCTCAAGGTTTACATGGGTAAAATTTTTAGCATCTAAGGATCAAGCACCAGAGTATATCATTACCTTCTTAAAGATGATCCAAGTACGTTGTAATGCTACTGTTCGCCGCATTCGGACTGATAACGGCACTGAGTTCGTTAATCAGACTCTTCGCACTTATTATGAAAAGGTTGGTATTTCTCATGAAACATCTGTGGCTCGCACTCCACAACAAAATGGTATCGTTGAAAGACGTAACCGTACACTTATGGAAGCTGCTCGAACTATGTTGATTTATGCGAATGCACCTTTATTCTTATGGGCAGAAGCAGTGGCAACCGCATGTTATACCCAAAACCGCTCAATCATTCGCAAACGTCATGGTAAAACTCCATATGAGCTTCTTCATGGACATAAACCCGATATTTCCTTTCTTCATGTGTTTGGTGCACTTTGCTATCCAAATACAAATAGTGAAAATCTGGGAAAACTTCAACCGAAGGCTGATATTGGAATTTTCATTGGCTATTCACCTGCAAAGAAGGCTTACCGGATTTATAACCGTCGTCTTGGCAAGATTGTAGAAACTTTGGATGTCGATTTTGATGAGCTGACAGCGATGGCTTCTGAGCAACACAGCTCTGAACCCGCTTTACACGAGATGGGAACCGGTACAATCAGTTCCGGCTTACTTCCCAACAACCCTACTTCTCCATCATTCATACCACCAACAAGGTCCGAGTGGGATAAGTTATTTCAACCTATGTTTGATGAATTCTTTGATCCACAGAGTAATGATTCTTCAGTACCCGTAGCAGTGGCTCCGATTCCCGTAGTTGTTGCTCAAGATAATGGAAATGAATCCGAGGCAACTACTGTTACTCTTGATCAAGATATACCATCCCCTACCAATTCTCAAACAACACCTGAATCATCACCCCCACTCGTTCCTAATGATGTTGAAGAGGAATTATATGATCACGATCTGGAATACGCTCACTTACAAGAACTTCCTTTCTTTGGTTCACACATACCTGATGACCCTACGGGTGCGTCTACTTCAGAGGAAGCTCCTGCAATCGTTCACTCCCGTCCACCAAGGATTGAAACTCACAACACTAAATGGACAAAGGATCACCCAATCCGAAATATTATTGGTGACATCGATCGACCAGTCTTAACACGTCATCAACTCCAAGAACATGCATTATATTGCTATTTTGATGCATTTCTATCAGACACTGAACCTAAAAACTGGCAACAAGCCATGACCAAATCATCATGGATTGAAGCAATGCAAGAGGAACTTAATGAATTCCAACGTCTTGAAGTGTGGGAATTAGTTCCGTTACCCAGCAACGTGGAAATCTTGACACTGTTGTGGGTATACAAGGTTAAACTTGATGAGTTAGGTAGTGTTCTGAAAAACAAAGCTAGATTGGTCGCTAGAGGTTACAAACAAGCTTTGGGTATCGATTTTGAAGAATCCTTTGCTCCGGTTGCACGTTTGGAGGCAATTAGACTATTCCTTGCTTATGCTGCTCATATGAATATGATCGTCTACCAAATGGATGTTAAGACGGCATTTCTTAATGGTGAATTAAGGGAAGATGTCTATGTAAGCCAGCCGAATGGATTCGTCAATTCAGAGTATCCTAATCATGTGTACAAGCTCAAGAAGGCTCTTTACGGGTTGAAACAGGCTCCACGCGCGTGGTATGATCTCTTATCGACGTATCTCATCTCCAAAGGCTTCTCCAAAGGCAAAGTGGACCCCACATTATTCATTCTCAAGGAGGACAACGACATGATACTGGTACAAATTTATGTTGATGATATAATATTTGCTGCTACTAATCAACGTTTGTCTGACCATTTTGAGAAAATTATGTCCACACGCTTTAAGATGTCGATGATGGGAAAAATTTCATTCTTTCTAGGGTTGCAAATTTCTCAGAATCCCAGAGGCATCTTTATTAATCAATCCAAATTTGCTCTTGAATCCTTAAAGAAATATCACTTTGAAAACTGTGACCCCGTGGATACTCCAATGGTGGAGCGATCCAAGTTAGATGAAGATAAGGAAGGGATAGCTGTCGATCCTAAACTTTACCGTGGAATGATCGGCACCCTTCTCTATCTGACTGCTAGCAGGCCTGATTTGCAATTTGCTATAGGCATGTGTGCCCGGTATCAGGCTCGGCCTACCGAAAAGCACTTACATGTTGTGAAAAGGATCTTTCGGTATCTAAAAGGAACACTTAATCGTGGTCTGTGGTATCCGAAGGATTCTTCTATTGCATTAATTTCATATGCAGATGCAGATTATGCCGGGTGTCAAGATACAAGACGTAGCACTTCTGGCAGTGTGCAACTCCTTGGAGATAGACTTATCAGTTGGGCATCAAAAAGGCAGAAAAGCGCTGCGATATCAAGTACTGAGGCTGAATACATAGCTATGTCCGGTTGCTGTGCTCAAGTTCTTTGGATGAGATCACAATTGACTGACTACGGCCTTGGTTTCAACAAAATCCCGATGTACTGTGATAACAAAAGTGCAATCGCTCTATGCTGCAACTATGTTCAACACTCTCGAGCAAAGCACATTGACATCCGCTACCATTTCATCAAGGAGCAAGTGGAAAATGGAGTGATCGAATTATACTTCGTCAACACTGAGTATCAGCTGGCAGATATATTCACAAAGGCCTTAGATCGAGCACGCATCGAGTTCTTGATCGAAAAGCTAGGCATGAAATCATTTTCACCAGCGACACTTAAGGAGTTGGCAGAAGAGTCTGAAGAATAGTACTGGTAAACTATTCTCTAGTATCCTTTTGATCGTGATCTTGTATATTATAGTACATACTTAAACCATCAAAAAAAAAAATAAAATAAAATATAAAACCAAGAAAATCCATAAAAAATATAAAATCAAGAAAACCCAAAAATATTTTTTCTTTTCAAATTTCGGGCATGTCTTTTAGTACGGTAATATTTACGGCTTTAGAAATGTCGATTACTATTGACACGGCGCCATAAATAGAGTCCGTATAAAAGTTGTACAAGTTTTAAAACATGCCCATTATGGCTTGTAGTTATTTTTGACTGCAACCCGCTTTTCATATTAAAGTCACGTATTTCTCTTTGAAAACGTTGGCTCACAACGGGAATTAAGTTTCTCGGGCAAGGTTTTTACTTTAAAACCTTGTAAGGGACCAAGTTTACTTAATAACTTGGTCTAACACAAATTTGTGTACGTTTCAGTGCACTTATCTTGTTTAAAATAAGAGAAATCTTATTTCCACCAGAATCGTTCTATACAATCACTTAATCGACAAATGTCCTCATTAATAGTTGTTTCCCTAATATCTTTGATTACAGCTCTTTAATTAGAAAACGGGTCAGGGATTAAGGGGGAGCAAATATTAATTCCTTAAAGTTAACAAATTTGGTCGTTCCACAGGATACTTAGAAAATATTACCTACCCATCATCTTCAGTTACGATATGTGTGCTATGTGAGAATTAAGTAAATCCTGGATAGGTTATTAACATTTTGGCGAAAAGCATTTGTGTTTGTGTTTGGAAATAAGTTTCTTATGTGACAAGATAACTTGTATCTTCACTTACAAAATAGGGGGACTCCTTTTGCAAGTTGGCAAAAATGGGAGGGGCTTGAATTAACCTTTGACCAAGTCAACAACAAACCCCCCCCTATCTCTTTCTTCCCGTCGCATTTCAAACACACACAAAACATATCTCTTTTTCTGCCATTGATAAGACTATCAAAAGCTTCAACCTGATTCAAGAACTGCTTAAGTACTTCATTTATCTAGGTAAATTTATGGCTTATTCACATTCGTTAAACTCGTTTCATCATCAATCAAACATAGCAACGACTGCCTCAAATCTCTCGATTTAGGGTTATAATTTTTGCGATGAACATGTATTTTTTAGTGCTGGGATTTGTTAAGGATACCCTATTACACAATGGGTTTGTTCAGAATTGTTTAAAACGCTGCCTAAAACTCCAGATCGTGAAGTCAAACATGAGATCGAATCCCAGTCACGGATTTCGATGCAGATTGCGATACTGCTTTGCGATGACATCATTGCGATGAGTCATTTCGATGATTCGTTGCGATGGGCATTGCGATGAGTTATTACGATGACTCATTGCGATACTCATTGCGATGGATCATTGCGATGGTTCTATTGCGATGGGTTGTTGCGACAAATCATTCCGATGGTTTGTTGCGACAGGCTCATTGCGATGGACTTTCGTTGATTCATTGCGATGGAATGTTGCGATGGCACATTCCGATGTGACATTGCGATGGTTTCGCACTATGTTTTGCGATAGGGTATATTGCGATGATTATTCAGTTATTCCGATGGCAATGCACATATTGCGATAGCCTTAGATATTGCGATAGGATTTCATTAGGATTACGATGAATGTTTCATTGCGATGGTATGGCTAGGATTCTGATAATTTGCTACATTACGATGGAATTTGGTCCTGTATTCTTATGCTATTGCCTTAGGATATACCATGAGTTTCGCCTAGATTGCACTAATCTTTCTTTAGCTTTAAGTTATTTAGGGCCATTTAAACGAAACCAAGTGTTGTTGAAATAAGCCAATTTTTATCTCATAAGAATACTTGAACGGTTTCTTATTACAAAAGTTCATCTTAGTTAATAAGTTGATTCCGATGTAAACAAAAGAGATACAAATTACTTACTCAATATCTTGGGTTTATGTTTCCAGGCCATGGCAGACAAAGCTTCATCTTTGTTCAAGCCCACTATCATTTGGATTGAGGGTAATCCTACAATTCCTGACGTAGTGGTTGAAACTAAATCAAAACCCACTGAAGTTTTGGTTGAAATCAAACCAAGACCTACTGAGGTGTTAGTAGACATCAAACCCAAACCTGCTGAGGTAGTGGTTGAAACTAAATCAAAACCCACTGAAGTTTTGGTTGAAATCAACCCAAAACCTGTTGAGGTTTTGGTCATGACCACCAAGAAATCCAAATATTGTAAGAACTAAGGCTAGGACAGTTTCTCCTTAGAATAAAATTATCACTGGCATTCATGCTATTTTCCTAAGTGCATTGCTATATGTAAAGACCTTGTTCATCTGATGTATGTGCGAATGTTGTGGTAATAAGTGTAATGATATTTTTCCTGTGTTTAAATTTGGCATTGATTGAATATATCTACATGTGTTGTATATATCATTTGTGAATATGTCATCAAAGCAGGAAATGTCAATCACCGAGGAAGAACAACGAATCCGTGATCTTGAACTTGTCCCACTCAGTCATAGGCTCCCATATGCTGAGAACAACACTAGGTTGCAAGATGATTTTGATCCGCTTTTACCTGCCTTCAAAATTGCCACGGATATCCTAGACATATCACCCATCAGCGACACACTAAGACGTACTGCATCTGTCCCCGAAGTCTACATCCATGAATTCTGGAATACTGCATCTTTCGATAACAAGATCATATCTTTCGAACTGGACAAAACACCAAGGGTACTCAACTTGAGCATTTTTAGGAAATTGTTTAAGCTCCCTAGGTTGGCACAAGGAGAACAATTTGTGCCTAACCCAAAGAATGATGAAGTGCTTCGAGTTATTCGTGCCATGAATTATGAGGGTACAATTAACAGTCCATCACAATTTAACACTTCACACATAGGGCAACCCTGGAAAGCAATTATCACCATCATCGTCAAGTGTCTCACTGGTAAAACTAGGGGAACCGATGCAATGAGACCACCACAGGCTCACTTATTTTGGGGATTGTATACTGCATCAAAAGTCGATTATGCACTTCTTCTCTGGCAAGAATTTTGCTATCAAATTACTGGAACGAAGAAGAAATCCGTGCATCTCCCATTCCCGAGATTCACCAAGCTCATTATCCACTATTTTATGAAGAATGACCCAACCATTGACACTCGCGGGAAGTTCTTTTATCACACGAAAGATGATGATTATGTGATTCTCTCAATGAATGCAGACACAAATTCCACAAAGTATGCATTACTTCCTGCACTAGTACCTGACACGATGATTAATGATGGAATCAAGGAGAGTGATAAATACCAAGAAATGCTTCGTGACATCGACGCACAATTCAAGCGGGCAAATTTACCACCATCAGAGAAACAAAAAGGTAAACGCAAGAAACGAGTGTCACAGCGTCAACCAGCTGCTCCTAAAGATAAACGCTCAGGAAAAATGCAAATTGTTGATGAAGATGATGAAGATGAGCTGATCCACACAGAAGATGAACAAGAAGAAGAAGTACCACTCCGCAGGCCTAAGAAAGCAAGGAAAGCTAAAGGCAAAGAGGCAAGTGTTGCTCAAAATGATCCTGTTCAACAACAACTTTCTGAAGAAAAAAGACTTCGTATTATTCTTCAACAAAGTCGACAGGAAGCCTTTGGTGGATCAGGCTCAAGGGTATTTGATGACTTAGAAGATTTCGGTAATCCTGATGATGATACGGAATTCTTCGACGAAGAAGATACTTATGAAGCTGAGTATGAAGATACTGATACCTTTCAACTTGATAGTCGGGAACCAAGTGAAGACCGTGAGAGCAGTGCTGACACAGATACAAGTATGATGTATCGTGATGCAAATATCACCACATCTCTGCCTGAACCGACTCACATGGTCCTAAATGAAGATGCTCATGCAACTTTCATTCCAGACACACAACTTCAAAGTAAGTCTACTTCAAATTCTGATGATGTGTTGAAATATCTTAATTTCGAAGGGGAGGGTGTTGAGGTCACCAACACTGATCCGTCAACAAACGAACAAATGGTGGATGTCCCTATAACCACTATTACATCGACCAACACTTCCCTACTTTCAACCCCAATTATCAGTGAGGTCCCGACCACTACCATCACACCTGCAACTGTTGAACAACAAGTATCAACCACCACCATTACCACGAAATCTACACCGGCATCTACAGTTGAACAACCTGTATTAACCACCGTCCTACCCACTGTATCGACAACATCACCTATCCCGGTACAACCAGTATCATCCACGACCACTTTAACGGTTTTGGTTACACCTCCACCAACAGAACCACAAGCTTCCTCTACATCAAATCCTTTTCTCACAATCAATGATCCGTTGATCCTGTCTCTTCAACAACAACTAGAGGCTCAAGCTACCCAAATAGCTACGTTGACAGAAAAGTTTGCTACTCCTCCAAAGGAACCGCATTCTGATGAGCCCATTCTTCAAAAACTATCAGACAAAGTGTCAAAGCTCAAAGAACAACATAAAGCATTTCGTAAAGAGAAGAAAACTCGGGATAAAGAAAACGCTGCTTTTCTTGGGTCAATTGACGAGCAGATGACCGCAATCATTCAACGCGAAGTCAAGTCTTATGTTGATCAACAATTACCACATCTGGTCGGTAATGGTCTATCTACTCTTCAAATCATGACATTGCTTCAGAAACGTCTGCTAGACTTGGGAGCTCATAAATCAAAATACAAACGCAAAGTTCTGCAATATCTCAACTACGCAATTGATGAAGAGAATCCTGCAGACACTACTGACTCTGAGTCCGATGATGAGAATGTGATAGAAGAGGAAGATGACGAGGAACATGGTGAAAAGGATGATGAGAATGAGGATAAGGACGGAGATGAGGAGGATGAACAAGGAAAGGATAAGAATGGTGATGACGATAAGGACGAGGACGAGGATACAGATGATGGTCAGGATGACGATGACGATAATGACAAGGGTAATGAAGTCAGCAAGGGTGATAAGAATGACAACACTGGTACAAATGCCGACGAGACAAACAAGGATGACAATGAAACGGCCACCGAGAAAGGGTTCGAGGACATTGCAGAAACGGTTGCTGACACCACAGATAAGCCACTGGAAACAACAGTATCAGAAACTCAGCAGGCTGCTTCAGGTATATCTACTGCACCAGAATTCACTACTGATTCTCATATTGAGACTGTAGAATACATGCAAGCAGAAGAACCGACAGACACAATGCTTGAAGAAGAACATCACGATGATATACCGGTGACGCAAACTCAACCTTCCACATCCTCTACAGCTCAGCATGATGATGACATGGAAGTAGAAGATTTAAATGTTCCAGAACCGACATTTGCTGAGTCTCTTATCATTGATGATACGATACAAGAACAACTTTGGCTAACAAACGCAGCACCACATCATCCATTTGAAACTGCAACTGTAATGGAGATGACTCAATTCCTCAACAACCCTATCGACTTCTCGGCTTTTCTAAGGTACTCTCATGGGAAACCAACGATGACCCCGGATCTGATCAAAATGGCAGCTGCAAATGTGGACTTCTTTGATACCTTAAAGATCACCCATAATGAAGCAGAATATCACCTGAATGAGCTTACCAAAGCAATGAGAGCGACAACTACAGGAATTCAAACTCCCGTATTGCAACCTCTTACACCAACGGTCATCGCTAGTTCTGCCACTATCCCAATCGAGCATTTTGTCTCTCACGATCTTGAATACCTTGAAAATGGAGCAAAGAAGTATGCCACGTCACTAACAATGCTCAAGGCTGTCAATTTGGAGAATGTTCCTTGGATAGAAGACAAAGTGCCTGACTCAATCTGGAGAAAGAAGCTGCTCAAATTTTATGACACCTATGCTTCACTTGGCATATCTCACTGGGACAAAAAGAAGAAGTTAGCCTATAATCACTTCCATCGTCCTAAGAGAGGTGCTTCTATCGTTTCATCTCACAGAATCAAAAGTATACTTGGGGCAACTACTCAGACGGTTTTCGGTTACGATTACTTAAATGTAATCTTGCTCAAACGTACCGATGAGAAAGAATTCCGCATTGACGAAAGTGATCTCCAGTACCTTCAACTCGAGGACATAGAAGATCTATTGCTGCTTTTGGCTCAAGAGAAAGTTGATCATCTATCACCTGATATTGTCATAGCCTTGAGTTCAAACTTTCGTCAATATGCCAGGAAAATTGTCATTCAACACCGGGTGGAAGATTTTCAACTTGGGGTAGAAAGCTATCAGAAGAAGTTAAACCTGCAACGTCCCCATACGACTCCACTTAGTAACTTCCACAAGGACAAGAAGGTCTACATGGGAACAACCAAGCCGGAAGCAGGAATCTTTTATCCGAACCAGACTGGCGTCATGCAATACATGCGATTCTCCGAAGTCTTGCGCCGCAACTGAAGGAGCTGCAGATTTTGGTATTCCCGTTTCACAAGTTGCGGCGCAAGACAGAAGCATTGCGGCGCAACTGAAGGTGCTGCTGACCTTGGTGATCTCGCAACACTAGTTGCGGCGCAAGACCCCACTAGTTGCGGCGCAACTGAGTGACTTTTATTTTTTTTTTGTATTATTTTAATATTATTTTATTATTTAATTTTCAAAATTTTCTTTTTCTTTATTTTTCATTCTATAGCATTAAATAGGACTATTTCCATTTTTAGATTATTTTTATAACTTTTAGATTTATTTTTATAATTATTTTAAGTTTAATTAGGTTTTAATCATTTTTAATCATTTTTAGGGTTTTAAAAATAGTTTTATTAGGTTTTAATTTTTAGAAAATTACTTTTTTGAGTAATTATTCAATAAAATCATATTTTTGACATTTGAATTAATTAAATTTAATTTTAGGGCTTTAATTAGCATTTAAAATTAATTATTTAATTAATAAAAGGTTTTAAAATATCTTTATTGGATTTTTGTCTTTATTTATATTATTTTAGACTTGTTTTAGTCTTTTTAATCTTTTTCTTGATTTTGTTTTTGGTTTTAATAATTTTTAATTTTAGTGGTTTTTCTACGGTTTTACGTTTTCATTTTTTACGTCATAGTGTAATTTCCAAGAAACCGTCATTCCATCTTCTCAATATTAATCTCAAAGAAATACAAGTTAATTCACAACACCATACCTCCTTGGGAAACGAATCTTTCATCTCTTTTAAGTGATTGTGGGTCATTAGTGTTGATTTTTCCTAAAATCATCACTCGATACTTACCGCTCATATACGTTCTTTTTGTTTTCCTAAACAAGAGACGTGTTTTTACCACAATCATAAGCACTACAACCATCCCTTATTTAATTAAGGGGGAGCATTAACATGTTCTATGGCCAAACATCAATTTCATTTTTACCCAAAGACCGGTTAATCCATTCAATATCCCAAATATTAATGGTTAACATTTTGGATAAGGGGAGAAAATGGGATTAAGGAGACTTAAGTGATACTTGGCTAAAAGATGAAAAAGACTTAATGATAATCCAACTTAATATGTGTAAAGCACGTGTTAAGGGGGAGCGTTTTTGATAAACAAAACACCTAAGGTACAAAACTTTTGATTTCAATATCACAAGTACCTTAGGTGATTTTTCAATGATTTTTCATGGTGGCAATTCCTTCCCAAAACACGTTTAATTCACGACGGATGTGGTGACAAAAGGGTGGTAGGAATAGGTTTAGTCCAATGATTCATCAGAGCCGATGGAATCTTCCCAAGGACAATTCCATAGATAGAATTAGAAGTCCTAGGAAAGATGGAGAAAGAATGTGAACGTAGCTGAATGCCGACCAAGTACTTAAGCTAGCACTGGAACAATCACAACAAGGTGCTAGTGATGACGTATTGGTAAGCATTGAAGGGGTTGAAGAATGAAAAAGAATTGTAAAGATAAAGGGTGTAAAGAAAGAAGCCCTCCTTACAACTTTAGGCAGAAACCGGGTCAATACATATGCTATTGAGGTCATTTTTGCTAATGATTCTCGGTATTGAAGAAAGACATCATGGACCCAGTGATGCAATGCACAACCCTTCCCAGCTAACTCAAATATCTCTCAAAAGGTATTTGTTTTAATCACACGGAGATCAACACGTTATCTATTGGTTTATTCACTCCGAATAGACTGGTATTGAAAAGGTGGCACTCCTCTCCAGCCATCGCTCACTAAATCAAAACGCACAATCGAGTCTAGAGCCAAGAGATCATCAAAAGTCTCATTAGGACACTTTTCATTTATTCCTTGCTTTCTCACACACTGTGAAAAGTAAGAGATTTTCATGAGTCCTACGCAATATTCCGGTAATATTGCCAGAACATCCGAGTAATACGTAAGTATTACAATGAAGATGGAAATCCTGCTTGAGCCAACATCAAACAAGCTCATGGTAGGTTACACGTGCGATTCTTTCAGAATCAATCTTGTGAAAAACTGGAAGGTAACAGTGGTTTAATTCTTAATTGAACTTAAACTCGTTCCAGGCCTCTTCGCATTATCATATGATCTTGCCAGAACACTCAGAGTGACTCCTTATTGACCACAGTGACGAGTGGAAATCCTTCTAGTGTCAACATCAAACAGCACTTGGTAGGTGACGTGCAAGATTCTTTATGAATTAAGCTCGTGACAACTGGAAAGCAACGATGGTGAAAATCTTAATTGAGATTCACTTGTTCCAGGTTTCATGAATTGACGACTTTTAATCACAAGGATAGTTTATCCAAGTGATTCACTCTTTATGTTCGCAGTCAGCTTTGGACGGTCGAATAAAGAGAACGGGTTTACCCGCGAAATCCTGTCAGGAAGTTACTTAATTGAAACTATCCGTCACGGGTACGATATCTAATATCGTTCAACGGTCTTCACCGACCGGAGGTAAAATGCTACCGAATTAGAATAAAATGTTCAAAGCCATTTTATTCGTGTCGTTGCTGTGTACCTGTTAAAGACGGTGGCGTTGCTGTGTACCTGTTGAAGACGGTGGCGTTGCTGAGTACCAGTGAAGACGGTGGTGTTGCGGTGTACCTGTAGAAGTCGTTCCCACATGCTTATGTCTTTCTGCATCAAAGTTTAACAAAAATTCAAGAAAATACAAGATAAAGTCTTCCGCTGCACCAAACTCTGAAACTTTCGAGAATTCAACAAAAAGACATAAGTGTGTGGAACATGGAGTCACGAGAAGGCAAATTCACAAGAAAGGCAAAGATCGCACGTGCAAGGCCAAAAGAACATGCTCCAAGCAAAAAAGGCTGATATCATTCAATACATATTCACAAAAGAAAAGAAAAAGAAAGAAAAGAAGACTACGAGCTCAAGAACAGAATCTAACATGCTAGATTAGGACTTTGTAAACTTGGAGTGACCTCCCTTTGGGGGAGATTGTTGGAAATACGTTTTACGCATTTAGAAAGTCTCGGTCACTCCAACCATGTAGTTATAGGCTCGTAGTTAAGTTAAGTAGTATTTATTTCATAGCCCGACCCATGAGCATGTTCATGGGCCGGAAGCCCAAGTCCTTTAAGGACTTGGGGTATTTAAACCTCTTTCCACCATGGAAAGAGGTGTTGGTTGTTTTATTCTTTCACTTTTATATATGTGTTTTCTTCCATTTCTCTCTCTAACTTTCTCTCTCTAGAAAAACATCAACCCCCTTGTTTCACAAGATTATCATTGTTCTACAGGTTTTAATCCCATGGTTCAATATGGGTTAAGCTTGTAATGTTTAAATGTGACTAGAAATATTAGATCTATAATTATAGTTGCCTTAAAATGATAAGCTCACTATTTATGCCTTATAAGATTTAGTTTTAAGCACACTATAATAAGTTGCCTAAATAAATCTTTATTGTTGCTAAATAATGTTTAATTAAAACTTTTGGTGTCAAAAATATAACATTATAAAGTCTCGGGTTAAAAATAGTAAATCTATAAATGTTTTGTATTAAAATGCAAGATATATGAAACTTTCGGTTAAAATAGTAAATCTATAATGGTTCGGGTCAAAAATGGAAAAATAATACTTTCGGGTTGGATTTGTAATTTTACTAAGTGTAGGGATCTAAATGAACAAGTATAGAAACTTATTTTCCAAAAATATAAATCTTAGGGTTAACTTTGTAATTAGCCGAGAGTTAAGGGTGGTGTTTTGACACTATCCGAAACTTCAAGTTAACAATAAGGACCTAAATGAAATTACTAAGGTGTTAGGGTAAATTGTGTAACTTAATAAAAACCTAGGGATTACCTTTGCCATTTACCAAAACTTAATATAAGCCCTAGGGACCTATTTTGCCATTATAGTAAACTTTAGCAAGCCCTAGATAAACCCTAGGGGTGATTTTTGCCTTAAACTGAAACATATATAAGCCCTAGGGGGCATTTGTGAAACTTATAATAACCTTAATATAAGCCGAATATTATAGGGACTAAATTTACCATTTAATGAAACTTAAACAAACCCTAGTTACACGTGTAACTAGGGAGGGACCAATATTGTAATTACTAGAAATATTTAGAAACCCTAGGGGTATAAAAGTAACTTAACCGTGGGTAATTATTTAACTAGAGGGACTAAAATGTAATTTACACAAAGTATAACGAACCCTAAAATTTCTATATATTTATACCCGACATTTAAAACGTAAAACTTAAATAATCACAACGTTCGTTATTTTTCCAAAAATTATAATTTAATAATTATAAACACTACAGAAACGTGGAATTTAAATAAAAATGTTATATGTTTTATAAACCTTATTTATATATTAAATATAAATTAAAAAAGATTAACTTATAAAATAAATATATTAATTATATTTATTTTTGATTACTTTAAATATACATAAACCTACCTTTTTATAAATATTTAAGTGTTTTATAACCAACATCAGTGCAAGAGAATTAATTAAATAGATTAATTAATTTAACATTATTATTTATTTTATACTTAAAATAAATATTACTATAACTTGTACAACGATGAACTAAAATACAAGTATCGTAATAAAATGCTTAAAACCAGTATAAGCATGCACAGATTTATTCTAAAACTTTTATGCATTATGTTATGCATTTACTGAGACCTTATAATTATTGAGGTCGTTGACTGTATCGTGAGCATCCTATCAGATTTATCTACTGACTTATTGCTGTACTACTGAGGTGAGTTCATAGCCCGACTTTATATATTGACAAACTTTTAGACCTTTTAACGTGGAAGAAAACATGCAACATATTTTATTTTATGGACATGAATTGAACTGTGAAACCTTTGATTACATTGCCTATTGTAGATGAACCCACATGACCCGTGCATCCGAAACTATTAGAATTATTAAATTACCTGAATGTTATAAATAAATCTATTTGGGATTGACCGTCCCCATCTGGGTGAGTCATGATCATTGTGCCTAGGCCAGGACAACAGATGTTTCACATGTCAGCACTTATTATTTTTATGGGTGCCTTTTTAGAAGGCGAAGGGTCCTTATTTGTTAAGGACTTAACTGTCAAGTCTCAGTTTCAGGCAATATGGGAATGTAATTACTTTTAAGTATTGATGCTTTGTGCATTACTACTTTAGTGAATATTTATTGTCCAAACTTATTTTATTAAACCTGTGAATTCACCAACTTTATGTTGACTCTCTAAGCATGTTTTCTCAGGAAACTGAAGCAGGTATTGGTGTGCATGAAGTCAAGCATCATGATAGGCTGCATTTATAGAGCTCATCTAGGGTTTTATAAACTGGGGAATAATTCAAACTGTTGAACAATGTTAAAGACTATTTTAATACTATTTGCACTTTTATCCATGTAATAAATGTAATGATAATCTTTTATTTGTCGCTCTATACGCTATCTGTTGTTGATCCACCTACGTGACACCCAAATATTATTTCCGCTGCATTTGACTCAATTTCGGGGTGTCACAGAATGGTATTAGAGCGATAGTTATAGAGAACCAGAACAAAATTTAAATAAATATAAAAATAAATTTTTTATATAAACTGGACTATAACTACTTTGAAAATCTTTTGGGATTTTCGGGACTAGAATAGTTAAGCTTATAGAGTGTAGAGCATACATTCTTACGTGGCTACCTGTGCATTGATTATTAACATCCGGTTAATTAATCTCATAAGTATTAACGTAACTTTTAACATGACGAGTGTTAAATGGCACTAATATATATAATTTAATCATTATTTCCCAAAAACTTTTAACTTGAGTAAGTTTATACTTATGTCAATTAAAACGATATTATTTTCAGATTATTATGGCTTCACCTACTGACACTCCTGCTGCCGTATCGCCGACGTCCGTCTTATGTGGATGGATATCTGCTAGCGACACAGACGACAATCACGCATCTGGTGACACCGCTCTTGTTGCTGATGTCATTACTACTCCACCTGTTTCACCTATTTCCCTCGCTGGGGAAGAGGTTCAGCCACCTGCTGCCATACCACCTGTACCACTAGTGACTTCACTACGGGACTACGCACCCGAGTCTCTGCCGCCTCGTAAGAGGAGGTATGAGGCACCCGTCGACTCTACTTTTGAGGTCGGCGAGGGTTCGGGTACTAGGAGCGTGGACCCTGTCCAGGCCTAGATCACTACACTGGCTGCACGCCAGGCACATGATGTAGCAGAGATTCATGCTCTGCTGGCCGACAGACAGCTTGGACGCACTGCTCTACAGTCGCGTCAGGACCTCTTATCTTGGACCGTGAGTGCTGAGGCGCACGCTGCACGAGGAGCATTACTACTTACCATTCTCTCTAGTGGTTGCTGGAGGAGAATGAGTTCCTCTGTGAGGAGATCTACTTACTACATAGTCAGCAGACGGATACTCACATCGCTCTCTTGACCATGGAGGAGACTCTGGCCATCTTATTCGATCTCCAGGATGTACGTCATCAGGGATTGACGTCAGAGACCGCTCATCTTAGGGGAGTTCAGCAGACCCTTAGAGACCAGTTCTTGGAGGCACTCCGACTGCTTAAGGAGACCCGGACTGCCATGATCGCGATGCAGGATGCCATGTAGGCACCAGCCGTCTCATCACTGCCAGTGGCACCAACCGTATCTGAGGAGTCCGTTAGACATGAGTAGACTAGGTGTACTAGATCTTTTGTACATCATGATAAGCTATTAGGGTTGTGTCCCGGCTATCATGATATAGGACCTCATGTATTTGTACTTTCCTTTATCTGTTGTATCTTTGTACTGTACTATTTAGATTAGGGATTCGTAGATGATGTACTTTATATTATGTGTACCACCATCCCAGACAGGCAGTCTGTGCTCTGTCTTGGATTGGTTGTGCAGTTTGTACTGTATTCCTATTCTAGACTTATGGCATGTACTCATTAGCTTTTATTATATCCTATACTGTATTATATTATGAACTTTTAAACAGGTTATTCAATTTGTTGCAAAGTCTATGCACGAATTTCTTTTCGTGTATTTATATAAAACTGTGCTAACACCTTGAACTAATGATTTCATTTTTGTGTATAATTATAGAAAAATGGTAATCACTTGAACGAACCCCAACAATGTCGACACTACCCAAAACATCACTGCTGCCCAACTAGAGGAAATGATTGATCAAGGTATCGCATCTGCGATGGCAGCCAGCATAAACGTAGACGATAGTCAAAACTCCAACAACCACTGGAATAATCAGACCACCAGGGGTTGCTCTTACCCCGACTTCTTGAAATGTAAGCCTTCCTACTACAAGGGCAAGGAATGAGTGGTGGAACTGATGCAGTGGTTTGAGAGGTTGGAAACGGTATTCCGCATCAGCGACTGTGTAGAAGAGAACAAAGTGAAGTTTTCCACCTGCACCCTACTTGAGAGTGCTCTTACTTGGTGGAACTCTGTAGTTGCTACTCTTGGACAGGACGCTGCCTATGCTCTCAAATGGACTGAACTGAAGGAGAGAATGACAGAGAAATACTGTCCAAGGGGAGAAATTAAGAAGCTTGAAATCGAATTCTGGGATCTCAGATGCAGGAACAATGACATCACTGCATACAACCAAAGGTTCCAAGAGTTGACCTTAATGTGTACCAGAATGTTTGTGGAGGAGGAAGATAAGATTGAGAAGTATGTGGGTGGACTCCCAGACGCCATTCACGACAGTGTGTGCTCGCATCTCGACCTACTACCGTCGAGAATGCCATTGATTTCGCTACTGAATTGATCAACAAGAGAGTCCGTACCATATCCGAGAGGCAAACTGACAACAAGCAAAAGGCAGATGATTATTTCCGCAGTCAGCACCAGCAGCATCCTAAGAAGCAGAATGTTGGGCAAATTTACAGTGCTACCTCTGCAGGAGCTAACTCGTACGTGGGCGCCAAACCTTTGTGCTCAAAGTGCAACTATCATCATACTGTTGATAGCTCATGCCAGAACTGCTACAGATGTGGACAAGTGGGTCATTTTGCTAAAACCTGTCGAGTTAATGCTGTTACTCAGGCCTGACCCACTCAAAACACTGGGAACTACCATAACAGGGGCGGATACAATGCCCGTGGGAACGGGAGTGGACAGCAGGGGAACCACAATGCTGCTAGAGGAAACAGCAATGGACCCAATAAGGGAGTTGTGTGGAGCACCATGACACGTGAGACCAGGTTGTCCCAAGCGGGCCAACCAGAACAAGAACAGTGGAGGAGGTTCGTCCATAGTGTATGTGGTCGGCAATGCAAAAGCAAACCCCGATTCAAATGTCGTTACTGGTACGTTTCTACTAAACAATCGTTATGCATCTGTTTTGTTGGATACTGGAGCAGACCGAAGTTTTATATCCACTGAATTTAGCCAAGTACTATAAGTTGTTCCTACAAGCTTAGATCACCGTTACTCCGTAGAATTAGCTGACGGTAAAACTATAGATGCTGACACTATCATCAGAGGTTGTACCTTAAATCTTTCCAAACATACGTTCAACATTGACCTCATCCCCGTAAACCTTGGTAGCTTTGATGTTATTATTGGTATGGACTGGTTAGCGAGATACCGCGCAGTCATTGTTTGTGATGAAAAGCTAGTCCGTATTCCATGGGGAAACAAAACTCTAATCATTCGAGGGGACAGTAACACCGACCTCACTGACACTAGACTTAGTGTTATCTCTTGTACAAAAGCTCAGAAATATTTGTTGAGAGGATGTCCTATCTTCTTGGCCCATATTTCTCAAACAGATGAAGAGAACAAGCCCGAGAAGAAGAAAATCAAGGACGTACCCATCGTCCGAGATTTTCCAGAAGTCTTTCCTGATGAGTTGCCAGGCTTACTACCGACCCGACAAGTGGAATTTCAAATCGACTTGATTCCGGGAGCTGCACCTGTAGCCAAAGCTCCATACCGGTTGGCACCATCAGAGATGAAAGAACTAGCTGAACAACTCCAAGAACTATCTGACAAAGGATTCATTCGACCCAGTTCCTCACGATGGGGAGCTCCTGTGTTATTTGTCAAAAAGAAAGACGGTTCTTTTCGAATGTGCATCGATTACAGAGAATTGAATAAGTTGACTGTGAAGAATCGTTATCCACTTCCTCGCATTGACGTCCTATTTGACCAACTGCAAGGGTCAAGTGTTTATTCCAAGATTGACTTGAGATCTGGATACCATCAACTACGAGTCAGGGAGGAAGATATTCCAAAAACAGCTTTTAGAACCCGTTACGGTCATTACGAATTCCAGGTTATGCCATTTGGGTTGACCAATGAACCCGCTATTTTCATGGACCTTATGAACCGTGTGTGCAGACCCTACCTGGACAAATTCGTGATAGTCTTCATTGACGATATACTCATTTATTCCAAGAACGAACAAGAACACGGGGAACATCTAGCACAAGTACTAAAGGTACTCAAGGAGGAGCAGCTCTATGCTAAATTCTCCAAATGTGAATTCTAGATTCCTAGAGTGCAATTCCTCGGTCATGTTATCGATTGTGACGATATTCACGTAGATCCAGCAAAGGTCGAATCTGTCAAGGATTGGGTATCTCCTAAATCACCAACAGAGATCCACCAATTTCTAGGCCTTGCCGGGTACTACCATAGATTCATTGAAGATTTTTCCAAAATAGCCAAGCCAATGACCAAACTCACACAGAAAGGAATAAAGTTCGATTGGGGAGAGAAGGAAGAATCAGCTTTCCAACTGATCAAGCAGAAGTTGTGCAGTGAACCTATATTAGCCTTGCCTGAAGGAAACGATGATTTCGTTGTATACTGTGATGCTTCACATAAAGGTCTAGGAGTAGTATTGATGTAAAGGATGAAAGTGATTGCCTACGCTTTAAGACAACTGAAGAAGCACGAGAAGAATTACACCACTCATGATCTAGAACTTGGGTCCGTAGTTTTTGCTCTCAAAATCTGGAGACATTACCTATACGGAACGAAGTGCACAGTGCATACTGACCATAAAAGTTTGCAACACATATTGGATTAGAAGGAGCTGAACATGAGACAACGCCGTTGGATTGAGTTGTTGAGTGACTACGACTGCGAGATCAAATACCACCCCGGTAAAGCAAACGTGGTTGCTGATGCTTTAAGTCGTAAGGAAACGGACCCTCCTATGAGAGTTCGGGCATTAGTTATGACGATCAGTTTGGATCTACCCAAACAGATTTTGGAAGCTCAGACTCAAGCCCAATTACCTGAAAACCTCGTGAAGGAAGACGTCAGAGGAATGCTCAGAACCGACCTTAGTAAGGAGAAGCTAGAACCCAGAGTAGATGGAACCCTATGCCTTCACGGACGAAGTTGGTTACCTTGCTATGGAGATTTGAGGAACGTGATCATGCACGAATCTCATAAGTCTAAATATTCTATACATCCCGGATCTGAAAGATGTATCAGGATATGAAGAAATTATACGGGTGGCCAAATATGAAAGCCGACATCTCCACCTATGTGCAAAAGTGTTTGACATGTTCACGTGTCAAAATTGAACACCAGAGACCATCGGGTTTACTTGTACAACCCGAGATACCGAAATGGAAGTGGGACACCATCACCATGGACTTTGTCACCAAACTCCCAAAGTCTTCTCACGGTTACATTACTATCTGGGTAATCGTCGACCGACTCACCAAGTCCGCTCATTTCCTGCCAATTAGGGAGAACGATTCCCTTGCAAGACTAGCAAAAACGTACCTGAAGGAGATTGTGACCAATCATGGAATACCATCGTCGATAATTTGTGATCGAGATGGTAGGTTCACATCAAACTTTTGGAAGGCTTTCCAACGAGCCTTAGGTACCAATTTAGACATGAGCACTGCTTATCATCCGTAGACTGATGGTCAAAGTGAACGAACCATCCAAACTCTAGAGGACATGCTACGAGCATGTGTGATTGATTTTGGAAATGGATGGATTGACCACATTCCTTTAGTGGATTTCTCCTACAACAACAGTTATCACGGCAGTATTAAGGCTGCCCCTTTTGAAGCACTGTACGGTCGCAAATGCCGTTCACCTGTGTGCTGGGCAGAAGTAGGTGAATTTCAGCTCACTGGACCGGAACTAATCCAGGAGACTACTAACAAGATCGTCCTCATTAAGAAAAGAATCCAAGCTGTTCGTGACCGACAAAAGAGCTACGCGGACCTGAAACGCAAACCTATGCAATTTGAAGTAGGTGACCATGTTATGCTCAAGGTATCACCTTGGAAGAGTATTGTACGCTTTGGCAAACGTGGAAAACTGAATCCACGTTATGTTGGCCCTTTCAAAGTAATAGCCAGGATCGGGGAAGTATCTTATCGTTTAGAGTTGCCCCAACAACTGAGTCAGGTACACTCTACCTTTCATGTGTCTAACCTGAAGAAGTGCTATGCTGAAGAACCATTGGCTATGCCATTGGAGGGAGTTCAGTTTGACGACAAACTCCAGTTCATAGAAGAACCAGTGGAAATCATGGAGAGGATAGTTAAGAAGCTAAAACGCAGTCGCATCCCGTTGGTCAAAGTACGCTGGAACTCTAGGAGAGACCCTGAGTTCACTTGGGAACGAGAAGACCGTTCAAAACCAAGTACTCACACTTGTTCACCTGACCAATGACTTCATCCTAAGCTTTGAGGACAAAGCTAAAATAACAGGATGGTGCTGTAAAACCTCTGATTTTACCTTATTGACTTTGTCAACTGTTGTACTATTTATTTTTGGAATCTATATAATTCTAACTTTCTATGACTTATTTTTAATCATATACCTTTTGTCATACTACCTTTCATATTTATTTTATATTTGTATGGACCTTTAGTCATTGTTGACTACTCTGGCAACTGACTGGCCACCTAAATGAACCAGGACTCATCACCTCAGTACATATTGTTGAGATAAACTATAACTTTACTTAATTTAATTATTAAGTACTTGGATTTATTTTATATGTACATATTTACATATATTACATAATAGGAATAAACACCTAACACCTTATAACAATGTACATTATTTTACATTGTCATTTATTTACTTTAATTAAGTAAAATAATTATAGTGATGTAGTCATTATACACTTTCACTAAATTACCTAAAAGTTTCAACAAAAATACCTATAACTCAACAAATGCTTACAATATTAAACAAGGGCTATTATTCTCATTCAACACTTGATAAAAATTGTCAAACACCTTCCCACATGCATGTATATGCCGTGTATATATATATATATACATACCTACCCATTCATAATCATTTTCCTAACTTACAAGTGTAATCATATACACTCCACTAATACACTATAGCTTATGCCTAACCATACTTTTCTTACACAACCATGTTGCCTACTTACACACACCATACATGATACTATACCAAGACATTTCTTGTCCTCCTTGACCTTGCAAACACACGGTTGGAACCAAAATGGGAGGGAAAGGAGTGTTCTATTTTGAGCATGTGGAGCATATCTACCAACTCAATCCTAAGTATATCTAAGGAAGATTCATTGTACAAACAAATATCACATTTGGATCTCTCTCTTTCTTCATAAGCCGAAACACACACTCTCACCAACACAATTCACTTGAAACCAAATCTCACATCTCTCTCTCTCAACCTACGGTTAGAATACTTCCTCCATTAACAAGACCTTCAAACTCCTTTCCTACTCATAAATCATGTCTCATACTACATGAATGTTAATCATTAGTTCACTCTACAAGTATATTGATCCTTGAAGCAAGAAAAGAAGCCCTAGCCATACCCTTGAAGCCCACGGCTACATCTTTGTTACTAGAATCTCCATTTTTGAAAGCTTATCACTTGTTCTTACTCATTCTCCTATCCACTCCTAAACCTATCTAAACAAGTAAGTCAAACCTAAAACCTATCTTTCTATATATTTACTTTCACTCACTTTAACATACACATGGTTATTTTGTAAAACTTAATGTTAAAACAAAGATATGAAACCCTAGACCTAATGTAGGTCACGGCTAAAAATGTGTCATGGGATCACATGACGCAAAACCTTAATAACCATGATGAACATGACACTATGAACAAGCTAGACTTGAAGATATATGAAAAACATGTCCATGCATATATTGGAAGTGGGTTTTAATCCCATGGTTCAATATGGGTTAAGCTTGTAATGTTTAAATGTGACTAGAAATATTAGATCTATAATTATAGTTGCCTTAAATGATAAGCTCACTATTTATGCCTTGTAAGATTTAGTTTTAAGCTCACTATAACAAGTTGACCAAATAAATCTTTATTGTTTCTAAATAATGTTTAATTAAAACTTTTGGTGTCAAATATATAACATTATAAAGTTTCGGGTTAAAAATAGTAAATCTATAAATGTTTTGTATTAAAATGTAAGATCTATGAAACTTTGGGTTAAAATAGTAAATCTATAATGTTTCGGGTTAAAAATGGAAAAATAATACTTTCGGTTGGATTTGTAATTTTACTAAGTGTAGGGATCTAAATGAACAAGTATAGAAACTTATTTTCCAAAAATATAAATCTTAGGGTTAACTTTGTAATTAGCCGAGAGTTAAGGGTGGTGTTTTGACACTATCCAAACCTTCAAGTTAACAATAAGGACCTAAATGAAACTACTAAGGCGTTAGGGTAAATTGTGTAACTTAATAAAAACCTAGGGATTACCTTTGCCATTTACCAAAACTTAATATAAGCCTTAGGGACCTGTTTTGCCATTATAGTAAACTTTAGCAAGCCCAAGATAAACCCTAGGGGTGATGTTTGCCTTAAGCCGAAACATATATAAGCCCTAGGGGCATTTGTGAAACTTATAATAACGTTAATATAAGCTGAATATTATAGGGACTAGATTTGCCATTTAATGAAACTTAAACATACCCGTGTAACTAGGGAGGGGAAATATTGTAATTACTAGAAATATTTAGAAACCCTAGGGGTATAAAAGTAATTTAACCGCGGGTAATTATTTAGGTAGAGGGACTAAAATGTAATTTACACAAAGTATAACGAACCCTAAAATTTCTATATATTTATACCCGATATTTAAAACGTAAAACTTAAATAATCACAACGTTCGTTATTTTTCAAAAATTATAATTTAATAATTATAAACACTACAGAAACGTGGAATTTAAATAAAAATGTTATATGTTTTATAAACCTTATTTATATATTAAATATAAATTAAAAATAATTAACTTATAAAAAAAATATATTAATTATATTTATTTTCTATTACTTTAAATATATATAAATCTACCTTTTTATAAATATTTAAGTGTTTTATAAACAACATAAGTGCAAGAGAATTAATTAAATAGATTAATTAATTTAACCTTATTATTTATTTTATACTTAAAATAAATATTACTATAACTTGTACAACGATGAACTAAAATACAAGTATCGTAATAAAACGATTAAACCCAGTATAAGCATGCACAGATTTAATCTGAAACTTTTATGCATTATGTTATGCATTTACTGAGACCTTATAATTATTTAGGTCGTTGACTGTATCGTGAGCATCCTATCAGATTTATCTACTGACTTATTGATGTACTACTGAGGTGAGTTCATGGCCCACTTCATATATTGACAAACTTTTAAACCTTTTAACGGGGAAGAAAACATGCAACATATTTTATTTTATGGACATGAATTGAACTGTGAAACCTTTGATTACATTGGCTATTGTAGATGAACCCGCATGACCCGTGCATCTGAAACTGTTAGAATTATTGAATTACCTGAATGTTATACATAGATCTATTTGGGATTGACCGTCCCCATCTGGGTGAGTCATGCTCACTGTGCCTAGGCCAGGACAACAGATGTTTCACATGTCAGCACTTATTATTTTTATGGGTGCCTTTTTAGAAGGCGAATGGTCCTTATTTGTTAAGGACTTAACTGTCAAGTCTCAGTTTCAGGCAATATGGGAATGTAATTACTTTTAAGTATTGATGCTTTGTGCATTACTACTTTAGTGAATATTTATTGTCAAAACTTATTTTATTAAACCTGTGAATTCACCAACTTTATGTTGAGTCTCTAAGCATGTTTTCTCAGGAAACTAAAGCAGGTATTGGTGTGCATGAAGTCAAGCATCATGATAGACTGCATTTATAGAGGTCATCTGGGGTTTTATAAACTGGGGAATAATTCAAACTGTTGAACAATGTTAAAGACTATTTTAATACTATTTGCACTTTTATCCATGTAATAAATATAATGATAATCTTTTATTTGTCGCTCTATACGCTATCTGCTGTTGATCCACCTACGTGACACCCAAATATTATTTCCGCTGAATTTGACTCAATTTGGGGGTGTCACATAGTAGACACCAAGCCCCCCAAATGAAAATGGTAGGGTGGAGCGCCTCCACTGCCAGTCACCAAATCTAGGATTAGAAGCGGTGACAATACGCTCGAGAGCCGAACGAAGAGCCACATCAAAAGCACTCTGAGCTTGCTCGAAGACCCGAGGAGGACACGTACACACGGTAAAATATAGTTTGGATATACCTGCACAAGCATGTAGGAGCAACAATTCACACTAGGGGTCATTATTATTATTATTATTATTATTATTATTATTATTATTATTATTATTATTATTATTTTATTTTTTTTATTTTTATTTTTATTTTTATTTTTATTTTATTTTTATTTTTATTTTATTTTTATTTTTATTATTATTATTATTATTATTTTATTTATAAAAACCATCACTTTATTAGAATAAAAAAGGGGTTCACAACAAACTGGATGGGAGTCGAGATACTATCTGCGCTCCTAATAAGTGTGAAAACACTTATCCTTTTACCACTTATTTCTAATAATAACAAGACCAAAACGTGTATTTAATGTCTTAAAAGGCGGAATTATGTGTGGTTTGTGTTTTTATTGTGTTTTAGGACAAAAATATGAAAAAGGAATAAAACACGGGCTTTCGCGGGCTTTTATCGAAGAAAAAGACAAAAGACGAAGTCAAAAGATCAAAAGTGCAAGAAGAACGGAAGTCGAAGGCCTATTCTGAAGATTCATTGAAGAAAAAGTCTGAAGACGGAAGTTTGACAAAGTCGAAGAACCAAGTCTACTAAAAGAAGAAAATTAGAAGACGAGTTCGTTTTATCATTCGGCTAATCCCGAGAAAAAGTCGAGAAAGACGAGAAATTAAAAGACGAGAAAGAGAAAGAAAGAAGGAAGCAACATACCTCACCTCTCCTATAAATTGTCTTCAATCTCTTCATTTTGGGAGAGTTAGTTTTTTTAGTCACTTTTAATTTTTCTTAGTTTTTCATATCTTTAGAGAGAAGTAGGTGTTTCTACTTTCTCTCTCTAGATTTCTTCATCTTTTCATTATTAATATTATTCTACCTTTCTTTATTTTGATTTGCTTATGATTCGAAATAAATCATAGATCGTATTTCATCTTGATGTTAATTTGATTAAAAAGTTTATCTTTTAGTTCATATCAAGTCTTTATACGATTTAAGCTTTTAGCTTTTGATGCTTTTTAGCTTATTTCGTGTTTAGCTTATTTTCTTTTAAGGTTTCTTAAAAGTTTCGTTTTTTTAGGTTTGTTTTAAAAAGTTTGCTTATTTAGAGTTTTGAAAGTTTCTTATTTGTGCTTATTTAGTTCTTTCATTATTGATTTGGTTAAGTGTCGGATTGTGCTTATTAAAAAGGTTCGTTTGCTTATTACGTGTACATTCCAACAGAAAAGGGTTTACCCTTTCCGACGTATATTCCGGCTATTTGCATCGGAAAAGGGTTTTCCCATTCCGACAGTTTTTCCGATACTTCTATCGGAAAAGGGTTTAGTATTCCGACCCGTTTTCCGACCATTATTCCGATAGCTTCTATCGGAAAGGGGTTTAGTATTCCGATCGGTATTCCGATAGTTTCTGTTGATTAACTATTCCGACACTGTTCCGATATTGCTTCAATTATTCCGATAGAATTGATTTTTGTTATTCCGATTGTAGGAGTAATCAGACATTCCGTTCGTATTCCGACGGATTATTTCGTCAAAGGTTCCGATTATTTTCATTGATTATTATTCCGATACATTTTTAGTATTCCGACAGGGTTATTCTGATGGGATTCCGATAGTGGGTATTCCGACGGGTTGAGTTTTCTTTTTTGTTTCTAGTTAATTTTCAAGTTTTCTTTTCCCACCAATCAAGGTTAGATTTCTCTCTTTTATTTTAATGTTTAATAACTTTGTCGTTTATATTATCATAGATATAGCTAATCAAGCTCCCCCTTTTACTGACCAACACCAATAATTCCACCATAAACCGTGATCAATTCGATTAGATACCGAGAACGATTGAGTACACATAGCTAAAATCACCATATTAAATGGCGCTGCTGCCGGCTCTTTTCGTAAAGATTAACGGTTTTTAGTGATAAAAATTGGATTTTGGGATCTGTTCTTTTGGCAACGTTATTTTCAAGCACAAAAATTTCAAAAATCCTAAAAAATATAAAATTTTCAAAAATCCAAAAATAAAAAAAAAGATAAAAAACCAAAACTATTGTATTTCATTTTAGTGTATGCGTACTCGATCTACGTCTTATTCTGAGCTCGAGACTCTTAGAGACTTAGATATGGTCGGTGTGCATAATAATAATAACAACCCACCTCACCCCAATTTGAATAACAACAACAACAACAACAATGTCCCTCCACCCGACCTTCGTACGATGGAGGAGCTTTGTCAACCAACTATGAACGGACGTGGAGGACCGATTGCGCCGATGCAAATCAGAGCTCCCGAATTTTCGTTGAAGCATCACATGATCCAACAAGTTCAAAAACGCTTGTCCATTTCGCGGTTTACCGGATGATGATGCAAACAAACACCTCGATAAATTCATTACCGTCATTCAAAGCATGAAATTGCCCGGTGTTTCTATGGATTTTCTTCGCCTTCATCTTTTTCCACACACTTTATCCCACCTTGCCTAAAAATGGTTTGATCGTCTTCCCAAAAACTCAATACATACATGGGACGAAATGACTCAAAAAATTTTGTCGCGCTAATTTCCACCATCTATCGTCACTAGTCTTCGCAATCAAATCAGTGGATTCACTCAAGAACCTGATGAGTCGCTTTTCGATGCTTGGAACGTTATAATGTCTTTATCGACCGTTGTCTGAACCATAATATGCTCCCCGTCACTTTGATTGATACTTTCTACATTGGTTTAACTTTTCGTGATCGTGATACGATTAATGCTGCCGTCGGTGGTACATTCATGAAGAGAAGACCCGAGGAGTGTAGAGAGCTTATAGAGAACATGACCACTCATCACAAAAATTGGGATTCATTTGCATCTTCAAGAAATAACCCGAGGGCCAATGTTTCTTCTACTTCATCAAACCCAGAGATAACCGAAGTTACCCGCCAAATAGCCGAGATGAACAAAAACTTCTTAACCATGGCTACGAATCAATTTCAACAAGCTAAAGCTTTAGCAACTTCTTGTGAGATTTACGGGGGTTTTCATTCATAAACCGATTGTCCTTCTACCCATGACAATCCGGAAAACGTGTATGCAGCTAACGGTAACTTTTCAACGGGAGGCTATCAAGCTCGTCCTCAAGGTGACCACAATTTGCTAAGTTATCGTTCAAACAATTTTCTTTCACCGCCCGGTTTTCCTCCTCAAAACCAAAACAACTTCAATCGCAACAATCAAAACCAACCTCGAGCTCCTAAGCGATATCAAACCCAAAGAAACCCATATCCACCTCAAGGAAATAATCAAGTTTACCAACAAACCACTTATCAACCACCCGCTTACAAAGTTCCCCATCCCAACCAACCCACGACATACAATCAAGAGGTTGAAACGTACATGAGGACTAATGACGCGCTGGTGAAGAATCTGCAGAGTCAAATCATCAACTTGAAAGGGGATATGTCGAAACAAGGGAATGATCTTCGATCCGAGCTTAGGAATGATATGTGAAACTCTTTGAGCAGTCAAACAAATGACTTAAGGGATATGTTGGCTAGTTTCTTCCCATGTAATCAAACCTCTGGTTCAGGTTCTCTTCCGGGTAACACCGTTACTAATCCAAGAGGGGAGATGAAAGCAATCACCACCCGAAGTGGAAAAGGTTTAAAGGAACCCGAGATTCCTACACCTACATCGATGATTGTGACAAAGGAAAACGAGCCCCCTTCACCAAT
The DNA here is from genome assembly GCA_025667525.1 of Glebionis coronaria. NCBI lineage: Eukaryota > Viridiplantae > Streptophyta > Magnoliopsida > Asterales > Asteraceae > Glebionis > Glebionis coronaria. The sequence goes on along the minus strand of CM046876.1, from coordinate 415,763,701 downwards.
TCCTCCACCTTCTATTTCCACCCCTCCACCACCCAAGGATGTGAGTGAGAATTCCATTCCAAAGCCTTCGTCTCAACCCGATATACCTTATCTTTCAAGGTTGAGGAAAGAGAAATTAAAGAACAAGGATGATATTCAAGTTTCGAACTTTCTTAAAATGTTTAAACAATTGAATTTCAACATCTCCTTTGCCGAGGCTCTCGCTCACATGCCTAAATATGCTAAAATGTTTAAAGATCTTCTTAGTGATAAGGAAAAGCTTCTTGATCTTGCTCAGACCCAACTTAATGAGAGTTGCTCCGCGGTTCTCTTAAGGAAATTACCAACTAAACTTGGTGATCCGGGTCGCTTTCTCAGTCCTTGCAACTTTCCCGGGGTAGAGAATTATATGGCCCTAGCCGATCTAGGTGATATTATTAACTTAATGCCATTAAGTGTTTGGAAACAATTATCTCTACCCGAGCTAGTCCCCACACGAATGACATTGGAGTTAGCTAACCGTACGGTTGCTTATCCGGTGGGGATAGCCGAAGATGTCTTCGTCGGTGTCGACAAATTCACCTTTCCGGCGGATTTTGTTGTCGTTGACTACGAGATGGACCCCCCTTGTTCCATTAATCGTTGGACGTCCATTCTTGAGGACCGGTCGCACTCTCATTGATGTAGCCGCGGGCGAATTAATCAAGAGAGTTGGTGACGATAAAATCGTCTTCAACATGGTAAACTTTCTAAGCAACCTTCTGAACACGAGAGCGTTAAATTCATTGACGTACTTGATGAGGCGTGTGAAGAACATTTCAAAGACGCTTGTAAAAGTGGTTTTTCTTGTCTACCCATTGTTGAGACCGTTGCCTCTATTGCTCCATCATTGACTCCATTTGGAGAAAGTGACTACCTTTTGAAAGAATTTGAAGCAACTCTAGGGGATGTGGACTTAAAATATGACCATTCTCCCTCCGATTGGGAAGAAGACATTCGTACCATTGAGAAAATTCTCAATGAGGACCATATTTCTCCACCTTCTCCTAAGGAAATCTTAAACGATGATCCGAATTTGACTACGCCTTCCATTGACAATCCTCCGGATTTAGAGCTTAAGGAGTTACCGTCTCATCTCGAATACGTTTTCCTTGAAGACAATAAGAAGTTACCCGTCATCATTGCAAAGGACTTAAAAAAGGATGAAAATTCTCGACTTCTCGATGCGCTAAAAAATCATAAGAAAGCAATTGCTTGGAAAATTTCCGACATTCGCGGAATTGATCCTAACTTTTGTACTCATAAGATTCTCATGGAAGATGGCTTTAAACCCGCAATCCAAAGCCAAAGATGGGTTAATCCAAAAATTCATGACGTCATCAAGAAAGAAGTTATCAAACTTCTAGATGCCGGAATGATTTACCCTATTTCGGATTCGCCATGGGTTAGTCCCGTCCATTGTGTGCCTAAGAAAGGCGGAATAACCGTTGTTCCTAATAAAAACAATGAGTTGATTCCTACTCGACTTGTCACGGGATGGCGAGTTTGCATAGACTATCGTAAGCTCAATGATGCCACTCGTAAGGATCATTTTCCTCTTCCTTTCATGGATCAAATGCTCGAGCGTTTAGCGGGTAATGACTACTAATGATTCTTAGACGGTTTCTCCGGGTATTTTCAAATTCCCCTCGATCCAAAAGACCAAGAGAAAACCACATTCACTTGTCCTTATGGAACATTTGCTTACAAAAGAATGCCTTTCGGCTTATGCAATGCTCCCGGGACTTTCCAAAGGTGTATGATGGCTATATTCCATGACATGGTTGAAGAAACTATGGAAGTCTTTATGGATGATTTCTCGGTCTATGGTGATTCTTTCTCTACTTGCCTTGCCAGTTTAGAACGTATGCTCAAACGGTGTGAAGACACTCGTCTCGTTCTTAATTGGGAAAAAATGCCATTTCATGGTAAAAGAAGGTATTGTTCTTAGACATAAAATTTCCAAAGCCGGTATAGAAGTTGACCGTGCTAAAGTCGATGTGATTGCTAAATTACCTCCACCTTCAACCGTGAAGGGTGTGAGAAGTTTTCTTGGTCATGCGGGCTTCTATCGTCGATTCATTCAAGATTTTTCTAAAATCGCTCGCCTAATGACCCACCTCTTGGAAAAAGATACTCCTTTTATCTTTTCTAAAGAGTGTCTCGAATCTTTCAATCTTTTTAAGGATAAATTAATTAAGGCACCGGTCTTGGTTACCCCTAATTGGGAGTTACCTTTTGAATTGATGTGTGATGCTAGCGACTTTGCTATTGGAGCGGTTTTGGGACAAAGAGTGAACAAACACTTCCAACCAATCCGTTATGCTAGCAAGACAATGACGGGGGCTCAATTGCATTATACCACTACCGAAAAAGAGCTTTTAGCTGTAGTGTATGCTTTGGAAAATTCTGCCCCTATCTTGTTCTTTCCACTACCATTGTGTATACCGATCATTCCGCGTTGAAGTACTTGTTAACAAAACAAGATTCCAAGCCAAGACTTCTTCGTTGGGTTTTGCTCCTACAAAAATTTAAAATCGAAATTCGTGATAAAAAGGGAGCGGAAAACCTAGCCGCGGATCATCTTAGTAGACTCGAGGATTCTTATCAAGGGGAGCTCCCAAATCAAGAGATTAATGACTCTTTTCCCCTTGAGGCCTTGATGTCTATTAACTCAAATCTTCATGAAACCCCATGGTTTGCGGACATTACAAACTATTTGGCGGGTGGAATTCTCATGGAAGGGTTAACGTCCCAACAAAAGAAAAAGTTCTTTAAAGACATTAAGCACTATTTTTGGGACGACCCTTACCTTTTTAAACAATGTGCGGATCTTGTAATTCGTCGGTGTGTTGATGGGCCCGCAGCTTTACAAATCTTGGAATCTTGCCATAAAGGACCAACTGGTGGTCACTTTGTCCAAATTACACCGCGAATAAAGTTTTCGATTCTGGATTTTATTGGCCCACCATTTATCGTGATGCACACGAAATGGTTAAGCATTGTGATGCTTGCCAAAGACAAGGCAAGATCACACATAAAGATGAGATGCCTCAAAATTTCATCCAAGAGTGTGAAATCTTTGATGTATGGGGCATCGACTTTATGGGGCCATTTCCATCATCTAAAGGGAACAAGTACATCCTCGTCGCCGTTGAATACGTATCAAAATGGGTTGAAGCAAAGGATTTACCTACTAACGATGCGAGGGTGGTTGTGAACTTTCTGAAACAATTATTTTCTCGATTCGGTGTTCCTCGTTCTATCATTAGTGATCGCGGGACTCATATTTACAATGATCAATTTGCTCGAGTCATGGCTAAGTATGGTGTGAATCATCGTCTTTCCACCGCGTATCATCCACAAACAAATGGTCAAGCTGAGATTTCTAACCGTGGATTTAAGAGAATCTTAGAGCGAACTGTGGGAGAGCATCGTGCCTCGTGGGCCGATAAGTTAGATGATGCTTTGTGGGATTTTCGTACCTCATATAAGATGCCTATTGGTTGCACTCCATATCGTCTTGTGTAAGGAAAGGCGTGCTACCTCCCCATTGAGTTGGAGCATAAGGCTTATTGGGCCTTGAAATGGGCTAATTTTGATATCAACAAAGTTGGTGATCTTAAGAAGATCCAACTCAATGAACTAAATGAACTGAGGAATGAAGCTTATGAGAATTAATTGATCTAAAAGGAGAAAACCAAGCTTATTCATGATTCTAGGATTAAGAATCGAGAGTTTCACATAGGTGATCAAGTTTTACTCTTTAACTCTCGGTTGAGAATCTTTTCGGGCAAGCTTAAGAGCCGTTGGTCTAGTCTATTCATTGTCACCAAAGTCTTTCCTTATGGCACCATTGAGTTATCGCAACCAAATGGGCCAAACTTCAAAGTGAATGGCCAACGTGTTAAGTTATACTTTGGTGAGGACATCTCTCATGAGATGATTCCATCCCTCATCACATTTCCCTTGAATTAGTTCTGGGTCGAGTCAGGCTCGTGACTTGGTTAACAAAAACAAGTGCTTCTCGGGAGGCAACCCGATGATCTATCCTTTTTACCCGTTTTCATAATAAGTGTAGGGGGAGCTACATAGGGTTTGTTGTCTTGTTTCTTATGATGTGCAGGGATTAAAGCTTCAAATAGCACTTTTGATGATATTTTACGACACGTGATCCCATGTACCCATCTTCCCGGTTATATCCTAAACTGGCGTGATTCAATATGTCATATCTTATATGTTCACATTGAAATCACTATAGTTGTCTCTTACTTAGCAAAATTTAAACAAAGTGCACAATGTCCTAAGTGTAGGGGAGTTTACTCCCACATGCTTAAACATTGAGGACAACGTTTATATCAAGTGTAGGGGGACTTCTATCGAAGTTAAGTGGGATTTTGTATTAATTTGTCCTCATTTTAACCGGAAAATCTAATTTTTCGACATTTTTCAAAATTTTTGATCTATTTTGGCCAAGTAGTATTTTTCATTTATTCTCTTTTATGTTCTTTCCTTTTGTTTTCGCATCGTATGTATATATTTCATTTAAAAAATAAAGTCAAAAGAGAAAAATAAAGTTAAATAAATAGTTTTAATGAGTTTAGATGTCGTTGATATATTAGGCCCGTCATGAATCTTTTGACTCAACCCGAGTTTACTTATCCAAGTTTACTCTATCTAGTATCCTTAACGTGTTTAAATCAAGTTTTGCTAGACTTTTATATAGGGAACTTTAAAACGCGAAAGTCTTAACTCTTAGGGATTAAGAACAAGAACTTTTCGCAAGTTCCTATAATTGATCCTAGAAAGTCGTTTATTAAGGGAACTTTAAAATGAAAATTCTAAACTTGAAAAAGTCTAAGAAGTTGCAAGATCCTATAGATGACTTGAAAACCCAAAACTGCGATTTAATTGGCTAAGCATCCACGAGTCTCATTCCTTGAGATTTTAAATTGTGGAGAACGAGAGATGATAGAGTCAATTATAAGTTTGGTATTCTTTCATGAAATTATGTGAGTTGATTATGAGCTTTTTCTCCCATCGCTTGATAATAAATATAATTGCAATAAATAAGGTCGTACGATTTGAAAAGTTACTTAGCTTCTAGCACAAGATCGTTTAAAAGTTGCTCGGTATTATTTAGAGTTCATAGCCGAGGCATAAATTATTGAAGCGGGATGCGAAGATTGGCGAGTCCGAAAAGGCCCTAACAAGGCATGAGGGCTACATTTTGTTTCTAAAGATCCCAAGTGATGTGAAGAATCATTTACCAAAAATAAATATGAAGGATCGAGACACACGACGAAAAACAAATACTCCCCTAAAAGATCATGGAGAAGTCTATCCGAAAAGACCCTAGCAAGGTATGAGGATAAATAGATCCAAGTCCTAAAAGGAGGCGGATCGTTGTATATCAAAATCCAAAATAAAGATTGGAGAAAAATGAAGAAGTCGTGGTCCAAGTATGAAGAATCTCTCAGAAACTTCAAGTGAAGAAATTCCTATTATGAAGAGAAGACCATAATTTCAAGAACGTATCTCAAGATTCTAAGTATGAAGTCGCTGCCAAATATCGGTCCAAGAAAGGTCTTAAATTGTGAAGCGAGTTATGCCAAGATATGAACTTTATGAGGTCCCGAGAAGCAGTTTTAAAAGATTTGGTCCTTTAGCTAACTATTGATTAAATCGTCCTACTTTATTTTCAGCCTAATAAACTATCGAAATAAGTCAACAATGCATCCTCGTGATCATTCAAGACAATCATAAAATATAAGAGATACACCTAGGAATAATGGAGTCTAAGTAAACAATTGGGCCACATGAGTTTGTGTTAGTTTACTAACTTATAATAATAATGATCTCGTTTATAAGCTTGGTATGGGGAACGTGAAACTTGAGGGTGATAAACATTTATGACAACCAAAGCCCTAATGTAGGTCTTCGATCTCTTAACTTGTTTTCTTCCTTTGAATATTTTTGTGATTTTATATCTTTTTAAGTTTTCTTAATGTCTTGTGTTTTAATAAAGTCCAAGGTGGGTTAATTATGACAGGAAATGTAAACTATTCTTTTAAATTAATGCATTGCATGAGGACATTGCAATGGTCAAGTGTAGGGGATTTAATAAGTGTTAAAACACTTATCCTTTTACCACTTATTTCTAATAATAACAGGACCAAAACGTGTATTTAATGTCTTAAAAGGCGGAATTAAGCGTGGTTTGTGTTTTTATTGTGTTTTAGGACAAAAATATGAAAAAGGAAGAAAACAGGGGCTTTCACGGGCTTTTATCGAAGAAAAAGACAAAAGACGAAGTCAAAAGATCAAAAGTGCAAGAAGAACGGATGTCGAAGGCCTATTCTGAAGATTCATTGAAGAGAAAGTCTGAAGACGGAAGTTCGACAAAGTCGAAGAACCAAGTCTATTAAAAGAAGAAAATTAGAAGACGAGTTCATTTTATCATTCGACTAATCCCGAGACAAATTCGAGAAAGACGAGAAATTAAAAGACGAGAAAGAGAAAGAAAGAAGGAAGCAACATACCTCCCCTCTCCTATAAATAGTCTTCATTCTCTTAATTTTGGGAGAGTTAGTTTTTTTAGTCACTTTTAATTTTTCTTAGTTTTTCATATCTTTAGAGAGAAGTAGGTGTTTCTACTTTCTCTCTCTAGATTTCTTCATCTTTTCTTTCAAGTTTTAAGCTTTCATTTTAATCTTGTATTAGAATCATTAATCTACAAGTTCAAGTTTAAGCTTTTCATTATTAATCTTATTCTACCTTTCTTTATTTTGATTTGCTTAGGATTCGAAATAAATCATAGATCTTATTTCATCTTTGTTGGAGCATAGTTTGGCTGGGCCGGTTTGACGACACTCCTAGGCCGTTTGTCGTCTTCCCGAATCCTGAGTAATGCTGTAAACAAAGGTAAACCGGTTAGACGTGGACCCGAGGCCGGAGCCCCGGGGTCCACCTCCGACGGTCAAGTCAGTATTGGGTCGATGTATGGTATAAGAGGTGTAGATGAGAGAGATTACCTGATGTAGAATGAGACCCCCTACCCCTATTTATACAGGCTTAGGGTTTCTTGTAGGATAAGTAAGGTGTGTGTGGGCCGCGGGCCTGTCTGGCCAGGCCGAATACCGACTGTACGTTGACATGTCCCCCAGTCTAGTATGATATGGTCCATGATCATGTTATGCTAGACTCATTCGTGTATCATGCTCACTAAACAACCGCGTGCGGCTTGCTGCTAGGACATCCTCGTGGGTCGTCCGTAACATATGGCTCCACTCGTAATGGGATGGGATTGCGAATAGTGAGCATAGCCACTATACGCCCTCATGTCCCCCCAGTCTAGTATGCGAGGTTGTCACCGAGGTTACTAGACTTTACACCATATTCGCTACCTGTAAGCATATCTACGTCGAAAGAAATGGGAAAACATGTATACGTAAGACGGGTGTTTGTGCTCGAATGCTTGGTTTCCCGTGTTTAGACGGTAAGGACCCCATAAGAAGAAAACGTGTTCCTATAGCTGGGGTAACACTAGCATTGGCAAGGTATCATTCTTATTCATCTCTAACGTGAGGATGACAAGAAGGTTATATGAAGGTGGAGGTGGAACCCGTATGCTGCATCGTGAACATTTGAAGGCGTACTTCGTATACCCACTAATGATGCAGCATAGCGCGAATATTTCATTCGTCTTAAGGCCAACAGAAGACGTACCTCGGTGGCGAAGTAACGCGGATATTACATCCGTCTTGTGGCCACGACATCTGATAATGTGCCAAAAGTCTATTGTGGTTTTTCCTGAACCAAACGTAGTTGATCAGGATCTGTCTAATTAAGGACAAACAATATAAACTTTGGAAAAATCACTCTTAGCCGGGCCAAGTAATTCATCACGGAAGACGTACTTCCGTAACAAAGATATGAACCAACAGAAGACGTACTTCTATGGCAGAATGAGCCAGTGGAAGGCGTACTTCCACGGCAAAAGATAACGATGCGCCGTGAAAGAATACTTCCATGGCGAAAATAACGAGCACGTGGAAGGGATACTTACACGGCGAAAAGAATGAGCACGTGGAAGGGATACTTCCACGGCGAAAAGAATGAGCACGTGAAAGGGAAACTTCCACGGCGAATATAATAGGCACGTGGAAGAGATACTTCCACGGCGAAGATAAGAAGCACGTGGAAGAATACTTCCACGGCGAAGATAACGAGCACGTGGAAGAAGATACTTCCACGGCGAAGATAATAAGCACGTGGAAGAGATACTTCCGTGGCGAAGATAATAAGCACGTGGAAGAGATACTTCCACGGTGAAGATAATAAGCACGTGGAAGAGATACTTCCACGGCGAAGAGAAGAAGCAAGTGGAAGAGATACTTCCACGGCGAAGATAATAAGCACGTGGAAGAGATACTTCCACGGCGAATATAATAAGCACGTGGAAGAAATACTTCCACGGCTAAGATAATGAGCACGTGGAAGAGATACTTCCACGGCGAAGATAATAAGCACGTGGAAGAGATACTTCCACGGCGAATATAATAAGCACGTGGAAGAATATACTTCCACGGCGAAGATAACAAGCACGTGGAAGAGATACTTCCACGGAGAAAAGAATGAGCACGTGGAAGGGATACTTCCATGGCGAAAAGAATGAGCACGTGAAAGGGAAACTTACACGGCGAATATAATAGGCACGTGGAAGAGATACTTCCACGGCGAAGATAAGAAGCACGTGGAAGAATACTTCCACGGCGAAGATAACGAGCACGTGGAAGACGATACTTCCACGGCGAAGATAATAAGCACGTGGAAGAGATACTTCCACGGCGAAGATAATAAGCACGTGGAAGAGATACTTCCACGGCGAAGATAATAAGCACGTGGAAGAGATACTTCCACGGCGAAGAGAATGAGTACGTGGAAGAGATACTTCCACGGCGAAGATAATAAGCACGTGGAAGAGATACTTCCACGGCGAATATAATAAGCACGTGGAAGAAATACTTCCACGGCTAAGATAATGAGCACGTGGAAGAGATACTTCCACGACGAAGATAATGAGCACGTGGAAGAGATACTTCCACGGCGAAGGATAATTAGCCCGCGGAAGAGATACTTCCACGGCGAAGGATAATGATCACGTGGAAGAGATACTTCCAGGGCGAAGGATAATGAGCACGTGGAAGAGATACTTCCACGGCGCATGAATAAGCCAACGGAAGAGATACTTCCGTGGCAAAGGCATAAGCCAATGGAGGAAATACATCCATGGCGCAGAAACAAGCACGCGGAAGGAGTACTTTCGCGGCGAAGGAATAAGCCAATGGAAGAGATACTTCCACGGCGAAGATAATAAGCACGTGGAAGGAGTACTTCCGCGGCGAAGGAATAAGCCAATGGAAGAGATACTTCAATGGCGCAGAAAGAAGCGCACGGAAGGAGTACTTCCGTGGCGAAGGAATAAGCCAATGGAAGAGATACTTCCATGGCAAAGGAATAACCCGGCAAAAGGCGGACTTCTGCGGCAAAGAAAGATATCCAAGGATATTTGTGTGACGTGCACATAAATAGTGGTATTATTATACCCTGGTAGCCCCCCAAGTTTAATGGTGCTAAACTCGATTAGTAGTATTAAACTTAATCAAGTATTAAAAAAATTACGGTCGCGTAGACCAACGCGAATGGACGTACCATAGCCGCGTACAAAAGATAGAGATTAGGTTCGAACGTGCAAACCCAACGCGGATGGATCTTGCCATAACCGCGAATTGTCACATAGTATAAGACGTATCTTAACTAACTTATGGGATGCGTTATGCTATTACGTGCGGCGTACCGTTACTACCATAAGGACGGTCAAAATTTTGACAAAATTTTGTTAGACGTGCATAGTGTGTCTTTTGCAAGTTCATCATGAGTCTTGTGGTTTGCGTAACTTACTACAACGTCTTGATGGTAAGGTGTCTAACAAGGATACATGATCCATGGTCGTTGGGGTTGCATCCCTCTTACACGACAAGTTGAATTATTAGTTTCACTCAATCCTCTTATTCCGCCTGGGAACGATGTGTACATGTACGCCCGTAGGCAGAAGATATCCGAATGTACGGACTAACACGGATGGAGGTACCATGACCGCGAATGATAAATATATTATATTAAAAAATATATGTAATATAACTTAACGATTTAAAAGATATATATAATAAAAAATATCGGAATATACCTTAAAGACTATCTTGTAGCAATTTAAATGATATGTGTAATATCCGTTATTAATATAAACAATATATCTGAACATGCAGATTAATATGAAAGACACGGCGCATGACCGCAATGAAAAATAAAATGTAATCGAACATACAGACGAGCACGGTTGGACATACCATGACCGCGAATAAAAAATAAAATAATTGTTGAATGTGCAGATGAGTGCGGATGGAGGAGCCATGACCACGAATCACGATAGGGTCGCGACATATACGAAAAATATATATAATCGAATCAAAAGATACATGAAATATCTCCTTGCCAATTTAAAAGATAAACGTAATATCTCTTATTAATATGAAAGATATTGATAATATATTTTTTGAATTCAAAAGATATGAGTATTATTTTGTTACCAATTTAAAAATAAGATATTAGAAATATCTTTGTATAAATTTTAAAAAATCGCACAATATTTCATCGATATAAACAAAAGGCTCATAACCGTAATTAAAAAATAAATTTGTCCAAACGTGTGGACGGGCGTGACTGGACATGCCATGACTGCAGATAAATATAAAAATAAAGTATACCCGAACATACGAATTATCCCGGAAAAGATAAAAGATTAAAAAATATATATATAGATAACACTATATTTTAATAAGATGTCGGTAACATTCGTTCCTTCACAACGAAATATATTATCAAATTACATTTTATGCCGACTAATAGGTTTTTGCAATATTACGGTGAGAATATGCACAAGATTTGTGATCTCCAACGACTTTGCATATCTAAAGCAAAAGAGTCGTGGAAAATAGAAACTAATTTATATATGCAAGAATAAAGTAAGACATATCTATTCTTAAATAAAATTTAAGGAACCTGTTCCAATCATGACTCGGTAAAACTTAGTCGCATAAAGTTTGACCAACAGCAAAAATAGATTGAAATCTGTATGAAACAATATTCGTCGACACAATTAATTATTTTTATTACAGTTTGATTTTTGTTAACTTTATAGATCAACTCTTGACGCATGACGTGATGCAATGAGTGAAAACAAAAATACTAAGGCTACAAACTTACCAACTTTTTGGTATCATGAGAACAGGCCATAGTTTACGAGATGCATAGATGCGTTTGTCATTAAAAAAAATATTGCTTAAGTAGTTACTTATAGCTATATCACTGAGTTAGGATTGCATGTATGTATGTTATACATATTTTAAGATGTTCATAGATAAGTAGATTCGATAAATCATCAGTGACATTGATAAAACAAACATAGTCGCATGGCAGCAGGAAAAACAAAAAGTACGAATGTGATAGAATTACCGACTTCCGATATGGATCTTTGTTTTTCGGTAGTATGCGACCACGAAACATAGTATATTCAGGGTCCCACGGATGGCGCCAACTTGTTGGAGCATATTTTGGCTGGGCCGGTTTGACTACACTCCTAGGCCGTTTGTCGTCTTCCTGAATCCTGAGTAATGCTGCAAACAAAGGTAAACCGGTTAGACGTGGACCCGAGGCCGGAGCCCCGGGGTCCACCTCCGACGGTCAAGTTAGGATTGGGTCGATGTATGGTATAAGAGGTGTATATGAGAGAGATTACCTGATGTAGAATGAGACCCCCTACCCCTATTTATATAGGCTTAGGGTTTCTTGTAGGATAAGTAAGGTGTGTGTGGGCCGCGGGCCTGTCGGGCCAGGCCGAATACCGACTGTACGTCGACATGTCCCCCAGTCTAGTATGATATGGTCCATGATCATGTTATGCTAGAGTCATTCGTGTATCATGCTCACTAAACAACCGTGTGCGGCTTGCTGCTAGGACATCCTCGTGGGTCATCCGTAACATATGGCTCCACTCGTAATGGGTTGGGATTGCGAATAGTGAGCATAGCCACTATACGACATCAATCTTGATGTTTATGTGATTAAAAAGTTTAACTTTTTCTTCGTATCAAGTCTTTATACGATTTAAGCTTTTAGATTTTGATGCTTTTTAGCTTATTTCGTGTTTAGCTTATTTTCTTTTAAGGTTTCTTGAAAGTTTCGTTTTTTTAGGTTTGTTTTAAAAAGTTTTCTTATTTAGAGTTTTGAAAGTTTCTTATTTGTGCTTATTTAGTCCTTTCATTATTGATTTGGTTAAGTGTCAGATTGTGCTTATTAAAAAGGTTCGTTTGCTTATTACGTGTACATTCCATCGGAAAAGGGTTTACCCTTTCCGACGGATATTCCGACTGTTTGCATCGGAAAAGGGTTTTCCCTTTCCGACAGTTTTTCCGATACTTCCATCGGAAAAGGGTTTAGTATTCCGACCCATTTTCCGACCGTTATTCCGATAGCTTCTATCGGAAAGGGGTTTAGTATTCCGGTCGGGATTCCGATAGTTTCTGTTGATTCACTATTCCGACACTGTTTCGATACTGCTTCAAATTATTCGATAGAATTGATTTTTGTTATTCCGATTGTAGGAGTAATCAGACATTCCGTTCGTATTCCGACGGATTATTCCGACAAAGGTTCCGATTATTTTCATTGATTATTATTCCGATACATTTTTAGTATTCCGACATGGTTATTCCGATGGGATTCCGATAGTGGGTATTCCGACGGGTTGAGTTTTCTTTTTTGTTTCTATTTAATTTTCAAGTTTTCTTTTCCCACCAATCAAGGTTAGATTTCTCTCTTTTATTTTTATGTTTAATAACTTTGTCGTTTATATTATCATAGATATAGCTAATCAAGCTCCCCCTTTTACTGACCAACACCAATAGTTCCACCATAAACCGTGATCAATTCGATTAGATACCGAGAACGATTGAGTACACATAGCTTAAATCACCACATTAGCTCCCGCCCCTCTAGCAATAGCAAAACCTGTTCTATGAAAAATATGTACAATAGCGCGTGCTCCAAAGTCTTGAGCTTTAGAAAATCTCTGAATCCGCTTCAGTAGCGTAACTGCATCATCCTGTAACTCACCTAGAGAAGAGAAAGAAAAAGGAAGAAATCCATATTCGAGAGCTGCACACTTAGCCATATACTTGCATCGTTTACGTTGTGCAACATCAATCACAGCTCGGCCGGGTACAAAGTCATTCATCCCCGTTCGAGTCAAAGGAGAAGAACCAGTAAAATATACACAAACATCTTTACCTCCATCCTACGAATAAAACAAAATCTCTGCCGGACGTAATGCATTATCATGTCCTCCAACTAATCCGATATTAACTTCCTTTCCGATAGATATGCCTGAACGATAACATATATCAACAAGAGTATCACGTACCAAATTGTGACGATACTTAATCCCAACGATACCAGCACACGACACCGCATGATCCCTAAATATATCCCCATCAAATACTCTCGAACAAGCTGAACAGGGCTTCGAAACAGAGAACAAGGGAATACCTAAGCGATAACACAAAACACATCGATAAGTCCTCCCGTTCATAGTCTGACCCAACCCAAAATAGGGACCGTCCTAAGCCAATCAAAAGTATGATCCTCCCTCTGAGATGCCCATAAAGCCATTTGTATAGCAGACAAAGCAAAAGTGGATTATGCATTCTTTGGAGCCCGAGTAAAATATATATCTGCCATTTTCTTCATGAGTTTGGGGGCAGCGACTTCACTCGGATTACTTATAAAATCGATCTCCATAACCAAGTTAAACACATATAAGGCATCATCAAACTGGAGTCCATAAGCTCTAATATCAGTGTGTTGAAGTAGCTTAGACTGCAAATCAGCTGACTGTAACTGAGAAGCAAGAACATCATAATGCAATACATCCCTCGTAGAATAAAAACCCAACCCCCCAAAGGAAAAGGGAAACATAGCAAGTCTCCACTGCCAGTCACCAAATCCCGGTCCAGAAGCAAGAACGATACGCTACAAAGAAGAACGAAGAGCCATATCAAAAGAACATTGAGCAGACTTAAAAGCACAGGGTGAACATGTACGCATAGAAAAGTATAACATGGAAATACCCGCACAAGAGCGAAGAAGGAGCAACTCACATTGAGGGTCATTAATCTTGGCCACAACATCCATAAGCTCAATAGTCTTAGCCACACGCTTCAACACAAGCTGACTACAAAAATCAAGGTCCACACTCGCAGGCCCCTTAGTAACTTAACACCGCGTGTAGGTCGAGCAATATTATCCGGGAGCACACCCACAAACTCGCTACGAGGATCCTCGGTCGGCCAAAAAAGTTCAGTCTTATCAACATTTAGATACAAGCTATACGCGGGTCCATCCTTCATGATACACTCTAGAACCTTCCCCACAACCAAAGTATCCCCAACAATAGTACCATCGTCCAGATACCAGGCTTGTAAAGAAAGAGAGAAGGAATCCCGAATCTTGCATATCAATGGGTGAAGTACAAGAGCAAAGAGTAACGGACCAAGAGGGTCGCCCTGCTGTACCCCCTGATAGGACCGCAAAACATGCTCGCCATAATACAACCTCGCTGGGCTAGAATAACAGAACTCCACCCAAGACGAGATGGAGGGACAACGAAGATGAACCTCTCGCAACATAACCTCTCGATTTACCAAATTGAAAGCATTTTGAAAATCCACTAATAACATCGAAAAGCCAACATCATCTCCATACCTCTCAAGTAATAGATTCACAGCATGAAGAATAGCCTCACTACCTCCCGACACCCCAACTCCAAACTGCAAATCACCGAAGTACTCATCCAAAGAGTGACCAACCTCAAAAGCACATACCTTGGAAACAAGTCGTCTCCAAACAGTACCCACAGCTATAGGGCGAATACCACCACCAAGATTAACCAAAGGAGTAAGAGGGGCACTGGCAATATACTCACCTAACACCCTGGGCAACGCCCATCAAGAAAGTGGTTCACCACTTTGGTGATGGAGAACATAAGCTCATCCGAAATAGCAACCGCAGATCCACTTAAGCAATCAATAAGGTGTTGGGCCCGCAACCCATCTCGACCATAAGACGTACCTCGAGGAAAGATCTTGATCATGTCGAGAACCACAGATTGAGATACAACAAGGTTATGATGATGGTCAAGAGAAATATCCGGTAAAGATGGAGCATTAACAAAAGGGTTCTTATTTTTTAAATCCTCAAGAGTAGAAACATTATAAGGAGCAACCCAGGACGAGGAAAGAACCCTGATAGCCAAAGAATAATGCCCATCAGATATCTTCCGTTTACACTGCTTAGTATTCTGCTCAACCACCCCACACTCTACACCAACAACACAAGAAAAAGTAGGGGAAGATTCAGCCAAACACTCCCTAAGAAGCTGCAAACTACCATCCAACGTCTCCCAAGAACGAATAGCATTAGTAATATATTCCTCTTGTCGTTGCCTCTTAATAACAGACCGATACTCGAGGTTACTTCTCGGGCGAAAGGTTCTAAGAAGACAAAGAGGCAACACAAGCAAACTAACCCAACACAAAATATGATCAGGCTTGTTGACCACTTTATCGAGGGATCTCTTCAAGGCACGAGCGAAACCCAATCGACATTTTGAAGGAATAGATTTAACAGTATGCAACCCTTTGGAAAATAACCTATCAAGAATGCTCAAAGTAAACCCACAATGTGAATCACATACTTCATCACTACCGATATCAAGATGTTCAGGGCAAGATGGAATGAGTGTCTTAGGAAGGTCATAAAGCACAAATGAACAATGCCGTCACCATAATTAGGAGGCAGTACAACATCCGAACCATTACCATGCCGACACTTAGTCCGAAGCGTATGTGTAGTAAAACAAACACCACACAACCAAATCCCCATAGGCTTAAATGTTAACTCGGCCCTCTCATATATTGCCAAATCTGATAAAATTGATTTTTTAGAAATAGCTTGTGCCTCGCCACGAAAGTGTCGATCACGGAGATGAGTAATCAAGGAAGACTTCGTAAGCCCATTTCCACCACCATCCCGACACCCATTAAGACTAACAAAGGGACAATGAAAACGCACGACTGCCATAACACCTCAAACCAAAATAATCCAAAGAAACCACACAAAACGGCACCAACAAACTCCCAAAACTGAAACCACCTAACCAAAAACCAAACACTCAACCAACGCACGAAAGAGCAAATAAGTCACCAAAAAACGAATATCAAGCCAATAGTAAAAGCATGAGCCAAAAAACGAGGAGTTTAACCGAATCACCTCACCACGGCAAAAACCAGAACCACTCTACAACACCAAACGCATACAACACTAAACACCCTCAAAACGGCGACAAACTCAACTCCCTCAAAACAAGCGAACTCCAAATATCCAACCAAACAAAAACAACCACAACACCAATACTCGCCTGCCAACACAAACTAGACGATCCTGTTAACAGAGAAGAAACCTATAACCTGTGAAAACCACACCAAACTGACCCCTCGAAAAGAAGTCTGTGCAAGCAATCTGAACCCAAACCCTCCAAAAATCAGAACAATCTGTACCGCCACAACAGATAAGCAACCAAAAACCGAAACCCACACAAAAACCAATTACGATACCCAGACCGAGCGCTAAACCACTGAGAGCACAAACGATACCCAGACCAAAAGCCAAATGCAGACCTTCCTCGTGCGATAGACAGAATCAATATACCACCACACCAATGAAAATATAATCCACCAAAAAAAACCGAACAACAACCAACAAACCACTAAAAAACAACACTAATAACAACCACTGCCAAAACACCTGACTATCTCCTTCTTACTTTTGGGTCTTGTAGGAAGCAAATCCCGCTGAAAAACGACACCAATAACAACCAAACCACAACCACTGAAACAAACCACAATCAAAATATTTGTCAATCTCAATGTTGCTGGTGGGTTTTGAATGAAGCAAAACCCACTGAAAAACAACACCAATAACAAACCGAACCACAACCAACAACAAACAAAACTAACAAGAACCCCACAACAATCGAGACCCACAATAGAAGGGACTGCTATGATAGCACTTAACCCAAAATGGACACGATGAAAGGGAAAAAATATTGCTCTGATAGATTGCAGTTGGAAAATTTATAATACACGAAGATGCTGGATTGGTGATTTATGATGATGGAAAGAGATGTTGGGTTGGAGATAAGCCCACACAACGATGGAATAATGAAGAAATATAAAGACAGATAAAGGATAAATGATGGATAATGAATGATAAAGAAAGATATAGGGTGAGAAGTATGCGTGAATGGGTGATGGTGGAAAGGGACAAGTTATAAATCTACTTTATTTTTTGTATTATTATTATAAATCTACTTTATTTTTATTAATCACACAAAATTGGAAGGGAGCCGCGAAACAAGCTGCGCTCCCACCCCCTTTTGAATACAGAAACCAAGTCTAGAAAATAGAAAAGAGCCACTCCTAGCATCATTAGAATGAGAAACAGATAAGCGCTTAAGACGCGAAAGAGTAACCAATGCTTCATCGTCAAGCTCCCCAAAAGTAGAGCAGGCAAAAGGGATGAACAAATAACCGTGCTCTGCACAAATAGAAGAGTACTTCTCTTTTTCTTTTGAGCAGCAGTCCGCAAAGCAATCCCGGGGATACACGAATCCAAACCCGCACCAGCAAATGGTGAGACACCCGTTACATCCAAGCAATCATCTTTACCTTGGGACCAATTATGCAACAATAAATCCGCTGGACGAAGGTCTCGACCATCAGCTGAAAGAAATCCCATAGGAGCCTCTTTCTGTACAGAAACACCAACTCTAAAACATATATCAACCAACGTGTCATGCACCAGATTATGCCGAAACTTCACACCTAACTCACTAGAGCAGTGAACAACATGGTCACCCCACTGGTCCAACCGATTCACATGACAACTTGGACAAGAAGATCCATCAGTAAACAAAGAAACTTCCAAACGATAACACATGACAGCTCTAAACTGACGTGGGTTCATCCGCTGCCCCAGCCCATCAATAGGAATAGTAAAGAGGTAATCTTGTGCATGAGGAGCATGCACGCAGCTAAGAAGAGCCTCCTGGCGCCTACTCAAACTATATCGAGACGAAAGAAGTTCATCAATGATACCAAAATATCTCATTGCCAAAGATTTCATAAACTGGGGGGCAAGAGAACTAGAGGTAACAAAGAGAGAATCAACACCACAAAAAGTCGAGAAAACATCCAGGACAGACAGAAAGATAGAACGCGACGAAACAACCCCAGACCTAGCCAAAATGCGATCCTACAAAGAACTAGACAGGAAACGAGAGGTAATGAAGGCAAAATACCCGACATCCTCAGCAGACGAGACCCCAAGACCACCAAGACTAATGGGCAGAGTGGCAAGCCTCCACTGCCAATCTCCAAACCCGGGACCTGAACCAATAACAATCAACTCCAACGAAATACGCAAGGCTTGATCAAACTCAACCTTAGCGCCACCAAGAAATCCAGGAGGAAAAGTCCTCACAGCAAAAACCAACTTCGCAACCCCTGCATAATTGCGAAGAAGAAGAACCTCACAATACGGGTCATTAAGCCTACGAATAGCATCCATCAGAGAAATGGATTTGGAAACTCGCCGCGTAACAAAATCATAAGAAAACTCATAATCCCTACTAACAGACCCCCCAAGAAGCCTAACACCACGAACCGAGCGAGACAATGAAGCAGGAAAAAGACCAACCCTTAGACTGCGAGGATCCTCTACCGGTCAAAAAATTTCAGTCTTATCAATATTCAGATACAACCCACGAGCTGGTCCGTCAGCACGAATGATATATAAAGCCTTAGCAACCATAAGAGTATACCAATAATAGAACCGTCATCAAGGTACCACGCCTGAAGGGAGATCTCACATGTATGATGAATAGTATGAATAAGCGGATGCAAAGCTAGGGAAAATAATAAAGGGCCTAAAGGATCCCCCTGCTGAACCTCTTGAGAAGAACAGAGAACCGAATTACCATAATAAAGTCGTGCGGGCCGAGAGTAGCAGAACTCCACCCAGGGAGAGATAGCTGGACACCTCAACCGAGTCTCTTGAAGGATGGAACCCCTATCAACCAGGTTGAAAGCATTCTTAAAATCCACCAAAAGCATAGAAAGCCCAACCTCATCCCCCTAGCTTCCACAAACCTACTAACAGAATGAAGAACAACCTCACATCCACCAGGCACACCTACACCAAACTGAAAGTCGTGTAAATAAGA
The DNA here is from genome assembly GCA_025667525.1 of Glebionis coronaria. Taxonomy (NCBI): domain Eukaryota; kingdom Viridiplantae; phylum Streptophyta; class Magnoliopsida; order Asterales; family Asteraceae; genus Glebionis; species Glebionis coronaria. The sequence goes on along the minus strand of CM046876.1, from coordinate 415,744,224 downwards.
AGTCGTCAAGTCCCCAACAGAAGAACAAGCAACCTTAGAGACAAGCATCCTCCACACGGTACCAATAGCAATGGTCCGAATACCATCACCAGGTCCAACAAGTGGAGTTAAAGGAGCACTATCGATGAACTCCCCAAGCTGCCCAAAACATTTACTTGAAAAAAAAAGATTGACAACCCAAGTAATAGAAACTAGCATGTCATCAGCCACAGCTGAAGCCGCTCCTCCCAAAACATCCAACAAATGGTGAGCTCGAAGCCCGTCTCGACCACAAGAAGTACCTTTGGGGAAACTCCGAATCTGTTTCAACACTAGATCCTTGTGAACCACCAGCGCATCGACTACGAGTGGTGAGGAAGGCACAACCGGAGGATGCGCAAAAGGATGCTTGGACTCCAACTCAGCCCGAGTGTCAGGAGTATCAAGAGCAACACCCGAAGAAGTGAGGACCTTAATAGCAGCAGAGAAATGACCATCCCCTAATTTCCTCTACCACTGGGAAATATTAGCCTCCATAGAATCTTTAGGAACCAAAACCTCATGCCAAGAAGAGGAAGAGTCAGCTAAATGATCTCTAATCAAACCAAGCCTCTCCCCAGGATCCTTCCATCGAGTAATTGCACCAGCAATACTAACAAACTTACACTGTTCCCTCTCACCGGACCGTCGCTGAGCTCTACTAGATGGCATAAACACAACTAAGGTATAACACATAAAGATAAGAAGCTTAACCCATGTAGCTATATCACTCAAACAAGATATAACCCTATCAAGAGCACTGAGAAAGATCCTGGCAAAACCAAGCCGCAACTTAGGCGGAATACACTTGACCGTACGCAAACACAACGAAAAAACTAATCAAGAAGGTCAACACCCAAATGAAGATATCTCACGTCACCATCAACAACTCGAGACGACCCAGACGAACCCAAATCACCACCCACCGTGCCTGAAGTAACACCTGAACTCGAACTGTCTACAATAATAGGTGCAGGAATACCTAAGATAGCAACCTCGTCAAAAGCCGACGCACAAACAATAACACCATCATCATGCCTACAGTTCTTAGAGAACGTGTGAGTACAGAAACAATCACCACATAACCAAATACCTGCCTGATGGAGAGCTAGGTCCAAAGTTGAGAATAAAGAATAGTCACTAGCAATGCGGGCTTTGTGAGAAGCCTTTAATGCCTCCGTCTTAAAGTGCTGAGTTCTGAAATAAGAGACAAAATAACTCCTACAAAACCCCCTAGCATCACGACCACCACTACATCCATCACACCAAAGCAATGGACACGGAATAAAGCACGCAACACGGGAATCCATACAAACCAACAACCAAAACACCCAACCAGCCGCAAACCCCAAACAAAAACCCCACAACCACACGAATCCACAACACAACACGCAACAACCCAACATAGAATCCACAACACAACACACAACAACCCCATAACCACACGATTCCGTGCAACACCCCTGCACAGAAACAACCGCAACAGCCCTACAACAACCCTACTCCAGACTATAAACCCACACGTAGCCCTGTACCACAACAACATCTGAAATAACAGTAACCAGAACTGTAACAGCCCTACAACAACCCTGTTTCGGCCTAAGATCCCACACGCAACCCTCTGTAACAACCCGCATACTAGAGAGATGATGATCATAGTGGATCACCCACACACGAGGAGGAACGAGAAGACTTGTAACAGTGGACCACCCACAATAACCAGATAAGTCACGATATCACGATAACCAAATATCTCGAGAACCAGATATTAAAGAACAATAACAGTGATATCACGATAAAAATGATATCCCAATAGCCAGATAACAGTGATAACAAATATTAAAGAACAATAACTATAAATCCCAATAAGCCACGAAAACAATGATAATAGTGATATCACGATAACCAGATATTAAAGAACAATAACCAGAAAGAACAGTGATAACAGAGATATCACGAGAGAGAAGATGAAAGTAGAAAGAACAGAGATAACCAGATATTAAAGATACAAATAATGAAATAAGAAGAAACGTCATATGGAGCAAAGACCAGAAATGGTGGATCGTGATATGTGTATAGAAGGATCACCCACACACACCCACCGTGAGAGAGAAAACGAGATATGGGTAAAGATCGTGATATTATGAATAATGTGAAGATGATAATCAAGAAAGGGAAAGAAAAACAATTAAAGAAGAAGGATACAGTAAACAATGGTGAGAGATAGATCAGATCGCCCACAATAAAGGAGGAAGGATCGTAATATTATTATTATTATTATTATTATTATTATTATTATTATTATTATTATTATTATTATTTTTATTTTTTTTATCGAAATTCCAATTTTATTAATCACACAAAATTGGAAGGGGGCCGCGAAACAAGCTGCGCGCCCACCCCTTTTTGAATACAAAAACTAAGTCTAGACATCAAAAAACCACCACTCCTCGCGTCATTAGAATGACAACCAGCTAACCGCTTAAGACGCGAGAGAGTACCCATCGCCTCCTCCTCAAACTCCCCGAAAGTCGAGAAGGCGAATGGAATAAACGAGTAACCATGCTCAGCACAAATAGAAGAATACTTCCTCTTCTTCTTCTGAACAGCCGACTGCAAAGCACTCCCAGGAACCCACGAATCCAACCCCGCCCCTGCAAACGTAGAAACCCCTGTACCATCTAAACACGCATCTTTGCCCTGGGACCAATTGTGTAGCAATAAATCTGCTGGCCGAAGATCACGCCCACCATCAGAAACAAAACCCATATCAGCTTCTTTCCTCACCGACACACCAACCTTAGAACAAATATCAAACAACACATCACGAACAAGATTTTTCCAAAACTTAACCCCCAAATCACTAGCGCTATGAACAGCATGATCACCCCACAGATCCATCCGATGTACATGGCAACCCGAGCACAAAGAACCATCAGGAAATAAAGGAATCGACAAACGATAACACAATACCGCACGAAACTGTCTCGGGTTCATACGCTGTCCCAGCCCATCAATCGGAATAGTGAAGAGGTAATCTTGCGCATGAGGAGCACGCACACAGCTGAGAAGTGCCTCCTGACGACGACTCAACCCGAAACGCGATGTCAAACAACCATCAATGAAACCAAAGTAACTCTTTGCCAAAGACTTCATAAACTGGGGGATAGGAGAGCTAGTGACAGAGAGAGGATCGACACGACAACAGGTCGAGAAAGCATCAAGAGCAGACTGAAAAATAGGGCCCGGCGAAACAATCCCAGACCTCGCCAAAATCCGATCCTGCAAATCACCAGACTGTAAACGAGAAGCAATAAAGGCAAAGCACCTGACATCCTCAACACATAAGACCCCTAGGCCACTAATACTGATAGGAAGGGTAGCAAGACGCCACTGCAAATCACCAAACCCAGGCCCTGAACCCGTAACAATCAACTCCAAAGACGCGCGTAAGGCCTGATCAAAGGGGGTCAAAATCTGCCAGGCCTAGGGGGTCAAAATCTGCCAGGCCATTTAAGAAGATAGGGTTAAGGGGTAAATTTTGCACTAGTAAACACGAAAGACTGCCCAGCTTAGTTGGTAGTCACTCGTTACGTAAGAACTAGCACAAGAGACTCGAGTTCGAATCCCTGGGCTGGCTATTCGCTTGGTATATATACCCGTTGCCATGTGTCACTCCCTTAGTGGTCCACGTCGCAACCTGAACCGATCCTGACCCGACCCGACTCAGACCCGTTGACCGCTGACTTCATCATGACGTCAGCATTACACATGACGGCGGCTGGCCGATGCCAGTGCGCCATGTGACATTGACAATTAATGATTACGTGCATGTACGAGGATCAGTGGTGGTGGCGGCTGACCAATGAGGCGCTGATACGTGGCAGTTGAAGAGGTAAAGTACGAGGTGGCAGGCGGCGCTGACACGTTAGTCTGACGTGTCAGTATGAGGTTCAGACATGGCAGGTTGTAGTGGCGGCTGGCCACTTAGAAGGTGACACCCGCCACGTCGGTAAGAGGTGGCAAGAGTACGAGGTGGCAATGGCGGATGACCACTCACAGCTCGCCACGTGGCACTTTCGATGAAAACAAATTCGCGGGGCGTGTGGCATGCATTTATGGGCACAAGATCCCAGCCCATTACGAGTTATCACCAACTTTTCGTAGCCTCCAAGAAAAAAAAAGAGGGGAAATGACTATAATACCCTCAAGACAGCCTGCTTATAAATACAATTCTCCCATTTCTAGTTTGTCTTGTTTTTTTGGTAGATAGTTAGGTAGGTTTATTTTCTCATATTAGTTATAGTTTTGTAATTTTAATTTTTCTCTCAACTTTTGTATTTCCTTTTAAGTTTTGTACTCTTTCAATTTTAATTAGATTCAAGTTTTACTTTAATAATAATCTCTTTAGTTTAATTCTAATTCTACCTTTATTTTATTTTCTTTATAATCTAGCTTATTATTTCGGATTAGTTTTTATAACTTTTTCCAAATAAGTTAGATTTATATCCAAGTTTGGAATAAGTCATCTTATTTTCCTAGATCTAGCTTATTGTTGGAGGATTTATTTAATTAGCTTTTTAGCTTTTTAAATCTCATAAGTTCTAAGCTTAGGCTTACAACTTACTAATAAGCTAGCTTTTAATTAGTACTTTTTTTAATATTTAGTTTAAATCTTTTATTAATTGCAAGTAGTTAAGTAATTTAGTTAAATTTATTTTTATCAATAGATTTACTTTTTAATATTATAGATCTATTAGTTTGTTGCTTAAAAATTAAAGTATTTTAATAAATCCTAAAAAAATAGTTTAGATCTATTAGTTTTTTATAAAGATTAGTTTAGATCTATAAGTTTTAAATTTAAAAATTAATATATTTTTATAAAACTAAAAAATACTCTAGATCTATTAGTTTTATTTGAATCTCTTTATTAATTATTAATTGTTGCTTATTAACCTAATCTCTTGTGTTATTTTGATCTTGGCGAATCGATTCATCAATTTTGGTAAAGAGCTTATGGTTTGTATAGATTTGGTTGGAGTTTGATTTGGTTGGCCGTGTACTTTACGGGTCGTATTATGTTGCTTTTGGGAGGCCGTGTACTTTACGGGCCATACTTTGTTGATTATGTTGATGTTTGTTTAGATCGTTATCTTCGGACAACGGGTACTAAAGTTCTTCTCTTTTTAATTATCTAGCTTAATCGTTTTAGTTTAAATATTAGATTAATATTGTTTTCAAAAATTATCTCTTTTATTAATATCGTTTTTAATTAGTTTTAAAAGTTATTTTTGTTTTAAATAATTAGATTAAAATCTTTTATTAAAATCGTTTTTACTTAGTTTGAGTATATAGTTTACACCTTTTGTGATTATTAAGCTTATTAGTACATAAAGTTTTAAGCTTTATCATCTAAAAAGATTAATAAGCTAAAAAGGTTATAGCTTTATGCTTTAATCTTAAAGTTTATCTTTGCGATTTAATTTTTGTCATCATTTTTACTTGTTACTACGTGCTTGCATTTAGATTAATTGATATTTTTAATTATAGTTTAGTTTTGTTCCATCTAGATTTTAAATTGTAGTATAATTTTATTTTGCATTTTAGAGTAATTTTATGTGAATTATTTGCGCTTTTATTTTTACATATTCCTTAGCCTAAAAGTATATTCCCATTTTTTAAGTTTAATTAGAAATAGATTACCAAGCAAGCTATTATTAGCCAAAAAAAAGTCTTAACGATAAAATTGTTTTCAATTCGAGTCGATTCGAGGAGAAATGATATACTAAAAAATGGTTATTAGACGCTGCGAGCAATCACTCTCACCGTAGAAGAGTCATAACACCGGTGCCTCCATTGCTATGGTTTCGGTACCCCCGTAACTAGGTGAAAAATGGCATGCTTGTATATATCTCAGGCAATTAAAATAAACATAACATTTCCTGGCGTGTTTAAGATACATGACTACAGGGAAAACAGTTGGCTGCAAACGGGAAAACCTAATCAAACATGCAAAGGAAGTTGTCCATACTGAAGGACGGAATATCCGTACCTTGTGTCCAGTAATGTGAACGAAGAAGACGCAAAGAATCCTACTCCGACTCCATAAATGCTACATAATAAAGAGGGACGTCTATGAGTTGGCTGATTATCTTATACTTAACTGATTATTAGTTTACTTGACGTGTTATTACTTATTTACTTGTTCCTGTCTTGTTTTGCGTCTTTTGGACTTGTTTTACTGGTTCATGTTTAATCCTGTGTTTTCTTAATGTTTCATGTGTTCTGATTAATGTAATTGATATTTCTATGTATTAATAAGTAACTTCCTAAAAATAGTAGGTTTCCAAAAATAGAAAGTTTCTGAATTTAGAAATAAGCTTGATAAATAACATAGAATATAAGCCATAGTGTTTAATAAGAATAAAATTTATACTACATGATTATACAGTAAAGTTCACTAAATAAGTACTTAAGCTAGAAAAATAATTATTAATTAATAATAAAATGCATGGTTTTATCGGGATTATTAATTAATAATAAAGTAAGCCTAAGTTAATAAAACTTTACTTAAACTCGATAATTACGTAACTAAATTAAACCTAGGTATTAATTTAATTATGCACATAAATACTTAGGCTAATTCCGTTAACTAAAATATAACCTAAGTTGCATATGTAATTTAATTATAACATGAAATTAATAATTAAATTAACTTGAATTACAACATATACGTGTGTACCCAAGCCTACCGAGACGCCCATGTCTCGGTCACACTTTAAACAAAACAAACTAACAAAACATCCTAAAACAGTGTTGTCCCGTATATCCCTTTTAGTTCTGTCCAATATGTTTCTTAGTTATGTCCATTATCCTGTTTACCTAGTGTTGTCCGATATATGTACCTGAAGTGTTGTCCAAGAAACTATACTAGACCCACTGTTTTGTTCCTACTGTTTTAATAATCTACATGTTGTTTGTTACTAGCTACCCTTTGTATTCTTAATATCTTCATGCCGTCAGTATTTACTACCTCTATCTTGTACACAATACCCAATGTTCGTAATATACATCCACTATTTTATATTAATACCACCAAGACCTATAGGGTCTCGGTTCCCACTGTTTTAAACCCAGACCCCATTTGGGGTTGCTACTGATAGTACCAAACCACCAACTGGTGGAATTAATCCCAATCGAGGCCATGAGTGGTCTCGGTTTGTGTGAAAGCCGCACCAAAACAACATCACATGGTTTCCCCTTTAATCTTTTTTTTATTCTTACATTCATTAACATGTTTTAAATCTTAAAACAGGCTCTTGATCATACTTAATAAATGAAAAAAAAATTAATGATTACCTAGTGCTTGTAGGATTTTGGGAAGTAAAAATACGAACCAAAATCCTGGTTCTTGACTTAACCCACGATCACCAACGATATCCTCTTGTTCTTTGTCTTCAGTCGACGGCAGTGAAAGAACCCCAAATAAAGAGTCGACGCGTTTCTTGTTTTGTTTTAGGGTTTGGTGATTTGTTGACTAAAATAAACTATACTCCCCCGTGTTAATATAATCCGGCCCTAAGCTCCCAAATGGGCCTTGAGCCCATTACTTTCCTTTTTGACTAACAACCCAACACACACAAATTATGATTTGTTCTAATCTCGTGTTTAAATTAAATACTCACGCGTGTTCGTAAGTTCTACATATCGTGTCTTGTTTTTCTTGTATTGTTTATACATATTATACGTGAATACATATCGTAACTAATAATAATAATAATAGTATGCGTAATTACTTGTCGGAATTAATTAATATACGTAATAACCCTATTAAATGTTCTTAATACGCGTCTTGTATTAATAAATCATAAAGTTTTTAACTTATACATAATTTCTTGTAATAAATGCTCTAAGGCTTTTTAAAGGGGGTTTTACAATAATCATCATCATCATCATCGTCATCATTATGTTTTTCCTTTTCATCTTTGTCATCATCATGAGATTCATCTGATTATTCATCATTCTTAGAGTTCACTCGTTTCCTTTTGTGTGGTTTGTAAGGAACCACGTCGCCATGCTCTTTGAATGTTTGATTATCTTTAGAAATAGCTTCCTTAAGAATAACATGAAGTTTTCTCTGAGTTGGTGTTTTTGTGTATGACCCAATTTCAATCATTCGCTCCTGCAACAACTTCGTCAACTCAAAGTGTGTGAGTTTTCTAGTGATTTCATATTCTGACTCTAGAATGTTAGAAGACTTGATCATGAAATTGCTGGTAGCGAGTTCTTTCATCTCATTGTGTAGATCTGGTCGTTCCTTTTTGAGATATGTCTTGACTTCGGTTTGGATGATGTTTTGCATATGATCATTGATGGAGTCGATGAAGGTTGTATTTTCTTTGTCGAGAAGCTCTTTGTTTGCTTGGTATTCTTGTTGCGTCTTTTGAAGATCGTTTATTTTCTTTGTGAGGTCTGTAATTTTGTATTCTTGACGTTTCTGTGTTATCTGTCCTATCTGGCGATGACGATCGAATGCCTTTTTGAGTTTTGCAATTTCCTCGTCTTGGGCTTTCATGCGTTGTTCGATCTTTTGCATGAGATCTGCATCAATGGAAATATTGGTTGTTGACTGGGAGGTGGATAGTACAGGTTGTGCGGTTGATGGTTGAGTTATACGAACGGTTGTCACAGTAGTGCTGAACACTAGAATATTGGGAGGTGGGTCTTGAGTTGCTAGAGTTAAAGTCAAGTGAGAATCCTCCTGCAAAAGAAGTAAACCTGTTGTTGGTATAGGATTGCAAATTGTAGAACCTTGGTAATCTATGATCGAACAAGAGGGTTGATGTCTCTAGTGAGAGAAAGATGAGAGAAAATGTGTGAATTCTATTAATGAAATGAAAACAACCAACACCCATTTCCATGAAGGAAAGGGGTTTATATACCCAAGTCCATTAGTGGACTTGGGCCTCCGGCCCATGAACATGCTCATGGGTCGGGATAATATAGAATGTAACTAAACTATACTACGAGCCCTTAACTATATTGTTGGAGTGACCGAGACTTTCTAAATACGAAAAACGTATTTCCAACAATCTCCCCTTAAAGGGAGGTCACTCCAAATTACAAAGTCCTAATCTAGCATGTTAGATCTTCGTTCTCGTTCTTGTAGTCCACTTTCTCTTTTTCCTCATTTTCTTTTCTTCATACTTGTGAATATGTGTTGATTACCATCAGGCTTTGACTTGAGCATATTCTTTTGTCCTTTCACGTGTAGTCTTTACCTTCTTGTGATGTTCGCCTCTTCGTGACTTCATGTCCCACATACCTATCCTTTGTTGAATTCTTGAAAGTTTTAGAGTTGATACAGCGGAAGACTTTTAGGTCGAACTTTCTTGAATTTTGCTGAAATATTTGATGCAGAAGGAATAAGTATGTGAGGACGCCTTCATCTAGTACACCGCAACGCCACCGTCTTCAAATGCAGAAACATAATAAGACGCTAATAAAATGGCTTTGACATTTTAATCTGATTTGGTAGCATTTTACCTCTGGTCGGTGAAGACCGTTGAACGATAATAAATATCGTACTTGTGACATGTAGCTCCAATTAAAGATCTCCTTGACAAGACTTCACGGGTAAACCCGTTCTCTTTATTCGACCGTCTAAAGCTGACTGCGAACATAAAGAGTGAATCATTTGGATAAGAAATATCCTTATCATTGAAGCCGTCAATTCATGAACCTGGAACAAGTTAATTTCAAATAAGATTTTCACCATCGTTTCTTTCTAGTTGTCACGAGCTCGATTTTAATAGAATCTTGCTTGTCACCTACCGTAGTGATGTTTGATGTTGACACTGGAAGGATTTCCACTCTTCATTGTGAACACTAAAGATTGCCACTCTGAGTGTTCTGGCAAGATAACTTGGATTTTGCGTAGAGGCCGTGGAACAAGTTTAATCTCAATTAAGAGTTAAACCATCGTTTCTTTCCAGTTATCACAAGATTAGTTCTTAAAGAACCGCATGTGTCACCTACCATGAGCTTGTTTGATGTTGGCTCAAGCAGGATTTCCATCTTCATTGTAATACTTTCGTATCACTCAGATGTTCTGGCAATATTACAAAAATATTGCGTAGGACTCATAAAAAATCTTTCTTGTTTTAAAATTGTGTCCTAATGAGACTTTTGATGATCTCGTGGCTCTAGACTTAATATTGCATTTTTTTTTGGTGAGCGGAGGCTGGAGAGGATTGCCACCATTTCAATAGCAATTTATTCTGAGTGAATAAACAAATAGATAACGTGTTGAACTCCGTGACATTAAAACAAATATCTTTTGAGAGATATTTGAGTTGGCTGGGAGGGTTTGTGCATCGCATCACTGGGTCCGTGATACTTCCGTCTTCAAGATTTGTTGAACCGGTTTCTACCTAAATTGTAAGGAGGGCTTCTTTCTTTACACCCTCTATCTTTACATTTCTTTTTCATTTTGCAACCCCTTTAATGCTTACCAATACATCATCACTAGCACCTTGTTGTGATTGTTCCAGTGCTAGCATCAGTACTTGGTCTGCATTCAACTATGTTCATAATCCATTCCCCATCTTACCTAAGAACTTCTATTTTCTAACTATGGAATTATCCTTGGGAAGATTCCTTTAATTCTGGAAGAATCATTGGACTAGTACCTAATCCTACCACCCTTTTGTCACCACAACTGTCGTGAGTTAAGTGTGTTTTGGGTAAGTATTCGTCACCATGAAAATTCCTTAAAAATCACTGAGGTACTTGTGATATAAATATCAAGAGTTTTGTACCTACAACATTTTTTGACAACAAAATGCTCCCCCTTAACACATGCATAGCATATATCAAGTTGGATTTTCTATTAAGCCTTTTTCATTTTTAGCCACGTATATTTACATGTCTCCGTAGTCCCATTTTCTCCCCTTATCCAAAATGTTAACCATCAATATTTTGGATATTAATGGATTAACCGGTATTTAGGTAACAAAATGAAATCGGTTGTTGGCCATAAAACATATTAATGCTCCCCCTAAAATTAATGAGGGTTAGTTGTAGTGCTTGAGTACGATATATTTTAAAAGATTTAGAATCTCGTGAGAAATTCTTAAGAAATATCATACTTTCATACTACAACAAGCCACAAAAGCCTAATGTACACATGATATATACATATTCACAAGTGAGTTTATGGAATTGACATGATGTAGTACGATCACCATGTTTAAAGGGATCGTTCTATAATCCTATGGTGAACTCCATACGGTCTGCCACCCACGAGTCGCTCCAGACTGCGGATCAACCATCGTTCCCTTTACTTCTCCTCAATCTTCTGGATGGTATAGTTGGAACTCTTGATAAACCTGCATGTCCAATCATACTTTACTTCTGGAAGGCCTTGCTTGGGATTGAGCATCAACAGCTTGTCACGAACATGCTTGAGAGTACCATCATTGAACTTGTGCAGTTATGATATTCTCATATATTGCTTGACCTCTGCTTCATTCAGGTAGAAGATGACCATTTACGGTTTAAGTGTACCCATATATGGCTTCTTATCTTGGTGATAATGACTCAAAGGCGTTGTGTGAGGACGTTGGAGATTTAGCCTGGATTGATAACTCTCCACACCAAGTGATAAGTCTTCAACCCGACGCTTGATCACAACTCTTAGAGTATATTGGCGAATTGGAACTTAAGGCAATGACAACTTCAGGTTCTAAGTGAGGGACCTTAACTTGAGCTAGGATAAGTAGAAAATCTTATATATCTTCAAGACGTAGAAATTGGATATCTCCTTCACTTACAGCATAAATCTTACCGTCATCTCGTTTGAATCTGATCTCTTGCAAGTATGAGTACCCGAATATCTGTATAATAGTAACTCCTTGTATGCTTATAATTCGACGGTTTGAAGTGATGAGTTTACCTGATTTCTCATGATTAAAGAAGTTGTAATCCAACCTATTCTTTCCATATCAATGAGAGATACCTAGTTTCGTATATGGATCGTATGCTTTAACAAGCACTCTACTCCATACGTTTGGTACCTTATCTTCAATCCAGGGAACATTTTCCAAGTTTACTGCCTTGCCCATGGTTAACGATATGGCATACTTGTTCGCGCCTTTTTCTAATTAATCAAGGTCACAGTCGACAAAATACGCCATTGGAAGGTGCTTGGCTGCAGCAATGATAGAAGCTGTTAATGGAAGAAGTATTGGAGCTTGTTCGCCTGAAGCTATTGATTTCATTGCTTTCATGAGCTCATCGGTGTGATATGCTCCCTCATCTTTGCCAATCTACATAGTATCCGAAAATCTTTTATCTTTAAGCATCGTTTAAAGTACATTTGGATCCATGGTAGCTACTCCATATTTGTCCACTAGGAATCCAGAGAAATCGATTGGATTATTAATTATGTAAGATCCGCCTTTTCAAGGTCAGAGATTATACGTGCAGTTGTTGCTTGTATGAGCCAGGGTTGCTTTGGAACAGTCTCGTCAACATTGATTGTGTCAGCAAACTTAGGATCTGGTTGAGTTATGTCTTCAATATCCATATCGGTGTAATGTTGAAAAGTTGTTGAAGGTGGAGAGTGATGTTCCACAGACGGTATCGGTTCGTCTTCATGCATAGGTTCATCTTCCTACACAGGTTCTATTGGTGAAATAGTAGTAGGAAACGGTTCAAAGGACATACATGTGTCTTTGGATGTAGATTCTCTGGAGATGAATTTTCCATGGAGGTTCTTTTGACGATTTTCTCTATTGCCATCACTGGTTAGTGAAATGCATGGTGAATCCTCCTTGCTGCTGTCATTTATTTGATCATCCCTGTCATACTTTTCGTCTTCACTCTCTTTTTGTTCCTCATCAACATCTTTTTCTTTATTAGCATCACTCTCTTCTTCATCAGCATCACCTTTCTCAGATTCCTCATCATCTTCACCTTTTTCTGATTCTTCGCCATTTTTACCCGTATCCTCACCTTTACCATCATCACCATTCCCTTCTCCCTTACCAGTACCATCATCATTATCATCACACTCATAGCCATCACTATCCTCATCCTCGTCCTCCCCGTCATCCTCATCCTCTTCTTCTTCGTCATCCGCATCCTCATCCTCTTCCTCATTGTAGAAATGCTAAATGAGATCCGGTGGTCTAATGTGGTGGAAAAAGGTGGTGGAAGCCATTGTTGGCTTAGAGAGAGAGAAAGAGAGGTTGAGAGTAAAAGTGTGTGTGTTCCTCAAATGAACAAAATACAATCAACACCCCTCCTTGGAAGCTAAGGAGGGGTATATATAGTCACGCACACAACCTAAACTATACAAAGAGCCTAGTCTAGTCTAAATGTGCGTGACTATGATAACTAACGGGAATTCTTAAATGTCGTCACATAAAGTGAGTTTCCAACAATCTTCCCCCATGGGACGACGTGTAGAATTCCTTACAATATTCTACCTATCAAGTACAAAATAATTAAGAACAAGAGCTTCCATGAAGCATCCAATGCTGATGAAGTCTTCTGAGGCCTTCGTCTTCAAAACGACTCATCTTTAACTTGTAGTAGAAATACTGTAACGGCACGAGCTAAGTAACCCATACACTTCTGGTTAAGGAGAAGCTTCTGAATTAGCTTCCCCCTAATTCATGCCACGTAAACTTGATGTAGAAGCATTTTAAATAGCTTCCCCCTAAACCAACAATCCTCGTAAGCAACTTCAAAGCTTTCAATAAAGCTTAGAATGATTAAGCGCACAGCGGAATCTAACTAGAAAATCCCATCATATAACATGATAATGTTGCTAAGAGAGATTGAAAGTAAGGGGCACACCAAGTAGATCAACAACTTCTCTTCTCACGCTTGAATAATTCTTCTTAATTTTTCTTCCCCCTGAGAGTTCAAGTTATGCATACCAGAAAGAATCAAGACACTTCTTCCCCCACATAGTTGAAGAAGGTAAATCAATCCCAATTATGAAGCTCAAATACTGAAGTGGACACTTTATCCCTTTCATGAAGTTGACATCGTAACACCAGAGTCAATTAAGTCCCGGAAATGCACACGTCTTCTTCCGGAGATTCACCAGAGTCAATTAAGTCCCGAGAATGCATATAGGATAATGATGATGTTTAATTGCAACAATCAAACAATTAAACCTCGAATCAGTAGTGTACCGTTTGGAGATTGATAACGACACGAGTTAAAACACTGATTTTCTCTGCGGCTATGACAAATGTCATCCCGGAATATCTTCAAATCAAAAGAAGGTATGAAGTTCATCACGTGTACTCGTTGTGCGTTCAATGTGTCTTCTTCTTCCCCCTTGATGGTTTCGAAACTCGGAACCATCAATAAATTGTACGCACATGAACCTGAAATCTCGTGAGAATAATAAATAAGCTGAATTATATATTTTGTGAGAATCAGCTGTTGATCGAAAATCTCTTCTCATAAACTCTCCACGGCCACCTTTGCCATTCCACGTGAAAGCAATTTGAAGTGACCACTGAAAGAATGAGCCGGATACATCAAACGTGAAGCTGAATAAAAATCCTTCGATCTTGTGACTTAAGCTTGCACTATTGTTGAATGAAGAACGGTGGAGAAATCTCTAAGTACTAAATGCATCACTGAAGAAGTCTATAAGCACAACACCTCTTGAAATTATCCACGTCGACTACGCGCGTGACACTGAGTACAACAATGTAACCCTTTTAAGTGATAGTTATCCGAGTCATCAACCATCCACCCCGAACCCGGAAACCAGATAACCAAGTCTTCATTCTAGGATTAAGCACGAGCAAGTTATCTAGTCAAAGATAAAATAAATACACGCCTTCGAAAAATCCGTCTTCAACGTCACGTAATTAATACCCGATCAAACAAAATCTGAAGCCACAAAAAAATCGCCCATTCTTTCTTGGTCTCGTCAAAATAAATTCTTGTCACATTTGTCACGTCATTTTGTCGCGTCACATTTCTCGTCAGCCCATCAGTGTCAAGAAAAAATAAAGAACCACAAATGCGACAAAAAAACTACAAATTCAAAAAAGGAATTTGTTTGTTTGAGCATCCATACTCCTTAACAATGTCTCGACACTTTTGTCGTCTTGTCCCGATAACGACCGAAGTATATCATTAGACACACAAATTTTTATTCAAAATAAATGATTTTTGAAACAAAAATTTATGTATAAGATTGAAAAATATACTGCCCAACATTTCATTTAGCCCAAGATAACTGAGATCGAGTACCATGGCCCAAATTAAGTAAATGAGTTCCATCAATGTAAGCCCAGCCCATATCTTCCACGACCCGGTCCAAGAAAACTTGGTTATAACCACTTTTAACCCTAAGAATTAGGGAAACCTAATCACTTTCTAAAAAACTCTGCCCCCATCTTTGCTATAACTCCTCAGTCACAAGAAATAATCATCAATCTCATCTCATCATAATAAACATCCGCCCCTAACAAATCCTTCATCTCCCAATAATCTTGTAACCTCCGTCACCAAATCTCTCCATCCAATCTCACCAAATCCCAAAACTGCTATCGACCTCTCTGTCTAACGCAATCAATCATGTACTGATATATCAACACAAACCAAATCACCACTCGATTCGAAGTCATATATACCATATCAAACGAACCATATAAAAAGTGAAGAATCAAGAAGAAAACGTCTTCTAGATCTCAATACTGAGGTCTCGGGTAGGTATGATTGGAGATTGCTTGTTGTTTTGATTTTGTTTTAATCGAAAAAGTTGAGATGATTATAACGAAAAATGTTATAAATCGGTCAAGTATTTCGAATATAAACACAGATCTATGATGATGTTAATTTTCTCGTGTAGATCTTAATAGATCTTACCATGCATGTGAGAAAAAATAATTCTGAGATCAAGTTTTGTTTTCTGTGTTGGTTAGATTGGATTGGGGAATAGGAGACGATGGGTAAAGTTAGATTTGTGGTGGATTTGATGGAGTTATAAGGTTGGCATTATTGAGTCAACTCAGTGAGTTTGACTGAGTCAACTCGGTAATGACCGAGTTGACTCGGTTGAGATGGGTTCAGTCTTGGTCAAAGTTTTGGTCCCGGGTCATGTGTTAAACGAGTCAAGCTATCAAGACTTTGTATCGTAATAAACCTTTTTGTAAAAAAAATTCATCGCAATATTTAAACAGTCCAGCAAAGTTTCATCTTAGTCCAAGAAGTCTTTCTATCGCAAAGTCAAACCGTCTCATTGCGATGGTACCCATTGCGATGGTACCCATCGCAATGGTTACTAGCCATCGCAATATTGGGGGAAAAAAATGGGCAGCATGACGTCTTGGCTATGCCATTGCGACAGGTTCAGCCACCCATCGCAATGTGACTCATCGGAATGAGTCCCATCGCAATGGGTATGGCGAACCCATCGGAATGTGTCAGAAAAACCCTCCATCGCAATCCATGCGATTGTACCATGTAGCAGAGTCCAAAAGTGGTCCTTTTTTTCTTGAAAATCCGGGACTGATTTCTGGGTCAGATTTTCTGGCAAATCTGGGTTTTTCACCTTCATCTTCAAAAAATATAACCCAGAATAGAGATATAAAAAGTCTGCGAGACCTTTGACCAGTAACTGGACCTGGTAAGTGAGGCACACGAACATATTTGACTACGAGAACTTATCCAGCAATAAAGATATGGACCAGTGAAAACTTAACCATGATAACTTGACCATTTTTGACCAGTGATAAAGATATGGACCAGTGAAAACAAGGTAACCGTATGGACAAAAAATGATACGTGACAAAAAATTTTGTGATAATGGACAGAATTAATATAAACGAGACACAAGAATAGTTTAGACCACCAAAATCGAAAATATAAACACGATCCAAGGATGGAACCGTGGCTCTGATGCCAAATTTAGAAAAGCTATTATTGATCCGGTGGTCTAATGTGGTGGTAAGTGGTGGAAGCCATTGTTGGCTTAGAGAGAGAGAAAGAGAGGTTGAGAGTAAAAGTGTGTGTGTTCCTCAAATGAACAAAATACAATCAACACCCCTCCTTGGAAGCTAAGGAGGGGTATATATAGTCACGCACACAACCTAAACTATACAAAGAGCCTAGTCTAGCCTAAATGTGCGTGACTATGATAACTAACGGGAATTCTTAAATGTCGTCACATAAAGTGAGTTTCCAACACTCATTCTTATCAGTATTTTCCTCCTCTTCATCCTCTTCCTCATCTTCATCATTGACATCCTCATCCTCATATTCAGGTTCTTGACGTTTTCTTTTGTGTGTGGTTTGAGGAACCTCAGTGTCATCCGATGTTGATTTATGAGAAGCTTCCAATATCACTTTATCAAGAGCTCTCTGAAGCTTGTGTTGAGCCTTTGTTTTTGGTAACTCAATCTTGATTAATCGAGTCTCCAAAGTCTTCATTAAATCAAGGTCGGTAAGGCCTTTTGTGAGTAATGCTAGAAGCTCCTGATGAACACATGACTGGAATCCACGTTGAATGATGTTAGTCATAGTATCATTAATGGAATCGATGAAGGCAATGTTTTCTTTGTCACGTTCTTACTTCTCGGTAATAAAATCCTCACGTTGCTCTGTAAGTTTCTTGACGCTGCCGTATATCTCCTGAAGTTTGGAATCGTCACGTTTATGTGCTCTGAAGAGTCGTGTATCAGGATTAGTGATCGATGTTTTCAGATTTGCAATCTGTTTTGCCTGAGCCTCCAATTGTTTTTGAAGGTTCTGAATGACTACATCATTGACAGTAAGAAAAGGATTGGAGGTGGATGGTACTTGTTGTACTGTTGATGGTGGAGGTGTAACCACGAGTGTGAGAGGGGTTGTCGATAGTACAAGTTGTGGGGTGGTGGTTAGTACATGTTGTTCGAGGATTGGTGGCAGTATTGGGAGAATCGTTTGGGCGGTGGTTGGTACTGGTTGTAAGGTGGTGGTTGGTACTTGTTGTTCGATTTTTGGTTCGATTAGAGGAACGGTTGTCACAACAATGCTGAACAATGGTGGCGGAGGAGGTGTTTGTGGTGTTGTGGGAGTCAACGTCAGGTGAGAATCGTCTGACGCAATCATTGCTGATGGAGTGGGAAGTAGTTTACTGAGGTTGACGTCCCCGTACAGAACAGTTTCCATATCATCTTCTCCCCCACCTCCTAGAGTTTGGTCTTCATAATCATAGTTGATAAAATCATCTATGATATCATCATCTTGGATTGATTTGTCTTTGGAACCTTCTTCTTTTCTGGTCTCTTGCTCTTCTCATTAGTTGAACTGTCTGGATTTCCAAAAGCTTCACGGGCTATTTCTTCAGGAGTCTTTGATTCAGAACCACTACCTTTTTTCTTAGCAAGTTTCTCCAACCGACTCTTCTGAAGTGCTATTCTCACCTGTTTGTCTCCAGACATAGATGTTGTGGTATCTTCTTCCTCTGCATCTTCATCATGGAGTTCCTCTTTCCCTTTAGCCTTGCCTTTAGCTTTGGGTGAAGAAGTATTTTGGCGCTTGGCAATGTTTTTCTTCCTTTTACCCTTTTGCTTAGCAGATGGATCTTCTTTGACCTGTTCATCTGTGCTTCAATACCCCTGAGCATTTGTTTATATGGTTCACTCTCCTTGATCCCTTCATTGATCATGACATCGGGCACTAGAGCTAGACGCAGTGAGTACTTAATGGAAATACCGTCAACATTCATATGATCCATCACATAGTCTCTATCTGGTGTATGGTAGAAAAATTTCCCACGCTTATCAATGGATGGGTTACTCTTCATGAAGTGATTGATGATGAGCTTTGTGAACCGTGGAAATGGAAGATGCATAGATTTCTTCTTGGTGTTAGTGAGCTGGTAGCAAAATTTATCCCAAAGTAGTAGAGCATAATCCACTTTTGCTCCAGTGTAGAGACCCCAAAATATAATGAGCATGAGGGGGTCTCATTGTGTCTGATCCGCTAAACTTGGAAGTGAAGTAATACATAGATTTTAGTTAGAAAAATTGTTCGTTGTGTGTGTCTTTTCGAATTGACTACTGGTAAACGTGCGACTCAGTTGTCTTTTGGTGGAAAACAAATATAATCGTCGTTGTAGTAAAGTAAAATTACAAAACTTTAAAGTAAAAGACGGTAATTAAAACTAAAACTGATTAAAAAGTAAATGAATTTAATGACAAAAATTAAAGTTCGACGAAAAGTAAATTTGACAATGTAATAAAAATGTAAACTTTAAAATTAAACTAAGAGAAAGTAATTAAAATAACACTAAATAAAAATGGTGGGAAAAATAAATGCTTAAAAATAAAACAGAGGATAAACAAAACCTGAGACGGAATCCAAAATACTGTCACTATCTGGAATACCAAACAAGTTGCTTATCCTGAATAAACACAACTCTTAACCTATCCGGAATAACTTTCCAGCTTGTTATCCGGAGTAATATAATGCCTTGTATCCGGAATAAACACAACTTCACTATCCGTAATATGCACTTGTGAGTTATCCGGAATCCTGATTAGACCACTATCCGGAATGTTGAATTTAAGGGCTTATCCGGAATAACTGCTTCTTCCCTATATCCGGAATATGTGTTCCTTGCTTTATCCTGAATCCTCTTCAACGTGTTATCCGGAATCTCGTTCTAGCCCATATTCGGTATGATAACTATCCGGAATCCACAGGTCTCACGCTATCCGGAATGTTAAATTTTCACCTTATCCAAAATTCGTTGTTTAGGATGCTTATCCAGAATGAACAAAGACTCCACTATCCGGAATCAGGCTGAATCTCCTTATCTGGAATCCTCTGCTGAAGCTTATCCGAAATTCCCTCAAGTAGTCACAATCCGGAATGTTTTCCGGATCCTTATCCGGAATTCCCTTTATATGCTCACTATCCGGAATATCCTAAACGAAGCCTTTATCCAGAATACTGGCTACTTGTTTGTAGCCGGAATATGAGGGTTTAAGAAAACCCGGATAAAAATAAGATGCAATTAAGCTGAAAACCAAAATTAAGCTAAAAACAATTAAGCACTTAACTAAAACTTTTACCAAATCAAATTAAAGAAAAAGCTAATAAGCCAAAATTCAAAAATTTAAAAAAAACACTAAATAATAAAAATATATTAAAAACAACTTTTTATAAAAATTAACTAATAAGCACTTAATTAAATTTAAGAAAAAGACAATAATCTATAAAATCAATAAGCTAACACAATCATAAACATAAAAACATACCCAATTAATCAAATAAGCATGACAATTAGATAATAAGCACAAAGATTAAATCAAAACAAGAAAGGTAGAATGAGAGATTATTCAAAACTTGATTAAAATTAAGATTCAACAATTAAAGTAAAAACAAGAATTAAAAGCTTACAAATATGAGGTGCAAGACAAGAAACTAAAGGTGCAATTAAGTAAATGACATAAAAAAGTGCAAGTAATTAAATGGATGACTAGTTTGTCAAAATAGCCAACACCTCCTAATGTGTCATTAGGAGGGAATTTATAGTGATTAGGGAGGTTAAGCATGTGTTGCTTCCTTCTTTCTTTCTTTCTCGTCTTTTCGTTTTCTAAATTCTTCGACTTTTTCGACTTTGTCTCGGGATTATTTGAACCCGTCTTATAATATCTTCACTTATTTAGACTTGAGTTCTTCGGATTTATTAAACTTTCGTCTTTAGACTTTTCTTCGATAAATCTTCAGAATAAGCCTTGGACTTTCGTTCTTTTTGCACTCTTGATCTTTTGACTTCGTCTTTTGTCGTTTTCTTCGATAAAAGCCCGTGAAAGCCCATGTTTTCTTCCCTTTTCACATTTTGATCCTAAATCACAACAAAAATACAAACCACGCATAATTCCAACATTTACACATAAAATACACGTTTTGGCTTGGTTATTATTATAATTAAGTGGTAAAAGGATAAGTGTTTTCACACTTATTAAATCCCCTACACTTAACCATTGCAATGTACTCATGCAATGCATTAATTACAAAGCAAGTTTTACATTGTCCATCATAATCAATCCACATTGGCCTTTATTAAAGAGACAAAATATTTAAAAGAAGAAAACAAGTAAAAAGATCTAAAACTTACCTTAGGGTTTTGGAATGTCATGAATGATTATCATCCTCAAGTTTCACGTTCCCTATACCAAGCTTAAAAACGAGATCATTGTTATTATAAGTTAGCAAACTAACACAAACTCATGTGGGCCAATTATTTACTTAGACTCCCTTATTCCTAGGTGTATCTCTTATATTTTATTGTTGTCTTGAATGATCACGAAGATGCATTGTTGACTTATTTCTGTAGTTATTTAGGCCGAAAATAAAGTAGGACGATTTAATCAATAGTTAGCTAAAGGACAAAATCTTTTAAAACTGCTTCTCGGGACCTCATAAAGTTCATATCTTGGCATAACTCGCTTCGTGATTTGAGACCTTTCTCGGACCGATATTTGGCAGCGACTTCATACTTCAAATCTTCAGAGACGTTCATGAAAGAATGGTCTTCTCTTCATAATAGGAATTTCTTAACTTGAACTTTTTGATAGATTCTTCATACTTCGACCACGACTTCTTCATTTTTCTCCAATATTTATTTGGGATTTTGATATACAACGATCCGCCTCCTTTTAGGACTTAGATCTATTTGTCCTCATACCTTGTTAGGGCCTTTTTGGATAGACTTCTCCATGATCTTTACGGGAGTATTTGCTTTTCGTCGTGTGTCTCGATCCTTCATATTGATTTTTGATAAATGATTCTTCACATCACTTGGGATCTTTAGCAACAAAATGTAGCCCTCATGCCTTGTTAGGGCCTTTTCGGACTCGCCAATCTTTGCATCCCGCTTCAATCAGTTATGCCTTGGCTATGAACTCTAATCAATACCGAGCAACTTTTAAACGATCTTGTGCTAGAAGCTAAGTAACTTTTTAAACTGTACAACCTTATTTATTGCAATTAAATTTATTAAAAAGCGATGGGAGAAAAAGCTCATAATCAACTCACATAAATTCATGAAAGAATACCAAACTTATAATTGACTCTATCATCTCTCGTTCTCCACAATTTAAAATCTCAAGGAATGAGACTCGTGGATGCTTAGCCAATTAAATCAAAGTTTTGGGTTTTCAAGTCATCTATAGGATCTTGCAAACTCTTAGACTTTTTCAAGTTTAGAATTCGCGTTTTAAAGTTCCCTTGATAAACGACTTTCTAGGATCAAATATAGGAACTTGCGAAAAGTTCTTGTTCTTAACCCGTAAGAGTTAAGACTTTCGCGTTTTAAAGTTCCCTATATAAAAGCCTAGCAAAACTTGACTTAAACACCTTAAGGATACTAGCTAGAGTAAACTTGGATAAGTAAACTCGAGTTGAGTCAAAAGATTCACAACGTTTGAAAATTAAAACCACTTTATTAAAATTTATTCTAGCAAAGAAAGAAAATAACTATAACAAAGGTAAATAAAACTAGGCCAAATTAGATCAAAAATTTTGAAAAATGTCGAAAAATCAATTTTCTGGCAAAATGAGGACAAATACAAGGAAAAGCCCACTTAACTTCGATAGAAGTCCCCCCTACACTTAATATAAACATTGTCCCC
The DNA here is from genome assembly GCA_025667525.1 of Glebionis coronaria. Taxonomy (NCBI): domain Eukaryota; kingdom Viridiplantae; phylum Streptophyta; class Magnoliopsida; order Asterales; family Asteraceae; genus Glebionis; species Glebionis coronaria. The sequence goes on along the minus strand of CM046876.1, from coordinate 415,721,539 downwards.
AATGTTTAAGCATGTGGGAGTAAACTCCCCTACACTTAGGACATTGTGCACTTTGTTTAAATCTTTCTAAGGAAACGACAACTAAAGTGATTCCTATTTTAATATTGAAGAATATAAAATAGTGAATCAAAAGAGTTTAGGATAGAACCGGGAAGATAAGTACACAGAATCACGGGTCGTCAAAAGTCATCAAGAATGGATCTTTGAAAGCTCGAATCCCTACACATGATAAGAAAGAAAACAACAAACACACTAGGGTATCCCCCTACACTTATTATAAAAACATAGAAAAAGGATAGATACTGCGGGTTGCCTCCCGAGAAGCGCTTGTTTTTGTTAACCGAGTCGTGAGCCTGACTCGACCTTGATTATCATAGGAAGAATCTTGAAAAGCATCCACCGGGATCAAATACATGGTTTTCGTCCATCAAATAGCACAAGCTTAAGGCGAACAAGGCAAGCCAAAGAAGAGTAGGCAAATTTCCCTTAAGCAAAGATGGAGCACGGTGGTAGCAAGGGTGAAGAGGTGGAAGCCTATCTCCAAAAGTTCCAAAAATCGTTCCTTTTATTTCATCAGATGGGATACTGAGATGGCTTAAAAATTGCAATACTAGGATCCAACACCTTTTCCTTTAGGGGAAAATAACACTCGGGCTCAGTAGACCTTGAAGAGGATCCGCTCATAAATCTCACAATCTCATACTCGGAAGGAGGATAGAGAGGTGTCAAGACATAAGTGCTACGGATATCGGTGTCGTCCGGCTTCTTCTCCTTTGAAACGGGTTTCTTCATATCCAAAGAGGATAAAGAACATAATCATCAAAGTCCAAAGGAGGAGCATCACTCTCATTTGGGAAGTAAGTGTTGAGAAAAGTAGCAAAGTCTTCCTCAAATGAGTAGTCATCCAAAGTAGGATAAAGAATTATTGGCGGAGGATCTTCATCAAAAGTAGGTTTAAGGTCATCATGAGAAGATTCACTCGATAGAGTACTAGCCTCATCAAAATCATCATAAGTGGGCATGTCTGGATACTAAGAAGTAAAATTATCATAATCATCCCCATCGGAACTAGAATCATCATCATAAGCATCATAGATCGGTGGAGAATCATAAACTGGTGGAGGATCAGAATTGAAGAGAGAATCATCCACATCATCTTGGAACAGTGGATTATCATAGCAAGAATCGAATAGAGGATTGTTGTAGATGACAAAATCATCAAGCACATTAATCATATTCGTTGATTCTCTTCCCTCTGATTTGGTTGTGATCTTCCCCATTTTAAAAAATTGTGCATCATTCCCGACCCTTAAGATTAACTCACCTTTGGCAACATCGACTAAAGCTTTTCTGGTTCTCAAGAATGGCCGTCCAAGTATTAACGGAATACGAGTGTCCATTTCATAATCAACAACAACAAAATCGACCGGAAAAGTGAAGGTACCAATTTTAACAAACACATCTTCGGCAATACCAACAGGGTAAGCGAAAGTGCGATTTGCTAGCTCAAGAGTCATCTTTGTTGGTGTAAGGTCGGGTAATGATAACTTTTTCCAAACACTTAAAGGCATCAGATTTATACTTGCCTCGAGATCGGATAAGGCAGTAAATTCTTCGGTTTGGTTAAAAGTACATGGTAACACAAAACGACCGGGATCTCCAAGTTTTTCCGGAAGTTCTTTAAGAAGGACTGCAGAACAGTTTTCATTCAATCGAGTATTAACATACTCGGCCATCTTCTCCTTCTTATTAAGCAATTCCTTAAACATCTTAACAAATTTAGGCATTTGGGCTAAAGCTTCAACAAGGCTAAAGGTGATGGTCAGTCCTGAAATCTTCTTCAAATAGTTCGACACTTGAATGTCATCCTTGGTTTGCAGTTTGGCCTTGTCAAAGCGAGAAGGATAAGGGATATTGGGTTTATAGGTGGAAGGTGGGGTTGGTGAAGGGTTCTTCTTGGGTGCTTCTTCATGCATAGGTGGACACGGTAATGGAGAACTAATACTAGGCATGGGAGTAGGAGGGATAAATGGTGGTGGAAGAGGTGTAGATGGAGTAACTGGGGAAGGGATAGATGGTCCTACTAAGGTTGCTCCACTGCGTGTAGTAATAGCACTCACATTCGCTCTTGGGTTGGTGACGGTGTTTGAAGGTAGAGAGCCCGAAGTAGAGGGTTGAGTAGTTGGTAAGAAACTAGCCAGCATATTCTTCAAATCATTTGTTTGAGTGCTAAAAGAGGTTTGAATATCATGTCAAAGCTCGGATCTAATATCATTACCTTGCTTAGTGATATCCTCTTTCAAGTTGATAATTTGGCTTTGCAGATTCTTAATTTGCTCTCCTTGGGTCCTCATGGAGGCTTCAACATCTTGATTAATGGGTGGGGCTTGTTAAGCGGGTAGGTGATAAGGATTAGAAGCTCGAGGTGGGTTTGGGTTGCTTCTATTGTAGTTATTAGAGTTGTGGTTTTGAGGAGAAAAAACGGGTGAAAGAAAGTTGTTAGAACGGTAACTCAGCAAGTTACAATCACCTTGAGGTCGAGCTTGATGTTTTTCCGTGGAATAGTTACCATAAGCTGCATACACGTTTTCCGGATTGTCATGAGTAGAAGGACAATCAGTCTATGAATGAGGACCCCCGCAAATCTCACAAGAAAGTGCTACAGCTTTAACTTGTTGTTGTTGATTTGTAGCCAAAAGTTGCATATTCTTGCTCATTTCGACCATTGCGCGGGTCAATTCAGTGATATCAGGGTTTGAAGAAGTAGAAGAAACATTGACTCTCGGGTTTGATCTTGAAGATGCGGATGAATCCCAATTTTTGTGATGATTAGTCATGTTCTCTATAAGCTCTCTACACTCCTCGGGTCTTCTTTTTTCAAATGTGCCACCGACGGCTGTATTAATCGTATCACGATCACGAAAAGTTAAACCGTTGTAAAAAGTATCAATTAAGGTGATGGGGAGCATGTTGTGGTTTGGACATCGATCGATCAAAACATTATATCGTTCCAAAGCATCAAAAAGTGATTCATCAGGTTCTTGTGTAAATCCACTAATTTGATTTCGAAGGCTCGTGACAATGGATGGTGGAAAGTAGCGCGACAAAAAACGTTGAGTCATCTCATCCCAAGTATGTATTGAATTCTTCGGAAGACGATCAAACCATTTTTCGGCATGGTGGGATAAGGTGTGTGGAAATAGGTGAAGGCGAAGAAAATCCATGGTAACCCCGGGCAACTTCATGCTTTGAGTAATGGTAATGAACTTGTCGAGGTGTTTGTTGGCATCATCATCCGACAATCCGCGAAATGGACAAGTATTTTGAATTTGTGGGATCATGTGATGCTTCAATGAAAACTCTGGAGCCGCGATTTGCATCGGCGCAATCGGTCCTCCTGGTCCATTCATCGTTGGTTGACACAGCTCCTCCATCGTTCTAAGATCAGGTGGGGGAACATTGTTGTTATTATTATTGTTGAGGTGCGGTGGGTTATTGTTGTTATTCACACCTGCCATATCAAAATCTTCACGAGTCTCGGGCTCTGAATAAGTTGAAGATCTAGTACGCATGCACCTGCAAAAGCAAAAGAAAAAGATACCAAAGAAATAGACAATATATATGTACGTGTAAAAATAAAAATAAAATCTTTTTGGATTTTTGGTATTTTTTAATTTTTATTGATTTTTAACAATTTTTAATTTTTATGGATTTTTGAAAATTTTTGAGCAAAAAAAGCTGGTACAGCTTCCAATAGATGTTTTGTGCTTTTTGCATGACTCCACCTATAACGTTCACGAGTGAACGGATCCCAAAATTCAACGCGTTTCTCACATAAAACCGTTAATCTTTACGAAAAGAGCCGGCAGCGGCGCCATTTAATACAAGTGATTTTGTATGTAAAAATTATCACCACAGTCTTTTCGAATTGACTACTGGTAAACGTGCGACTTAGTTGTCTTTTGGTGGAAGACAAATATAATGGTCGTTGTATTAAAGTAAAATTGCAAAACTTTAAAGTAAAAGACGGTAATTAAAGCTAAAACTGATTAAAAAGTAAATGAATTTAATGACAAAAATTAAAGCTCGACGAAAAGTAAATCTGACAGTGTAATAAAAAAGTAAACTTTAAAATTAAACTAAGACAAAATAATTAAAATAACACTAAATAAAAATGGTGGGAAAAATAAATGCTTAAAAATAAAACAGAGGATAAACAAAACCTGAGTCGGAATCCAAAATACTATCACTATTCGGAATACCAAACAAGTTGCTTATCCTTAATAAACACAACTCTTGATCTATCCGGAATAACTTTCCAGCTTGTTATCCGGAATAATATAATGCCTTGTATCCGGAATAAACACAACTTCACTATCCGGAATATGCACTTGTGAGTTATCCGGAATCCTGATTAGACCACTATCCAGAATGTTGAATTTAAGGGCTAATCCGGAATAACTGCTTCTTCCCTATATCCGGAATATGTGTTCCTTGCTTTATCCGGAATCCTCTTCAACGTGTTATCCGGAATCTCGTTCTAGCCCATATTCGGAGTGATAACTATACGGAATCCACAGGTCTCAAGCTATCCGGAATGTTGAATTTTCACCTTATCCGAAATTCGTTGTTTAGGATGCTTATCCGGAATGAAAAAGACTCCACTATCGGGAATCAGGTTCAATCTCCTTATCTGGAATCCTCTACCGAAGCTTATCCGGAATTCCCTCAAGTAGTCACAATCCGGAATGTTTTCCGGATCCTTATCCGGAATTCCCTTTATATGCTCACTATCTGGAATATCCTAAACGAAGCCTTTATCCGGAATACTGGGTACTTGTTTGTATCCGGAATATGAGGGTTTAAGAAAACCCGGATAACAATAAGATGCAATTAAGCTAAAAACCAAAATTAAGCTAAAAACAATTAAGCACTTAACTAAAACTTTTACCAAATCAAATTTAAGAAAAAGCTAATAAGCCAAAATTTAAAAACTTAAAAAAAAACGCTAAATAATAAAAATATTTAAAAAACAACTTTTTATAAAAATTAACCAATAAGCACTTAATTAAATTTAAGAAAAACACAATAAGCTATAAAATCAATATGCTAACACAATCATAAACATAAAAACATACCAATTAATCAAATAAGCATGACAATAAGATAATAAGCACAAAGATTAAATCAAAACAAGAAAGGTAGAATGAGAGATTAATTAAAACTTGATTAAAATTAAGATTCAACAATTAAAGTAAAAACGAGAATTAAAAGCTTACAAATTTAAGGTGCAAGACAAGAAATTAAAGGTGCAATTAAGTAAATGACATTAAGAAAAGTGAAAGTAATTAAATGGAAGACTAGTTTGTCAAAATAGCCAACACCTCCTAATGTATCATTAGGAGGGTATTTATAGTGATTAGGGAGGTTAAGCATGTGTTGCTTCCTTCTTTCTTTCTTTCTCGTCTTTTCGTTTTCTAAATTCTTCGACTTTTTCGACTTTGTCTCGGGATTATTTGAACTCGTCTTATAATATCTTCACTTATTTAGACTTTAGTTCTTCGGCTTTATTAAACTTTCGTCTTTAGACTTTTCTTCGATAAATCTTCAGAATAGGCCTTGGACTTCCGTTCTTTTTGCACTCTTGATCTTTTGACTTCGTCTTTTGTCGTTTTCTTCGATAAAATCCCGTGAAAGCCCATGTTTTCTTCCCTTTTCACATTTGATCCTAAATCACAACAAAAACACAAACCACGCATAATTCCGACATTTACGACATAAAATACACGTTTTGGCTTGGTTATTATTATAATTAAGTGGTAAAAGGATAAGTGTTTTCACACTTATTAAATCCCCTACACTTGACCATTGCAATGTCCTCATGCAATGCATTAATTACAAAGCAAGTTTTACATTGTCCATCATAATCAATCCACATTGGCCTTTATTAAAGAGACAAAATATTTAAAAGAAGAAAACAAGTAAAAAGATCAAAAAACTTACCTTAGGGTTTTGGAATGTCATAAATGATTATCATCCTGAAGTTTCACGTTCCTCATACCAAGCTTAAAAACGAGATCATTGTTATTATAAGTTAGCAAACTAACACAAACTCATGTGGACCAATTATTTACTTAGACTCCCTTATTCCTAGGTGTATCTCTTATATTTTATTGTTGTCTTGAATGATCACGAAGATGCATTGTTGACTTATTTCGATAGTTATTTAAGCCGAAAATAAAGTAGGACGATTTAATCAATAGTTAGCTAAAGGACAAAATCTTTTAAAACTGCTTCTCGGGACCTCATAAAGTTCATTTCTTGGCATAACTCGCTTCGCGATTTGAGACCTTTCTCGGACCGATATTTGGCAGCGACTTCATACTTCAAATCTTGAGAGACGTTCATGAAATAATGGTCTTCTCTTCATAATAGGAATTTCTTCACTTGAACTTTTTGAGAGATTCTTCATACTTGGACCACGACTTCTTCATTTTTCTCCAATCTTTATTTAGGATTTTGATATACAACGATCCGCCTCCTTTTAGGACTTGGATCTATTTATCCTCATACCTTGTTAGGGCCTTTTTGGATAGACTTCTCCATGATCTTTACGGGAGTATTTGCTTTTCGTCGTGTGTCTCGATCCTTCATATTGATTTTTGATAAATGATTCTTCACATCACTTGGGATCTTTAGCAACAAAATGTAGCCCTCATGCCTTGTTAGAGCCTTTTCGGACTCGCCAATCTTCGCATCCCGCTTCAATCAGTTATGCCTTGGCTATGAACTCTAATCAACACCGAGCAACTTTTAAACGATCTTGTGGTAGAAGCTAAGTAACTTTTTAAATCGTACAACCTTATTTATTGTAATTAAATTTATTAACAAGCAATGGGAGAAAAAGCTCATAATCAACTCACATAAATTCATGAAAGAATACCAAACTTATAATTGACTCTTTCATCTCTCGTTCTCTACAATTTAAAATCTCAAGGAATAAGACTCGTGGATGCTTAGCCAATTAAATTAAAGTTTTGGGTTTTCAAGTCATCTATAGGATCTTGCAAACTCTTAGACTTTCAAGTTTAGAATTCGCGTTTTAAAGTTTCCTTGATAAACGACTTTCTAGGATCAATTATAAGAACTTGCGAAAAGTTCTTGTTCTTAACCCGTAAGAGTTAAGACTTTCACGTTATAAAGTTCCCTATATAATAGCCTAGCAAAACTTGACTTAAACACGTTAAGGATACTAGCTAGAGTAAACTTGGATAAGTAAACTCGGGTTGAGTCAAAAGATTCACAACGTTTGAAAATTAAAACCACTTTATTAAAATTTATTCTAGCAAAGAAAGAAAATAAATATAACAAAGGTAAATACAACTAGGCCAAAATAGATCAAAAAATTTGGAAAATGTCGAAAAATCAATTTTCCGGTTAAAATGAGGACAAATACAAGGAAAACCCACTTAACTTCAATAGAAATCCCCCTACACTTAATATAAACATTGTCCTCAATGTTTAATCATGTGGGAGTAAACTTTCCTACACTTAGGACATTGTGCACTTTGTTTAAATCTTGCTAAGGAAAGGACAACTAAAGTGATTCCTATTTTAATATTGAAGAATATAAAATAGTGCACGGAATCACGGGTCGTCAAAAGTCATCAAGAATGGATCTTTGAAAGCTCGAATCCCTGCACATGATAAGAAAGAAAACAACAAACACATACTAGGGTCTCCCCTACACTTATTATAAAAACAAAGAAAAAGGATAGATACTGCGGGTTGCCTCCCGAGAAGCGCTTGTTTTTGTTAACCGAGTCGTGAGCCTGACTCGACCTTGATTAGCATAGGAAGAATCTTGAAAAGCATCCACCGGGATCAAATACATGGTTTTCGTCCATCAAATAGCACAAGCTTAAGGCGAACAAGGAAAGCCAAAGAAGAGTAGGCAAGTTTCCATTAAGCAAAGATGGAGCACGGTGGTAGCAAGGGTGAAGAGGTGGAAGCCTATCTCCAAAAGTTCCAAAAATCTTTCCTTTTATTTCATCAGATGGATATTGAGATGGCTTAAAAATTGCAATACCAAGATCGACCACCTTTTCCTTTAGGGGAAAAACACTCGGGCTCAGTAGACCTTGAAGAGGATCCGCTCATAAATCTCACAATCTCATCCCCAGAAGGAGGATAGAGAGGTGTCAATACATAAGTGATGCGGATATCAGTGTCGTCCGGCTTCTTCTCTTTTGAAACGGGTTTCTTCATATCCAAAGGGGGATAAAGACCATAATAATCAATGTCCAAAGGAGGAGCATCACTCTCATTTGGGAAGTAAGTGTTGAGAAAAATAGCAAAGTCTTCCTCAAATGAGTAGCCATCCAAAGTAAGATTAAGCATTGTTGGCGGAGGATCTTCATCAAAAGTAGGTGCAAGGTCATCATGAGAAGAATCACTCGAGAGAGTATCATCCTCATCAAAATCATCATAAGTGGGAATGTCTGGATACTCAGAAGTAAAATTATCATAATCATCCCCATCGGAACTAGAATCATCATCATAAGCATCATAGATCGGTGGAGAATCATAAATTGGTGTAGGATCAGAATTGGAGAGAGAATCATCCACATCATCTTGGAATAGTGGATTATCATAGCAAGAATCAAATAGAGGGTTTTTGTAGATGACAAAATCATCAAGCACATTAATCATATTCACTGATTCTCTTCCCTTTGATTTGGTTGTGATCTTACCCATTTTAAAAACTTGTGCATCATTCCCGACCCTTAAGATTAACTCACCTTCGGCAACATCGACTAAAGCTTTTCCGGTTCTCAAGAATGGCCGTCCAAGTATTAACGGAATACGAGGGTCCATTTCATAATCAACAACAACAAAATCGACCGGAAAAGTGAAGGTACCAATTTTAACAAACACATCTTCGGCAATACCAACAGGGTAAGCGAGAGTGCGATTTGCTAGCTCAAGAGTCATCTTTGTTGGTGTAAGGTCGGGTAATGATAACTTTTTCCAAACACTTAAAGGCATCAGATTTATACTTGCCCCAAGATCGGCTAAGGCGGTAAATTCTTCGGTTTGGTTAAAAGTACATGGTAGCACAAAACGACCGGGATCTCCAAGTTTTTCTGGAAGTTCTTTAAGAAGGACTGCAGAACAGTTTTCATTCAATCGATTATTAACAAACTCGGACATCTTCTCCTTCTTATTAAGCAATTCCTTAGACATCTTAACTAATTTAGGCATTTGGGCTAAAGCTTCAACAAGGCTAAAGGTGATGGTCAGTCCCGAAATCTTCTTCAAATAGTTCGACACTTGAATGTCATCCTTGGTTTGCAGTTTGGCCTTGTCTAAGCGAGAAGGATAAGTGATATTAGGTTTATAGGTGGAAGGTGGGGTTGGTGAAGGGTTCTTCTTAGGATCTTCTTCATGCATAGGTGGAGACGGTAATGGAGAACTAATACTAGGCGTGGGAGTATGTTAGAAATACGTTTTAACGTATATTAGAAGTATCGGTCACTCCACAATATGATTTATGTTGTAATAGCTCGTAGTTAGTAATTAGTTACTTGTTGCTTATTAACTTAAGTAAGAACCGGTCCATGGGCTTGTCATGGACCGGCCCAAGCCCAATATTAGGCTTGGAATATAAATACCCCTTTCCACTAAGGAAAGGGGTTGGTTGTTGTTCCATTTGCACATTCATAGTAATAAAATCTTCCACATATTCTCTCACTTTGTCTCTCTAGTTTCTCTCACTAGAAAACATCAACCCACTTCATAGATTCATAGGTTATCAATTTCTACATTTGGTATCAAGAGCTATGGGGTGATTTAAGGTAAGGATTGTGTTGCTTTTTTAGTTTTTGAATCAATTAGTGATCTTTAGAAAAAATCAATCTTGAATCTTGTTATTTTTGGTGTTTTTGTTATTGGGATTGATTGATAAGGATTGGGTTTAGCTTATTTTGGTAAAAATCATAAAACTTTTTGTGGTTTTGGACCAAAAATCGGGGTTAAAAGCTTCTTTTTAAGTCTCGGAAACATTTTTTCCAGAATTTTCCGAATAGGGATTCCGAATAGAGGTATTTTCAGTATAAAGGGTTTATTCCGAATAGGATTCCGAATAGGAGAAACATTCAGAATAGAAGTTGTTTCCGCATAGACTTTCCGAATTGAAGAATTTATTCCGAATAGCAGATCTTTCCGTATAGCCAAATTTCCGAATAGCAGAAATCTTTCCGAATAGCCAATTTTCCGAATAGCCAAAATTCTTTCCGAATAGACACCATTTTTTCCGAATAGCCAAATTTTTCTGAATAGGAGAAATATTCCGAATTGCCCATCATTCCGAATAGGAGGTGTTTTTCTGAATAAGCCAAATTGCCAAGATATTCCGAATTGAAGAAACATTCCGCATAGGGGTTTTTCCGCATAAGGGTTATTCAGCATAGAGTTTATTCCGAATAGGGTATTTTCAGCATAGGATTATTCCGAATAGGCATTATTCCGAATAAGGGTTTATTCTGAGTTTGGGTTATTCCGTATAAGCAAGTTCAAGGGGTATTTGAGTTTTTCGACGATCTTTAGTGGATTTAATCTTGAGTTCAACCAACACAACACAAATTCTCAACCTTTCTTCACTGCTCGATCAACCGATAATCTTTGAGTCTGTTAAGTGATCACAATGAATCCAAGTTCATTAATGCCTCAGATGACATCTCTTACGGATATCTCGATCATAACGGGGACTGATAGTCGTCCACCGATGCTTATTAAAGAGGTGTTTGAGGCATGGCAGGGTCGTATGATGCAATACTTGAAGGGAAAACCAACATACGGAAGGCTTATGGTCAAATCGATTTTGAATGGTCCACTCGACTATGGTACCATTGTGGTTGACGACGTGACTCGACCAAGAGAATATGAAGAACTCACACCGGCACAACAACTCATTGCTGATGCTGATGAAAAGGCTCTACAGACACTTCTTCAAGCTCTTCCGCATGATATTTATCGTATGGTTAGTCAATATACGGTTGCCAAAGATTTGTAGGAACGTCTAAAGGTGTTGTTACAAGGCACGTCTCTCACAAAACAAGAAAGGGAGTGTCAGCTGTATGATTTGTTTGATAGATTCACGTACAGCCCAGGGGAAACACTACACGATTATTACTTCAGATTCACCACTTTAATGAATGATCTGAATGTATACAATCTGGTGATTGCTCCATTCCAGGTTAACACCAAGTTCTTGAATACTTTACCTCAAGCTGAATGGGGTGAGTATATTACCGATGTGAAGTTAACCCGGGATTTGCATAAGTGCAACTTAGATCAAATCTATGCTTTTCTTCAGCAACATGAGAAGCATGTGATTATGCACCGTTCTCCTCGCGGTATGTACCCAGATTCCTTAGCTTTGATGGCGAATCAACCAAGCTTGTCACACAACAACACACCTTATATCTTGGGACATCAAGCCTATCATCCATCACCTTATATGACACCAACCTTCCCACAATACTCGATTTTACCGCAACCTCCCACCTCACATCAGCAACAATATCGGTTCAATACACCTTCACCACAGTATGGTTCACAACTTCATCCAGCAAATGTTGCACCTTATGCTCAGCTTTCATATTCTTCTTATCAAGAGAATGCAGCATATCCAACAAGCTACCCTGATCAAATGAGTGTTCCTTCTACTGATTATGCAGCTCATCCAGATCAAGCATTGTATTGTGATGATGAGGAAGTCCCTGTTCCTGTTTTCCAACAAGGAGCTGACCCAGTTGAAGTGCTAACTACTATGTCTGCTTATCTCACACGAACCTTAAGCAAACGAGGATACAGAGGATCAGCTCCTACCAACAATCAGTTAAGGAATTCATCCAATTCTCGCCAACAAGCTACAATTGAGAATGGCAGGGTCATGGTTCAGCCAATTCAACGATATCAGGGGAGACCTTCCACTTCAACCAATGCTCGCACGATTAATCCTGCTCCTGCTCCAATGGTCAACAATCCTCCACGGGCTAATACAGGCAAGTTGAGAATGATTACATGCTACAACTGCAAGGAAGAGGGTCATATGTCCAGGGATTGTAAGAAACCCAAGAGGAGAAGGGATGGACAGTGGTTTGCAGAAAAGATCTATCTGGTAAATGCTCAGGCGCAAGGAAGGGAACTTGATGAAGAGGAGCTTGCATTTCTTGCTGACCCAGGGATTGCTGAACAAGACGTTGTCACTACGCAGAATGCAGCTTACCAAGCCGATGATCTTGATGCGTATGATTCCGACTGTGATGACTTTCAAACTGCAAAGGCTGCTTTCATGGCAACTTTCTCCAGCTTAGGGCCAGATAAGAGATCTGAGGTACTTATTAATAACACCGATAATGCCACTGATGCTAGTATTCAACCACATCAAGTTGGGCAAGAGAGTGCTGATTCGAATGAATCTTCAGTGGTGAGTCTTTCAAATGAGGAGACAAACAATGATAGCAATATCAATGTGAGTCCCCAGATTTTGAGTGAATCACAACCGGGATCCATTTCGCATACGCCTACTCCTGCTCAACAAGATTTGGTCATGGTTCCTGCTACATTACTTAGCCAAATGAATGCTGCACTCTTAGAAACCTTAGCTAAGAATAAGAATTTGTCTGATGAGCTTGCCTTAAGCAATGAGAAAGTACAAACTTTGGAACTAGTGCCTTCGTCTAGTGTTCTCACAAATCTCGAATATGATCATTTTAGAAACAAACAAATGGGTCACTTGCAAGAGATCGAAAACTTAAGAGCAAATCTGTCTAATGAACTTAAAGAAAAGGAGTTAGTGGTCACTAATTTTCAAAAACTTCAAACTGATTTTGAATTACTCGAATCTAAGAAGAATGAAATGGAGATTAATGCCACTAATAAGATTAGAAGTCTAGATTACTTGCTTTTAAGACAATACGCTGCTTCTCAACTAGTTCACTTATTTGATGCTTCGTTTAGAGAGTTTAACTTATCACGTCTAAAAGGCCTTCCCCCTAATCCACGATATGCAAAACAAGCTTTAAGACATAGTCCTAGACTTTATAATGCAACTCAATTAGGATTGGCTTTAGACCCGATTGTTTTTCCCAATGATCGAACAAGTAAGGTTCTAGTTGATGAGGATCGGTCATACAATTCAGCAAAATATCCCGAATGTGATTATTTTAAAATGAACAAGGAGCTTGCAAAAACTGATTTTAGAGTTCGCTTCCATATGGATAAAGATCTCATCACAGCACCAACCTACATGATAGAGGAAGAAAGCCCTAGTACATTTCCTACACTTGTCAACATGGAAGGTCCTAAGGAAATTCCAAAGAATCTTCCACCTGTTAGCACTGTATGGTTAAACTTGAAAGAGATTAACCGATACTTTACTAACTTTGACAAGGTCATTTTGGAATGTACGACTTCAAATGGCTTAAACGCCGGAGAATGGGCTTTCAAACACATGAACGAGGTGTTTAAAACTAAGATCAATCCGTTTGTCGAAAGTCTAAAAGGAAGTTTTGCATCTCTTAAGGAAAATCTTCAGTTTGAAATTGGTGAAGTTCAAAAAGTGTTTTATGAAATGGACACCGCTTACGAACTACAACTAATTGAAAAAGAAAAGATTTTAACCGAATATGACCGATTCTTGTCTGAAGTAATCTCGTGTGATGTGCTTACTACTGTAAATGTTAATTATTCGAATGAGCTTACATCTGCTGTGATTAATTGTGATGCTGTGAATATTTGTGAGGATATTTGTGATGATGTTTGTAATCTTTCTGTAAATGTTGCTGATACTGTAAATGAGGTAGAAAATCATTCTTGTCACGAATCTAACGCTGAGTTTTTAAAGCTACAAGATTCTTACAATTTACTTTCACAACGCTTTAATCAACTAGAACAACATTGTATATCTTTAGAATTAAAACAACAAAATCAAAATGAAAATCTTTTGATATCAAATGTTTGTGAAAACGGTGTTGAGAATAGTGACAAGATGATTGCAATTGTTAAGACATTAGAGGAAGAAATCATGAGATTGAAGAGAGAGGTATCATCAAAGGAAACATTAAGAATGGAACTAGAGGCTGCAGAGTCTAAAAACCAGGTCTTAGAAATTAGACTATCAACTGTTCTAGGGGAGATGGATCGGACAAGGCAGGGACTATCCGCTCTTTATGGTTCATTAGAAGAACGCTTCGCTTTTAATGCGGCACAGCAACAATATTATGTTGAACAACTGAACCAAAAGTGCGAAGAAATCTCTGACTTGAACATCCTGCTCATAGACAAAAATATGGTTTTGGCTGAGTTAAAGGAGACACTTCTTCTCACCCGACAAGAAGTTGTTGATAACTTAGCTACCGACTCTGCACCGTCCACTAGTGCTCCAACAACCAAATCAGTAGTGCTTTATAAGAATCCGCTTCATAAGAGAAACCAGCTTACCTATGATGATTATATGAGGAATGCCATTAAGCATGTCGATCTTCTTAGGGATATTTTAGACGATCTTTATGCCTTAGATCCCTCAAGTAGCGACTATTATTCGGCTCATGAATATGTTAAGCGAGTTCAATATTGCTTGGCTTATTTGCAATACATAGGTACACCAGGTTCTGCACTACTTAATAATAGGCCCATTGCTGTCACTCCATTTAATAAGACTCCAGGAGCGAAACCGTCATTGGCACAATCAAGTAAGACACCTTTAAAATCTGCTGCTAATGTTCCCAATTTGCCTTCTACAGGATTAAAAGAGACTACTAAGGCTAAAGGATCGCCACTCAAGAAAGCTAAGATCAAGCCCTCTACTAGTAGTGCCACAAAGAAGAAAGTAGAAGTCCACAATAGGAATGCTAGTTCAGTTTTAAATAAAACGAATCATGTTAAGACTAAAAGCTCTGCGCCTGTGCAGCAGCCTAAACCATTCGTGAATTCTGATTTAAATTGTTGGAATTGTAATGAATGTATGTTTTCCCAGCGTCATGATTTGTGTCTGATTGATCACGTTAATGAAATGAATGCTATTAAGAATGGTCTTGAATGGAAGCCAACGGGTAGAACTCGTGCCCAAGTTGGCTGGCAATGGCGTCCCACTGGTAGGACCTTTACACTAGATGGTAAAATGTGCCCTTTAACTAGGAATGCATCCATTGAGGTTAGGTCTGAGCGTCCTTTAGTTAGGAACACTCGCACTCAAGTATGGAAACAGCGCCCTTTAATTAGGTCAGCTCCCACTATAGTGCCTATCAGTGTAGAAATGCCTCAGGATTTGAGCCAATTAGAATCTACACCACCAATTAAGAAGAAGAAGGCTAGGAAATCTAAGAAACCTAGAGTTAGCAAATCTAAGATTGTTAAATCTGTACCTGCTAATAACAAGGAACACTCAGATTCCGATACCTCTACATTGTCTTTGTGTGGTGATATTTTCAGGTGGTCCAAATCATCCTGTGGTATTTGGACTCCGGTTGTTCAAAACATATGACCGGAAATCGCTCGATGCTCCGAAATTTCGTCAGCAAGTTTCTTGGTACGGTTAAATTTGGGAATGATCATATAGCAAAGATTATGGGGTATGGTGAATATCAGATTGGAAACGTGACGATTTCTAGGGTATACTATGTTGAAGGTCTTGGTCATAACTTATTCTCAATAGGACAGTTTTGTGATTCCAACCTTGAGGTTGCTTTTCGACAACATACTTGTTTCATCCGCAACTTGGAAGGAAAAGATTTGTTGAAGGGATCTCGTGGTGCAAATCTTTACACTTTGTCCTTACAAGACATGATGGCCGCTTCTCCAGTATGTCTTCTCTCTAAAGCTTCTAAGACCAAGTCATGGTTATGGCATCGTAGATTATCTCATCTTAATTTTGATGCTATTAATCATCTGGCTAAAAACGAGTTAGTTCGTGGTCTTCCCAAGCTTAAATTTCACAAGGACCATTTATGTTCCGCGTTTTCAAGGGGGAAAAGCACCAAGAAATCTTACAAACCCAAAGCTGAAGACACTAATCAAGAAAAACTTCATCTTTTGCATATGGATCTTTGTGGACCGATGAGAACTGAAAGTGTGAGCGGTAAGAAATTCATTCTCGTCATTGTGGATGATTTTTCCAGGTTTACATTGGTTAGATTTCTACGTACAAAGGATGAAGCACCGAAGGCTATCATCACTTTTCTGAAGTTCATTCAGGTACGTTTGAATACCACTGTCCGCCGTATTCGTACAGACAATGGTACAGAGTTCGTCAACCAGACTCTTCGTGATTATTATGAAGGAGTTGGTATATCACATGAAACATCCGCTGCACGCACTCCACAACAAAACGGTGTCGTTGAAAGACGGAATCGTACACTTATGGAAGCTGCTAGGACCATGCTTATTTATGCGAACGCTCCATTGTTCTTGTGGGCAGAGGCTATTTCTACTGCATGTTTCACCCAAAACCGTTCTATCATTCGGAAACGCCATGGAAAAACACCTTATGAGCTTCTACATGACCGCAAACCCGATGTTTCATTTTTCCATGTGTTTGGTGCTCTGTGTTATCCAAACATCAATAGTGAGAACTTGGGTAAGCTTCAACCAAAAGCCGACATAGGTATTTTCATTGGTTACTCACCGTCCAAAAGAGCATACCGAATCTATAACCGTCGTCTTGGCAAGATTGTAGAAACTATGGACGCAGATTTCGACGAGCTGACAGCGATGGCTTCTGAGCAACACAGCTCTGAACCCGCGCTTCATGAGATGGGAACCGGTGCTATAAGTTCCGGATTAGTTCCCAACAATCCTACTTCTACATCATTTTTACCACCTTCAAGGCCCGAGTGGGATAAACTGTTTCAACCGTTGTTTGATGAATTCTTCGATCCCCCGACTGATGAAGTTCCAGTACCTGTAGTAATTGCTCCAATACCTGAAGTGATTGCTCAAGTTAATGAACCTTTATCTAATGCATCTACAATTCACATTGAACCGGATGCACCTTCACCAAGTGATTCTCAAACTACACCTGAATCATCACCCCTACTTGTGCCTAATGATGTGGAAGAGGATTCTACTGATCACGACTTGGAATATGCTTACTTGCAAGAGCTTCCTTTCTTTGGTGTAGCGATCCCTGAAAACCCTTCAGCCGCCTCTACCTCAGAAGAAGCTCCATCTATTGTTCACTCCAGACCACCTAGGATTGAAAAACATAGCACTAAATGGACAAAAGATCACCCAATTAGGAATGTTATTGGAGATCTAGATCGACCAGTCTCTACACGCCATCAATTACAAGAGAGTGCACTATATTGTTACTTTGATGCATTTCTCTCTGAAGTTGAACCCAAAAATTGGCAGCAGGCTATGACCCAATCTTCTTGGATTGAAGCTATGCAGGAGGAACTCAATGAATTCAAACGACTAGAAGTATGGGAATTGGTTCCTCGCCCTAACAAGGTTAACATCCTTACCTTGTTATGGGTTTATAAGGTTAAACTTGATGAGATGGGTGCGGTATTGAAGAATAAAGCAAGATTGGTCGCTAGAGGATATAAACAAGCCTTGGGTATAGACTTTGAGGAATCTTTTGCTCCTGTGGCTAGATTGGAGGCGATTAGACTATTCCTTGCGTTTGCTGCTCATATGAACATGATCGTCTATCAAATGGATGTGAAGACGGCATTTCTGAACGGTGAACTAAGGGAAGAAGTTTATGTTAGTCAACCGGATGGGTTCGTCAGTACGGAGTCTCCTAATCATGTGTACAAGCTTAAGAAGGCTCTCTATGGGTTGAAACAAGCTCCACGCGCGTGGTATGATCTCCTGTCAACATATCTCATGTCGGAAGGCTTCTCCAAAGGCAAAGTGGACCCCACTCTATTCACTCTCAAGGATGGCAACGACATGCTTCTGGTACAAATTTATGTTGATGATATAATTTTTGCTGCCACTAACATAGAATTGTCCAAACAATTTGAGAAGATAATGTCCACACGCTTTCAGATGTCGATGATGGGAAAAATTTCATTTTTCTTAGGATTACAGATTTCTCAGAATCCCAGAGGCATCTTTATTAATCAATCCAAATATGCTCTAGAATCTCTTAAAAAATATAACTTTGAGAATTGTGACCCCGTAGACACTCCAATGGTGGAGAAATCCAAGTTAGATGAAGATAGGGATGGGATTATTGTCGATCTGAAATTTTACCGTGGAATGATCGGCACCCTTCTCTATCTGACTGCTAGCAGGCCTGATTTGCAATTTGCTGTATGCATGTGTGCCCGGTATCAGGCTCGGCCTACCGAAAAGCACCTACATGTTGTGAAAAGGATCTTTCGGTATCTAAAAGGAACACTTCATCGTGGTCTATGGTATCCGAAAGATTCCTCGATTGCTTTAATATCATACGCAGATGCCGATCATGCTGGATGTCAAGATACGAGGCGTAGCACTTCTGGATCTGTGCAACTCCTTGGAGATAGATTGATCAGTTGGTCTTCAAAAAGGCAGAAAAGCGCTGCAATATCAAGCACGGAGGCTGAATACATCGCCATGTCCGGTTGTTGTGCTCAAGTTCTTTGGATGAGATCACAATTAACTGACTACGGTCTTGGATTTAACAAAATCCCGATGTATTGTGACAACAAGAGCGCCATTGCCCTTTGCTGCAACTATGTTCAACACTCCCGGGCCAAGCACATAGACATTCGCTACCATTTCATTAAGGATCAGGTGGAGAACGGAGTGATCGAGCTGTATTTTGTCACTACTGAGTACCAGCTGGCGGATATGTTCACCAAAGCCTTAGATCGAGGACGAATCGAGTTTTTGATCGACAAAACACCTAAGGTACAAAACTTTTTCAAGATATCAATTGGGAAATGTTTTTCATCATCATGTGCCTCGTTAAACAATGACTACAGCTCTTTAAATAGAAAACGGGTCATCGTTTAAGGGGGAGAAAATGTTTCATCATCTTTCACATCAAAAAGATCTTCAAAAGTTTTCAAGGAAACTCACAAAGCTTAATAGTTAAATGGTTGGATTGCTTTAGCATTTGTATTGTTGTTGCTTATGAGTTTGTCGTGGATAGTTTTGTGCTTGTGTTAAGTTAAGTTAATCACTAAGGCTCGGATAGTTAACATAAGATAGGGTCAAAGTGACAAGTGTTAAAACTTAGTAAACAAAAGAATAATGAATGAAGCAAAAAGAAAATTTGAGGGGGCAAAGTTGACAATAGGTCTAACTTGTGGAAAATTTGACCTAGTCAAAACCTTCCCCCCCGTTTTTTTTTAATCCTTCAATGTTTACATCTATACTTGCCGCCATTGATAACCTTCCACACAAACTCACGAAATCAAACAAACAAGTAACAAGAACATCTCAATATCAGATCAAGATCATCAAAAAGGTACTAAAACGGTTTATTCCTTCATGCAAAACAAGTTAATTAACTGTTTAAATTGAAATCAAACGAATCAAATTTCTGCTTAATTAGGGTTAGTTAAATTGGGGGTTTTGCTTGGGTTGTATTCGGAATAGATCTAATAGCACAGATTTGGCCTTTGGTACACTTGAATTAATCGATTTCATGCCTAATTAGAATAAGTGTTGGAAACTTTCCGAGTAAGAAGCTACTTTCCGCATAGAAGCAATTTTTCCGAGTAGAAAAAGTTTTTCCGCATAGGCCAAAATCTTTCAGCATAGAAAAATGTTCCGAATAGAGGATTTATTCCGCATAGGGCAAAATGTTCCGAATAGGACAAAATGTTCCGAATAGGACAAATGTTCCGAATAGGACAAATGTTCCGAATAGGGCAAATGTTCCGAATAGGGCAAATGTTCCGAATAGGGCAAATGTTCCGAATAGGGCAAATGTTCCGAATAGGGCAAATGTTCCGAATAGGGCAAATGTTCCGAATAGGGCAAATGTTCCGAATAGGGCAAATGTTCCGAATAGGGCAAATGTTCCGAATAGGGCAAATGTTCCGAATAGGGCAAATGTTCCGAATAGAGGATTTATTCCGCATAGGGCAAAATGTTCCGAATAGGACAAAATGTTCCGAATAGGACAAATGTTCCGAATAGGACAAATGTTCCGAATAGGGCAAATGTTCCGAATAGGGCAAATGTTCCGAATAGGGCAAATGTTCCGAATAGGGCAAATGTTCCGAATAGGGCAAATGTTCCGAATAGGGCAAATGTTCCGAATAGGGCAAATGTTCCGAATAGGGCAAATGTTCCGAATAGGGCAAATGTTCCGAATAGGGCAAATGTTCCGAATAGGGCAAATGTTCCGAATAGGGCAAAAGTTCCGAATAGGGAAAAAGTTCCGAATAGGGAATTTGTTCCGCATAGGCTAAAGTTCCGAATGGGGAATTTATTCCGCATAGCCCAAATGTTCCGAATAGCCTTTTTATTCAGAATAGGGATGTTTTTCCGCATAGGCTATATGTTCCGAATAGACTAATGTTCCGCATAGGACTTATATTCAGTATAGATCTATTATTCCGAATTATGTGATTATTCCGAATAGAAGATGTCTGAATGATTTCAAAGCTTAAGGGATTATGTCATATGTACAATGCTTAGGTTTAAAGTCATAATGATATTCATACTTGTTTGTATCAACCTTTGTGTTTTATCTTAAGCAGAAACGATGACTAACCCTACCGTACAACAACTACAAGACAACAGAGCCGCCGCCATTGCTGAAGCCAAGACTCTAAAGTTTGTTCCAAACAACTTCCGTCTGAAGGAGGTATCTCACTCTACCCATAATGGCTTTAAGGTAGCTACAGCCATGCTTGATAAATCTCACTTCAAGTATGCGCTAAGGAGAAGTGCTTCGGTGCCCTATGAATATCTTTACGAGTTCTGGGCTACCAAAGAGAGGACGTCGAACAAGATCACTTTTTCCTTGGACAACAAGCAGCAGACGCTTACTGTGTCAGACTTCAGAAAGATCTTTGGATTTCGACCGATACTCAAAGGTCTACCATCATACTCACCCAACCCAACCAAGGACCAGATCATGGAGATGTTCACCGCCATTGGATGTCTTGACATACGAACCCCGTCTGAGTTTACTACTGCCAAAATTGGTCAACCATGGAAAGCTATTTTTGGGATTCTAAGCCGATGTTTAACACCCAAAACAACTGGGTATGATGCTGTTCGTCCACCAATCATCAAGATGTTTTATGGTATGTTTAAAGGTATGGGTATTGATTATGCATCACTGCTGTGGGAGGAGTTCACTTTTCAACTCTTCACTAACACAAAGGGTAAAGTTAAAACTTACCAGTACCCTAGGTTTATTAAGTTGATCATACATTACTTTATGGAAAACGATGCATCCATTAACAAGCGTGTAGGTAGTCGTCACCACATGATAGATGATGATGATTTGGTAGACTTAAGGCAGGAGACTCATTCGAATACGGTTATTCCTGGTCCCATTCCCAGTCATCTTCTGACCGATGAGATTATTGAATCTGATGATTACAAGAACTTGCTCACAGAAATTGAGAATCAACGAGCAAGCCTTCTAGCAGGTGAAGACTCTTCCACCACGGTTAAAAGCAAAGGTAAAAGGAAGCAAACAGATTTACCTGAACCCAAAACCAAGAAGAAGAAGACAGAGGGTAAGAAAGGAAAGGGTAAGGCTGATGAGATGCGTTTGCGTGACGAAGAAAATATTGCTGATCCTGCTCTTGAGAAAACTGAGAAACAAATAATGAAGATAGCCATTCAAAGGAGCAGGAAAGATACTGGCGGTAGTGGTTCAGGTGTAAGAGTAGACGTTGAGGATGAGTACATGGAACCTGATGATGTTGATGAGTTTGGGTCACCTGAACATTATTCCACTTCGAAGGAGCCATCAATCCCTGTTTCAGCTGGTATTGAAAAGGCATCTACTCAACCTTTAACAACTCAACCTCCACCAACTCAACCCTTACCAACCAAAAAGGTTTCTACACCACTTCCTCCACCACCACCAAAGCCCATCCTTAGCACCGCAGTCACAACCGAGCCTATTCCCTCAACCCAGAGCAGCTCTGCAACATCTGCAATGGCAGCAATAGTGATGGCCGAGATGTTGGATAAACACATGGATAATCAAAAGAGAGAAATGGATGAACTTCGCCAAGAGTTACAAAGACGAGCTCAAAGTGAAGAAGCATCTAAGAAGGCTCAAGAAGAGTTGATTGCCAAGTTCGCTGCAGACATGGAAGCTACACGTAAAGCTCATGCAGAGGAACTTGCTCAGGTTAAAAAGGATGAAGCTAATAGGCATCAAGCACGAATTAAGAGACTTAAAGCTATTAAGGATGACCTTAAAGAGCAAAAAGACGCTCTTGAAGCTACTATTGAGCAGAGAGTGAAAGACTCCGTTGAATCCCTAATGCCTAAACTGCGTGATGATTTGAAGACGCTTGCTGCTGATAACTTGATGATCAAATCATCCAATCCTTCAGAGGCCGCCTACAAGATCGCATATGACTTGACGGATTTTGAACTGAAGAAGATCCTTAAGGCTCGTATGGTGGAACTTGGATCGTTTGATAAATCGAGGATTCAACGGGCTCTCTACAAATCATTGAATGATGCTATCATGGAGGATGATAAGTTGTTCAAAACATTTGGAAGTGTGGTACCCTACCACATTCTCCCTGAGGAAGAACGGGAAGAGAGTGAAGCAGAAGAAGGTACTGGTGGAGAAGAGGAAGAAGAAGAAGAAGAAGAAGAAGATAATAATGATGATGATGATGAGGATGATGAGGATCAGAATGATGAGGATGATGATAATGATAAGGATGATGAAGATGATGATGAGGATGAGGATGAGAATGATGATGATGAGGATGCAGATGATGATGATAATGATGGTAATGATGGTGGTGATGGTCACCAGGAGAGTGTTAAGGGGAGCAATGCGGATAAAGGTGAACAGCGTGAGAAAGGGGATAAGGGCGCCAACTCAAAGAAAGTAGTTAAGTCTGGCACGAAATCCAAGAAAGATGCAGCACCAAAGGAGAAATCTACATCCACGGAATCCAGACGATCGAAGTGGCGCCATGACGTGAATGCCACTACAGGGTCATCTATTCCTGGTATATTTATCCATGCATCAATACCTGTTACCACTAACCCCGTTAGTTCTTGTGTTGTTACTCCTGTGATTGCAGAATCAGTAACCGAACCTGAAGCTGCACAACACTCACCCATCCATGACACTGCTGAAATGCCTGAATCTGAACAAGCAGATGTTCACGTCTCCACTCCTCTGCAACAAAACCCACAATCTACTATTCCTGAACCAAGCACAAGGAACTGGGAGGACACGTTGGAGATCGACGAGACTGCTCCACCACAGGCTTGGATCACGGTAGCGGCGCAGTATGATCCGATCACCGACGCCGACAAAGAGGTCTTGTATCTTCGTATCCGAAGTCCGATTGACTTATGTGCATTTCTTGCTCATGAGTATAAGACTTCGGTTACTCCATCTTTGGTGAAGAAAGTACTGAAGGATAAAAGACTTCGCGCCAAAACCCGGTTGACCCAAATGGAGTTCGAATATTATGCCGAGGAGATCCTGAAGGCTCTGAATACCGTTCAACGGCCAGGTCTTCATGAATCAGAAAGAGCTCCACCTCCAATGGATCAAGATAATCAGATTGCTCTTGACTTCTTTGTCACCAATGATCTGGTGTATCTACTGAAGGGGTCATCAAAGTACGCAACATCCCTGACATTGCTGAAAGCTGCCAACTGGGGGACAATACCCTTTAACGAGGAAAAGGTAAACCGACTCTGGGTCCCTAAGATAAATCGTAATTATGATATGTATGCTGTCATAGGTGCATCTCATTGGGACGAACGAGTCCGAAGGGCGTACAGGGGTTGCTGCTTGGTCAATTCTGGAAGCAAGGTTAGATCCGACATCCGCATCTCCAGCATTTTAGGGATGAAAACTGAAGCCAAGAATGGCTACTATCATGTGACAGAGATTCGTTTGAAAAGGGAGGATGACAGGGAATACAAAATCCAGCAGGGAGATTTTTCCATCATTCGCCTTGAGGATATCGAAGATATGCTGCTTCTGATGACCAGAGATCAACTCACACATATTCCTCGTGAAGACCTCATTGCGTTGAATACAGCACTTCGTATGTTCACACGAAGCGTTGTCATCAAGACACGAGTTGAAGATCTTCAGTTGGGAGTCGAAAGCTATCAGAGGAAGCTCAATTTAACCCGTCCTGTGAATCAAGTGTTACCTCAACATGTAGCAAGATGTCCTTATACCGGCATTTCTGTTCCGAATTCCGGCATCTTCTACTTGAACAGTCGAGGTTTGATGAAGTTTATGAGGGTGGGGGAGCTCCACAAGTATAGTGATGGTACTCTTCTACAAGTCAGAGGAAAGTTGGAGCATCTGAACTCGGGTGGGACTTTGCCAGAAATGACGGAGGATTGGCATCCAGGTTACCGGCAGATGGCAAGGTACGTGATCAAGAAGATCGATCAGAAGCTCCGTGAACGTAGATTGATGAGGAGCTTGGAAAGATTCGTGGGTGGTAGACCATATGGAGTGCACTACAGGACACTGCAACGATCCATCTAAAGGGTCGTACATTTCAGGTCACTCTATATTGGTATTATTTGTGAATATGTATATTTGTGAATAATGTGCTTTAATGGCTTGTTGTAGTGTTAAGGTATGATAATTTTTCAAGAATTTCTCACGAGATTCTAAATCTTTCAAAATATATCATACTAAAGCACTACAACTACCCCTTATTAACTTAAGGGGGAGCAATAACTTGTTCTATGGACAAACATCAATTTCATTTTTACCCAAAGACCGGTTAATCCATTCAATATCCCAAATATTAATGGTTAACATTTTGGATAAGGGGAGAAAATGGGATTAAGGAGACGTAAGTGATACTTGGCTAAAAGATGAAAAAGACTTAAAGATTATCCAACTTAATATGTGTAAAGCACGTGTTAAGGGGGTGCGTTTTTGATGAACAAAACACCTAAGGTACAAAACTTTTGATTTCAATATCACAAGTACTTTAGGTGATTTTCAATGATTTTTCATGGTGGCAATTCCTTCCCAAAACACGCTTAATTCACGACGGATGTGGTGACAAAAGGGTGGTAGGAATAGGTTTAGTCCAATGATTCATCAGAACCGATGGAATCTTCCCAAGGACAATTCCCTAGATAGAATTAGAAGTCCTAGGAAAGATGGAGAAAGAATGTGAACGTAGCTGAATGTCGACCAAGTACTTAAGCTAGCACTGGAACAATCACAACAAGGTGCTAGTGATGACTTATTGGTAAGCATTGAAGGGGTTGAAGAATGAAAAAGAAATGTAAAGATAAAGGGTGTAAAGAAAGAAGCCCTCCTTACAAATCTAGGCAGAAACCGGGTCAATACATATGCTATTGAGGTCATTTTTGTTAATGATTCTCGGTATTGAAGAAAGACATCATGGACCCAGTGATGCAATGCACAACCCTTCCCCAGCTAACTCAAATATCTCTCAAAAGGTATTTGTTTTAATCACACGGAGATCAACACGTTATCTATTGGTTTATTCACTCCGAATAAACTGGTATTGAAAAGGTGGCACTCCTCTCCAGCCATCGCTCACTAAATCAAAACGCACAATCGAGTCTAGAGCCAAGAGATCATCAAAAGTCTCATTAGGACACTTTCCATTTATTCCTTGCTTTCTCACACACTGTGAAAAGTAAGAGATTTTCATGAGTCCTACGCAGTATTCCTGTAATATTGCCAGAACATCCGAGTAATACGCAAGTATTACAATGAAGATGGAAATCCTGCTTGAGCCAACATCAAACAAGCTCATGGTAGGTTACACGTGCAGTTCTTTTAGAACCAATCTTGTGAAAAACTGGAAGGTAACAGTGGTTTAATTCTTAATTGAACTTAAACTCGTTCCAGGCCTCTTCGCATTATCATATGATCTTGCCAGAACACTCAGAGTGACTCTTTATTGACCACAGTGACGAGTGGAAATCCTTCTAGTGTCAACATCAAAC
This sequence comes from Glebionis coronaria, assembly GCA_025667525.1. Lineage (NCBI taxonomy): Eukaryota > Viridiplantae > Streptophyta > Magnoliopsida > Asterales > Asteraceae > Glebionis > Glebionis coronaria. The sequence continues at coordinate 415,695,388 of CM046876.1, read as the reverse complement.
AGCACTTGGTAGGTAACGTGCAAGATTCTTTATGAATTAAGCTCGTGACAACTGGAAAGCAACGATGGTGAAAATCTTAATTGAAATTCACTTGTTCCAGGTTTCATGAATTGACGGCTTTTAATCACAAGGATAATTTATCCAAGTGGTTCACTCTTTATGTTCGCAGTCAGCTTTGGACGGTCGAATAAAGAGAACGGGTTTACCCGCGAAATCCTGTCAGGAAGTTACTTAATTGAAACTATCCGTCACGGGTACGATATCTAATATCGTCCAACGGTCTTCACCGACCGGAGGTAAAATGCTACCGAATTAGAATAAAATGTTCAAAGCCATTTTATTCGTGTCGTTGCTGTGTACCTGTTAAAGACGGTGGCGTTGATGTGTACCTGTTGAAGACGGTGGCGTTGTTGTGTACCAGTGAAGACGGTGGTGTTGCGGTGTACCTGTAAAAGTCGTTCCCACATGCTTATGTCTTTTGCAACAAAGTTCAGCAAAAATTCAAGAAAGTTCAAGATGAAGTCTTCCGCTGTACCAAACTCTGAAGCTTTCGAGAATTCAACAAAAAGACGTAAGTGTGTGGAACATGAAGTCACGAGGAGGCACAGTTCACAAGAAAGGCAAAGATCGCACGTGAAAGGCCAAAGAACAATGCTCTCAAGTCAAAGCCAAAAAGATCAAATCAACATATTCACAACAAAAGAAAGAAAAGAAGAAAAGACTACGAGCTAAAGAACGAAGACTTAGTATAGTATGCTAGGTTTAGAACTTTGTAACGTGGAGTGACCTCCCTTAGGGGGAGATTGTTAGAAATACGTTTTAACGTATATTAGAAGTATCGGTCACTCCACAATATGATTTATGTTGTAATAGCTCGTAGTTAGTAATTAGTTACTTGTTGCTTATTAACTTAAGTAAGAACCGGTCCATGGGCTTGTCATGGACCGGCCCAAGCCCAATATTAGGCTTGGAATATAAATACCCCTTTCCACTAAGGAAAGGGGTTGGTTGTTGTTCCATTTGCACATTCATAGTAATAAAATCTTCCACATATTCTCTCACTTTCTCTCTCTAGTTTCTCTCACTAGAAAACATCAACCCACTTCATAGATTCATAGGTTATCAATTTCTACAGAGTAGGAGGGATAAATGGTGGTGGATGAGGTGTAGATGGAGTAACTGGGGAATGGATAGATGGTCCTACTAAGGTTGCTCCACTGCGTGTAGTAATAGCACTCGCATTCGCTCTTGGGTTGGTGACGGTGTTTGAAGGTAGAGAGCCCGAAGTAGAGGGTTAAGTACTTGGTAAGAAACTAGCCAGCATATTCTTCAAATCATTTGTTTGAGTGCTAAAAGAGGTTTAAATATCATGTCGAAGCTCGAATCTAATATCATTACCTTGCTTAGTGATATCTCCTTTCAAGTTGATAATTTGGCTTTGCAGATTCTTAATTTGCTCTCCTTGGGTCCTCATGGAGGCTCTAACATCTTGATTAATGGGTGGGGCTTGTTGAGCGGGTGGGTGATAAGGATTAGAAGCTCGAGGTGGGTTTGGGTTGCTTCTATTGTAGTTGTTGGGGTTGTGGTTTTGAGGAGAAAAAACGGGTGAAAGAAAGTTGTTAGAACGGTAACTCAGCAAGTTACGATCACCTTGAGGTCGAGCTTGATGGTTTTCTGTGGAATAGTTACCATAAGTTGCATACACGTTTTCCGGATTGTCATGAGTAGAAGGACAATCAGTGTATGAATGAGGACCCCCGCAAATCTCACAAGAAAGTGCAACAGCTTTAACTTGTTGTTGTTGATTTGTAGCCAAAAGTTGCATATTCTTGCTCATTTCGACCATTGCGCTGGTCAATTCAGTGATATCAGGGTTTGAAGAAGTAGAAGAAACATTGACTCTCGGGTTTGATCTTGAAGATGTGAATGAATCCCAATTTTTGTGATGAGTAGTCATGTTCTCTATATGCTCTCTACACTCCTCAGGTCTTCTTTTCATAAATATGCCACCGACGTCTATATTAATCGTATCACGATCACGAAAAGTTAAACCGTTGTAGAAAGTATCAATTAAGGTGACGGGGAGCATGTTGTGGTTTGGACATCGATCGATCAAAACATAATATCGTTCCCAAGCATCAAAAAGTGATTCATCAGGTTCTTGTGTAAATCCACTAATTTGATTTCTAAGGCTCGTGACCATGGATGGTGGAAAGTAGCGCGACAAAAAGCGTTGAGTCATCTCATCCCAAGTATGTATTGAATTCTTCGGAAGACGATCAAACCATTTTTCGGCATGGTGGGATAAGGTGTGTGGAAATAGGTGAAGGCGAAGAAAATCCATGGTAACACCGGGCAACTTCATGCTTTGAGTAACGGTAATGAACTTGTCGAGGTGTTTGTTGGCATCATCATCCGGCAATCCGCAAAATGGAAAAGTATTTTGAACTTGTTGGATCATGTGATGCTTCAATGAAAACTCTGGAGCCGTAATTTGCATCGGCGCAATCGGTCCTCCTCGTCCATTCATCGTTGGTTGACACAGCTCCTCCATCATTCTAAGATCAGGTGGGGGAACATTATTATTATTATTGTTGAGGTGCGGTGGGTTATTGTTGTTATTCACACCTGCCATATCTAAATCTTCACGAGTCTCGGTCTCTGAATAAGTTGAAGATCTAGTACGCATGTACCTGCAAAAGCAAAAGAAAAAGATACCAAAGAAATAGACAATATATATGTACGTGTAAAAATAAAAATAAATTTTTTTGGATTTTTGAAAATTTTTAATTTTTATGGATTTTTATCAATTTTAATTTTTATGGATTTTTGAAAATTTTTTAGCAAGAAAAATAACGTTCACGAGTGAACGGATCCTAAAATTCAGCGCGTCTCTCACAAAAAACCGTTAATCTTTACGAAAAGAGCCGACAGCGGCGCCATTTAATACAAGTGAATTTGTATGTAAAAATTATCGCCACAGTCTTTTCGAATTGACTACTGGTAAACGTGCGACTTAGTTGTCTTTTGGTGGAAAAAAAATATAATGGTCGTTGTAGTAAAGTAAAATTGCAAAACTTTTAAGTAAAAGACGGTAATTAAAACTAAAACTGATTAAAAAGTAAATGAATTTAATGACAAAAATTAAAGCTCGACGAAAAGTAAATTTTACAATGTAATAAAAATGTAAACTTTAAAATTAAACTAAGACAAAGTAATTAAAATAACACTAAATAAAAATGGCGGGAAAAATAAATGCTTAAAAATAATGTTGGGAATAAATTAAGGCCAGATCACTTGAGCGCTGACAAGAACAATTCAAGCGTTGACAAGAACAAAGCAAGCGCTGACAGCTCAAGCGTTGACAAGTTAAAGTCAAGCGTTGACACATTGAAGACAAGCACTGATGGAAGATATAATCTACATGTTTATTATATTCTAGAATACTTCTAGTAAGGATAGAAACGACAATGTATTTTCTATATTTATCTTTACCTAGAATAGTTGATACGTAGATTATTGTACAAGGCTTCTTATGTCTATAAAAGAAGGCCTTTAGGTTAATGTTCAATATCAAGTTTTATATAAGTTTTCATTCGTAAACATATTTCATTGTAAGCAAGTTTGATATTCATAATCAAAGTGAAAGTTTGTTTACATCTTGTGTGTTCTTGTTTAAGTGTTAAATTCCGCATAACACTTAGATTCACAAAGCATATACAAAGATTTCTCTACGTGTATTACTTGATCTAATCTCGTATACACAAAGCTAATCGATCTAAGTTTGGGATCAACAAGTGGTATCAGAGCTTGTTGAGGAACTTTTGATCTTTAAAGAACACCAGAACCCTAAAAACACCAAAACCCTAATTTTCTCAGAAACCCTAACAACATCATGTCTGAAGCAATAACATCCTCCTCCTCACCCTTAGCAAACATCAAGATTCCCATGCTTGATGCAACCAACTTTGACTTATGGAAGTTCAACTTTGAACAATATCTGGGGATCTATGACTACACACTCTGGGAGATTATTGAATATGGAAACTCATTCAATAAGGCTCAAAAGATTCTTGATGCCATTAGTCAAAGAACAGCTGTTGAAGGATGCCCTGAAGAGGATAAGAAAGAAAAACCTGGAGATGGTAGAGTTGTAGCTGCTGAAGATATTGCAAAGAAAAGGGTTGACATGAAAGCCCTAAATATTCTGAAAGTCTCTTTGGGACAAGAAAACCAGCATAAATATAGAGGCTATGAATCTGCTAAGGATCTTTGGGAAGCTCTTGAAGTTGCATATGGTGGCAATGCAGACACTAAGGAAGAAAAGAAAAAGCAACTTCTGCATGATTATGCTGTCTTCAAAGCTCAACCCAATGAGAAACTGAGTAGTGTGAGAAGCAGATTGCTTGACATCACAAGCAAGTTGTCCTTCATGGGGACACAAGTTGGTGATGTTGACACCAATGCTACCTTTCTTAAAAGTCTTGGTGAGGCATGGAAGATTGAGGCAAGATCTATTCTTGCCAACAATACCTACAAGAGCTCCTCGTTTGATGACATCTACAACAAACTAAGACTGTTGGAAGATGAAACTCTTTCAGAGCATGGAAGCAAATCTACCACCAGCAACATGGCCTTCTTCTCTCATAGTGACGGTCAATTCAATCAGAAGGACTCTTATATGCATCCAGTTACTGGATCATCATATGTCAGCGCTGGAACAAGTCCTGTCAACGTCTCCTTTTCAGACGCTGACACATTCAAGAATGACTCCCCAAGAGTTAAACCTGCTGATTTGGATTTGGATACTGTTTGTGCTTACATTGCTTCTTTGCCCAATGGTTCAGTGATTACATATGAGGACCTTGAGCAGATAAGTGATGAGCACTTGGAAGAGATGGACATCAAGTGGAACATGGCTCTTGCTAGTATAAGAGCAAATAGGTGGAACAGAAGGTTTAAAAAGAAGATGACCTTCAATGCTAAAGACACAGCTGGATTTGATAAATCCAAAGTTGAATGCTACAACTGTCATCGTATGGGGCACTTCATGAGGGAATGCACATCTCCTAGAAGATATGATGCTGGGAAACCCTCAAGTCAGGTTGTTAAAGCTCAGGATTCCAAATCCATGGTTGCAGTTCAAGGAATTGATGGTACAGGATGGGATTGGAGCTATCTGGCTAAGAATGCTGAAGAGGATAAAGCTTTGGTTGCTGATATTGAAGAAGAAGAGCATGTTGAATATGCTCTCATGGCACACTCCTCCTCTTCATCTGATAATGAGGTATATGATGATGCTTTTTGTAGCAAAGGTTGTAGGTTAAACACTGAAAGACTTAACAAAGAGGTGTTAAAACTAAAAGATGACATGAGCACTGAAAGGTGTAAATTGTCTAATTAACAACTAGCTCTTACTGAAACTGAGAAAACCGTTTCTGAATACAAGAAAATGGAATTCGACTTAAAAGATAAGATCAATATCTTAAAACATGAGCTAGAGGGTAGTATGGATGTTAGAAACATCATGAAAAAGGTTAATAGTGAATTACAGGCTAAGTTAGATGAGGCCATTAAGAATAAAGATAATGTTGACCTCAAAATTCAAAGATTTGATAGAGCCACCCAAACCCTAGGAGACTGTGTAGCTAAACAAAGGGATCCTAAGGACATGACTGGGATTGGGATGAATGATTACTCTCTGGTTCCACCACCAGCTGGTGACTTCTATGGTGTCCTTAGAAAGGACTTGTCTTGGACTAGTATACCAGAATGCCAAGAAGAGGAATTCATTCCTCCACCAAGAGTTGTCACTCCAGTGGAAGAGTATCAACAAAAATTGACTGACCTAAATGAGTGGAAGAAAGCTAACCCTACTTTATTTGTTAAGGGAGGTTTGCTATGTGAAAGTCCCAATGAATCTCCACCCATTAAGGTAACTCACCTAATCACTGGTAAAGCTGTTGACCTAGGCTCAAACACTGTTAGAAGACCTACCATTAAATATGCAGAGATGTATAGGAATAATAGGTCACCCAAGAGCCAAGTTAGCAATCATGGAACAGGTTTCTTCTCTTCTAGACCTAAGGTTGTGTCTAAGAAAGCCTGTTACACTTGTGGTAGCTTTTCACATTTGGCATACAAGTGTGTCAACGCTCCCAAAGCCAGCGCTGACAGGAACAACTTCAGCGCTGACAGGAAGAAAGTCAACGTTGTTAGAAAGTCAAACGTTGTCAGACCCAAACCTTGTGTGCAGCAAAGTCCACAAGTGATTAGACCTGCCCCATTCTTTTCTAGAAGGTCTAACACTCATGGACAAAGACCCTTTAAAAAGACAAACACCTGGTCAAATAGGCAATGGGTTCCTGTAGCAAACCCTAGGTTCAACGCTGACAAGGGTAATTTCAGCGTTGACAAGACAAATGCTAACGCTGACAGAAACGTGACCAGACCTAAATATTTGCAGCCACAAAGTAAGGGGTCTAAAGCTTCTTCAAGCTTAACATGGAGACCCAAGAAAGATCAAAACCCTAATGATAATGGGATTTCAATGACTTACAATAGATTTAATTACATTTCAAAGGTCATTACAAAACTTATTGGGGTTAACTGGGTATTTCATCCTAAAAAGGATGAGAATGGGGTTGTTGTGACAACTAAGTCTGTTCTTATTGAACAACCAGATGAGTCCAAGTCTTTTGAGACTTGGGTTCCCAAAGAAAACTAATTTGTTTTCTTTATGTGCAGGGCATTCAAAGACAGATCAATGATTATGGATATTGGGATAGTGGATGCTCAAGGCACATGACAGGGAAGGAAGACTATCTGACGAATTTCACCCCTATTAAAGATGGTGACAAGGTATACTTTGGAGGTGGTTACGGTACCATCATAGGCAAAGGAACCCTTCTCACCAATAATCTACGTTTTGAGAACGTCTTCCTGGTAAAAGAACTTGATTATAATCTGCTTAGTGTATCACAAGTTTATGATAACAAAAATAAGGTTCTTTTTACTGATACTGAGTGTTTGGTGTTAAGAAAGGATTTTAAGATCCCTAATGAGAAATATATTGAGTATAGAACACCTAGGCATAAGGACATATATAATGTGAATTTAAATGGGATTAAAATGAATACCAATATGTCTTGTTTTTATGCTAAGGCCTCAGTAGATGAGAGTAATTTGTGGCACAGGAGACTAGGGCACATTAATTTTAAAAATATAAATAGACTTGTGAGGCTTGGTTTAGTTGATGGTTTGCCTGAGAAGGCCTTCCACAATGACCACTCTTGTGTTGCATGTCTTAAAGGCAAGCAGCACAAGGTCTCATTCAAGTCCAAACAGGTGCATACTAGTTCCAGACCTCTTCATATGCTTTACATGGACCTCTTTGGTCCAACAAATATAGAAAGTTTTAATGGTAAGTCATATTGCTTTGTTGTCACATATGACTTTTCTAGGTTTACTTGGACATTCTTTCTAGCTATGAAGAGTGACACAACTGATGTTCTTATTCATTTTATCACTCAGATTGAGAAAACGTCTGGCAATGAGGTTAAAATGCTTAGGAGTGATAATGGTGGAGAATTTAGGAACAAGAAGCTAGATGATTTCTGTGCCAGGAAAGGAATTACTAGGCAATTTAGTATTGCTAGAACCCCACAACAAAATGGGGTTGCTGAGAGGAAAAATAGAACCCTAATTGAAGCAGCCAGAACAATGTTGGCTGATGCTCACTTTCCAATAGCCTTTTGGGCTGAGGCTGTTAATACAACATGCTATGTGCAAAATAGAGCATTGGTCAACATAATTCAGAACAAAACACCTTATGAGTTACTTTGGGGTAGAAAACCTAATATTGGTTTTCTCAGACCTTTTGGTTGTCATGTAGTAGTATTAGATACTAGTGATGCCTTAGGGAAATTTAGTGCAAAAGGTGATGAGGGCTATTTCATGGGGTATTCAGTCCAGAGCAAGGGTTATAGGTTTATCTTAAAGAGGACAAACGTATAGTTGAGAGAGTACATGTTAGGTTCTTAGAGAATAAACCTAGTGATCCTGAAAGTGGTCATAATTGGTTGTTTGATTTGGAACCGTTATCTAGAACTTTAAATTATATGCCTGTCACTAATCCAGACATTGTGAAGGTAACTTCAAATGTTGTGGAGGAACAAGTTGTTAATGTTTCAGGTACACAGGTTCATGAGAAGGTTGGATCACAAGCAGAAAAGGCATCTCCTACATTTGAATATGTCACAATTCCCATTTGGACATATGCTTTTGCTGCTGCTGCTGGACAAGTTAATGGTGGTTTCCAAATACCACCAGATACAAACATGCATGGTTCTTCAGGCGCTGACAAAGGCAAATCTAGCGCTGACAAGACCAATTCAGACGTTGATGGCTCAGACGTTGACAACAACATTTCAAGCGTTGTTAGCCCAAGCGCTGACAAACAAGGTTCAGACGTTGACAACACCTTTGCACATCTTTTCTCTTCCACTTTTGAACAAGGTGAACCTTCCAATTCTTATGAAGAAGGTCATCCTTATGTTGATATAAGAGAGTCTGATGAAGAAGATATTGGCAACATGGAGCGTGAGGTTGAGGACACCAGACTTTTTGAAGGAGGGGTTCTCACTTCCACAATGAAGAATCACCCCACATCTCAGATCATTGGTGATATTATGACTCCAGTTCAGACTAGAAGATCTCATCAAGGTCTTGGTGGGTTTATTGCCAATATACACAAGAAGGTTGATACCCCTCTTGTGCAAGCATGTTTGTTTGCATGTTTTCTGTCACAAGAAGAACCCAAGAAAATATTTGATGCTCTCAAAGAACCAAGTTGGGTGGAAGCAATGCAGGATGAGCTTCATCAATTTGCAATTCAGGATGTTTGGGAGCTGGTTGATTGTCCTAGATATGTCAGACCTATAGGGACAAGATGGGTTCTTAGGAACAAAAGAGATGAAAGAGGCATTGTGGTCAGAAACAAGGCAAGGTTAGTGGCTCAAGGTTATACACAAGAGGAGGGGATAGACTATGAGGAGGTCTTTGCACCAGTTGTAAGGATTGAAGCTATTAGGATTTTTCTAGCCTATGCCTCTTGCATGGGCTTCACAGTCTATCAGATGGATGTTAAGAGTGCTTTTCTCTATGGCACCATTGTTGAGGAAGTATATGTAATGCAACCTCCTGGTTTTGAGGATCCAGAGCATCCAGATAAAGTGTATATAGTCAAAAAGGCTATGTATGGCCTTCATCAAGCCCCTAGAGCATGGTATGGTACTTTGTCAACTTATTTGGTGGACAATGGATTCAAGAGGGGCACCATAGATCAGACACTGTTTACAAAGAAGAAAGGCAAGGATGTGTTGCTTGTGCAGGTCTATGTTGATGATATCATTTTTGGGTCTACTGATCCAAAGATGAGTGAGGATTTCTCCAAGCTTATGACAGACAAATTCAAGATGAGTGCTATGGGGGAGATGAACTTCTTTCTTGGTTTACAAGTTCAGCAGAAATAAGATGGTATCTTCATCTCCCAGGACAAATATGTTGCTGAGATCTTGAAGAAGTTTGGCTTTTCTCCACATGAAAAGAGGGCTACTACTCCTATGGATAGAGAACACCCTTAGGGAAAGATTGGAGATGGGAAAGATGTTGATGTCAGGCACTATAGATCCATGATTGGATCCTTGATGTATCTTACTGCCTCCAGACCTGACATTATGTTTGTTGTGTGTGCTTGTGCACGCCATCAAGTGACTCCCAAAGAATGTCACCTTTATGCTGTAAAGAGGATCTTTAGGTACCTAAGATGCTACCCTAGTCTTGGTTTGTGGTACCCAAAGGATTCACCATTGGAGTTGATTGCATATTCAGATAGTGATTATGGAGGTGATAAGTTTGATAGGAAAGCCACAACTGGTAGATGTCAGTTTCTTGGGAGCGGGTTAATATCTTGGCAATGCAAGAAACAAACAGTGGTGGCTAATTCTACAACTGAAGCAGAGTATGTGGCTGTAGCAGCATGTTGTGGTCAAGTGTTGTGGATTCAGAACCAGCTGTTGGACTATGGGTATAATTTCATGCATACTAAGATATTTGTTGACAATAATAGTACTTTATGCATCATTAAGAATCCTGTACATCATTCTAAAACTAAACACATAGAAATTAGACACCATTTTATAAGAGATTGCTTTGAGTAAGGTTTAATACAACCAGATAGGGTTGACACTGAGGAAAATGTGTCAGATTTATTAACTAAACCTTTTGATGCTGGGAGATTTCAATACTTGGTAACAAGTATTGGAATGGTTAATCTCACATAATATGTGTTTTGGATTCTTTTTGTAAAAGTATGTACAGGATGATGCATTATTGTTATTGGTCTTATTGATGATTTAGATTTTCCACTATATTTTTCTAACACTGACAAAGGTTGCTTGAACACTGATAAGTGTTTTTGCAATGTTGTCAGCAATATAATTGTCTAACGCTGACAAAGCTTCCCTCAACGCTGTCCTGTGTTATCGGGGCGTTGTCAGCAACAATGTTAGTTTTGTGGTTTTCAATCTAAATGTGCAGATGGTGTTAGCAGTATACCACTGGATACAGAGTTGCTTATGGATCAATGGAGAAGCATTTGGACAAGTTTTTATTTATGGATGATGGTTGGAATGTTTCATTCCTATCTTGACATAAATTTTTTATGTTCATGCATGATTTTAGCAAACTTTTTGTATCATCGTTTAAGGGGAGGTTTTAGGAACCTTTAGGATGCTTGGGTATCCATATGATACTCTTATCACAATTCTAGCTTGTGTCCACAGGTGAGTATGAGTTAGTTTTACTAAATCATGAGGCACTGTAGCATGCATAGTATATCAACTTTGCATGCTGCCAAGACATTTTTGGCCTAGAATTGGTTGTGGTCTTTTGGGAGACTTGGGAATGATTTTGATATGGGATTTACCTGGGAGTAACAAGGATTTTATAAGGTAACTTTGTTGTTGAGAGTTTTTGTTAGCAAGGGACACTAGAGGACTGTTATGTCTATCTTGCTTATGCAAGTGTGCATAACTGGACAGTGCTTGCCGCCCTATGATAATTATCAGCTTTTGGTTATCTTCTCTAGGATAAATTACTTGTTAAGGTCATTTTTCACTTTTTAAAATATTTTTATTTTTGGACGCTGACAAGATTTTTCCAAGCGTTGTTGTGACCAAATTGGACGCTGACATGGCTTTAGGCAAACGTTGACAAGATTATAGCCGTTAGGCGTTGATAGGTTATTTTTGACAGTTGACACTCAATGGGACCTACCCAGTTGTTACTTTTTGACATATTTTCAAGCCGTAATTTTAGGAGTTATTACTTTCATTTAATGCATGCGATAACTTATAACTTTTTCAATATTTTCATGATTGATTTTTGAAAATCTTTGCCTATTTTTGGGCCAATCACATGCATTCTTTCTCTCCTATAAATTTGGCTCCTATTTTAAACAGGGTATCTATAATTCTTGTCTAACACTTTTCTCTTATCAACTTCATCTTCTACACTTCAAATTAACAGCTTTCATCAATGGCACCAAAGTTTAACTCAGCAGAATTGGCATTGGGGTTCAGATCACAACACAACATGATTGCTTATCTTGAAGCTGATGATGCTCTGTTTCCCCAATACACACAATGGTGGCGTATTTGAACGCATCCCCATTAAGGTATGCTCTTTCTCATGCACCACTCATTCCAGTCACACACATTAAGTAGTTTTGGAACACTGTTAGTTCCTCAACAGTTAATGGAGTGACCACATTGACTTCTATTGTTCATGGGAGATCTTGGGTGGTTACTGAGGCTTTGGTACGCCAAGCCTTGCATCTTGATGATGCTGATGGTATAGCCACCCTTCCCATAAATGAAATAGAACAAGGGCTTAGGGCTTTGGGATATCCTTTTCCTGATGAAGGTACTCTTAATAAGTATCATAAGCAGGAATTTCCCCCAGCCTGGAAGTACCTCATACACGTCCTCCTTCAATGTTTGAGTCCCAAATGTACTGCACACAATGAGATCAATAGATCCATTGCAAGTGCTATTGTGTGCATTGCAACAGAGCAAAAATATAACTATTCTAAAATGATTTTTGAGGGGATGTGTAAAACAAGGGGACAAAAATGACTTTAGCTTATCCCCGTTTTCTGCAAATGATTTTTGATGATCAAGGTTACTGCTCAAGGGATCACAATGATTTTTATAAGATCCCTGAGCAAAAGAAAGCTATTTTTATGAAGATGGATTCACCACCCCATAGAGACTTACCTTTAACCCAAGCCATGCTTGCTGTTATTGCAGCAGCACAACCTCAACCAGACCCCCAACCTCAAATTGACCCTCAGCCACAACTTGAACCCATTCCTGAACCTTTACCTTCACCTGAACACATGCAACTTGACCAAGAACCCTTTGACGCTGACACATCAAATGTTGGCGTTGATGTGCCTATTTCCAACGCTGACACCCAACCTTCATAATCCCAAACACCCCTTAACCAACCCACATCCACTCATTCTTCCACACCATCTTCCACACCCCCTTAATATAGGTTGATGAAACGCCAAAGGACTACTGGAGTGTTCTCCTCTGGTGGTCCTAGCCATGTAGCAGAGAGAACCACCACCACAAGTGTGGATGGTGACCTGGATGAGGCTGGGACTATTGGTTCTGGCTTAGAAGCTGGCCAAGGCAGTCCCACCATTATTAAGTCCTCATCCATGCCCAATGAATCTGACTTGGGAGGTCAAATCCCCATTTTAGAAGAGGGCAGACTGGAACCAATGACTCTTATGGAATTGACGGCAGTCTGCATTAGCTTGCAAAAGCAAAATGCAGACTTAGTACAAATTGTCAGCTCACAAGGCCTTGAACTCAAGCAATTGAGGGAGAGGATTGTTGTTTTGGAAAGTGATCGTGTTAGAAGGGGTATGGAGGAGTCTTCCAAAGGGGAGGAAGATCAAATAAATCTGAGTGATAAGGGCAGCCAAGATGGTCAATCAATGGATGTTGCTGAGGCCCTTACAACTTTGAAGAAACAAACAGGTTTTGATACGTCCTTAGTCTCTCCCACCAATTTAAATTTATCATTTACAGCTATGTTGAGAGAGGTTACACAAGGCGCTGAGGGAAAATATTTGAGCGTTGACAAGGCAAATTTGGACGCTGATAGAAGTATTTTGGGCGCTGATAGGATAAATTTGGGCGTTGACAGACCTGCACATGAAGGTGATGTATCCCATTCATCATCTATCATCAAGGAAGTTTCTACTCAGGTATTACCATCTACCTTACCAACCATTGCACCATCAGATAAGGGTAAGGGTAAAATGGTAGAAGAGATTGTTCCAAAGGATGCAGCCCAAGTTGAACTTGATAGAAGATTGGCTGAACAAATGATGGAACAAGATGAAAAGGAAAAGTCACCATTTGTTGTGACTTTAGAAGAAGAAAGTGATGGAGCTAGCTCAGACTCAAGTGTAATGATTATAGAACCTGAAAGGCTTGAGTATGGAGATGAGTTGGCCAAAGAGAAGCTGAGAGACTTGAAATTGCAGGTTGACTTTGACATGCCAGAGGTGGTTCAAATGTACAATTCTTGGGAAGAAAGCTGCATGGATAATCCAGACTTGACCATTTCAGATCAAATATGGGGTTTGGAGCTTCTTCTTAGAGTTCAGAAGGATTGCCAGGTAATTTTGAAACACAAGGCAAGCAATATTCTCTCAGAGTTGAAAAGGGATAGAAGGGAGCTCTACTTTATGTTTCTCAGATGTCATGGAGTTGGATGGACATATCAGAAGTTGAAGGCTTTGACATTTTATGAGTTGGAAAACAGGGCTTATCCCATTTGGGTGAGAGTGAAGGAAGCAAACACTCTCAGACTTCTTTCAGATGAAAGAAAGGAACAACTTGCAGAAGAAATGGAAATCAAGAAAGCTATGATGGTTCCCAGGCCAGTGAAGAAGGGATTTAAATTTGAGTTTCCAAAAGATATGGATCCACTATATCCAAGTGAAGCAGTTATAAGAAAGAGCCTCAAGCTCTCCCCGTTAGAAGCTTCAGATATGGTGCAAGTGTTACCATTAGATTCCAGGAACCCGATTGTGAGTTATGAGGAAGATGAATGTGGGTTCTGGAAGATTGGCAGATTTGGCAAGGAGGTACACACTTTTACCACTCTCATATCTTTATTTGCAAGTTGTGATAGAGAAGACTTGGTGGACCTTTGGAGGTTACTGGAGACCAAGTATGAGGCTGAAGCACCAACTTCAGCTAATGGAATAAAACTTTGGACCACATTCAAAAGAATGTGTGGGCCAAAAGATGAAGATCATGCAATATGGAAGGATCTTGAAGATGACCTCAGTGGTCTTCAATGGAGGTTATATTCAGCTGCTGGTGTATACCATTTGAGTTCTACAAAGTTTGCTGAGTATCTACTTGTGGATGCTCAGTATTTCATATCCAAGGCTGTTTTGGAAAAGATGAAGGACACTCAACTGGAAATAGATTATTCAAGTGACGTGGCAAAAGATTTGATCAGATTTATTCATTACCAATATGAGAAGGTTTGTCAGACTCCTCCTAGTCCTTAATTCTTATTCAGAAACTTGATCATAAGAGTGGATATCAAGTTTAGGGGAGGATTGTTGGGAATAAATTAAGGCCAGATCACTTGAACGCTGACAAGAACAATTCAAGCGTTGACAAGAACAAAGCAAGCGCTGACAGCTCAAGCGTTGACAAGTTAAAGTCAAGCGTTGACACATAGAAGACAAGCACTGATGGAAGATATAATCTACATGTTTATTATATTCTAGAATACTTCTAGTAAGGATAGAAACGACAATGTATTTTCTATATTTATCTTTACCTAGAATAGTTGATACGTAGATTATTGTACAAGGCTTCTTATGTCTATAAAAGAAGGCCTTTAGGTTAATGTTCAATATCAAGTTTTATATAAGTTTTCATTCGTAAACATCTTTCATTGTAAGCAAGTTTGATATTCATAATCAAAGTGAAAGTTTGTTTACATCTTGTGTGTTCTTGTTTAAGTGTTAAATTCCGCATAACACTTAGATTCACAAAGCATATACAAAGGTTTCTCTACGTGTATTACTTGATCTAATCTCGTATACACAAAGCTAATCGATCTAAGTTTGGGATCAACAAATAAAACAGAGGATAAACAAAACCTGAGTCGGAATCCAAAATACTATCACTATTCGGAATACCAAACAAGTTGCTTATTCTTAATAAACACAACTCTTGACCTATCCGGAATAACTTTCCAGCTTGTTATCCGAAATAATATAATGCCTTGTATCCGGAATAAACACAACTTCACTATCCGGAATATGCACTTGTGAGTTATCCGGAATCCTGATTAGACCACTATCCAGAATGTTGAATTTAAGGGCTTATCCGGAATAACTGCTTCTTCCCTATATCCGGAATATGTGTTCCTTGCTTTATCCGGAATCCTCTTCAACGTGTTATCCGGAATCTCGTTCTAGCCCATATTCGGAGTGATAACTATCCGGAATCCACAGGTCTCACACTATCCTGAATGTTGAATTTTCACCTTATCCGAAATTCGTTGTTTAGGATGCTTATCCGGAATGAACAAAGACTCCACTATCCGGAATCAGGCTCAATCTCCTTATCCATAATCCTCTGCCGAAGCTTATCCGGAATTCCCTCAAGTAGTCACAATCCGGAATGTTTTCCGGATCCTTATCCGGAATTCCCTTTATATGCTCACTATCTGGAATATCCTAAACGAAGCCTTTATCCGGAATACTGGGTACTTGTTTGTATCCGGAATATGAGGGTTTAAGAAAACACGGATAACAATAAGATGCAATTAAGCTAAAAACCAAAATTAAGCTAAAAACAATTAAGCACTTAACTAAAACTTTTACCAAATCAAATTTAAGAAAAAGCTAATAAGCCAAAATTTAAAAACTTTTAAAAAAACACTAAATGATAAAAATATTTAAAAAACACCTTTTTATAAAATTAACCAATAAGCACTTAATTAAATTTAAGAAAAACACAATAAGCTATAAAATCAATAAGCTAACACAATCATAAACATAAAAACATAACAATTAATCAAATAAGCATGACAATAAGATAATAAGCACAAAAATTAAATCAAAACAAGAAAGGTAGAATGAGAGATTAATTAAAACTTGATTAAAATTAAGATTCAACAATTAAAGTAAAAACAAGAATTAAAAGCTTACAAATTTAAGGTGCAAGACAAGAAATTAAAGGTGCAATTAAGTAAATGACATTAAGAAAAGTGCAAGTAATTAAATGGAAGACTAGTTTGTCAAAATAGCCAATACCTCCTAATGTGTCATTAGGAGGGTATTTATAGTGATTAGGGAGGTTTAGCATGTGTTGCTTCCTTCTTTCTTTCTTTCTCGTCTTTTCGTTTTCTAAATTCTTCGACTTTTTGGACTTTGTCTCGGGATTATTTGAACTCGTCTTATAATATCTTCACTTATTTAGACTTGAGTTCTTCGGATTTATTAAACGTTCGTCTTTAGACTTTTCTTCGATAAATCTTCAGAATAGGCCTTGGACTTCCGTTCTTTTTGCACTCTTGATCTTTTGACTTCGTCTTTTGTCGTTTTCTTCGATAAAAGCCCGTGAAAGCCCATGTTTTCTTCCCTTTTCACATTTTGATCCTAAATCACAACAAAAACACAAACCACGCATAATTCTGACATTTACGACATAAAATACACGTTTTGGCTTGGTTATTATTATAATTAAGTGGTAAAAGGATAAGTGTTTTCACACTTATTAAATCCCCTACACTTGACCATTGCAATGTCCTCATGCAATGCATTAATTACAAAGCAAGTTTTACATTGTCCATCATAATCAATCCACATTGGCCTTTATTAAAGAGACAAAATATTTAAAAGAAGAAAACAAGTAAAAAGATCAAAAAACTTACCTTAGGGTTTTGGAATGTCATGAATGATTATCATCCTGAAGTTTCACGTTCCCCATACCAAGCTTAAAAACGAGATCATTGTTATTATAAGTTAGCAAACTAACACAAACTCATGTGGGCCAATTATTTACTTAGACTCCCTTATTCCTAGGTGTATCTCTTATATTTTATTGTTGTCTTGAATGATCACGAAGATGCATTGTTGACTTATTTCGATAGTTATTTAAGCCGAAAATAAAGTAGGACGATTTAATCAATAGTTAGCTAAAGGACAAAATCTTTTAAAACTGCTTCTCGGGACCTCATAAAGTTCATATCTTGGCATAACTCGCTTCGCGATTTGAGACCTTTCTCGGACCGGTATTTGGCAGCGACTTCATACTTCAAATCTTGAGAGATGTTCATGAAATAATGGTCTTCTCTTCATAATAGGAATTTCTTCACTTGAACTTTTTGAGAGATTCTTCATACTTGGACCACGACTTTTTCATTTTTCTCCAATCTCTATTTGGGATTTTGATATACTACGATCCGCCTCCTTTTAGGACTTGGATCTATTTATCCTCATACCTTGTTAGGGCCTTTTTGGATAGACTTCTCCATGATCTTTACGGGAGTATTTTCTTTTCGTCGTGTGTCTCGTTCCTTCATATTGATTTTTGATAAATGATTCTTCACATCACTTGGGATCTTTAGCAACAAAATGTAGCCCTCATGCCTTGTTAGGGCCTTTTCGGACTCGCCAATCTTCGCATCCCGCTTCAATCAGTTATGCCTTGGCTATGAACTCTAATCAATACCGAGCAACTTTTAAACGATCTTATGCTAGAAGCTAAGTAACTTTTTAAATCGTACAACCTTATTTATTGCAATTAAATTTATTAACAAGCGATAGGAGAAAAAGATCATAATCAACTCACATAAATTCATGAAATAATACCAAACTTATAATTGACTCTATCATCTCTCGTTCTCTACAATTTAAAATCTCAAGGAATGAGACTCGTGGATGCTTAGCCAATTAAATTAAAGTTTTGGGTTTTCAAGTCATCTATAGGATCTTGCAAACTCTTAGACTTTTTCAAGTTTAGAATTCGCGTTTTAAAGTTCCCTTGATAAACGACTTTCTAGGATCAATTATAGGAACTTGCGAAAAGTTCTTGTTCTTAACCCGTAAGAGTTAAGACTTTCACGTTATAAAGTTCCCTATATAATAGCCTAGCAAAACTTGACTTAAACACGTTAAGGATACTAGCTAGAGTAAACTTGGATAAGTAAACTCGGGTTGAGTCAAAAGATTCACAACGTTTGAAAATTAAAACCACTTTATTAAAATTTATTCTAGCAAAGAAAGAAAGTAAATATAACAAAGGTAAATACAACTAGGCCAAAATAGATCAAAAATTTTGAAAAATGTCGGAAAATCAATTTTTCGGTTAAAATGAGGACAAATACAAGGAAAACCCACTTAACATCGATAGAAATCCCCCCTACACTTAATATAAACATTGTCCTCAAAGTTTAATCATGTGGGAGTAAACTCCCCTACACTTAGGACATTGTGCACTTTGTTTAAATCTTGCTAAGGAAAGGACAACTAAAGTGATTCCTATTTTAATATTAAAGAATATAAAATAGTGAATCAAAAGAGTTTAGGATAGAACCGGGAAGATGGGTACACGGAATCAAGGGTCGTCAAAAGTCATCAAGAATGGATCTTTGAAAGCTCGAATCCCTGCACATGATAAGAAAGAAAACAACAAACACATACTAGGGTCTCCCCTACACTTATTATAAAAACAAAGAAAAAGGATAGATACTGCGGGTTGCCTCCAGAGAAGCGCTTGTTTTTGTTAACTGAGTCGTGAGCCTGACTCGACCTTGATTAGCATAGGAAGAATCTTGAAAAGCATCCACCGGGATCAAATACATGGTTTTCGTCCATCAAATAGCACAAGCTTAAGGCGAACAAGGAAAGCCAAAGAAGAGTAGGCAAGTTTCCATTAAGCAAAGATGGAGCACGGTGGTAGCAAGGGTGAAGAGGTGGAAGCCTATCTCCAAAAGTTCCAAAAATCTTTCCTTTTATTTCATCAGATGGATATTAAGATGGCTTAAAAATTGCAATACCATGATCGAACACCTTTTCCTTTAGGGGAAAAACACTCGGGTGTTGATCCCAAACTTAGATCGATTTAGCTTTGTGTTAATGAGATTAAATCAAGTTTAACACGTAGAGAAACTTTGTTGTATTGAACAAACTAAGTGTTATGCGGAATTTAACACTTAGAACAAAGAACAAAACAAAGTAAACAAAACTTTCACTTTGATTAATAATATCAATGAATGATTACAAAGAAAGTGTTATGAGATATGTGGAAGAGGTGTGTGAAAAAGATGTGTCTTATGTCTAACCCTAAGGCCTCCTTTTATAGGTTTAAGGAGCCTTGTACAAAAAGATAAGATCAACTATTTTAGGAAAAGACATAAGATAAACATAACTTATTGACTAAATCTTTTTAAACATTAAGAATATATTCTGAATTCTTATCTTCATATTTTGTCCACCAGCTTGAAAAATTCATCATTGGCATATTTAGTCCTTGTCTTTGTCTTAAGATTCTTCTTGTCAACGCCTTGATAATTCTTATCAGCGTCTCATCTATCAGCGCCTCGTTTACTCTTGTCAGCGTCCAGTTTCCTCTTGTCAGCGTTCCAGGGACTTAGCTAATTTTATTCCCAACAATCCTCCCCTAAACTTGATATCTACTCTAGTAATCAAGTTTCTGAATAAAATAAAACATATATAGAGGATTCTTAAAAACATGATTATCCCTTAATTTGAGTAATAATAAATCTCTAAAAGTCAACCACTCAAATCACTTATATAGTCAGCCTTCACTTGGTCTTAATCATCTTCAACACCTGTAGAGTCTTTGGAGCTTTCTTTATTACTTTTGTCACTCAAATTCGATTGCTCCTCCCCTTTTTAAGACTCCTCTCCAAGATCAATATACAAGGACGGAACCAAGAACATCCTCCTTGCATCAGCTTCCAAAACAAC
Organism: Glebionis coronaria; assembly: GCA_025667525.1. Taxonomy (NCBI): domain Eukaryota; kingdom Viridiplantae; phylum Streptophyta; class Magnoliopsida; order Asterales; family Asteraceae; genus Glebionis; species Glebionis coronaria. The sequence continues at coordinate 415,675,275 of CM046876.1, read as the reverse complement.
AAGTCTATCAGTTCAAAACTGTGATCCTTGACAATTTGTACCATTTCTGTATTATGCCTTTACAAGCTAATACAGATTTTCGTCAATTCCATTAATGTCAAAGGTTTCATACTGTCCTCATCCACATTCGGGAAATGAATCCTCAATGTTGATTCATAGGACATGGGGATGGACTTACTGATGATAAGACTGACTTGACATGCATTAAAGCTAGTGCCAATAGTCTCAGCCATCTCCATAACACTATACACCCTTGTGAAAGTGATCTCTGCTGCTACTAGATATCAATCACTAGGAAAAACATCTCAATGATCATTAGGCTTCTAGATATCCAAAAATTTGAAAAATAAAAGGGTGATGAAACATTTTGGGACTATAAAGAAGTTTATCAATGACACCAGCTAAGATGTCATAGCATAAAATGGACTTGAGAATGGAAAACTTTAGTTAGAACATAAACAAAGGTAATAATCCTAAGGAAACTAACTAGTCTCTAATAAGCAAGAGTGACAAACACTGTTCATGCATACACTTATGCAAAAGCATGATAGACACACATGAACTCTAGAGTCCTTTGTTCACAAATGCCCCAAAGAGAAAGTTAACTCAAATAAAACCTTTGCAACTCCCCAAGTAACCCAAAAACAATAACTACCCCAAGTCACCCATACGACCACACCCAATTCTAGGTCAAAAGTCTTGGCAACATGCATGCAAAATAAACTACGTGCATGCTACAGTGCCTCGAGGTTTAGAAATTCCAAAAATTTCATAAGGAAAGAGCCTTCATTATTTCTAACCCCCACTCACCAGTGGACACAATCTAGAATTGTGCAAGAGTGCTCTAAGAGTACCCAAAAACCTAGAGGTTTACCTCCCCTTAACAGAAGCATACAAATCATTATATGTGAAGAAGCAAAATTTTATCTCAAGATAGGAATGTAAACACTCCAACCATCATAAATAAAAGTTTGCAATTATGTATCCATCCAAATGTAGCTCCATTTTCCTGCATAGTTAGACAAAAACCACAAAACACACCAACAGAGGCTACCCTATCCCATGATAATGGGTAGAGATAACATGTCAATGGATAAAAATAATATTAGTGGAAAGACCAACAATGCATGTTCCTTGAGCATCCACTATCCCAATATCCTTGATCATTAACCTGCTTTTGAATAGGCTGCTCAAAAAGAAAACAAATTAGTTTTCTTTGGAGATCCAAGCCTTATCAGACTTGGATCTGTCTAGTTGTTCAACTAGAGTGGTATTATTCTTTACCATAAATGCATGTTCATCCCTTTGTGACCTAAGCACCCAATTTGTTCCAATGAGACTAGTAATGACCTTCTCAAGATATTTAAATCTATTGCAAGTCATTGAAATACCATTAAAACTAGAGTTTTGCTCTTGTTTAGGTTTCCAAGTTATGTGGGATGATGCCCTAGACCCTTGACCCTTACTAACCAAGTATCTTTGTTTATATGGTCTAAAATAAGGTCTCATACCAAATTTGGAGCTGTCAGCGTTGCATTTGTTCCTGTCAGCGCTGAATGTATTGCTGTCAGCGCTGAATTTGTTCCTGTCAGCGCTGAATTTTTTCTTGTCAGCGCTGAATTTGTTCTTGTCAGTGCCCAAATTAGGGTTTGCTACAGGAACATACTGTCTGTTTGACCAAGTGTTTGTCTTTTGAAAGGGCCTTTGTCCATGGGTATTAGCTGCCTTAGAGAAGAAAGGAGTTGGTCTAGTAGCCTGTGGTCTAGTGTGGACAAAAGGTCTATGATTGACATTGGATGACCTATTGCCAGCGAATGAATTGTGTCCACTGACACAATTATAGGCCAAATGAGAAAAGCTCCCACATGTATAACAAGCCTTTTTAGACACAAACTTAGGCTTAGACTGGTAAAACCCTGTCCCATTAATACTTTCTTGGCTTTTGAGTGACCTAGGTTTCCTATACATTTCAGCATATTTAACACTAGGTTGTTTCTTAATTGGGAAGCCAAGATTAACAGCTTTTCCAGTGATGGGATTGGTCACAGTGATAGGTTTAGATACTACTGGACTCTCAATGGGTGTAGGCACGAATGGACTCTCACTAAGCATCTCACCCTTAACAAACAAAGTGGGGTTAGCCTTCTTCCATTCTTCTAGGTCAGTAACCTTTTGTTGATATTCCTCAACTGGGGAAAGAACTCTAGGTGGAGGAATAAATTCCTCTTCTTGGAGTTCTGGAATACCAGTCCAAGAGAGATCCTTTCTATGGACACCATAGAAGTCCCCAGCAGGTGGTGGAACGGCAACATATTCTTTCAACCTAATCCCAGACATATCCTTAGAATCCCTTTGTTTATTAACACATTCTCCTAGGGTTTGTGTGGCCTTATCAAATCTCTGAATTTTAAGACTCACATTGTCTTTATTCTTATTAGCCTCATCTAACTTAGCTATTAAATCAACATTAACCCTATTCACGATATCGTTAATATCATTACTTTGATTTAACTCATGTTTTAAGATATTTATTTTATCTTTTAAATCAAACTCCATTTTCTTATACTCAGAAACAGTCTTTTCAGTTTGAACAAGTGCCACTTGATAATTAGATAACGTGCATCTTACGTCTGAAAGATCTGATTTTAATTTTAAAATCTCTTTATTAGATTTTTCAGTATTTATCCTACAAGAAGAGTCATCACATACCTCATTATCAGATGACGAAGATGAGTTGGAACTTGAAGTAGACTTCGCCTTGACTGAAAACATCATCAGATTCTTTTTCACCTTCTTCCTTAGCCTGGTTCACCTCACGATATTGGATCTCGTTCTTCAAATCAAAGTTTCTCAACAAGCTCTGATACCACTTGTTGATCCCAAACTTAGATCGATTTAGCTTTGTGTTAACGAGATTAAATCAAGTTTAACACGTAGAGAAACTTTGTTGTATTGAACAAACTAAGTGTTATGCGGAATTTAACACTTAGAACAAAGAACAAAACAAAGTAAACAAAACTTTCACTTTGATTAATAATATCAATGAATGATTACAATGAAAGTGTTATGAGATATGTGGAAGAGGTGTGTGAAAAAGATGTGTCTTATGTTTAACCCTAAGGCCTCCTTTTATAGGTTTAAGGAGCCTTGTACAAAAAGATAAGATCAACTATTTTAGGAAAAGACATAAGATAAACATAACTTATTGACTAAATCTTTTTAAACATTAAGAATATATTCTGAATTCTTATCTTCATATTTTGTCCACCAGCTTGAAAAATTCATCATTGGCATATTTAGTCCTTGTCTTTGTCTTAAGATTCTTCTTGTCAACGCCTTGATAATTCTTATTAGCGTCTCATCTATCAGCGCCTCGTTTACTCTTGTCAGCGTCCAGTTTCCTCTTGTCAGCGTTCCAGGGACTTAGCTAATTTTATTCCCAACATCGGGCTCAGTAGACCTTGAAGAGGATCCACTCATAAATCTCACAATCTCATCCTTAGAAGGAGGATAGAGAGGTGTCAATACATAAGTGTTGCGGATATCAGTGTCGTCCGACTTCTTCTCTTTTGAAACAGGTTTCTTCATATCCAAAGGAGGATAAAGACCATAATAATCAAAGTCCAAAGGAGGAGCATCACTCTCATTTGGGAAGTAAGTGTTGAGAAAAGTAGCAAAGTCTTCCTCAAATGAGTAGTCATCCAAAGTAGGATTAAGCATTGTTGGCGGAGGATCTTCATCAAAAGTAGGTGCAAGGTCATCATGAGAAGAATCACTCGAGAGAGTATCAGCCTCATCAAAATCATCATAAGTGGGAATGTCTGGATACTCAGAAGTAAAATTATCATAATCATCCCCATCGGAACTAGAATCATCATCATAAGCATCATAGATCGGTGGAGAATCATAAATTGGTGTAGGATCAGAATTGGAGAGAGAATCATCCACATCATCTTGGAACAGTGGATTATCATAGCAAGAATCGAATAGAGGGTTTTTGTAGATGACAAAATCATCAAGCACATTAATCATATTCGCTGATTCTCTTCCCTTTGATTTTGTTGTGATCTTACCCATTTTAAAAACTTGTGCATCATTCCCGACCCTTAAGATTAACTCACCTTCGGCAACATCGACTAAAGCTTTTCCGGTTCTCAAGAATGGCCGTCCAAGTATTAACGGAATACGAGGGTCCATTTCATAATCAACAACAACAAAATCGACCGGAAAAGTGAAGGTACCAATTTTAACAAACACATCTTCGACAATACCAACAGGGTAAGCGAGAGTGCGATTTGCTAGCTCAAGAGTCATCTTTGTTGGTGTAAGGTCGGGTAATGATAACTTTTTCCAAACACTTAAAGGCATCAGATTTATACTTGCCCCGAGATCGGCTAAGGCGGTAAATTCTTCGGTTTGGTTAAAAGTACATGGTAGCACAAAACGACCGGGATCTCCAAGTTTTTCCGGAAGTTCTTTAAGAAGGACTGCAGAACAGTTTTCATTCAATCGATTATTAACAAACTCGGCCATCTTCTCCTTCTTATTAAGCAATTCCTTAAACATCTTGACTAATTTAGGCATTTGGGCTAAAGCTTCAACAAGGCTAAAGGTGATGTTCAGTCCCGAAATCTTCTTCAAATAGTTCGACACTTGAATGTCATCCTTGGTTTGCAGTTTGGCCTTGTCTAAGCGAGAAGGATAAGGGATATTGGGTTTATAGGTGGAAGGTGGGGTTGGTGAAGGGTTCTTCTTAGGTGCTTCTTCATGCATAGGTGCAGACGGTAATGGAGAACTAATACTAGGCGTGGGAGTAGGAGGGATAAATGATGGTGGAGGAGGTGTAGATGGAGTAACTGGGGAATGGATAGATGGTCCTACTAAGGTTGCTCCACTGCGTGTAGTAATAGCACTCGCATTCGCTCTTGGGTTGGTGACGGTGTTTGAAGGTAGAGAGCCCGAAGTAGAGGGTTGAGTACTTGGTAAGAAACTAGCCAACATATTATTCAAATCATTTGTTTGAGTAAAAGAGGTTTGAATATCAGGTCGAAGCTCGAATCTAATATCATTACCTTGCTTAGTGATATCTCCTTTCAAGTTGATAATTTGGCTTTGTAGATTCTTAATTTTCTCTCCTTGGGTCCTCATGGAGGCTTCAACATCTTGATTAATGGGTGGGGCTTGTTGAGCGGGTGGGTGATAAGGATTAGAAGCTCGAGGTGGGTTTGGGTTGCTTCTATTGTAGTTGTTGGGGTTGTGGTTTTGAGGAGAAAAATGGGTGAAAGAAAGTTGTTAGAACGGTAACTCAGCAAGTTACGATCACCTTGAGGTCGAGCTTGATGGTTTTCCGTGGAATAGTTACCATAAGCTGCATACACGTTTTCCGGATTGTCATGAGTAGAAGGAAAATCAGTGTATGAATGAGGACCCCGGAAAATCTCACAAGAAAGTGCAATAGCTTTAACTTGTTGTTGTTGATTTGTAGCCAAAAGTTGCATATTCTTGCTCATTTCGACCATTGCGCGGGTCAATTCAGTGATATCAGGGTTTGAAGAAGTAGAAGAAACATTGACTCTCGGGTTTGATCTTGAAGATGCAGATGAATCCCAATTTTTGTGATGAGTAGTCATGTTCTCTATATGCTCTCTATACTCCTCAGGTCTTCTTTTCATAAATATGCCACCGGCGGCTGCATTAATCGTATCACGATCACGAAAAGTTAAACCGTTGTAGAAAGTATCAATTAAGGTGACGGGGAGCATGTTGTGGTTTGGACATCGATCGATCAAAACATAATATTGTTCCCAAGCATCAAAAAGTGATTCATCAGGTTCTTGTGTAAATCCACTAATTTGATTTCTAAGGCTCGTGACCATGGATGGTGGAAAGTAGCGCGACAAAAAGCGTTGAGTCATCTCATCCCAAGTATGTATTGAATTCTTCGGAAGACGATCAAACCATTTTTCGGCATGGTGGGATAAGGTGTGTGGAAATAGGTGAAGGCGAAGAAAATCCATGGTAACCCCGGGCAACTTCATGCTTTGAGTAACGGTAATGAACTTGTCGAGGTGTTTGTTGGCATCATCATCCGGTAATCCGCGAAATGGACAAGTATTTTGAACATGTTGGATCATGTGATGCTTCAACGAAAACTCTGGAGCCGTGATTTGCATCGGCGCAATCGGTCCTCCTCGTCCATTCATCGTTGGTTGACACAGCTCCTCCATCGTTCTAAGATCAGGTGGGGGAACATTGTTGTTATTATTATTGTTGAGGTGCGGTGGGTTATTGTTGTTATTCACACCTGCCATATCTAAATCTTCACGAGTCTCGGGCTCTGAATAAGTTGAAGATCTAGTACGCATGCACCTGCAAAAGCAAAAGAAAAAGATACCAAAGAAATAGACAATATATATGTACGTGTAAAAATAAAAATAAAATCTTTTTGGATTTTTGAAAATTTTTAATTTTTATGGATTTTTAACAATTTTTAATTTTTATGGATTTTTGAAAATTTTTGAGCAAGAAAAATAACGTTCACGAGTGAACGGATCCCAAAATTCAGCGCGTCTCTCACAGAAAACCGTTAATCTTTACGAAAAGAGCCGACAGCGACGCCATTTAATACAAGTGAATTTGTATGTAAAAATTATCGCCACAGTCTTTTCGAATTGACTACTGGTAAACGTGCGACTTAGTTGTCTTTTGGTGGAAAACAAATATAATGGTCGATGTAGTAAAGTAAAATTGCAAAACTTTAAAGTAAAAGACAGTAATTAAAACTAAAACTGATTAAAAAGTAAATGAATTTAATGACAAAAATTAAAGCTCGACGAAAAGTAAATTTGACAATGTAATAAAAATGTAAACTTTAAAATTAAACTAAGACAAAGTAATTAAAATAACACTAAATAAAAATGGCGGGAAAAATAAATGCTTAAAAATAAAACAGAGGATAAACAAAACCTTAGTCGGAATCCAAAATACTGTCACTATTCGGAATACCAAACAACTTGCTTATCATGAATAAACACAACTCTTGACGTATCCGGAATAACTTTCCAGCTTGTTATCCGGAATAATATAATGCCTTGTATCCGGAATAAACACAACTTTACTATCCGGAATATGCACTTGTGAGTTATCCGGAATCCTGATTAGACCACTATCCGGAATGTTGAATTTAAGGGCTTATCTGGAATAACTACTTCTTCCCTATATCCGGAATATGTTTTCCTTGGTTTATCCAGAATCCTCTTCAACGTGTTATCCGGAATCTCGTTCTAGCCCATATTCGGAGTGATAACTATCCGGAATCCACAGGTCTCACGCTATCCGGAATGTTGAATTTTCACCTTATCCGAAATTCGTTGTTTAAGATGCTTATCCGGAATGAACAAAGACTCCACTATCCGGAATCAGGCTCAATCTCCTTATCCGGAATCCTCTGCCGAAGCTTATCCGGAATTCCCTCAAGTACTCACAATCCGGAAGGTTTTCCGGATCCTTATCCGGAATTCCCTTTATATGCTCACTATCCGGAATATCCTAAACGAAGCCTTTATCCGGAATACTGGGTACTTGTTTGCCTCTGGAATACGAGGGTTTAAGAAAACCCGGATAACAATAAGATGCAATTAAGCTAAAAACCAAAATTAAGCTAAAAAAAATTAAGCACTTAACTAAAACTTTTACCAAATCAAATTTAAGAAAAAACTAATAAGCCAAAATTTAAAAACTTAAAAAAAACACTAAATAATAAAATATTTAAAAAACAACTTTTTATAAAAATTAACTAATAAGCACTTAATTAAATTTAAGAAAAACACAATAAGCTATAAAATCAATAAGCTAACACAATCATAAACATAAAAACATAACAATTAATCAAATAAGCATGACAATAAGATAATAAGCACAAAGATTAAATCAAAACAAGAAAGGTAGAATGAGAGATTAATTAAAACATGATTAAAATTAAGATTCAACAATTAAAGTAAAAACGAGAATTAAAAGCTTACCAATTTAAGGTGCAAGACAAGAAATTAAAGGTGCAATTAAGTAAATGACATTAAGAAAAGTGAAAGTAATTAAATGGAAGACTAGTTTGTCCAAATAGCCAACACCTCCTACTGTGTCATTAGGAGGATATTTATAGTGATTAGGGAGGTTAAGAATGTGTTGCTTCCTTCTTTCTTTCTTTCTCGTATTTTCGTTTTCAAAATTCTTCGACTTTTTTGACTTTGTCTCGGGATTATTCGAACTCGTCTTATAATATCTTCACTTATTTAGACTTGAGTTCTTCGGCTTTATTAAACTTTCGTCTTTAGACTTTTCTTCGATAAATCTTCAGAATAGGCCTTGGACTTCCGTTCTTTTTGCACTCTTGATCTTTTGACTTCGTCTTTTATCGTTTTCTTCGATAAAAGCCCGTGAAAGCCCGTGAAAGCCCATGTTTTCTTCCCATTTCACATTTTGATCCTAAATCATAACAAAAACACAAACCACGCATAATTCCGACATTACGACATAAAATACACGTTTTGGCTTGGTTATTATTACAATTAAGTGGTAAAAGGATAAGTGTTTTCACACTTGTTATGAAGCACCGGATAATGATAGTAAAATTTTCTTTCCAAGGTTGCCTGATGTGTGAAGTTTGAAACTGAGACAGATTACGAATCTCTCCCTCATAGTTCAGAGATCGAATTATACTAAGCATATCATTTGTCTCTAGGGCACATGATGTTCTCGTTTGGATAACTTAGGGAACTTGAACAACTTTCTGAACTAACTTAAGTCAAGCGTCATTGTCTTATTTGTTTATTTTGAAGGTAATCGTCTTCTTTGATAATTGTCTGCCCGGTGAGATTGATGCAATTGTCCAAAACTCGTTCATGTAAACTTTAGGGACTGATGCGGTGGCTCTTAAGGCATCCTTTAGTGGTGACATGTCCAGGATATCCATTATGACTTTGAAGGCTGCAAAAGTTGGATCAAGATCGTCTTTTAGACGAAGATTGTTCTCTGCAGGTGCAAGATCTAGTTGTAGTTTTTGTTCTTCCGTGATCGACATTTTCCTGCTTAGATAAACAACATATGCAAATGATAGATAAAGAATTATATATATCATACATCATGTAAACATTTTTGCATGGAGAAACGTATCAAGTCACATAAATTTGCTTGATGACGGTATCTAAGAATAAATCCCTAGTCATTTTATACTTATCATATCAAATGGTGTCGGATAACATGCATTATGTCAAATTTGAGAAGAATCAACACTTAGAAATTTTTATGTTTCAAAAATTTTAATCTCGCAATGTTGCAATGTCAATTAGTTCCACATATCGCAATGTCTATTAGTCCCATTTTTACAATGTACATGTATGCACTTATCGCAATGTAAGCAATCATGATAGTTTCTCAAGGTCAAGATTTTCTACATGTCGCAATACACAACATTTCGCAATATCACATTTGTCGCAATATCCATCGCAATACTTAATTCACATGTGTCGCAATGTAAGTCAAACATTCCTATCGTAATACCCATCGCAATAACAACCTATCGCAATGACAACCTATCGCAATGTCAATCGGTCGCAATGACAACCTGTCGCAATGACAACCTGTCGCAATGATAACCTGTCGTAATGTCAATAGATCCCATCCAAACATGTCGCACTGTCCATCGCAATATAACATCGCAATATCACTAGGACATTTCGCAATGTTCTTGACGGATATTACGAGGCAAATCTGTTTGGCTCGATTACGGGTTCGATACAATTATTTACGCAATACCAAGCACTGTCCTATGTTCATCTATCCAAAACCCATGATACCCCTCAATCAATTTCATGTTTGTTCAGAAAACATATCGAAACCCTAATCTGAGTTAAACGAGATATATGGTTCGTTTGAAATGAAAAGCACATATGAGAAAATAGATAAACATATATTACTGATTAATACCTAGAGTTGGATGTAGGATCACAACAAGTAACACAGAAAGATCAAAGCTTGGGATTTTGAAAATGGCGACTGGTATAGAGAGTATGTGTTTGTGGTTTTTGCTAAGTATGAGAAAAGGAACCAGGGGGTTTTGACTTTGGTCAACACATAACCCTTTTTGCAAATTTTGCATTTTGGTCCCCCTCATTTTGAACCAAGTATAAGGATGGAACAAAACTCCCGTTACCTCTTAAGTTTCTCGATAAAACGAACACATCACTAACGCACCTAACTTTATGACTTAAGGCATATGAGATATAACCTAAGGCCAATTCAATTCCACATAAGGCACACATAGCATATAAAGAGGACAAACATCGTTTTGCATTATTCTGAAAATACTTTTTGAAGACCAATTTGAAATCCAGGACGAAAATATATTTTCTCCCCCTTAAATACTGACCCGTTTTCTATTTAAAGAGTTGTAGTCATTGTTTAAAGAGTCAAACACCTATGAGGACGTTTTCTGTTAAGTGATTTTAAGAAACGATTCTGGTGGCAATAAGATTTCTCTTATTTTAACAAATAAATGCACTGAAGCGTACATAGATTTGTGTTAGACCAAGTTATAAAGTAAACTTGATCCCTTACAAGGTTTTAAAGTAAACCTTGCCCGAGAAAATTAATTCCCGTTGTGAGCCAACGTTTTCAAGGGAAATACGTGACTTTAATGCGAAAAGCGGGTTGCAGTCGGAAATAACTACAAGCCATATGGGCATGTTTTAAAATATGTACAACTTTTATACGGACTCTATTTATGGCGTCGTGTCAATTTTAATCGACATTTCTAACGCCGTAAATATTACCGTACTAAAAGACATGCCCGATTTAAAATGAAAAATATTTTTGGATTTTCTTGATTATATATTTTTTATGGTTTTTGTACGTTTTATATTTTTGTATTTTCTTTTTGATGGTTTATATATATATATATGATAATATACATGATCACAATAAAAGGATACTCGAGAATAGTTTACCACCACTATTTTTCCGATTCTTCTGCCAACTCCTAAAGAGTCTCTGGTGAGAATGATTTCATGCCCAGCATGTCGATCAAAAACTCGATACGTCCTCGATCTAGAGCCTTTGTGAACATATCCGCCAACTGATACTCAGTGTTGACAAAATACAGCTCGATCACTCCATTTTCCACTTTCTCTTTGATAAAGTGGAAGCGTATGTCAATATGCTTCGCCCAAGACTGTTGAACATAGTTGCAGCAAAGGGAAATGGCGCTTTTGATGCCACTCTACATCGGAATTTTGTTGAATCCAAGACCGTAGTCAGTCAATTGTGATCTCATCCATAGAACTTGAGCACAACAACCGGACATGGAAATGTATTCAGCCTATGTACTGGATATCGCAGCGCTTTCATCCTTTTGGATGCCCAACTAATCAGTCTATCTCCAAGAAGTTGCACACTGCCAGAAGTGCTACATCTAGTATCTTGACACCTAGCATGATCCGCATATGCATAAGATATTAGTGCAATAGAGGAGTCCTTCGGATACCATAAACCACGATGAAGTGTTCCTTTAAGGTACCGAAAGATCCTTTTCACAACATGTAAGTGCTTTTCGATAGGCCGAGCCTGATACCTAGCCTACATGCATATAACAAATTCCAAATCAGGCCTACTAGCAGTCAGATAGAGAAGGGTGCCGATCATTCCACGATAAAGTTTAGGATTGACAGCAATCCCATCCCTATCCTCATCTGACTTGGATCTCTGCACCATGGGAGTATCCACGGGGTTACAGTTTTCAAAGTGATATTTTTTCAAAGATTCAAGAGCATATTTGGATTCATTAATGAAGATGCCTCTGGGATTTTGTGAAATTTGTAACCCTAAGAAAAATGAAATTTTCCCATCATCGACATCGTAAAGCATGTGGACATGATTTTCTCAAAATGGTCAGACTGTCTTTGAGTAGTGGCAGCAAATATTATATCATCAACATAAATTTGTACTAGTATCATGTCGTTTCCTTACTTGAGAATGAACAATGTCGGGTCCACTTTGCCTTTGGAGAAGCCTTCCGAGATGAGATAAGACGATAGGAGATCGTACCACGCGTGCGGATCTTGTTTCAACCCATAAAGAGTCTTCTTAAGCGTGTACACGTGATTACAATACTCCGGGTTGACACATCCATTCGGCTGACTAACATAGACTTCTTCCCTTAATTCACCGTTGGGAAATACCGTCTTAACATCCATTTGGTAGACGATCATATTCATGTGAGCAACATAAGCAAGGAATAGTCTAATCGCCTCCAATCTTGCAACAGGAACAAAGGATTCTTAAAAGTCAATACCCAATGCTTGTTTGTAACCTCGAGCAACCAATCTAGCCTTGTTCTTTAAAACTCCACCCAACTCATCGAGCTTAACCTAAAAAACCCACAACAAAGTAAGAATGTCGACTTGGTCGGGTAAAGGAACTAATTCCCATACTTCAAGTCATTTAAATTCATTAAGTTCCTCTTGCATGGCTTCAATCCATGCAGATTATGTCATTGCTTGTTGCCAAGTTCTAGGTTCCTCCTCGCAGAGAAACGCATCAAAGTAGCAATATAATGCATGCTCTTGTAGTTGATGGCGTGTTAAGACTGGTCGGTCGATGTCACCAATAATATTGCGGATTGGGTGATCCTTTGTCCATTTTGTGTTGTGATTTTCAATCCGCGGTGGTCTGGAGTGAACGATTGCAGGAGCTTCCTCTGAGGTAGACGCACCGTTAGGGTTTTCGGGTATTTATATACCAAAGAATGGAAGCTCTTGTAGGTGAGCAATTTCCAAATTGTGATCATCATAATCCTCTTCAACATCATCAGGAACGAGTGGGGTTGTTGATTCGGGTGTAGTTTGAGAATTGTTGGGGGATGGTGCATCCGGTTCAGTAGTGACTGTAGATGCATCAGATTGATTTCCATTATCTTGAGCAACAACTTCGGGAATCGAAGCTACTACTGCAGGTTCTGGAGAATCATCACGTGGAGGATTGATGAGACTGCTTTTATACATGGTCTCATCGTCCAAAAAGGGCTTAAAATGCATTAAATATCATCAAAATACCCATATATATGCTTGTGTTTGTTGCTTGTGTATTTTAGGTACGGATATTGAGAAAATGACAAAAGATCACAAGAATCATGCAAAAACGAACACGGGAAACAAAGCCGCACAATGAACCAAGCCCTAATGAAGACTTTCCCAAGAAAAACTCTTGAAGACTTGAAGATTTATGAAGAAGGGTCCTCCAATATGAAAGAATTGACACTTTATACCTATGTATCTTCATAATTACAAGTTTGGTCCCTAAAGTTTGTCAAAATTACAAAAAGGGCCCTCCACTTTGAAGAATTGACAAGTTTAGCCCCTCAACAAAGCTAAATTGTCAACCATTGTCCTCCACAAAGTCAAATATATCATGAAGTCCTTCAAAGTATAATAAATTACAAGTTTGGTCCTTTGAAAATACCAAAATTACCAAAAGGACCCTTAACTTTGAATATTTGGCAAAAATGGTCCCTCAACCATTATGACTTGGCAATTTTAGTCCTCCAAAATATCAAATTTACAAGTCAAGACCATTATCCATCAAGAAAATGCCAAATCAGTCCTTCAAGAATCCAAAAATGGCAAGAATTACCCCTGAAATCATTTTACAAAAGTTTTTGGGGCAAAAGTGTGAAAATTGAAAGTTTGATTACAAAGGAAATTCAGTTTTGGGGTTTACATCTGCAAATGACAAGAGAAGGAAAGAAAGAGGGTTAAATATGGCAAGACAACATTGTTACCGAGACCAACCCAATCATGCCACGTGCCCCACTCACTCACCATAGCCAATCACACTCCACTATTTGCCATGTCACCTTCCACTCACACCGGATTAACAAACTTTTTTAATTAAGTTTAAAACTGGCGCCTTAACATGTTTTTAAACATGTTTTAACCCAAAATAGGATCAAACACACAACTATTCATGTGATGAACACAATTGGGTATTTTTAATCCTGTTGTAATTAAGCCATAAAAACCTCCAGATTAATGATTAATGATGTTTTAATCATAACCCAACTTCAAAAATACTTGCCACATCACCCCTTTGTCCCACACATGATTCCCCTGCTACAAACAAGGAGGATACTGCCAAAAACCACCAGACATCCAACGTTTAGGATTGAAGCTTACTTTTTAAGCTTGATACAAGCCATTGGATACGTTTTTCACATGCCATCTACAAAAAGAAAACAAAAATCAGTCACATGAAGCCAAGAAGTTCAAATTCTACAAGGGAAAATTAGGGACTTCACAACTAGGGTTTATGTTATTTCTCAGCTTCCTTAGTCTCATTGTAGCCTATATAAAGGCATTAGGTCTTTACATTTTCAGCTGCTTTTGGTTTTTCCTAGTTCAACTACTTGTAAATCCTCTTTTCAATTTATGAAAGTGTGTCGAGTTTTGTTGAAGAAAGACCAAGTGCCATCTTATTCTTAGCTTGTTATTGTCATATGTTAACTGAAATTGAACCTAAAAACGTTTTTTTTAACCTTTTGTAAGAAATTACACATTGGATCAAAATTGATATTTTGCTAAGTTCTTGTTTCAACCTTGGAATTCTTGGGTTATAGGGCTGATCATAGCATCCTAATTGTGATATTAAGGTGTGGTGAGGCTTATAACTTGGGGATAATCAAGTGTGGGGTAACAAGGTTGCATCAATCAAGTTTATTTTCCAAAAAGTCACCTTTCTGTCTTTGATTTTTGCTTCTAACCTTGTTGAATCTTAGTAGGGTTGTTATTGGAAGCTTGTGCTTGTTCTAGCTAGCACATAAGCTCATAAATTCGTGGGTGTGGATGTACATCCATGAGGGTTGTCTTGAAACCTTGAAAATCTGATAAAAATTGGATTTTTTGTGGATTTGTGCTCTACTGTTGTTCTTGTTGATTTCTTGGCTTAAATCTGCTTAGTCTTGCATGATAATGTTGTTTATATGCTAGATTGATCATTTGGTAAACTGAATCTTACTTTTGATTTGAAAAAGTTGGTTTTGAAAAGTTAAAAGGGTGTTTGGTTCTACATGTTTAAGTTGAAATCTTGTTATTGTGTTTGTGGAAGTTTGTGTTTGTGCTCTATATCTGATATATACTTGGTTGAGAGTGTTTTGCTGCAAGTTTTTGGGTTTGAAACCATGAATCAAACAATCTGCCATAACTTGATGAGTTTAACTGTTTTTGACCTAAGATTTTGGTGAAATCTAGTATTTGTGCATGCTTAGGGTTAAGAGTTGTTAAAACATCATTATTATAACTTATTTGATAGATCTTGAGGTTTGAATCTGGCTTATTGGTCAAATACATCAGCAAAGTGTAAAACTGCATGTTCTTGTGTTCATCAGTAACTTAAGGTGCTTGAATCTTGCTTAATTCTTTGAATCATTACATGAAACCTGTTTAGACTTGTTCATTTGAGTTTATAATAACTTGTGTATGCATTTGGTTGAGTTTGGCTGGCTGAATATTGCTCTAAGTGCTTACTGAACCTGTTTTGCTTATTTGTTCATGTCTGTGCTAGATCTGGTGCTTTATTGATTAAACTGTATCAATTGGGTGATTGTGGTTGTGATTTTTTTTATTGTTATTGACTCCTTTTGATCCAAAGATCATTTGGGTGCCTTTGTGTAATCTGAATCTCAAAAAAGTTCACTAAAGACAAAAAGTCAAACAAGTCAATCAGTGGAAAAAGTTTCCACTGCTCAACACCCAAAACTAGCCCCTACTAGTGTTAATTTGAACTCAGCTTATCAATAAGCTATTTTAGCTTATCCAGACCTGCAACAACTTATTTTTTGTGATAGATCTTCATTATTTGACCCATTTGATTAGACTAGAGCTTATTGGACTTTGACTTTGACTTTTTGCTAGAAAACCAACTTATTTGACTTTTTCATAAGTGCTTATTTGCTTTTTCCAGCTTATTGAGTCAACTTATTTGAAAACTTTTTGTTGATTTTGCTTAATTAAGTCATTTGATAGCTTTAGAAACTTGAATCAGCTTTTGGGGTGGCCTAGAACTCAAAAACGACTATTTTGTCGTTTTCTGTAGATTGCTTATTGCATTTTCAGTCTTATTCCTTGGGCTTAATTCAAATTTCTTTTTATAGAAGTCTTATTTAGGACAAAAGAAGCATGTGTGTCTAATTTGAGCTTATGGCATTGGCTTATAGCTTAATGGGCCAAAAAGCCCATTAAGAATAAGCTGTTTGGTATAAGCTAGCTTATGTCACACTTTCAGCTTTTTGGCCTTTGGAAAAAGTTGTTTAAAATCAAATTTTGAGTCAAGTAGTGCTTTTTGGGCTTATTTTGGACACTTTTTCATTTTGGGCCCAATTTAGCCCATTAAGTGATCTGTTTTGGGTTTAGCCCATTTTCTAGGCCCATTAAGGGTATTTAGGTAATTTCACTTTCATTTCTGAGTTATTTAGGTTAAAATAAGCTAGTTTGCAACTTTTTAGAATTTTTTATGATTTTTGGATTTTTAATAATATTTTAATATTATTTTATTGTTAAAAATTAAAAGTCTGATTTTCTAAGTTTTTATTTTTTTGCTAGATTATAGACACTTAATTAGGAATTTTGCAACTTTTCAAATATTTTTAGAGTCTTTTAATTATTTTCTAGAATTAATTTAAGTTTAATTAGTTTTTAATAGTTTTTAATTGATTAAAAATAGTCATTAGTGGTTTTAAAATTTTCAAAAATACTTTTTAGTTTAACTAGGTTATTTTAAAGGTCTACAAACTTTAAGATCTTGTTTTGGACTTTTTAATAGTTAATATTGATTTTTAGGGCTTTAATTAGCATTAAAAAGTCATTATTTAATTAATTAAAAGGTTTTGGCAAGTTTGGATTTTTTGTAAACTCTTAGAATATTTTTGTGGATTTTTATGATTTTTAGGAATTTTTAGGGTAAAATTTTAATTTTGGTGCTTTTTACGGTTTTACGTGTACACCTTTTTCGTCTTAGTTTAATAAGACATCGTAACCGTCATTCTCTTCTTATCTCGTTTCTATCATTCTTTCTCACAAATATAATCACAAAAATAATCATTTCACTACACACACACTAAGCCTCCTTGAGAACGATCCCCACTTTAGGGTCATAACTTGTGGTTTTCCTAAACTACTTGTTAACGCTTGCCCTAATTGCCTCCTTTTCCTAAAGGTGTGCAAAACCACTACATCAATTTTGGCGCCGCTGCCGGGGAGGCGTGTTGTGTTTTGATTTGGAATTGTTGTTTTTATATACCAACCAAAATAGTATTTGTATTAGTAGCACTCTACTAATACGTATTATCGGTTTTCGTTTTTTTTTGTGTGAATACTATTACTATAGTGTATACGTAGAACAATAAATTCACAAGTACTCCAAATACGTGAGAAATCACAAACTTGACTTGGGAGGTCATTACCCAATCATTGCGTTCGAATCTCAAACCAAATAAAAAGGCAAAAACAGATAAATACTTTCGTGAGGCTCAATTTTGAAAAATACAAACTATAAGGTGGGTGTAAGGCGGATATTATAAAATATATCCTAAGGAAAAAGGCTCTTAAGTGCTTCGCGTCGCCTCGTTTCCCCGCTTGCTTGTGAGTATTTGATTTAGAGAGCTAATCGAGGGTTTTGCCGCCCAAAGTATTACTAAGTATCATATATATTTTCTTGGTTTCATTGATTAAACCCTCTTGAACATTTTGGTGTTCCACCAACGTTCTAAAGTCATCGAAGGCGTTCACTTCACGTGATCGTTTTCATTCATTGAGGCTTCTTTAATCAAGAGATTTGATTAAGGAGGATATTTGTAGATTTGTGTCTACTTAATACATTCACCAAAAATCCAAAAAGGTTAAAACAATCAAAAACCACAAAAAAAATTGAAAAATACAAAACACCAAAAAGAATCTTCTTTGCTTGTCCCCTCGTTGTACGTGACGATTATGCTAACTCGTAATCAAGCAAGATGTGCACGTAAACGAAAGAACAAAACTCCCACTCCCAATCTTTCTAGTGAGGAGTCTCCTATTGACGAACCCATTGTAAGAGAAGCACCAACCATGGCGAATCGAACTATGATGGAGTTACTTCAAGCACCCACCGAGGGTTATGAAGAGGCTATTGTGATTCCCGCTATCCTTGCGGAGAATTTTGAGGTGAAAACGGGTTTGTTGTCGATGATCCAAAACAACAAATTCCGTGGTGATGATAAGGACAATCCACACAACCATATCCGCCAATTCAATCGTCTTATCGCCACTTGCAAGTTTAAGGATGTCTCAAATGACTCGATTAAGATGATGCTTTTTCCGTATTCTCTAGCGGGGCCTGCAAAAATTTGGTTAGAGAAAGAGCCACCCAATTCTATATTGACGTGGAAGGATCTCGTGTCTAAGTTTGTGAACCAATTTTTTCCGCCCTCTAAGACTATGCACTTGAAAAACGAGATTTCAAAATTTTTACAAGAGTTTAATGAAAGTTTTTCAACGGCTTGGAATAGGTTTAAGGAGATGTTACATGAATGTCCTAATCACGGTTTTTCCAACTTGCATCAAATTGACACGTTTTACAATGGGCTTAATGATCATGAAAGGGATTATTTAAATGCCGCCGCGGGTGATAATTTTTTGTGTAAAACGGTTGAGGAAGCTTTGGTGATAATTGAGAATAGATCTAAGGTGTATAGTCCTCGTAGCACGTCTAGTGTTCGTAAGGCTTCGTCTTCGGCTTCACCTTCTTTGTCTAATACCATCGATGCTTGCCAAATTGAGGTGAACTTGGAAAACAAGTTTTTTGATAAGCTAAAAGGACTTTTGATTGAGTTTAAAGTTGGTGAACCAAGTGCTCCCGCTAAGGCTAAAGCGGTTGAGGTTTCGTGCATGTATTATGGTGGAGGTCATGATTTCTCAGAGTGCATTACCAACGGTGGTAACACTTCGAGTGCCTACGCGACCACGGGAAATTACAACCAAAACGGTCAAGTTACCCTCTCTAATCAATTGACTCCACCGGGTTTTGGTTCAAATCAAAATGCTAACAACAACTATCACAACAATCAAGTTGGTTTTAAAAACAATTTCAACAAGGGAAACTATGGTAATCAAGGGGCTAATAATCAAGTTTCAAACAAAAATCAAAATGATTTTCAAAACAACAACAAAGGTTTGCAAACGTTGAAAGATCTTCCAAATGAATTTGTTGAATACGCTAATGGGAATGATGCTAGGTTTGACAATATTCAAAGAGAAATCATTAGCCTAAGATCCGAGTTTAAGAACGACTTGAAGAAAGAGTTGAAAAATGGGTTAGCTAATGAACTTAAGATCCATACCAACAAGATGGAAGGAACCGTAACTAGGTTACAACAAAACCAACAAAAAAATGGAACAAGGGCAACATGAGATAAAACAAGAAATGGTTAAAGCCGAGAAGAGGCAATCCAAGTTTGAAGATAAAATCTCATCTATGTTTGAGGCAATTATGTGTAAACCGTCTTCGAGTAGTCTTCCTAGCAACACCGTATCAAACCCTAAGGGTGAGATGAAAGTGATTACCACACGTAGTGGTAAGATACTTAAGGAACCGACTCCTCAACCAATTGCTCCTACGGAGGAAGCAATTGAGGAAGAACCCGAGGTGATGGTCCAAAAGGAGCATGTCCCTATCCCACGAATTACCGCTCATGCCACACCTACGGTTGACCCTTTACCAACATTGGAACCCGAGATTCCAAAGGCTATGCCTACTATGCCTCAACCCACACCACCTTTTCCCTATCCATCGAGACTTAGAAAGGAGAAACGTCAAGAGCGCGACAATTACCAATTTGATCTTTTTATGAAAATGTTTCGTGATTTGCACTTTAATGTGAGTTTCGCCGATGCTTTGGTCATGATGCCTCAATTTGCCGCTAACTTTAAGAGTATGTTGAACAACAAGGAGAAATTGCACCAATTGTCTAGTTGTTCGTAGGTTTATCTTAATCGCATACCTCAAAAGGTCGGTAATCCCGGTAAATTTTTGATCCCTTGTGCAATCCAAGATATGGAGGAATGCTTCGCCTTGGCCGATCTTGGTGCTAGCATTAATTTGATGCCACTTGCAATCTTCAAGCCGCTCAATCTTCCTAATCTTACTCCTTCACTAATGTCTATCGAGTTGGCCGACCATTCCACGATTCCCGCATGTAGATTGGCGGCAGACGTTTTTGTGAAAGTGGGGAAGTTCTACTATCCCGTAGACTTTATCGTTGTCGATGTCCCCACGGATCCTCAAGTTCCTCTTATTTTAGGTCGTTCGTTTTTAGATACGTCTATGGCTTTGATCGATGTTCATGCTAGAAGGATCACCTTACGTTTCAACGACGAGGAACTTGTTATAAACGCCACTCAAATCTCTCAAATTTCTCATGTTTATTCCGTTGCAACCATAAACCTCGTTGATATGATTGACGTGGTTTACGAGGAATTTTCACAAGAAGTTCTAGGTTTTGGTGATGAAGAAACTAGTGGAAATCCCACTATGTTAGATCCAATTCTTGATAATTCGACACCAACCTTCACTCAATTTGAAGGTGGTGGTTTTACGTTGGAAGAATTCGATGTTCCACGTACTTGTAACGAGGACCTCGACAACGATGAGGACTTCTCGATTATCAAGGATTTTCTTAACGATTTCCCATTTCCTCCACCCGAGGAGGTTATGAGTATCGAGCCCAAATCTTCACTTGAGGAACCACCTATTCTCGAGTTGAAAGATTTACCTCCTCATCTCGAATATTTCTATTTGGAGGAGGGCGACAAGTTGTCGGTTATTATTGCGAAGGAACTTTCGAATGATGAAAAAACCTCACTTGTCGATGTTCTAAAGGATCACAAAGGGGCAATTGCGTGGAAGTTATCCGACATTAAGGGAATCGATCCCAAATTTTGTACCCAAAAAATCTTAATGGAGGAGGATTAGAAGCCCGCAATCCAATGTCAAAGGAGGGTGAACCCCAAAATTCACGACGTCATCAAAAAGGAAGTCCTTAAACTCCTTGACACGGGAATGATTTACCCTATTTACGATAGCCCTTGGGTGAGTCCTATTCATTGTGTCCCTAAGAAGGGAGGAATGACCGTTGTGACAAATGATGCCAACGAGTTAATTCCCACTAGACTCGTGACCGGATGGAGAGTGTGCATTGACTATCGTAAGTTGAATGAAGCCACTCGAAAAGACCATTTTCCCTTGCCCTTCATGGACCAGATGTTGGAGCGTCTTGCGGGAGATGATTCCTATTGCTTTTTAGATGGTTTTTCCGGTTACTTCCAAATTCCCATCGATCCTCGTGATCAAGAAAAAACTATGTTTACGTATCCATATGGAACGTTTGCCTATCGTAGAATGCCTTTCGGACTTTGCAATGCACCGGGAACCTTTCAAACGTGCATGATGGCTATTTTTCATGACATGATCGAGAAGATGATGGAAGTCTTCATGGATGACTTTTCCGTGTTTGGTAATTCGTTCACTTCGTGTTTATCGAATCTTGAGAGAATGTTGAAACGTTGTGAGGAAACCAACCTTGTGATCAATTGGGAAAAGTGTCATTTTATGGTTAAGAGTGGAATCTTCTTAGGGCACAAGGTCTCGAAAGCGGGGATTGAGGTAGATCAAGCTAAGGTAGAAGTCATCGCCAAATTACCTCATCCCAAAACCGTTAAGGGAGTTACGAGTTTCCTAGGCCACGCGGGCTTTTATCGTCGATTCATCAAGGATTTTTCAAAGATTTCTCGATCCATTACACATCTTCTTGAAAAAGAGGCACGTTTTGTCTTTGACGAAGATTGTGTACGAGCCTTTAAAATCCTTAAGAGGAAACTTACCGAAGCTCCCATTCTTGTTGCTCCCAATTGGAACCTCCCTTTGAGCTCATGTGTGATGCTAGTGATTACGCTATTGGGGCCGTATTGGGGCAACATCATGAAAAGCACTTCTTGCCTATTCACTTTGCTAGCAAGACGATGACTGAGGCTCAACTTAAATACACTACAACGGAGAAGGAGTTCCTTGCCGTGGTGTATGCATTTGAGAAATTTCGACCTTATCTCGTCTTGACGAAATGCATAGTGTATACGGATCATTCGGCTATCAAGTATCTCATGGCTAAACAAGATGCAAAGCCGAGATTACTTCGTTGGATTCTCCTCCTTCAAGAATTTGACCACAAAATTGTTGACAAAAAAGGAGCCGAGAATCTAGCGGCCGATCATCTTTCTCGTTTGGAAGATCCTCACCAAAGTGTTTACGAGCCCAAGGAAATCACCGAAACATTTCCGCTCGAGACACTTGGTGTAGTGAATTCTAAGCTTGATTCTTTCACCCCATGGTTTGCGGATTTTGCAAATTACCATGCGGGTAACTTCATCATCAAGGGTATGACGACTCAAGAAAAATGAAAATTCTTTCGTGACGTCAAGTTCTACTTTTGGAACGACCCTTACTTGTTTCGAACTTGTGCGGATCAAATCATCCGACGTTGTGTATTTGGCACCGAAGCTTCTAATATCCTTAGAGCTTGCCATTAGGGACCCACGGGTGGTCACCACGGTGCTAATCTCACGGCTAAGAAGGTGTTTGATGCCGGCTTCTTTTTGCCTACTATTTACCGAGATGCACAAGATCTTGTGAAGTCGTGTGACTCATGCCAACGACAAGGAAAAGCCTCACAAAAAGATGAAATGCCACAAAATATCATCCAAGTGTGTGAGATCTTTGACGTTTGGGGCATAGACTTTTTGGGGCCGTTCCCATCATCTCGTGGTAATAAGTACATCCTCGTTGCGGTTGACTACCTATCTAAGTGGGTGGAAGCTAAGGCTTTGCCCACCAGTGATGCTCGTGTGGTAGTCAAGTTTTTAAAAAGCTTGTTTTCTCGGTTTGGAACCCCTCGTGCGATCATAAGCGATCGTGGAACCATTTTTGTAACGACCAATTCGAAAGGGTCCTAAGGAAATATGGGGTTACACATCGGATTTCTACGGCTTATCACCCACAAACGAGTGGGCAAGTCGAGGTTTCAAATTGAGAGTTGAAGAGGATCTTGGAGAGATCCGTTGGGGAAAACCGACAATCTTGGTCGGATAAGTTGGACGATGCTTTATGGGCCTTTAGGACTGACCATAAGACGCCCATTGGGTGCACTCCCTATAAGCTTGTGTATGGGAAAAATTGTCATTTTCCAATCGAACTGGAACACAAGGCTTATTGGGCCCTAAAGCATTGTAATGATGATATGGAGACCGCGGGAAAACACCGGAAAATGCAATTAAATAAATTGGATGAATTGAGGGACATTGCTTATGAAAATTCATTGATTTATAAAGAAAAAACTAAAAAGTTGCATGATTCCAAAATTGAAAACCGGGTTTTTAACATTGGGGATCAAGTTTTGCTTTTTAATTCTCGCTTAAAATCTTTTCCAGTAAGTTGAAATCCCGTTGGTCCGGTCCATTTACCGTGACTCAAGTTTTTCCTTATGGGACCATCGAGGTAGCTCAAAATGATGGCCCTAATTTCAAGGTGAATGGACATAGGTTGAAGCACTACTTTGGCGGGGAAGTTCCATCCTTGAACTACATCGACCAAGTCACCTTCCCCAATGATAATTAGTATTGAGGGGATCGAGTCGAGCTCATGACTCGGTAATAAAAAACGAGGTGCCTCCTGGGGGAGTCCCATGCTTATCCTATGTACATATTATCGCTTTCTAATGTAGTTAACGTGTGGGGATTTGTGCCCTTCCAACCTTTGTTCCGTGGTTGTTTGTGAATTGTGGACTTTAGGTGATCATGATCTTCACAATTGGAGCCTCTCGTGTTCATTTTATGGGAGCACTCGATCGTTTCCTTTGAAGACTTTCTCAATATCCAAATGATATATCCTTTGATGTTCTAACCTTAGGTTTTTAGCACACTTCATAAATGGCTTTGAATTTAACGGTTACACCCTTTCCATGCTAGATTAGGCATTCGACTACGTCTCTAGTATGGGGGTGTTTGCACCCCTAGACTCGAAACATTGAGGACAATGTTTAACTTTAGTATGGGGGGTGAATAGATACTTGCCTTGCCAAACCTTCACACTTTCCAAACTTTATCTTTTTGTTTATCGTTTTGTTGCAAAATAAGGCTAAAAATCGCCAAATTTTAAAAATTTTCTCATGTTTTATAAGTGTTTGAAGACACGAATGTAGGTTTTCCGATGGCGAGAATAAGAGTAATTTTTGACTCGACCGTGCGTGTTGAGCACTTAGCTTTGGTTCCTTAACTTCACATTAGGCTAAGTCTCTTAAATGAGGACGAGAAATGATAGGGTTAATTATAAGTTACTATGCTAAACGTAGAGTACTCGTATTCTTTCAAAAACTCATGTGTTCTCGTTGTTTTCTTATTCTCCCTTCGCATGTAAATATTTTTGCTTAATAAATATTGACTTAGCGGTTTAGTTGGGATTGTTGGGTTTCTAGTCTTTTCTAGTAGCTTCCGTGTAATTAAATTGGGAAGACATTAAGGTATCGCCAGCGTCACGGTTTTGAAGTATTGGCACCCAAATAATCAAAAGCTTCACCCAATAGTAAGATTTCAAGTGCTCACCTAAATCAAGCAAACAATTTGAAGCCTCACAAGGCCGAAAAATCTATGCAAAATTGAAAGTGAATCAAGCCTTAATCTTCGAAGATTGAAAGATCCAAAATTCGCCTTAGCGTGAGGATATACGTCTTTGGCTAATAAAACTACCGATGAGGTGGATAATAAAAGGCAAGGCAAGACCGAAGTCATAATAAAAGCTGCATGGCGAAGTTGAATAAAAGATGGAGATAAACCAAAGATAATAAGGCCCTTCCGTTAGGGGGCGTATAAAAGTCTTGGTAATAAGTCTCATGTTCAAAACCGTTATAAAACCGTGTTTATCGATCCTTCTTGTTGACTTAATTTTTTGACATTGTTGTCTATTAGGAGGGGTTATTGATTTGATGGTCTTGGTTACACCGTTAGGACTCTATTTTTAGACCTAAATCTCTATTATCGCATAAGTCAAACAATGTATCCTCGTGAAACACTCAAGGCAAAATAAAATATAAGAGATACAACTTAGGAAAATTGGAGGATAAGTACGTGATTAGGGCATATGAGTAGTGTTAGCATTACTAACTTATAATGACAATGATCTCGTTTCACGCTTGGCATGGAATTGGGGTGAAAATCGAGGACGATGAAATTATTTCTAACGAAGAATTCACATGTTCTTATTCTATGAACCTAAACGTCCCATTTTGTGATGAAAATCATACATTATGTCTAAAACGCAAGTAGTAGTAGCAATAGTAGTAGTGTAGCTAGTTTATCGTTCAATAAAGTGAATAAAAATGAATTTTGGAGGTGCTACGATATTTATTCTAGCATTGCGTGAGGGCACGGCAATGGTTTAGTATGGGGGAGTGATGAGACTGCTTTTATACATGGTCTCATCGTCTAAAAAGGGCTTAAAATGCATTAAATATCATCAAAATACCCATATATATGCTTGTGTTTGTTGCTTGTGTATTTTAGGTATGGATATTGAGAAAATGACAAAAGATCACAAGAATCATGCAAAAACGAACACGGGAAACGAAGCCACACAATGAACCAAACCCTAATGAAGACTTTCCCAAGAAAAACCCTTGAAGACTTGAAGAATTATGAAGAAGGTTCCTCCAATATGAAAGAATTGACACTTTATACCCTTGTATCTTCATAATTACAAGTTTGGTCCCTAAAGTTTGTCAAAATTACAAAAAGGGCCCTCCACTTTGAAGAATTGACAAGTTTAGCCCCTCAACAAAGCTAAATTGTCAACCATTATCCTCCACAATGTCAAATATATCATGAAATCCTTAAAAGTACAAGAAATTACAAGTTTGGTCCTTTGAAAATACCAAAATTACCAATAGGACCCTTAACTTTGAATACTTGGTAAAAATGGTCCCTCAATCATTATGACTTGGCAATTTTAGTCCTTCAAAATATCAAATATGCAAGTCAAGACAATTATCTATCAAGAAAATGCCAAATCAGTCCTTCAAGAATCCAAAAATGGCAAGAATTACCCCTGAAATCATTTTACAAAAGTTTTTGGGGCAAAAGTGTGAAAACTGAAAGTTTGATTACAAAGGAAATTCAGTTTTGGGGTTTAAATCTGCAAATGAAAAGAGAAGGAAAGAAAGAGGGTTAAATATGGCCAGACAACATTGTTATCTAGACCAACCAAGTCATGCCACGTGCCCCACTCACTCACCATAGCCAATCACACTCCACCATTTTGCCATGTCACCTTCCACTCACACCGGATTAACAAACTTATTTAATTAAGTTTAAAACTGGCGCCTTAACATGTTTTTAAACATGTTTTAACCCAAAACAGGATCAAACACACAAATATTCATGTGATGAACACAATTGGGTATTTTTTATCCTGTTGTAATTAAGCCATAAAAACCTCCAGATTAATGATTAATGATGTTTTAATCATAACCCAACTTCAAAAATACTTGCCACATCACCCCTTTGTCCCACACATGATTCCCCTGCTACAAACAAGTAGGATACTGCCAAAAACCACCAGACATCCAACGTTTAGGATTGAAGCTTACTTTTTAAGCTTCATACAAGCCATTGGATACGTTTTTCACATGCCTGCTACGACAAGCAAACAAAAATCAGTCACACGAAGCCAAGAAGTTCAAATTCCACAAGGGAAAATTGGGGACTTCACAACTAGGGTTTATGTTATTTCTCAGCTTCCTTAGTCTCATTGTAGCCTATATAAAGGCATTAGGTCTTTACATTTTCAGCTGCTTTTGGTTTTTCCTAGTTCAACTACTTGTAAATCCTCTTTTCAATTTATGAAAGTGTGTTGAGTTTTGTTGAAGAAAGACCAAGTGCCATCTTATTCTTAGCTTGTTATTGTCATATGTTAACTGAAATTGAACCTAAAAACGTTTTTTTAACCTTGTGTAGGAAATTACAAATTGGATCAAAATTTGATATTTTGCTAAGTTCTTGTTTCAATGTTGGAATTCTTGGGTTACAGGGCTGATCATAGCATCCTAATTGTGATATTAAGGTGTGGTGAGGCTTATAACTTGGGGATAATCAAGTGTGGGGTAACAAGGTTGCATCAATCAATTTTATTTTCCAAAAAGTCACCATTCTGTTTTTGATTTTTTCTTCTAACCTTGTTGAATCTTAGCAGGGTTGTTATTGGAAGCTTGTGCTTGTTCTAGCTAGCACATAAGCTCATAAATTCGTGGGTGTGGATGTACATCCATGAGGTTTGTCTTGAAACCTTGAAAATCTGATAAAAAATGGAATTTTTGTGGATTTGTGCTCTACTGTTGTTCTTGTTGATTTCTTGGCTTAAATCTGCTTAGTCTTGCATGATAATGATGTTTATATGCTAGATTGATCATTTGGTAAACTGAATCTTACTTTTGATTTGAAAAAGTTGGTTTTGAAAAGTTAAAAGGGTGTTTGGTTCTACATGTTTAAGTTGAAATCTTGTTATTGTGTTTGTGGAAGTTTGTGTTTGTGCTCTATATCTGATATATGCTTGGTTGAGAGTGTTTTGCTGCAAGTTTTTGGGTTTGAAACCTTGAATCAAACAATCTGCTATAACTTGATGAGTTTAACTGTTTTTGACCTAAGATTTTGGTGAAATCTAGTATTTGTGCATGCTTAGGGTTAAGAGTTGTTAAAACATAATTATTATAACTTATTTGATAGATCTTGAGGTTTGAATCTGGCTTATTGGTCAAATACATCAGCAAAGTGTAAAACTGCATGTTCTTGTGTTCATCAGTAACTTAAGGTGCTTGAATCTTGCTTAAATCTTTGAATCATTGCATGAAACCTGTTTAGACTTGTTCATTTGAGTTTATAATAGCTTGTGTATGCATTTGGTTGAGTTTGGCTGGATGAATATTGCTCTAAGTGCTTATTGAACATGTTTTGCTTATTTGTTCGTGTCTGTGCTAGATCTGGTGCTTTATTGATTAAACTGTATCAATTGGGTGATTGTGGTTGTGATTTTTTGATTGTTATTGACTCCTTTTGATCCAAAGATCATTTGGGTGCCTTTGTGTAATCTGAATCTCAAAAAAGTTCACTAAAAACAAAAAGTCAAACAAGTCAAGCAGTGGAAAAAGTTTCCACTGCTAAACACCCAAACTAGCCCCTGCTAGTGTTAATTTGAACTCAGCTTATCAATAAGCTATTTTAGCTTATCCAGACCTGCAACAACTTAATTTTTGTGATAGATCTTCATTATTTGACCCATTTGATTAGACTGGAGCTTATTGGACTTTGACTTTGACTTTTTGCTAGAAAACCAACTTATTTGACTTTTTCATAAGTGCTTATTTGCTTTTTCCAGCTTATTGAATCAACTTATTTGAAAACTTTTTGTTGATTTTGCTTAATTAAGTCATTTGAAAGCTTTAGAAACTTGAATCAGCTTTTGGGGAGGCCTAGAACTCAAAAACGACTATTTTGTCGTTTTCTGTAGATTGCTTATTGCATTTTCAGTCTTATTCCTTGGGCTTATTTCAAATTTCTATTTACAGAAGTCTTATTTAGGACAAAAGAAGCTTGTGTGTCTAATTTGAGCTTATGGCATTGGCTTATAGCTTAATGGGCCAAAAAGCCCATTAAGAATAAGCTGTTTGGTATAAGCTAGCTTATTTCACACTTTCAGATTTTTGGCCTTTGGAAAAAGTTGTTTAAAATCAAATTTTGAGTCAAGTAGTACTTTTTGGGCTTATTTTGGACACTATCTCATTTTGGGCCCAATTTAGCCCATTAAGTGATCTGTTTTGGGTTTAGCCCATTTTCTAGGCCCATTAAGGGTATTTAGGTAATTTCACTTTCATTTCTGAGTTATTTAGGTTAAAATAAGCTAGTTTGCAACTTTTTAGAATTTTTTATGATTTTTGGATTTTTAATAATATTTTAATATTATTTTATTGTTAAAAATTAAAAGTCTGATTTTCTAAGTTTTTATATTTTTCCTAGATTGTAGACACTTAATTAGGAATTTTGCAAATTTCCAAATATTTTTAGAGTCTTTTAATTATTTTCTAGAATTAATTTAAGTTTAATTAGTTTTTAATAGTTTTTAATTGATTAAAAATAGTCTTTTGTGGTTTTAAAATTTTGAAAAATACTTTTTAGCTTAATTAGGTTATTTTAAAGGTTTACAAACTTTAAGATATTGTTTTGGACTTTTTAATAGTTAATATTGATTTTTAGGGCTTTAATTAGCATTAAAAAGTCATTATCTAATTAATTAAAAGGTTTTGGCAAGTTTGGATTTTTTGTAAACTCTTAGAATATTTTTGTGGATTTTTAGTATTTTAGGATTTTTTAAGGTAAAATTTTAATTTTGGTGCTTTTTACGGTTTTAGGTGTACACCTTTTTCGTCTTAGTTTAATATGACATCGTAATCGTCATTTTCTTCTTATCTCGTTTCTATCATTCTTTCTCACAAATATAATCACAAAGATAATCATTTCATTACACACACACTATGCCTCCTTGAGAATGATCCCCACTTTAGGGTCATAACTTGTGGTTTTCCTAAACTACTTGTTAACGCTTGCCCTAATTGCCTCCTTTTCCTAAAGGTGTGCAAAACCACTACATCAAGGATCAATGAATTTATCAAACATAGGTTGAAATAACTCACCCACTCGAGACTTTTAGGTGGTGTAAATGATGGAGAAGTAAGATTGTTGGGAGTTAGTCCGGAACTAATAGTACCGGTTCCCATCTCATGAAGTGCGGGTTCAAAGCTGCGTTGCTTTGAAGCCATCGCTGTCAAATCATCAATATCGACATCAATAGTTTATGTTATCTTACCAAGATGACGGTTGTAAATCCGGTAAGCTGTATTTCCGGGTGAGTAACCAATGAAATACCAATATCATCCTTCGGTTGAAGTTTGCCCAAATTCTCACTATTTGTATTTGGATAACAAAGTGCACCAAACACATGAAGAAATGATATATCGGATTTACGTCCATGAAGAAGATCATATGGTGTTTTTCGATGGTGCTTACGAATGATAGAGCGGTTTTGGGTATAACATGTGGTTGCCACTGCTTCAGCCCATAAGAATAAAGGAGCATTCGCATAAATCAACATAGTTCTAGCAGCTTCCATAAGTGTACGATTACGTCTTTCCACGACACCGTTTTGTTGTGGAGTGCGAGCAACTGAAGTTTCATGTGAAATACCGACCTCTTCATAGTAGTCTCGTAGAGTCTGATTAACGAACTCAGTTCCATTATCAGTTCAAATGCGGCGAATAGTAGCATTAAGACGCACTTGGATCATCTTAAGAAATTTGCTAATAAATTCTGGTGCTTGATCTTTTGTCGCTAAGAACTTGACCCATGTAAATCTTGAAAAATCATCCACCATGACGAGGATGTATATCCTACCACTCACACTAGCCGTACGCATTGGCCCACAAAGATCCATGTGCAAAAGATGTTGAATTTACTGGTTGGTGTCTTTAGCTTTTGGTTTGTAAGACTTCTTGGTGCTTTTACCCAATGAACACGCGAAACGTAAATGATCCTTGTTAAAATTGAGGTTTGGAAGACCACGAACAAGTTTTTTTTTAGCCAAATGATTAATTGCATCAAAGTTAAGATGAGATAACCGTCAATGCCACAACCATGAATTGGTCTTAGATGCTTTGGAGAGAATGCATACTAGAGAAGCGGCATCATGTTTTAAATGGACAGTGTGTAGAGATTATTCCCTCGAGAACCTTTTAACAGTTCATTTCCTGTAAGATCATGAATGAAGCAAGTATGTTGTCGAAAAGCAACCTCGAGGTTTGAATCACAAAATTGTCCCACTAAGAATAAGTTATGACCGAGTCCTTCTACATAATACACCCTTGAAATCGTGAAATTCCCAATCTGATATTCGCCATAACCCATGATCTTTTCAATATGGTCATTGCCAAATTCACCGTCCCTAGAAACTTGCTGACAAAATTTTTGAGCATCGAGTGATCTCCGATAATGTGCTTTGAGCACCCAGCGTGCAAGTACCAGAGGATGATTCAAACCACCTGAAAATATCACCAGATAAAGACGATGTATCGGAATCTAATGGTTCCTCTGTGTTAGCAGGTAAAAATATAATTATCTTAGATTTGTTATCAGAAGATTTCTTAGGTTTCCAAATTTTCTTCTTAGATGTCGGATTAGATTCTAGTTGTCTAAGATCCTGAGGTACTTCTTCACTGGTAGGCACAATAGTGGACGCAGACCTAGTTAAAGGGCGCTTTTTCCATTTCTTAATGTTAGAGTTCCTATTTAAAGGACGCTAAGACCTAACTTCAGTGGATGTGATCCTAATTAAAGGACACTTAGTTCCATTTTCAGTGAAGGTCCTACCAGTGGGTTAGTTCCATTTGTAGTGAAGGTCTTACCAGTGGGTTGCCATTGCCATCCAACTTGGGTGAATTTCTTCCCCGTTGGTTTCCATTCAATATTGTTCCTAATGGCATACATTTCATCAACATGGTCAACAAGGCATAAATCATGACACTGAGAAAACATGCATTCATTACTATTCCAACATCTCAAATTAGAATTTACATTTTGCTTAGGCTTCTGCATAGAGGCAGAACCTTTTGTCTTAGCTACATGATTCTTTTTATTTAAATCTGAAATAACATTCCTAGGGTGAACTTCTACTTTCTTCTTTATAGTGCTACTATTAGAAGGCTTGATCCTATCTTTCTTAACTTGAGATCCTTTAGCTTTAGTAGAAGCAATTACTCCTGTAGAAGGCAAGGGAACATTAGTGGCAGATTTTGATTTAGTCTTGATGGCTGTGTTCAAAGTAGGCTTAGCTCCTGGGTCTTATTTAATGGAGTCATGGCAATGGTAGGGGGGTTGTTGTTTAAGTGGTGTAGAACTCAGTAGGCCTATGAAGTTAAGGTATGATAGGCAACATTAAACCCGCTCAAAATATAAATGAGTTGCATTGTACTCGTTGTTTGTGGGATCAGATTCATATAAGTCATCTAATATTTCCCTTGTAAGAAGCACATGCCTAATTTCCTTTTTCATATAATCCATGTAAACCATTGAATTCTTAAGGTCCGGGTTCTTATAAAGCACCACTTCTTTTGTTTTTAGAGCACTAAAGGTCGGGCAGAGATTGTAGCTGCATTATCAATAACTTTTTGTCATTTGAGTTGAAGTGTCTCATTTAATTCAGCTAAAACCATGTTTTTGTCTATGAGCTGAATATTTAAGTCAGATATTTCATCATACTTTTGGTTTAGTTGGTCAACAAGTGACTTTTGCTCTGCCGCATTAAAAGCGAAGCGTTCTTCTAGTGAACCATAAATTTGTGAGAAACCCTACTTTACTTTATCAAACTCCCCTAGCATAGAATTAATTCTAATTTCTAAGTAATGGTTTATATTCTCTACAGCCTCTAGTTCCACTTTCTCTGCTAATGACTCTCTCTTAAGTCTCATGATTTCTTCCTCTAAAGCCTGAACCACCTGAATCATCTTGTCATTTGTCTCAACGTTGTTTTCACAATCAGTTGTTTTTGAAATAGTTTCGTTTTTGGATTGTTGTTCAATTTCAAGATATATACAATGTTGTTGAAGCTCGTCAAAACGTTTTGAAAGTGAGTTATAAGAATCTTGAAGCTTTAAAAATTCAGCGTTAGATTCGTGACAATAATGATTATCTACATTATTCACAAGCTCAACAATATTCACAGAGAGATCATCCACATCATCACATTTATTCACAACAGATGTAATCTCAATAGCACTATTAATAGTCACCACTTGCATCACTTCGAGAGACACCACTTGTTCCAAAATCAGTCATATTCGGACAAAATCTTTTCTTTCTCAATTAAATGTTGCTCATATGCATCATCCATTTCATAGAAAATTTTTTGAACTTCAGCCATTTTGAAATTTAGGTTATCTTTGAGATCTAGAAAGCCCTCTTTATGTTTTTCTACAAACGCAACGATCTGTTTCTCAAACGCCGATTTCATGTGTTCGAAAGCCCATTCTCCGGCGGTATGAGCCATTAGAGTCGTACATTCCTTAATGACCTTGTCAAAACCGGTAAAGTATCGCCTAATCTCAAGCTTTCCAATACTGTACTTATCGGTTGAAGACCCTTAGGAATTTCCTTAGGTTCATTCAGGTTGACAAGTGTAGGAAATATACTAGGGTTTTCTCTAGTGGACACGTAAGTTGGTGTATGGATAAATTCCCTTTGTCTATTAAAGCGAGTTCTAAAATCCGTTTTTGCATTCTCTTGATTTTGTTTATCATAATCAAACTTAGGATATTACAAAAGCATTTTTGACCGATTCTCGTCAACTAGTGATATATACTCAGAATCACCCCAAATTACTAATCGGATCTAAGACCAACCCTAATTTCGTTGCATCATAAAGTCGCGGGTTATGGTTAAGATCTTGCTTTGCATAACTCGGGTTAGGTGGCAGGCCTGTTAGACGCGATAGAGTAAATTCCATAAAAGATGAATGAAACAAGTGTACTAA
This sequence comes from Glebionis coronaria, assembly GCA_025667525.1. Classification (NCBI taxonomy): domain Eukaryota; kingdom Viridiplantae; phylum Streptophyta; class Magnoliopsida; order Asterales; family Asteraceae; genus Glebionis; species Glebionis coronaria. Next base: position 415,641,531 of record CM046876.1, on the reverse strand, counting down.
ATGTGAACCGGAGTATTGTTTTAAAAGCAAAATTTCAGTCTTTTTAATTTTATCAGACGCCTTAATTTCCGTTTCAACCCTTTTAGACTCGAGAAGTTCGAAATCCGTTTGCAGTTTTTGAAAATTAGTAACGACTAACTCTTTTTCTTTAAGTTCTTTGAAAGATTTGCTCTTAAATGTTCAATCTCTAGCAGGTTATCCATTTGGACTTTCCTAAACTTATCAAACTCTGGATTAGTTAAGGTATTGGTCGATGGAGTTAATTACAAGGTTTGAACCTTTTCCTTGTACAAAGCAAGCTTGACAGATAAGGTCCGATTAACACTTAGGGTTTCAAGGACCGTAGTATTCATTTGGCCAAGCATAGATGCTGAAACCATAACCAAATCTTGTTGAGTAGGAGAATTCGTAGTCGTAATAGCTCCCAGTTGTGTTTCACTCAAAGTCTGGGGACTTGCATTGATATCGCTATCATTGTTTGTCTCCTCGTTTGAATTACTAACCACCGGAGATTTTTCTGGATACTAAGACGCTTGCTCAACATGATAAGGTACAATACTAGTATCGTTGGCAGTATTTGGTACCTCAGAGATTTGGTCACACCCATAGAGTAAGAGATTTGCATTAAGAGCTGTCTTGGCGGTGTTGTAGTCATCACAGTCTGAATCATATGCATCAAGATCATCGCATTGATATGCTGCATTGTTAGTGAAAGCTGCTGTGAGTTCTTCAGTGTCCGCAACTCCTGGATCTGCTAGAAATGATAACTCCTCTTCATCAAGCTCACGGCCATTTTATTGAGCTTTTACCAACATGGCCTTCTCCTCAAACCACGAAGCATCCCTTCTTCTTTTTGGTTGCTTACACTCCCTATCCATGTGTCCTTCCCCTTTGCAGTTGTAGCAGATTATCATCTTCACTTTGCCAATAGTGTTTCATCTTGGATCAGTTTTGAATGGGCGTGCAACAGTATTGGATGAACTTGGTCTCCCCTAAAGTAGTTGCACCGTAACTCTACCGTCTTGAATTGTTGCTTGTTGACGAGAGTTAGAAGAATTTCTCAATTGATTATTTGTTGGAGATGGTCCTCTGTAACCTCTTTTGTTCAACGTTTGAGTTATATAGGCGGACATTTCTGCTAGTACATCAGTAGGATTACCCCCTTGTTTAAACTCAGGAACTGGAACCTCATCATCGCAGTAGAAAATTAGTGCTGGTGGAGCTGCATACACACTTGAAGGAGTACTAACATGTTGTGAATAGTGGGGTTGAGGAACTTCTTGTTTCTGGTAGATGATGGCAGGATTTGTAGGTTGTTGATAAGGAGAGTATTGTTGTTGAGAATATGGTGATAGATGCGAGTCATGTTGTGATGATGGTGTTGGTAGTTGATATTGTTGCTGATATGATGTAGGTGGTTGTGGTAATATCGAATACTGTAGAAAGCTTGGAGTCTGAAACATGGGCTTGTGATAAGATTGTTGTCCCATAGCATACAGAGTGTTGTTATATGACAATGTTGGATGATTTTCCTTTAACGCCAATGGTTCAGAATAAGATCCTTGAGACATGCGTTTTTAGAGCACATGCTTCCCGTGTTGCTGCAAGAAAGCATATAGTTGATCTAAATTTGATTTGTGCAAATCCTGAATCAATTTAACGTCAGTGACGTATTGGCTCCACTCTGGGGGTAACATGTTCAAAAACTTGGTGTTGAGTTGAAATTGAGCAATCGTTAGATTATACACATTCAAATCATTCATCAGTGTAGTGAAGCGCCAGTAGTAGTCATGAAGAGTTTCCCCTGGAATGTATGAGAACCTTTCGAACAAGTCATAAAGTTGACACTCTCGTTCCTGCTTGGAAAGTGAAGCCCCTTGTAACAAAACCGTTAAGCGATCCCAAAGTTGCTTTGCTACCTTGACTTTGCTTACCATACGATAAATATCGGGTGGAAGATCTTGAAGTATAGTCTGAACGGCCTTCTCATCCGCATCGGCAATGATTTGATTGGCAGCCGTTAACTCATGAAATTACCTTGGCCGAGTCACATTGTCTACGGTAATTTCGCCCCAATTGAGTCGTCATTGGTCAATGGATTTAACCATAAGTCTCCCACTAGGTCTACCAATAATATAAAACATCATGCGACCTTGCCATGCTTCAAATAGCTCTTTGATAAGCAACGGTGGACGGGTATCGGTACCTGAGATGATAGAAAGGTCAGTAAGCGATGTCATTGTAGGCATGAATGAATGTGAATTCATTTTTGATCACTTGAAGAAAGATTATCAAAATGATTGAGCAATAAAATAAGGTTAAGTGTTTTAGTGTTGTTAAAATAATATGTTGTTATCTTTTGGTTGTGTGTTTTTGTGAAAGTCTACAAAGAAATGCAAAGTCTAAAATCCTCTAAGTTGTGCAAAAGTTAGACAAGATTTCGCAATGTTCAAATCAAGCTTTGCAATGTTGGAAAATGCTAAGTCTTCGTAATGTTAGCAAATGATGAGACTGCTTTTATACATGGTCTCATCGTCCAAAACGAGCTTTAAATTTAATATCATCAAAATGGCCATATATATGCTTGTGTTTGTTACTTGTGTATTTAGGTAAGGATATTGAGAAAATGACACAAAGATCACAAGAATCATACAAAAACGAACACGGGAAAAAAAGCCGCACAATAAACCAAGCCCTAGTGTTAAATTTTTCAAAAAGACCTTGAAGAAATGAAGATTGTCAAGATTGGTCCCTCAACTATTGAAGACTTGACACAAATGACCCTCCTAGAATCATTTTGTACAAAATAAGACCTTCATGTTTGAAGATATTCTTTAATCAGCCCTTGAAGTTAATCAAAGTTACAAGTTTTATCCTTTTGTTAACCAAAGGACTAATAGTGCAATTCATCTAAGGACCAGTGATGCAAGATATGTCACTACTGCCATTAACGGGGAGGGACTAAAAATGTCACAAACATAAACTACTAAACCTAACTACCCATTATAATCCAGTTACCCAACCCATTACCACTAAACCCGGTTTATTAATAATTTAGTTTTCAAATCTTTTTATTAAAACCGGGGTAACATACACTATTAACCCAAAACAAAATCAACTTCCCCTTTTCTTCCCATAAACCCTAAATTTCTTAATCCCTTAAATCAAACCCGAATCTTTTCTAGATCCCTGATTAAGGGTATACTAATCCTAACCCACCCTTAACCACCTTTCACTCTCACCCACATGACCTATGGTCCCTCCCACATGCTCCACTGACCCACATATAAGCTCCAAGACAAAGGGTGACAGCAAATCCTATGGCTGAGAAGGTTTTCTTGTTGCCCAAAACAAGATTAACGAACAAGATCACTGGGACATCACCATCAACATTGGCAGATCATTTGACCAAGGACCAAGGTTTAAAAAAAATGAATATCCTGAAGAATATCCAAGGGCAGTTAGGGTAATTCAAGATATTAGGTTTAGGATTTGTAATCCTTTCATGTACTAGTATAAAAGGTAGCTTAGTTCATCAGTTGTATCTTGTTCCAGATTTTTCCAAGTTTTGTAATTCCTTTTTATAAATAATAAAAGTTGGTGTTTTTGTTGATGAAATGTAATTCCTTTTTATATATTTTAAAAGTTGGTGTTTACTTAAGGAAAATCTGAGTTCCATTTTATCTATATTGAAAGTTGTTCTTGTGTTTCGTGTTTGAAAAGGTTTTCAAAGAACGAAGAAAAACTCAGAAATCAGTGTTTCATTATTATTGTTCTTATTGTTTGTTTCACGTTTGTTGATTCTCAGCAGGTTCGGGAAGCTTGTGCACACGCGTGCACATAAGCTCACACATCCGAGAGCATGGAAGTATGCTCTTGAGGTCACGTTTTTCTTTTACCCTTTTTCTATTTTTTTCTGCCATGTTCATGTGTTATGTGATTTGTGTGATTTGTGTAATATAATCTGCTAGAACATGTTAGTTTTAGGGTGTTTAATGGTAATCAATTGATAGTTTGGTTGTTTGAAGTGTTTGATGAAAAAAAAATCTTTTGAAAAAAATTGATTTCTACTTATATAGGGGTGTTTGGGACAGGTTGTTTCTTGTGTGAGGATCGTCAACCAAGACAATTCTAAGCTCTGCACAACCTTAACGAGTTTAGGATAATTGATATTTGACAAAATATTTGAGTTCATAGTTTGAAAATCTTGTTTTTGGTTATTGGTTAAAAATCTGTCTAAATTATAAGTGTTGCTGATCTTTTGATGATCTGTGAATTTGGATGTGTTTTGAGATGGCATAATAGATTAATGTTAGTGAGATTAAGTTGTTATAAGGTTTAGACTTCATTAGTTTGAAAATTTGAGTGCTTGTTTAACTCAGTGTTAGAAGTAAACTCACCAAAAGCTGCTCATATTTCTGTCAGTTTCTATTAAAACCTGCCCTAAGTAGACAATTTTAGGTTGCTGGTGTCGAATTTTGCCGTATCCATGATAAATTTGGTACTGATTTATGTGGTCTCAAAGGCACAACAAGTTGGGTGACCAACTGCGTGACCATTGAACACTGAATCCTTCCAAGTGAATCAAGTGGTTTCAGCAATTGCGACGTATGAACTGCATCACTAAACCTTTGGCCATCACTTAGGTATTGGAGAGTTGCTAGTTTATATTTAATTGGTTTACAAGTTTAGGGGTAAATTTTAGCTTATCTGGTCACTTATGAGTAACCAATAAGCACCAGTTTGTGTTAGGGTCTGTTTATTTCAGGGTAGGGTTTTACCCACCAAAAACCATCTTAGCTGTGCACACGCAGCCCCAACTGTGTATCTTAGGCGTATTTGTGGTGATTTGGATTGTGTTTTGATTGATGTGGTGTTAGTATTCTATGTTTGTGTTAGTATTCTGTGCATCCAGTATAAACATCAAGACACCAAAAGTGCGTCCAAAGTTAACAAAATAAAGAAAAAAAAATCCACATCTGTGATAACTTTCTGTCTAAAACCAATACTGAAAACTGTCAACAATATTCTGACAAAAAACGCACCAACAGAAGGGATTGAACACTTGACCTGCGAATCACAACAGACACAGCAAACCCACTGTTTACCAGCTGCTCTCTTTAGCTATTTTGTTAACTGATCCTTTCCTTTTTCCTTTATATTTTGTCTCCTGTGCTTTCTGTTTAGAAAAAGAAAAAGAGTATTCAAAAAGTTGCGGCAGGTGGGATTCAAACCCTTGACCTCCTGCACCAAACAGACGCAACAACAAGCTGCTAAACCATCTGGGCTCTTTGCCCGTTTTGTTTATTATTTCTGTTAAATTTGATTAATATTTTGTTTCATTTCATGTTAAGCAAATAATAAAATTAAAAAACGAACAGAAAATTGGCGGCAGTGGGGGTCGAACCTGAGACCTGCAGCTCAACAACCCAACACCCCAACCATTTGCTCTCCCAATTCTTTTTGGTTTCCCTTCCTTTTAGTTCTTTCTTATATTATCTTTGATTTCGTTTTATTTTTCATATAGTAGCACGTACAACTTATTTTTAGCTTATTAGGAGATATTATTTTAGCTTCTTCTTTTTCATAAATTTCAAACAGAATTTAGGACAATTATTAAAAAAAAATCATTTTTTTTTAAAATCATTTAATATTTTTAATCATTTAATTAGTTTAAAATCGTATTTATAATTCAAAATAAAAAAAATTAAAAAGTAAAAAAAAATACAATTCTTTTTCTAAAAGTTTATTTTGTCATTTAGGAGGTAGGAAAAATAAATTTGCTTTTGTATAGTTCAAATTTCATAATTTTATTTTTATTATTTATTATCTAAGATTATTCTCATTTTAAAATTTTAAAAAGTTATAAAAAGTAAAAAAAAGTATAGAAAAATTTTCAAAAAATATTTTTAGTTTTTAAATAGTATAAACTAGGTTTGCAAATAATAAAGTTTGAATTTTGTCCTTTTCTTAGTTAATTTATTTTTTAGGATTTTTAATTAACTTTAAATATTAATATAAAATAATTTAAGCGCTTTCAAATTTTTTAGTTTATATTTTATTTTTAATTATAATTTTTAGGAATTTTTAGTAATTTTTAGTTATTTTTTAGGTGAAATTTTTCGTTTGGTCGCGTTTTTACGTTCGTACGTATACGCGTTTCCGACCGTTTTTAGTGTAAATCGTCTCCATTTTCCTTTCTTTCTTTCTTTCCAAAAACGTAATCACTCAATTAAATAACGTATATAATTTTTGGCTAAACACCATACCTCCACCGAGAACGATCTCGACGACGAGTATTCGCGTTTTTCACAAAACGTGATACTTAATACTTACCCGCTTTTGTCGCTTTGTTTTTCCTAAAATAAAGTGTACAAATGCTCTACATCAAAAATGGCGCCGCTGCCGGGGAGGTGTGTTTAGCCATACTTATCTATCGTGTTTATTTGAGTGTTTACGTTTTATCGTAAATACTTCTTTTTATTTTTCTATACTATTAGCCATACAAATAAATCGTGTTAAATAGAACTCTATTAACACACAATCGTTTTCTCGTTTTATTGTGCATAATATATTGTATTTACGTAGAACAATTAACACACAATAATTATCCAAATACGTGAGAAATCGCACCTCAATAGTTGAGCGTTCCGGTCACTATTGTTGTATCGAATTCAAACGAAATCAAAGGCAAAATAGATAAATACTCTTAATTGATTTAATCTCGATAAATAAAAACTATAAGGTGGGTATAAGGCGGTTGTATTTCACGACCTAAGGAAAAAAGGCTCTTAAGTGCTTCGCGCCGCCTCGTTTTCTCCGCTCGCTTGTGCGTATTTTGAAAGTGACGATCTATTAGGGGTTTGCCACATCAAGTATTATTAATCTATTTTTGTGAGTTTTAATTATTGAACCTCGAAACGTTTTGGCGTTCCGCCAACGTTTCAAAGTCGACGAGGGTTTTTACTTCACGTAATTACCTTCATTCTTCTTGGATTCATTAATCGAGACCTTTGATTAGTGGATAACTTTTGTAGATTAATTTCTACGTAATACACCAAAATTCCAAAAAAAATTAAAAACCAAAAACACAAAGATTCTTCGATTTTCCCTCTATTTTCATAATTCTTTTTCTCAACCCCTCTAAATTTCAATTCTTCATGGATATCCATTGCCTAGGTTGTGGGAAACGAAAGTTTGGTTCCGTGACATGTCCATGGTGTATATGCGAAAGGTGCGGAGATTATATCAACTATGTAGATTTTAGATCTTGTCCCTCATGTAACCCGACCAATTGTTTGTATACTTCTAATCAAGAACGTCACCTCCATTGCCAATATTGTGGAAGCCCTTCCCATTGGCACTATGAGTGTCCAATTCAATACCCAAATCGTCACAATCACGAGCCGAATCCGAATTTCGTTGACCAATCTTCGCAATACCCACCGTCGTGCGAGAATTGTGGAAACGAACCTCACTATGGGTACGATTGTCAACCGATAAACCAAAATACGTCTTTCAACAACCAATTTTCCGGTTTTGACGAACCACACGACATGGGTTACGATTATAACAATGGGGATGCTTACCAATACAACGAACCAGATTTTTCTCAAAATCCGTGTTGCGACAATTGTGGGGGCCTCACGATACTTTTTCTTGCCAACCAATGGATTATAATGAACCCAATTCATACGATAATTTCGGTTTTGATAATTTTGAGGCCCCACCATACAATCTCGATCCTCAAAATTCCCATGAGCCCGATCCATGTTACGATTCCAATTTTGACCAATCATCTCCACAACATATTTTCGATGATGATCTCGGTTCTAGCCGCATCGACGAGTGTTGTAGTCGCATCGACGAAAGTTCTAATCGTTTCAATGAACGAATTGATATGCTCTTTCAACTAATTATGGAAAGAAATAATAACCCAATTTTGAAGAGGTTGAAAAGAGCATCGAAGATGAAAAAACGAGGGTGTCAACGAACGAGGTTTTTGAAAATGTTTTCGAAAATAAAAAACAAGAAAAACTCGTAGCACGTGTTGGAACAATGAATGCTAAACCTTTGGAACCTAACTTTTCTAATGAAGTTGAAATTTTCAAAGATTTTCAAAATCAAAATACACAAAATTTTGACGAAGATAGTCCGTTAAGTGATTTTGAAAAAGAAGAAATTGATAAGGTTTTAAGGAGAATCATTGACCCCTCGATTTTTGAAGAGTATCAAAATTTAATTTCGGAGGGACGCGTTACTACTATTTCTACGTCTTTTGAGAACCCGCATTCGATCCCTCCGAAGGACCAATTTGAAACCATCAAGGCTACAACGTCTCGTGACGAGCCTTTTATGAATTTATCATATGAGAAGTCCGCCGATGGCCTTGCTCACATTGATACATTTTTCAACGCCGATGTCGACACCACTAAGGCAAAATCTTCATATGAAGAGCCTTTTACTCCTATACCCACTACGGAAACCGATGCCTCTCTAAGTATGGGGGAGACGAGTCTTAGCACTAATCCTAGTGTCGAGATCCCTATTCCAATCCAAAGTGAGCCTACGATTTTCTCCGAAGATGAGGTAAGTGATTTTGCTCTCGATGAATTTTTCCACGAAGATTCTAACGAGACCAATCACAATAGTGGGTGTGAACCGATTTCTTGTGATGATGTCTCTCCTATTGACACTTCGGGGAGAGAATCAACGACTTTTTCGAACCCTCTTTTCAATGACGATGATTTTTTCGCTAGTGATGACGAGTCACTAATCGACGAGGACGTTCAAAATACCGATTTTAAAATCTTTCGAACCCTTTATTCGAATTTGATGACGCGTTCATTTTTGGTGACGTAAATCCTCTCTTTGATGAGACGTTCGAGGACATCGAGAGTGAGGATTCTAAGATTCTAAACTCGATGAGCCGGATTTTCTAGTCACCCTCTCGACGTCTCATGCGGATGAGACATCCCTTTCTACTCATAATGTTTCCATTCTCGAGGAGTTCGCCGATGGACCGCCTCTCGATGAGAGTGAGGATTTTAATGAGGCTTTTGCCTTCGATCCGGGGGGAAATTTTGAAAATCCTATTTTGAGCAATTCTCTTTCAATTTTACCTTCGTTTCAAAGTATCCCTACCCATCCCCTCGGATATGATGAGTTTACCTATGTCGTAAGGAGTTTTCTTCCTTACAAGACGTATCCTCCGGCTTTGCGTGTTTTATTTTCAACAAAATGTGAGGATACGATCTTCGATCCCGGTATAAAGGCTTGGCCTTTATTCACGGTTGCTTTTGGGCCTTGATTACATGTAAGTCCCACCAAAAATGACCGAACCATGATAATCCCTAAATGATCACATTTATGGGGATTCGAGTCGAGCTTTTGACTCGGTTATAAAAAACAAGGTGCCTCGTGGGGGATTCTCATGCTTATCCTTGTAAATATTATTTCTTTTTAGTTAATCCTAATGTGAGGGGATTTGTGCCCTTCCAACCTTTGTTCTGTGGTTGTTTGTGAATTGTGTTTTTTTAGATGATCATTATCTTCACGATTGGAGCCTCTCGTGTTCGTTTATGAGAGCACTCGATCGTTTGCTTTGAAGACTTTCTCAATATCCAAATGATATATCCTTTGATGTTCTAACCTTAGGTTATTAGCACACTTCATAAACGGCTATTAATTTATTGGTTACACCCTTTCCATGCTAGATTAGGCATTCGACTACGTCTCTAGTATGGGGGTGTTTGCACCCCTAGACTCGAAACATTGAGGACAATGTTTAACTTTAGTATGGGGGGTGAATAGATACTTGCCTTGCCAAACCTTCACGCTTTCCAAAGTTTATCTTTTTTGTTTATTGTTTTGTTGCAAAATAAGGCTAAAAATGGCCAAAATTTAAAATTTTTCTCATGTTTTATAAGTGTTGAAGACACGAATGTAGGTTTTCCGATGGCGAGAATAAGAGTAATTTTTGACTCGACCGTGCGTGTTGAGCACTTAGCTTTGATTCCTTAACTTCACATTAGGCTAAGTCTCTTAAATGAGGACGAGAAATGATAGAGTTAATTATAAGTTACTATGCTAAATGTAGAGTACTCGTATTCTTTTTAAAACTCATGTGTTCTCGTTGTTTGCTTATTCACCCTTCGCTTGTAAATATTTTTTGCTTAATAAATATTAACTTAGCGGTTTAGTTAGGATTGTTGGGTTTCTAGTCTTTTCTAGTAGCTTCCGTGTAATTAAATTGGGAAGACATTAAGGTATCGCCAGCGTCACGGTTTTGAAGTATTGGCACCCGAATAATCAAAAGCTTCACCCAATAATAAGATTTCAAGTGCTCACCTAAATCTAGCAAACAATTTGAAGCCCCACAAGGCCGAAAAATCTATGCAAAATTGAAAGTGAATCAAGCCTTAATCTTCGAAGCTTTAAAGATCCAAAATTCTCTTTAGCGTGAGGATATACGTCTTTGGCTAATAAAACCACCGATGAGGCGGATAATAAAAGGCAAGGCAAGACCGAAGTCATAATAAAAGCTTCATGGCGAAGTTGAATAAAAGATGGAGATAAACCAAAGATAATAAGCCCCTTCCGTTAGGGGGCGTATAAAAGTCTTGGTAATAAGTCTCATGTTCAATACCCTTATAAAACCGTGTTTATCGATTCTTCTTGTCAACTTAATTTTTTGACATCGTTGTCTATTAGGAGGGGTTATTGATTTGATGGTCTTAGTTACACCGTTAGGACTCTATTTTTAGACCTAAATCTCTATTATCGCATAAGTCAAACAATGTATCCTCGTGAAACATTCAAGACATAATAAAATATAAGAGATACAACTTAGGAATAATGGGAGGATAAGTACGTGATTAGGGCATATGAGTAGTGTTAGCATTACTAAATTATAATGACAATGATCTCGTTGCATGCTTAGCATGGAATTGGGGTGAAAATCGAGGACGATGAAATTATTTCTAACGAAGCATTCACGTGTTCTTATTCTATGAACCTAAACGTCCCATTTTGCGATGAAAATCATACATTATGTCTAAAACGCAAGTAGTAGTAATAGTAGTAGTGTAGCTAGTTTATCATTCAATAAAGTGAATAAAAATGAATTTTGGAGGTGCTACGATACTTTATTCTAGCATTGCGTGAGGGCACGGCAATGGTTTAGTATGGGGGAGTGATGAGACTGCTTTTATACATGGTCTCATCGTCCAAAACGAGCTTTAAATGCATTTAATATCATCAAAATGGCCATATATATGCTTGTGTTTATTACTTGTGTATTTAGGTAAGGATATTGAGAAAATGACACAAAGATCACAAGAATCATACAAAAACGAACACGGGAAAAGAAGCCGCACAATAAACCAAGACCTAGTGTTGATTTTTTCAAAAAGACCTTGAAGAAATGAAGATTGTCAAGATTGGTCCCTCAACTATTGAAGACTTGACACAAATGACCCTCCTAGAATCATTTTGTGCAAAATAAGACCTTCATGTTTGAAGATATTCTTTAATCAGCCCTTGAAGTTAATCAAAGTTACAAGTTTTATCCTTTTGTTAACCAAAGGACTTAGTTTGCAAAAGCCAAGGACTAATAGTGCAATTCATCTAAGGACCAGTGATGCAAGATATGTCACTACTGCCATTAACGGGGAGGGACTAAAAATGTCACAAACATAAACTACTAAACCTAACTACCCATTATAATCCAGTTACCCAACCCATTACCACTAAACCCAGTTTATTAATAATTTAGTTTTCAAATCTTTTTATTAAAACCGGGTAACATACACTGTTAACCCAAAACAAAATCAACTTCCCTTTTTCTTCCCATAAACCCTAAATTTCTTAATCCCTTAAATCAAACCCGAATCTTTTCTAGATCCCTGATTAAGGGTATACTAATCCTAACCCACCCTTAACCACCTTTCACTCTCACCCACATGACCTATGGTCCCTCCCACATGCTCCACTGACCCACATATAAGCTCCAAGACAAAAGGGTGACAGCAAATCCTATGGCTGAGAAGGTTTTCTTGTTGCCTAAAAAGATTAACAAACAAGATCACTGGGACATCACCATCAACATTGGCAGATCATTTGACCAAAAACCAAGGTTTCAAAAAAACGAATATCCTGAAGAATATCCAAGGGCAGTTAGGGCAATTCAAGATATTAGGTTTAGGATTTGTAATCCTTTCATGTACTAGTATAAAAGGTAGCTTAGTTCATCAGTTGTATCTTGTTCCAGATTTTTCCAAGTTTTGTAATTCCTTTTTATAAATAATAAAAGTTGGTGTTTTTGTTGATGAAATGTAATTCCTTTTTATATATTTTAAAAGTTGGTGTTTACTTAAGGAAAATCTGAGTTCCATTTTATCTATATTGAAAGTTGTTCTTGTGTTTCGTGTTTGAAAAGGTTTTCAAAGAACGAAGAAAAACTCAGAAATCAGTGTTTCATTATTATTGTTGTTATTGTTTGTTTCACGTTTGTTTATTCTCAGCAGGTTCGGGAAGCTTGTGCACACGCGTGCACATAAGCTCACACATCCGAGAGCATGGAAGTATGCTCTTGAGGTACACGTTTTTCTTTTACCCTTTTTCTATTTTTTTTTCTACCATGTTCATGTGTTATGTGATTTGTGTGATTTGTGTAATATAATCTGCTAGAACATGTTAGTTTTAGGGTGTTTAATGGTAATCAATTGATAGTTTGGTTGTTTGATGAAAAAAAATCTTTTGAAAAAAATTGATTTCTACTTATATAGGGGTGTTTGGGATAGGTTATTTCTTGTGTGAGGATCGTCAACCAAGACAATTCTAAGCTCTTCACAACCTTAACGAGTTTAGGATAATTGATATTTGACAAAAGATTTGAGTTCATAGTTTGAAAATCTTGTTTTTGGTTATTGGTTAAAAATCTGTCTAAATTACAAGTGTTGCTGATCTTTTGATGATCTGTGAATTTGGATGTGTTTTGAGATGGCATAATAGATTAATGTTAGTGAGATTAAGTTGTTATAAGGTTTAGACTTCATTAGTTTGAAAATTTGAGTGCTTGTTTAACTCAGTGTTAGAAGTAAACTCACCAAAAGCTGCTCATATTTCTGTCAGTTTCTATTAAAACCTGCCCTAAGTAAACAATTTTAGGTTGCTGGTGTTGAAGTTTGCCGTATCCATGATGTATTTGGTACTGATTGATGTGGTCTCAAAGGCACAACAAGTTGGGTGACCAACTGCGTGACCATTGAACACTGAATCCTTCCAAGTGAATCAAGTGGTTTCAGCAATTGCGACGTATGAACTGCATCACTAAACCTTTGGCCATCACTTAGGTATTGGAGAGTTGCTAGTTTATATTTAATTGGTTTACAAGTTTAGGGGTAAATTTTAGCTTATCTGGTCACTTATGAGTAACCAATAAGCACCAGTTGGTGTTAGGGTCTGTTTGTTTCAGGGTAGGGTTTTACCCACCAAAAACCATCTTAGATGTGCACACACAGCCCCAACTGTGTATCTTAGGCGTATTCGTAGTGATTTGGATTGTGTTTTGATTGATGTGGTGTTAGTATTCTATGTTTGTGTTAGTATTCTGTGCATCCAGTATAAACATCAAGACACCAAAAGTGCGTCCAAAGTTAACAAAAGAAAGAAAAAAAAAATCCACATCTGTGATAACTTTCTGTGTAAACCAAATACTGAAAACTGTCAACAATATTCTGACAAAAAACGCACCAACAGAAGGGATTGAACACTTTACCTGCGAATCACAACAGACACAGCAAACCCACTGTTTACCAGCTGCTCTCTTTAGCTATTTTGTTAACTGATCCTTTCCTTTTTCCTTTATATTTTGTCTCCTGTGCTTTCTGTTTAGAAAAAGAAAAAGAGTATTCAAAAAGTTGCGGCAGGTGGGTTTCAACCCCTTGACCTCCTGCACCAAACAGACGCAACAACAAGCTGCTAAACCATCTGGGCTCTTTGCCCGTTTTGTTTATTATTTCTGTTAAATTTGTTTAATATTTTGTTTCATTTCATGTTAAGCAAATAATAAAAGTAAAAAACGAACAGAAAATTGGCGGCAGTGGGGGTCGAACCTGAGAGCTGCAGCTCAACAGCCCAACACCCCAACCATTTGCTCTCCCAATTCTTTTTGGTTTCCCTTCCTTTTAGTTCTTTCTTATACTATCTTTGATTTCGTTTTATTTTTCATATACTAACACGTACAACTTATTTTTAGCTTATTAGGAGATATTATTTTAGCTTCTTCTTTTTCATAGATTTCAAACAAAATTTAGGACAATTATTAAAAAAAATCATTTTTTTTAAAATCATTTAATATTTTTAATCATTTAATTAGTTTAAAATCGTATTTATAATTCAAAATAAAAAAATTAAAAAGTAAAAAAAATACAATTCTTTTTTCTAAAAGTTTATTTTGTCATTTAGGACGTAGGAAAAATAAATTTGCTTTTGTATAGTTTAAATTTCATAATTTCATAATTTTATTATTTATTTTCTAAGATTATTCTCATTTTCAAATTTAAAAAAGTTATAAAAAAATAGAAAAAAGTATAGAAAAATTTTCAAAAAATATTTTTAGTTTTTAAATAGTATAACCTAGGTTTGCAAATAATAAAGTTTGAATTTTGTCCTTTTCTTAGTTAATTTATTTTTTAGGATTTTTAATTAACTTTAAATATTAATATAAAATAATTTAAGCACTTTCAAATTTTTTAGTTTATATTTTATTTTTAATTATAATTTTTAGGAATTTTAAGTAATTTTTAATTATTTTTTAGGTGAAATTTTTCGTTTGGTCGCGTTTTTACGTTCGTACGTATACGCGTTTCCGACCGTTTTTAGTGTAAATCGTCTCCATTTTCCTTTCTTTCTTTCTTTCCAAAAACGTAATCACTCAATTAAATAACGTCTATAACTTTTGGCTAAACACCATACCTCCACCGAGAACGAACTCGACGACGAGTATTCGCGTTTAGCCAAACGTGATACTTAATACTTACCCGCTTTTGTCGCTTTGTTTTTCCTAAAATAAAGTATACAAATACTCTACATCAGCAAACCTTCGCAATGTCTCAACTTCAAATCCTTCAAAATACCCAAAATCCTTCGCAATAATCCCAATCTTTGCAACGTTAGCAAAACTCAAAGTCTTCGCAATACCAAAGAAGTATTATGTCGCAATGCACACAAATGATTCTGACGCAGTGCACACAAGTTAGTCTGTCGCAATGCACACAAATGATCCTATCGCAATGTGTATCGCAATAACACAAAGACTGATCTATCGTAATACCTAACTTAGACCCTATCATAATATGTATCGCAATCCAGAAACCCTATCGCAATATGTATCGCAATAAGTGTCGCAATCCAGAAACCTTAGGATATTGCGATGGAATTTCAAGCAGATGTGTCGCAATATAGGTACTGTTCCGTATTTTAAAAGAAAAAAATGATATTTTTGCCTAGAAATCCGTTATTTTAACCAAACGAAAGCACCTAAATCTCTACCACAACTATGTAGAAAATATGTGGATCACTTGGAACAACAAAAACACGATTTTTTTTTTGAAAATTGGGTATAAATCAATCAAAAACACACGAACACACTAAAATAAGCATGAACAACACAAAACTCATCTTTATTTCATCCCATGGATCTTGATACCAATTATAGAACCTTGGTAGTCTATGATCTTACAAGAGGGTTGATGTTTCTAGTGAGAGAAAGTAGAGAGAGAAATATGAGAGAAAATGTGTGAAATCTATTAATGAAATGAAAACAACCAACACCCCTTTCCATGAAGGAAAGGGGTTTCTATTCCCAAGTCCATTAGTGGACTTGGGCCTCTAGCCCATGAACATGCTCATGGGTAGGGCTAATATAAAATTTAACTAAACTATACTACGAGCCCTTGACTATATTCTTGGAGTGACCGAGACTTTCTAAATACGAAAAACATATTTCCAACACAAATGTTGACATCTTTGTAAATTTCCTCAATGTCTGTTTCCATATCTTCATCTCCCCCACCCTCCTGGTCCGGCTTAGTATCTTCATGTACAATATCACCAAAATTAAGGTCATCTAGTTGTTCATCATCTTGATCATCTTGGACTTCAGGTTCTTTTTCATTTTAAATTTCCTCCTCCTCAAATTCAGTGTGAACCAGTTAAGTGTCAATGTCTTCTTCATCCTATGGGTCTGTGTCTTTATACGGATCTCGAAATTCTTCAAATTCTAACTCAGCAATGTCTTTTGAAGGTTGACCGGAACCACTGGCTTTAGCAAGAGATACCTTCTTACTTTGCCTAAGAATGAGTCTAAGCTGTTTTTTAGGATGATTAACTGGAGCTAGTTCTTCTTCATCAACAAGCTTGTCCTTGACTTTTTAGTCTTTTTAGCTTTATCTGTAGATGAGGATGTCTTTTGTTGCTTAGCTACATGGTTCTGCCTTTTGCCTTTGCTTTTAGGAGAGTCTTCTGTAGAGGCCACACTTTTGGCTTATCTTGCAATATCTCTTAGTATTTCCTGGTATGCGTCACTTTCCTTGATTCAGTCATTAAGCATAGTATCCGGAACTGTAGCTGGAACCCATGTGTATTTGGTCTTTGGTCCTTCGAATTTCATGTGTTCCAGGATGTCATCATCATCTTGGTTATGATAAAAGAACCATCCACGTTTATCAATTTATTCATCTGCTTTCATGAAATGATCAATAATGAGCTTTGTGAAACGTGGAAATTGGAAGTGATCAGACTTCTTGTTGGTGTTTTTGAATCCTTGAAAGTAAAATTACTGCCAAATTAGCGAAGCATAATCTAACATTTTACCCTTGTAGAGTCCCCAAAGGATTTGATGTAGCACCCCTAATTTCTAAACGCAGCAGAATATCAACATTGGGTGTTACTTCATAGCACATCACACATAGTCATAGAAAACGACCTCAAAAGAGACGTTTTATAAAATAAACCATTCGACAAAATCAGATTTCAATAAAAAGAGGTCCCAACAATTTATATAAATCTTAATAAAAATAAGGATTTGTCACATGTATCGAATGGAAATTGTTTGTTTTGCCTTTACTATATCTCGCGCGGCTCCATGCTTCAGCTGTTGTTAAACCTACACACCTGAGAATACATGCTAAATGTCAACACAACAGTTGAGTGAATTCATAAGTTTTTAAATAAACAATAATGGGTATTTCAATAAACCATAAAGCTTTTGACACAAGAATCTCATCCATTGGCGATATTGCAACACATACAACATCTATATTTCACACTATTATGATAAGCTCATGACACCGATGCCTTAATCAATAGATTTTCCCTAGTCAGGTATCTTGCCAAATACCCCATACCTCACGTATAACACACCCGGCTGAGCCTCCAACTCACAGGTGCGACCTGCCCGGATGGGGGTCATCATTCCCAATGGATCTATTTGTCTGTACGAGCGCCTACCCATCACAAGTAGTTAATGGTTCATGATTTATAGGGACTTTTCAGTGGCAATACACAACTTAGCCTTACTAATAGTGGCTCATTACCTATACAATAAACGCTTGTGTTCATTATCCAAAAGCGTTCAATCAAATGTCTTTACGTTTATTTACAACAGCTTGTATTCGTTCAAAGCATATATTCAACAACGTATGCTTATTCATAGTCATGTATTCGTTTAAATCATATACATAAACAATGATATATCTTTATACCAAGAGCATGTATTCCCCCTCGCGGGCTTATATAAACATATAGAGCAGTAAAAGCGAGGTTATGAACTCACCTGATATAGCTATTACACGTTCGTCAAGGACGAAACGCCCAGTCGTCGACACACGAAATAACGATCGCACGTTGATCGATAAATGCCTAATATTCGACACGCAACTTCACAAGATAATAATCAATCGTTGATCGAGAGCGAGAAGCCCCACGGTAGACATTTGACCGAACAGAACCAATAATGACGAGATGCGTCTTAGGTTCGAAACATGATATAAATCACATTATAATGTGTAAATAGTATCTATTAGTAGATTTTGGACATTGTATAAGTTTTATAAACTTTTAATTAGACTTTTGATAATAATGTACCATGTATTATCCCATTATGACCATTAAGCCCATTTAGGCCCATTAGTGGCCCATTGCACATTTATATAACTTAGGCCCTTTTAAAATCAGTATTAGACTAATTAGTTTATTAACATCAGGCCTAATAATAGCCCAATAGCCATTATAAGTGTATGTTGGACTTTTGTGGCTTTCAGGTTCTAAGACGCCTCCAAACAGTGTCCACTTAATATTTCATGTTGGTTGGGTATCGGGTTTTCCAATAATCAGTTATGAATGATTCTTAGATTCCCGACAAATGGGTCTTACCACTTTAGTTTTTTGAAAAATCATCACCTTTTATGTTAATTAATATAACTCGTTTATTTCAATTTTCCCCATGTGTCTTGCTAATTAGATCATATCTCCTAAACCGTAGATCATCTAGGTGTGTTCTTTCCACCAAAATCATTATCAACTTATGTAATTTACTGATTATGCATCCAATTATTCATAGATTATGCCTATCATAGCTTAATTATCCCTTTTCTCACTTAGAAACGTTGGTTGTTTTAGGCAGCCGGCTTCGTTTTTACCGTTTCGGCCGCCATTTTTAAACTGAAAAGAGATGGTGTACTATACAATAGATTCTAGTTGTTCCTAAATTCATCTACAAGCCATAGTTTTACCAATTTCATTTGTTGTGGGTTATAATATGAGTTTTCAGTCCGTCTTTCCAGCATGTCATATTCTGACTTAGTTTACTAAATCGACCGTAACTTACTCTCCGGGAATCGCCCTGTGACGTACTGCCCGGAGAATCCATCACCAAATTATTATCCATCAACATATCCAATAACCCAACATTCATAACCTACTGAGGTTACCAATAATTTCGTCTTTCCATCTGATCACAAATTACCTTTCAATATTTTATGTCTATGGCTTAATCATCATATTTTCGAGCATCAACAATCATATACAATTTCTCAAACGTCTAAATCAACTATTACATCATGATTTACAGAATGAAAACATATATTACAATTTACAAAATTAATATACAAATAAAATAGAGAAAGTAATTACATAAACCTTACAAAGATTAAGAACAACATCATATAATTCTTTATCCACCCTAGCTTCCAAACTCATCATGCAATAATTCCACCCATGATTTGATCAACTCTATGAATCCTCTACATACTCATATCTCGGCCTTAAATCCCCTTCAAAATATGCTCATGATGATGTTGGTGATGAAGTAAACCGTACATCAAATACTATAATTATGAACCTTCAAACTAGTGCTCAAAAACTAAATAAGAAAACTTATGCCGATGGTGAATTGATGTAGTAGTTTAGACGTTTTATCCATAGGCTATAAATGAATGAATGTGTTTTATTATGTTAAATAATAGGAGATTAGTTTTGGTCTAGTAGTATAGTACAAAATACACATGAAATGAAATTACCAAATGTCGTTATGGAACAATACCAGCCATAACATGAGCACACACGTCCTTGTGGTTTGTATTTATTTCTTTATTTGATAACCTTTGTTTCTTGATTGATAATGCGGGTAGTATCGATTCCTGATATTTTAATGGTTACGCGATTTAAAAGTTACGCGTAAACCATGAAAAATAAACGCTCAATATAAAACAAAACGTCGACATCCGAAGAATATTGATATTTCAATAATTAAATGAGGGCTTGTAAAGTAATAACTTTAACGCGTTATATAAATGAACGACGCCTAAAGGCTTAAAGTAAATTACGAAGATGCTCGTAAAACGATAAATTAAAACGGCGGCAATAGAAAATAATTTTATATCTTAACGAGGATATTTACAGTCGATGACGGACATTGAATTTGCCGATAATTAATAAATGAAACGTAATCAATAAGTTACAGCCTTAACCTTGACGGTTAGCCGAGAACTTGATCATGACAAATAAAAGTCGATTAATAAATATTGGTCAGAATATTAGAACTAGTATTAGAACTCGGTCTAAATGTTGATTTTAAAGTTCGAGTTACTACAGTAGCTACCCCTTTAGGAAGCGACGCCCCGGCGCTTAATTCGTCTTAATAGTCTTCGGTTTAATGGCGAAGACGTGAGGAATAGACAAGTCATCATTGCGGTTTCCAACGAAGGGTTAATGAACAAAAGTTAAAGCAACATGTATACATAACGGGCACATAAACAGTTTGAATGTAACTTCAATTCTTATAAGAAAAAAATAATACATAACTCGAAGTAGAAGCCATTAGAAGCGAAAAATTAACAAGTCGTCAATTTTTAGAAATGGTTCAAGGTACATTACTACTAGGTTATCGAACTTTCCACGATCGATATAAGTTCGAAAAATCCACATGACAAGTGAAGAGTCGAAAGAAATGGGCGCATTTGGGAAATTTTCCAATGCGACAATCAATTCAAAAATGTCGGTGATCACATCGATAAAATTAAAACACATATCGTCCACGAGTCTAAAAAAATATGTCATAAAATAAAATATCATGGATCGCACATAACTCCATTGAAATTAAAAAAAAATCAAGACGAGGAAATTATTGCTAGTCGTACAAAATCACCTATTGGCATGCTCTGAAACATGCAAGCCTATTTCGTTAAAAGAGAATTCATCGACACAGAAATCGTTCAGAGTAAACATTACTCTATCGAAGAAACTACGGTCCAAATCAAACACAAAATCCATCACTAAGCACATATAATCACATTACAACATGCTTGCAAAATAGCCAAGCCATGCCAAATCAATAAGTTCAATCAAGTTAACTCATGCTTGCTAAATAGAAAAGCTATGATAAATAAGAATATTTGACATGATTTTCTGATAAGTCCAGTTAAAGGTAAGTTTTCAAGTTAATGGATGCTTACGGGCCTGATAGCCATGGATGCATATCCAAATATAATTCTTTCATTGGATGGTGCTCACACACGGATCCATACCCAAATGATGTTACAGGGTGCTCACAAACGGATCCATACCCAAAAGATATTATCGGATTCTCACAAACGAATCCATACCCAAAAGATATTACAGGGTTCTCACAAACAGATTCATACCCAAAAGATATTACAGGGTGTTCAAAACGGATTCATACCCGAAAGATATTATAGGGTGCTCACAAACGGATTCATGCCCAAAAGATATTACAGGGTTCTCACAAACGGATTCATACCCAAAAGATATTACAGGTTGCTCACAAACGGATTCATACCCAAAAGATATACGTGTTGGCTAAGATTGGACGTCATTCCACAATGCTGCCTTGAGCTCGCACAATGTATGACAACTCGACTAAATCACATATCATATAAACACATAACAAACAAAGGTTTTGCACATGAATCTCAAATATGGCTATCCACCATTGACCATTGAGAAAGCCTTTAATGAAACCTTGATAATAACAAGTAAAATTTCAAAATCTTTACATCCAAGATAAGTTATCGTTGATGACTTAATCGTAGAACCACAAATACACACCTAAATCCCGGTATCGATTAGAGAAGTCGTCTATTCTCGGAAGGGGTAATGGTTCATATCGGTTAGCTTATCAAGCTTACGATAATCGAGACGCAATAGAAATGGTCCATAGAAATAAATCATAACTCGGGAGATGTCTAACAGGTTACTTGTACAGAGACCCTGATGACAAAGAGCGATTCGTACCAACGAAACACACGTCAAAGGAAATACGTCCGTATACAAAATAATCACAAAATAAGTCAAGCACACTTGAGCCCACTCGCTTATAATTCGTTGTTTACATCAAAAGGCATCCCAATCCATATAAACAAGAATTTTAAATTTATGGTTCGGGAATAATAACTGACTTTTGATGTGAAAAGAAGTTCTTGTATTTGTATCTTATCGAATTGATCTCCGGTTCAAAGCTAGACTTAGTCGTTTTTGGTGAATAAAATAAAGTTTGGTTATCTATAGCTACTAATAAAGAAAATAAACATAAAAAGAAATGGTAAAAATAAAATTCGGAATAAAATAAAAATAAAAATGTCGGAATAAAAGTAAAAAAATCGGAATAATAAAACAAAAACAAAAGTCGGAATAACTAAAAATAACAAAAATCGGAATAACGTAAAAAAATCAAATGTCGGAATAACTTTATAACTAATACTATTTAAAAATCGGAATAAAATGAAAGTCTTAAAGTCGGAATATTATATATTGCAATTGCCAATATATTACAACATGTGCTAAAGTCGGAATTCAGTTGTGTTACAAAAGTCGGAATCTAGCAATGTTTAAAAGAATCAGAATATGAATAATGCCAATGTCGGAATGTTGGTTTGCTAGAATTCTGAATAACGGTTTGTAATTTAAAATGGAAAAATAAGAAAAAGCTAATTAAAGAATATAAGCTAAAATAAGCAAAACTAATTTATAAAATAAGTCAAATAAAACACGAATTAAAACTCTAATAAGCACCTAATAAGCAAAATAAATAAGATCTAATCTAAAAACATTAAACTAACAAATCCTTTCTGTAGAAATATGATAATCTTTGATATTTCAAGAGGGTTGTTGTTTTCTAGTGAGAGAAAGTAGAGAGAGAAGTGAGAGAAAAACTATGTGTATTACTTGTAAAAATGAAACAACCAACACCCCTTTCCATGGTGGAAAGGGGTTTATATACCAAGTCCCTTAGTGGACTTGGGCCTCCGGCCCATGAACATGCTCATGGGTCGGGCTAATGTAAATAACTATTAAACTTATACTACGAGCCTATAACTATATTGTTGGAGTGACCGAGACTTTCTTAATACGAAAAACGTATTTCCAACAATCTCCCCCAAAGGGAGGTCACTCAAGTTTAAAATTCCTAATCTAGCATGTTAGATCTTCGTTCTTAAGCTCGTAGTCCACTTTCTGTTTTCTTCTTTAACTTTTCTTATTTTTGTGAATATGTGTCGGATAACATCTGGCTTTTTCTTGGAACATATTCTTTTGGCCTTTTACGTGCAATATTTGTCTTCTTGTGATGTTAGCCTCTTCGTGACTTCACGTCCCACATACCTATCCTTTGTTGAATTCTTGAAAGTTTCAGAGTCGATTCAGCGGAATACTTTTAGCTTAGACTTTCTTGAATTTGCTGAAATATTTGATGCAGAAGGAATAAGTATGTGAGAACGACTTCAACTGGTACACCGCAATGCCACCGTCTTCAAATACAACAACATTATAAGACACGAATAAAATGGATTTGACATTTTATTCTAATTCGGTAGCATTTTACCTCTGGTCGGTGAAGATCGTTGGACGATAATAAATATCGTACTTGTGACAAGTAGCTCTAATTAAAGATCTATTTGACAAGATTTTGCGGGTAAATCCGTTCTCTTTATTCGACCGTCCAAAGCTGACTGCGAACATAAAGAGTGAATCATTTGGATTAAAAATCCGTATGATTGAAGCCGTCAATTCATGAAACCTGGAACAAGTGATTTTCAATTAAGATTTTCACCATCGCTGCTTTCCAGTTATCACGAGCTTGATTCTGATAGAATCTTGCTTGTCACCTACCACAGTGTTGTTTGATGTTTACACTTGAAGAATTTCCACTCTTCACTGTGAACACTAAAAAGTGTCACTCTGAGTGTTCTGGCAAGATCACTTGGATAATACGTAGAGGCCCTGGAATAAGTTAAATCTCAATTAAGAATTAAACCATCGTTTCTTTCCAGTTATCACAAGATTAGTTCTTAAAGAACCGCACGTGTCACCTACCATGAGCTTGTTTGATGTTGGCTCAAGCAGGATGCCCATCTTCATTGTAATACTTTCGTATCACTCAGATGTTTTGGCAATATTGCAAGAATATTGCGTAGGACTCATAAAAAAATATTTATTGTTTTTAAAGTTGTGTCCTAATTAGACTTTTGATGATCTCGTGGCTCTAGACTCAATAGTGCATTTTGTTTTTAGTGAGCGGAGGCTGGAGAGGATTGCCACCTTTTCAATATCAATTTATTCGGAGTGAATAAATCGATAGATAACGTGTTAAACTCCGTGACATTAAAACAAATATCTTTTGAGAGATATTTGAGTTGGCTGGGAGGGGTTGTGCATCGCATCACTGGGTCCATGAGACTTTTGTCTTCAAGATGAGTTGACCCGGTTTCTGCCTAAGTTGTAAGGAGGGCTTCTTTCTTTACACCCTTTATCTTTACAATTCTTTTTCATTCTTCAACCCCTCAATGCTTACCAATACATCATCACTAGCACCTTGTTGTGATTGTTCCAGTGCATGCATCATTACTTGGTCGGCATTCAGCTACGTTCACAATCTATTCCACATCTTTCCTAAGGACTTCTATTTTCTAACTATGGAATTGTCCTTGGGAAGATTCCTCTGGTTCTTGAAGAATCATTGGACTAGTACCTAATCCTACCACCCTTTTGTCACCACAATCGTCGTGAGTTAAGTGTGTTTTGGGTAAGTATTCGTCTTCATGAAAAATTCCTTTAAATCACTGAGGTACTTGTGATATAAATATCAAGAGTTTTTGTACCTTCAGTGTTTTTGTCAACAAAATGCCCCCCCCCCCCCCCCCCCCCCCTTAACATATGCGTAGCATATATCAAGTTGGATTTTCTATTAAGCCCTTTTTTTCATTTTAGCCACATGTGTTTTACAAGTCTCCTTAATCCCATTTTCTCCCCTTATCCAAAATGTTAACCATTAATCTTTTGGATTTTAATGGATTAACCGGTCTTTGGGTTAAAAATGAAATTGGTTGATGGCCATAGAACATATTAATGCTCCCCCTCAAATTAATGAGGGTGAGTTGTAGTGCTTTAGTATGAAATGTATGAAAGATTTGGAATCTCGTGAGAAATTCGTGAAAAACTTCATACTTTCACACTACAACAAGCCACAAAAGCCGATTATACATATATTGACATATTCACAGTAATAGAAATATGGAGTTGACCTTATAGAAGACGATCCATAATTAAATAGATCGTTCTGTGAACCTGTGGTGTGCTCTATATGGTCTTCCACCTACGAATCGTTCCAAACTTCTTAGCAACCGGCGCTCCCTTAACTTTTCCTTGATCTTTTTAATCATGTACTTAGCTCCTCTTTTGAATTGGTCCGTACAGTTGTACTTGACTGCTGGAAGCGATTGACCGACATTGAGAACAGTCAGATCATCACGAACGTGTTTAAGCGTACCATCACTGAATTTATGCAGTTCGGAGAATCGCATGAACTACATGACGCCAATCTCGTTTAGATAAAATGTCCCTGCTTCCGGTGTCGTAGTCCCCATGTAAGGCTTTTTGTCCTTGTGGTAGTTACTGAGCAGAGTTGTGTGGGGACGTTCAAGTTTAGCTGCTTTTGAAAACTCTCCACTCCAAGTTGAAAATCTTCCACCCGGTGTTTGATGAAGATCTTTCGAGCATATTGGCGAAGGTTTGAGCTCAACGCAATGACTATCTCAGGTGGTAAATGGTCGACCTTTTCTTGAGCCAATAACAACAGTACCTGGCGTGACAGTGTAGTGCTCTAACTTAGTTATACAAACAAAAGATATGTATAGTATGATGTCATTTATATTAATAAAAATTTGAGCAATGCATTAAACATGTAACAAGTGACGTAGCAAATTGTGCACGATACTAAATTTGAAATTCTATTTATCGATCCTACTACATAGAATTTGCATAAAGCAGCGGGAGCAAATATTTTTCAACGGATTTTGAGAGCAGATGGTGGTCTTCGACGGCTTTTGATGATCGTTGCAACAGAAGGTGAAATGTGGCAAGCTTGGAACGAGTTTAGAAAAAGTTTTACGGTTTTAATTGGACTGAAAATATAGACGAGTAAAAAGAATGTATTTAGCCCATTTATTTTACTTAAAAGTTAAAAATGTACCACATGAATTCAGTAACCACGTAAATTCAAAGTCGGTGCTATCGCTTTTCATAAGTGTATTTGTTGAGAGTTATGCGGTATCGTGAATTCGTGATAGAGTTGAAGGAAAAGCCACTGTAAATTTGAAAAGTTAAGTAAATACATTAACACAAAAGCCAGCCCTTTTAAAATTGAATGGCAGATTTTAAATATGACTCGTTATTCATTTGCCAGTCACAACTTACAAACATACACACTCCCATAACCATTGGGGCATTGCCCTAGTTACTAGTAGGTTACTGAATCCATGTACTAGTAAATTGTGACTTTTTATTAGATCCTACTAAAAAAAATTTATCATGTTATAAAGACCCCCCAAAAATACAGTTGGTACCTCTTTGTTTTTGAATTTTTTTATTTTTCTTTTATTTTATAATTTTATTTATGTTATAAATTTGAGATCCTGAAAATACGGAATAAAATTATAAAGTTTAATAGGTCAAAAGTAACAAACAGACAAAAATACGGAACCGAAACTGATAAAAAAACTGTGCAGAACTGGAAACTTGGGGGGACAAGGGGACAAAAAGTACAATTTTTTGTACTTTTTTGGATAGTAGGGGTATTAATAATAGGACCCAAAATTTTTACCAACACATCATAGTTTAGGCTATTCACAACAACGATTACCACCGACTAATATTTTTTTTCTTACGTCAGCTTTTTTTCTCCGACGAGTTACGTACGATTTGTTTTCACAACAAGACGACCAAATTCAAAATCTTTTCATTTTTATTTTTTAATTACATTTTATTTAATAAAAAACATTATAATAATAATTATACTAAAATAGTATTAAAAAATAATTAAAAAGGCTTTACTAAGATAAAAGAGGTAAAATACATTAACTAAAACTAATTCTAAAAATAATCAAATTGATATATATTGTGAAGATTAAACAAAGCTCAATATAACAAAAATTAAAAATTTATTAAGATTTTATCTAATTAAAACATAATAAAACGAAATAAATCTAATTTAAAACTATATAAAAAATAGAAATTAAAGAAAAAAGACAAAATCAATGAGTCGAAGGTGAGATTGAATTTGATAGCTCGACCGATTTGAATCGATCGCTGCAACGTAAATGATCGACTTCGAACTTGATCGATCAATGCTCGACTCAAACTATTGTGGATATTAAGCAACAACGTACCTTTCATACTTTTTATTAGAGCTTCTTTCGTAAATCATATAGTTAATGAAGTTAATATGTTTTTGAAAATGACTTTTTCGTAAATATTTTGTCACGTAATAAAATGTAAACTCATACATGTTAAATTAAAATAGTTATTATAACAATGTCTATTTTAATTATTTTAATTAAGTTTTTTACATTAAGTGACTAGATAATCTAATTTGTCAAAAAAATCATTAAATAAATTATTTAGATTTTAAACAACATAATATTATCTTCGTCCCATAATTATAGTTCACCGCTAAAAAAACACATATTTTTATAAAGTATCATTTTTTCAGCTTTTTTCTATTACCTTTTGAACAAATGTAGTTTTTTCTTTAACCAACTAATTAAATATTTTTTCAAAATTTGTAATTATCATCTCAATAAACTTAAACTAAATTTACTATATATATCTGAATCGGATCCTAGTGTCGGTCAATCAAGATTCGCCATCAAGGGGGAGAACCCACTTTAGATTAGGCCGATTTGTAAAGTAGTTCTATTCATATTTAGGGAGTGAAGGCTTAAAATGACGGTCGTCTAACGAGTGACAGATTTTGATGGATCTCGTATGGATGCTGAGGAGATCCATAGATCTGGACAATTGATTTGGTACAACTTAAGATAAAAACGTAGAATATAATTATGAGACGAAAAAAATAATAAAATTCAAACACTGTTATTTAATTATTCATTTTAATGATAGTTTATTTTTGTTGATCAATCCTAAATACCTATATGTCTCAAACAGTATTTTATAGGACTTTCGGTTGTAGATAACCGGGGAGTGAGGTAAAATCTACTTTTCACCTCAGCTTTTTTCCACTTAACTACTCATTAAACACTCATCTTTTCATTGTATAAAAAAAACTCAAAACGACTCGCATTTCCCCTATCATTTTATTTATTTAACTATTTTTAAAAGTAAAAAGTTTTATTCACAAAATAAAAACGATACATGGGAAAATAAAAAACCTAAACGTATGAAATTAAAAACGACAAACGTACAAAATTAAAAACTCAAACTAAAATTCCAAATTCCATCTCTCCTTGATATTCGTCGTGAGTTGCTTATGGTATGCCCGTCTAGCCCCAGTCAAGTGATCATATGAAGTAAAATAGAACTTCATGTCATTCTGATTTTCGCGGTTTTCCTCCATTTTCAATTGTCGAGCATGATTTTCAATTTCTGTTTGACGCCATTCTAGTTCCTTCTTTTTTATCTCCAAAAATACTAGTCGTTCGTCTCCGCCCAGATTCATCATCTCTGATGCCACCATCTTTGCCAATTCTTCATCATTCTTACATGACGAGCCTGATGCTTGCTTGCTTTCTTCTTTGCAGCTTTTGCTCTATCCCTGTCGATTGGTCGTTGGACTTTTGTTCTATATCTTATTGAATCCCTTGAAAAGAGCCAAAAAAAAGAAGGCTTGTACAAGTCTTCAGTTGAGAATGCAGGTATGAGACAGGTGGGTAAGTCGACATGTGGTTGTGATGACGAACCATGAACGTAGTTATACGGGATTGGATATGATTGTGAGCAGAAGTCTTGAAACCCGGGTGTTTGGGAGTATTAAGTAAAATTATACGGGGTTGGATATGGTTAGTTCGTGTATAATTTCGAAATCGGTGTCGGCATCGGGTTCCGGTATGGTAGGTTTGGGTATGGTTCGTTAACAAAGTATGGTCGGTATGGTTGGTTTGGTGACGGGTTTCCGAGGTTAAACGTTCCACCAGCCCTTGGTGGAGAGTTGTTGATGGTTCGTCATTGACGACGTTTGTTGTATTGGGGAATTTCTTCGCCGATATTTTTTATTAGTTATTTAGAGAAGATTAGAGATTTGTGTGTGTTTAAAAGTGTTAATATGTGGGTTATTTATAACGAAAAAAGAGTTTGAAGATTTTTTTTGAATAATGAACGTTCGAATGAGTTGCGGCTCATTATTTTTGTGTTAAGTGAGTAATGGGATAGTGAAAATTGGGGTTTTGTGTTGCATGGGGAACCCAAAGTCACCGTGTGACTTTTGAGAGGTGGAATGAGAACCCACACTTGGGTTTTATCTACGTGAGAACACACCTCTAACCTCCTTCCCCTATCCATATAGTCACACACTGAACCATTATGTTGTTGTAAGTTGGAAAGAGGTCAAATGGGGGTCATACACTCAAAGTATACACTTTTTTGTATTGTTGTGTTTTACCTACATATTAGGACCAGGGGGTTAGGGATGTCAATAATTGTGCCTCGACTTGGACTAGATCCAATCCAACCTGAGTATATCTGGGTCGGGTTACTCGGTTTCAAATTCTAACTCGCGTCAATCGAGTCAACCCGCCTAATCTGAATTCAAAATCGAGTAGGTATCGGGTATGAAAGTTTTGTTTAACTAGGGTTTGGGTCAACCGATTGACTCAAATAAGACTTTTTAATTATTTAATATAAAATTTATATAATTTATATTTAATTTTGTATATATATATATATATATTACTTATATTCCGGTTGACCCGAATCCAAATTGACCCGCATGAGACGGTTGCCACTTTTGTCACTAACGACGTCTCGTGGTCCACTATGACACCCCGATTTTTACCTTAACGCAGTGGAACATTGATTTGGGGTATTATTACTTCATAGAACACAAGTCATACTGATAGAAAACAACTCAAAAGAGTGATTAAGTCAACTTTATTTATATATCATTCCAAATTAGAGTTTTACAATATGAAGTTCCCAAAATCTAGGATAATAATTTCAATTTTGTGCCTCTTCATATCATCCTTAGGTTGCTACATGCTATCGGTCACAAATATCTGAAATATATGCTTAAAAGTCAACACAAAGGTTGAGTGAATTCATAGGTTTAAATATATTTTGAATACAAGTATATCTTCCGTGCTACATTGTTATGTACCCTCATAAAATAGTTGTCTTACTGCACTATGCTCATGCACCGTTACTTGACATAGTCAGAAAACCAGCAAATTTCCCTTATGCTGGTAGTTTGTCAGACTCATGAGTTTAGCAAAATAAAGTGTATCCGTTTAGCCTAGGTAGGAACCTGTCGGCATTCCAGCAAGTGCGACTTGCCCAGATAGGGGATGTTAGTCCCCAAACAGTACTATTCACAATATTAGCACTCATTTCTAGAATGATTAACGGTCACGATTGAAAGGGACTTGGTGGCAGTAGTAAATATAGTGTCAATAATCAGGTCAGGCAGTACACAAAAACACTTGTATTCCAGTTTTAGCATATATCCCCCTCACGGGTTTTCAAATCATTTGGAAAGCATTTAAAAGTGAGGCTATGATCTCACCTTATGTACATAGAGTCTGAGCCGCAATCAGATATATTTCATTCATAGAGAATAACTTGGTCTTACATATAACAACTTGGTCTCACACAAACCTGGATTAACACATTTTGTATAGTATCAAGTCTTTGATCTTGAGTTTAATACTTGTAAGTATTAGTTATGTATTCTTTGATTTATAACTTGTTGTAATCATAACATCATTGTTCGGGCCATCATACTCGAAAGCCGTTCTATAAACGTTTGAGGGGCGAGGGCACTCTAAATCGTAAACCCAACCACTCAGTCAGAACATAATATCGAGATGGAACATCTTTGTACAAAGCTCCCTACTAACATGATACATTCATTACTTTCTTAATATGATAAGTATAGTATAATATATATACTTTATATCTTTTAGTTTCAAAGTTGGCAAAATGGCCTTTTTATTCTAAGTTTAGCTTGTTGGGTCCTTTAGTTGTAGATCTTTCAGCCTGTTAAGGATGGTGAACGACTTCTGTAATCACAAGTCTATTCACAGAGAGACTCTAATGAACACAAAGTATTTGTGCGGAATACAAACACTAAGAACAAGAAGAAACACAATAACTAGATAAATAACTTGATCCTTTCTAAGAATTTCTACTATATTGATATGAAATGAAACTGGTGAAGGTGTGTCTAACCCTTCTGCCAATGGGTTCCTTTTATAATACAAGGAAACCCTAACTAAATTAAAACATAAAACGTGTAACAGTTGATATGCATATCCTTTTCTAAGATATCTCATGCATATCCTAATAAACTACTACAAATACTATTGTTTGACTTTACTATCAGACTAAGAGCACGTGTTGCTCCTACTACTACTAGGACCAGGAGGAACTACATACCTTCTAGTGCACCTAATACAAAGCACCTATTACATAGGTCCTAACAATCCTCCCCTAAACTTGAATTTGACTAGTTGAGTTCAAGTTTCTTGGTAGATCTTGCAGAAACAAATTGAGGATTGAAACAGCACAACCATAGCAGCCATAGAACTGTCATCAAGGAAAACATACACATTGTTGCTACTAAGAACTCGGAGAATCTTCTTGAAAGCTTGGAACATATTTGCACCTGTTGAATCTTCACAACTACATAAGCAGATTGGAGAAGCCTTTACCAAGTAGCTGCTCACTCTTGGGCTATCTAGTCTTTGTGGTGGAATCAAGCATCACCCTGGGAGACCAGAACCCAGCCCAACCTTTAGAACATAAATCAATGGTGAGTGGGAATCCTGATGATTTTAGGCAAACCATCACAGCCGTCAACGAGTTTGATTAAAGTCTTTACCAGAAGCCGTACCCTCCTGGACTAGCCAACTCTTAGCAATAAAGCATCGGTGAGCTGAAAACCCTATAGCTTTGAGCAAGCTATTACAGCTATCAACGGATTTGATGTATGTCTTTACCAAGATCTGTACCCCCTCCACTAGCCACTCTTCAGTCTAGGACCAAGGCGAGTGAAGACCATCCAATTTTGGGTAAACTGGCAACCATCAACGGATTTGATAATCACACCAGAGCCGTACCCTCATGGTGAATCAACTCTTTCTTGTTTGTGAGACATGGTGAGTTGAACACTATTTGTTGTGTGGAAGGATTCCAACACCAGAAGTACAATCCAAAACAGCCCAAGTGTGGAAAGGTTTCATAATGAAAAAGTATAAGCATATATTATATTATTTACATACCGATAAGATCCCATTGTATGTTTCAAGTATAAGCAGATATTATGTAAAAGGATGTTTTTTTAAGGAATGAGGTTGTTAGTCACCAATCACTATACACATTGGTGAAAAGAATGTAAAAGAGATCAAAAGTCTAGAACAAGCATACCAGAGATACTAACCAGAAGCAACAATCTTGTCGGCAAGAAGCCGTACCTGAATAGATTCAACTAACATGGTGGCCATAGCAGACTCATTACCAGAAGGAGCATTGGACACCAGTAGGTGACACTCCAACATAGCTTCCATAGTAGCAATGGTAAAGGGATACTCCTGATCCAAAAGCATAAACACTCTAGCACCAGACTCTAACTCCAACAAATAGACAACACACCCAGCATACAACTTCCACCTAGAGATGACCCCGAGGTTGTTCCTACCATGCACCAGCACTAGGAGTACCAGGAGGACAATCCAACATAACCTTCAAGTCCCCCCAAAGGACCAAACCAGGCCATGTAGCCGGAGTTGCAGGGATAACATCATCAACCAACCCATAAAGAACATAAGATCCTGATGATCCACCCAATATAAGATACTTTGTAGACCTTAGAAGTATTATGGTGGCAATCACTTGTCTTAATCATATGCTTAAAAGTGCCAGCCAAAATGGGGGACGGTTGAGTTTCCCATTGCACAATACGTCCACGGCCAAGAGGGATATCGTCATCGCTGTCAGAAGCGCCATCAATCAAATGTGCAGGGTACCTCTTCTCCCAAGAAACAGCCTTGCCACGGCGAGCCTTGTTCTTGCGAATTGACCGGCAAGGCGTAGTGGTAGAAGGAGATGGTTCCTCCTTGACCTTGGCCATAGGAGCAGTAGCAGCAGCAGAAGGAGAAGTCTGAACATCATCTTGAGTGGTCAAATCAACAAGCATGGGAGTGGTAGCAACTTCATCAACAATAGGTGGAGGGGTTGGCTCAGGAACAGGTGGAAGAGTAGAATCAATAACAGGGGTAGTAGTAGGAGGAGTAGGTGGATGATATGTGGCATTAGCAGGCATTCTCACATCCTTTTGCTTCAGCTGAATCATTTTGTTGTACAAAATCTTAAGTTCCTCATCAGACAGCTGCTTAACCCTCTTCATTGGCCATCCATAAGTGAAATAAGCCCCGGACTGGTTCTTCACATACTGTTGCATAATCTTCTTTTGTTCAGCATAGGAAAGAGGTCTGTTACGGCGAATTTCACGAAGTTGAGCAGCCATATCTTCCCTTTGCCTTTGAACCAAAGAAACAACCCTGCGAGCATAATTCCCTTGATTGACCCCCTCACCCAAAACATCTGAAAACTGAGAGACATTTGAAGTGAGGATGTTGACCACATCCATCCAATCCTTGTTATCCCAAAACATGGCATTATGCTTCACTTGGTCATGGCGCTGCTTCTGAAGAGCTTCATCATCAGCCGCTGCTTCAGCCGCAACCTCTTGTTTATACTCCTCATGTAATCTCCTTGCAGCCTCCTCACCCAACCTCTCTTCCTCCAGTTTCCTGCGGTTCGCTTTCTAGGAGGGGATGGAGCATCAGTCATTGGGGTTTTCCCTTTATCAGCAGTAGAAGGACCATGAGTGGCAGTCCTTGGCATAGAACCAGCAGTAGATGTTGGAACACTAGAAGCACTAGGAGGAGCAGGTATGTCCTCACTAGGCTTGGCTGCAAAGACGGCTTTAGCCAAACCAGTACCATCTTCTTCTTCTTCATCAGAATCAGACATTACCAGCTTCTTCTTTGTCGCTTCAACAGTTTCTCCAAAGTCTTTACCCGAGCAGCCAAAGGGATCACAAAGTCTCGAGTTAGCTGGCGGTGCTTGTTTAGATCTTCTTTTAATGATAGGATCTTGGCATAGTACCTATGCACCAAAGCAAGTAAAGAAGTGAGAGTAATTGGTTCCTCAGCTTCCCTACCAAGAGAACTTGACTTTGGGGATGCATCATTGGGACCAGAAGAAAAGGACTAGTCAACATTAGGAGCATGAGAATCTGGCACAAAAGAGCTAGAAGGCTCCTCAGTAGAAGGGTGAACAAGACTAGGAGGTGGAGTGTTGTCCCATATATTTGTGATGATTAAATAAGAAAGGTAGATAAAAGATGGAAGATTTCTAGAGAGAGAAAGAAGTGAGAGAAAGTAGAGAGAAGTGTGTGAAACAATGGGAAGGTTAGATTAAGAGAAAATGAATCAACCAACACCCTTCCTAACATCTTAGGAAGGGTATTTATAGCATTTGCCTATATGTGGCATAATGGGCTATATGATTATGGGTCGGGCTTTCCTTTTGGGATTTGGTTACTTATGAATGAACCTTAGCTTAAAGTTAAGCCCGTAATACACGACTAACCTACTACCTATTACAACGTTCTAATATACAATAGATAATAAACATACGACCGAGCATTCTTGTTTGACTCAATATTTTGAGGCTAACAATCTCCCCCAATGAGAGGTCATTAGCCTTTATGAGAGGTCATTACCCTTTGTCATTTGGAGATTTGTAGAGATTAGTAATCTCGCCATAAACAAGTCTTGAACGTGTAATGGTAGTCTTTTTCCTTCATGCTGTGATCTTTGAGCCTTTGTCGTTGTCTTTCGACTTTGTCTTTTGATCTTGAGATCTTCAAATCATCCTTGACTTGTCTTTGTCATCTTGTGATCTTGTGTCTTCATCCACATGCTCACACTATTACTTGTTGAATATGTATTTAGGTATGAGTATGTGGTTTTGAATCTTTGACTTTGCTGAGTACACCGTGACGCCACCTTCTCGAGACAAAACATAGACACGAACTGAATGGCTTTGACATTCGTCCTAAATTGGAAGCGTTTTACCTCCAGTCGGTGAAGACCGTTATACGATATTAAATACCGTACCTGTGATTAGGTAGATTCAATTAAGAATCTCCTTGACAGGGTTTCGCGGCTGTACTATCCGTTCTCTTTACTCGACCGTCTCAAAGCAAGACTGCAAACATAAAGAGTGAATCAATTGGATAGATATCCGCTTGATTAAAGTCGTCAATTCAAATTCCTGGAACAAATGTGATTCATAAAGAATCTTACCATTGTTGCTTTCCAGTTGACACAAGCTTGATTCATAAGAATCTCACAAGTCACCTACCGTGGCGCTGTTTGAGGTTGACGCTAGAAGGATTTCCATTCGTCACTTTGAATATTAATGAATATCACTCTGAATGTTCTGGCAAGACCATAAAGATATTGCGTAAAAACCTGAAACGAGTTTGAATCAATTCAGAATCAAACCACTGTTGCTTTTCAGTTTTACACATGTTCAATTCATAAAGAATCTTACATATGACCTACCGCATCGCTGTTTGATGTTAACACTGGAAGGATTTCCACTTGTGAATACTAATTAGTATCACTCTGAGTGTTCTAGCAATATCACAAGGATATAGCGTTGGACTCTCTTGTTCGTCATCCATGTGTCCTAACGAGATTTGATTGATCTCTAGGCTCTAGACTCGATTTGTGCACTTTTAGTGGTCAGAGGCTGGAGCAGATGCCACCTATTCAATATCAACTATCTCGGAGTGAGAATGTCAATAGAAGACATGTTGTTCTCCGTGACAATAAAACAAACTTCTTTTGAGAGAAGCCTGAGTAGCTAAGGAAAGGGTTGTGCATACATCACTGGGTCCATGATGAGTTGTCTTCATGATGTGTTGACCCGATTTCTGCCTAAGTTGTATGGAGGGCTTCTTTGTTTACATCCTTTATCCTTACATTTCTTTTTCATTCTTCAACCCCTTCAATGCTTACCAAGACATCATTACTAGCACCTTGTTTTGATTGTTCCAGTGCTAGCATCAGTACTTAGTCGGCATTCAGCTACGTTCACATTCTACTCCATCTTTCCTAAAGACTTCTAATAATCTATTGGATTGTCCCTAGGAAGATCCCTCCGGTTCTGGTTGGATCATAGGACTTAGACCTAACCACCCTTTTGACACCAATAACGTCGTGAATTAAAGATGTTGTGGGTATTTGATCGTAACCATGAAAACCACTTTAAATGTCTAACAAGGTATTTGAAAAACATTGAACACCTTGATAGTTTTGTCGTTTCAAAAGTGCTCCCCCTTCACATGTACATCGATAATCGAAAGTGTTTCGCACATGTAGGTAAGAGTTAAAGTGCTTGAGTCTTATATAATATCACATTAATCACATTTTCTCCCCCTGTCTCTACTATATAAAATCTTTTGATATTAGAGATACCAAATTTGATTATAATATATTTTGAAAAATAGTCTTTGAAAATATCCGGGAGAAAGATGTGTTAATCTTTTGCATGAAGTTGAAATGCTCCCCCTCAAAAATTGATCCACTTGAATTGTCATTGTGAGGATATGATCCACATTTCGCTTTTTGAGGATAGGAGTTGTTGAACACATAATTTTTAAAATATTTTGAATAATCATTGAAAAACTCTTGAAAAAATTGTGTTCAACGCTTTTTGAAAAATCCATTCTTTTTGGCGATATGGTTTTTCTAAAGCATAAACTTGAGTTCATAGACTTTGAATGTCTTGAAAAATCCACTCAAGTGTAAGAAGATTTCTCTTCTTTTGCTGAGGGTAAGGGCACTAAAGCGTACACTCCCCCGTGAATATAGAACCGGGTTTCAATCTGAAAGTGATTACAAGCCATTGTGTTGAGCTCAAAACGTTGAATGTTTTGGGACAAGCTCAACCCAAGATAGATTGCTCTAGCCGTTGTTTGGAAATATTGTCCAACATAGACAATTTCCTTTATTAAAAGAAATGACATGTTTTGAAAAATATTTACAACTTTCATTCGAGCTTTATGTACACACCCGTGTCGTTATTGAGCGACATTTCTAGGTACGTCCATATTATCGATACTGAAAGACATGTCGAGAAGAATATTTTTTGAATTTTCAAAGATTTTTAATTTTGTGTTTTGCTTTTATATGTTTTATATTTTTGTATTTTGCTTTTTCAAAGATATTTACAGGTTGATGTTTGATAGATAAATCAAGCAGGCACCTTTGCCAGAATCTCCAGGTCTGTTGGATTCAAACATTTCATACCAATTTGCCTAACGAGGTACTCAACCTATCTTTCGACAGAGCTTTCGTAAACAAGTCGGCTAATTGGTAATCCGTTCCAACAAAGTATAGTTCAACGATAACTCTTTCAACTTGTTCCTTTATGAAGTGATATCGGACATCAATGTACTTCGTGCGGGAATGTTGTACCGGATTGCAGGAGATGGCTATGGCCGACTTTAAGTCACAGTACATAGGTACTTTATCAAAGTGGAAGCCATAATCCGTGAGTTGTGTTCTCATCCATAGAACTTGAGCACAACACGTAGATAGAGACACATACTCCGCTTCGGCTGATGAAAGTGACGTGCAATCCTGCTTCTTTGAAGACCATCCCACAAGCTTATCTTGACCTAGAAATTACGCACCACCAAAAGTACTTTTTCGTGTATCAAGACACCCTGCATGATCAGAATCTGAATAGGCCGTTAGAAAGAAACCAGTTTCCCTCGGATACCAGAGTCCCAAGTGAATGGTATTCTTGAGGTACCGAAAGATCCGTTTAACCTCCTTGAGGTTCTTTTCAGTAGGTCGTGCTTGATATCGTGCACAATAACATGTTGCATGTGAAATATCAGGTCTGCTTCCTGTCAAGTACATGAGGGAACCGATCATGGAACGATATCTCGTTTGATTTATGGCATTTCCCTCCAAGTCAGAATCAAGCGATGTGGTTGATAATGGTGTCCCAACGGGGTCACTTGAAGTCATACCATGCTTTTTGATTATCTCTTGACAATACTTAGCTTGGTTTATAAAGATACCACTTGGGGTTTTGTGAACTTGAATTCCTAGAAAGAATTTTCGTTCGCCCATCATTGACATTTCAAATTTGTTGTGCATGACTTTTTCAAACCATTTTGAAAGTTTTGGGTTTGTAGACCCGAAAATAATGTCATCAACATAAATCTGCACAAGCAAAATGTCATCCCCATATTTATAAGTGAACAGAGTTAGATCAATGGAACCTTTTGAGAAACCTTTGGATACCAGAAATTTCGAGAGCTCGTCGTACCACATCCTTGGAGCTTGCTTGAGTCCATAGAGTGCTTTGTGGAGACGATACACCTTGTCAGGATAATAAGGATTGACGAATCCTTCCAGCTGCGTGACATAGACTTCTTCCTTCAAAGGACCGTTAAGAAATGTTGTCTTTACGTCCATTTGATAGACAATAAATTCCCTTATGTGCAGCATAAGCAAGGAAAATCCTGACCGCTTCCATACGAGCAACTGGTGCAAATGATTCGTCAAAATCAATTCCCTCTTTCTGGCCACACCCCTTAGCCACTAGCCTAGCTTTGTTCTTGATGATAGTGTTTTCTTCATCCATCTTATTTTTCTAGATCCATCGAAGATTTAACGGAATCACATCGTATGGTCTGTCAACAAGTTCCCAGACTTTAAGTCTTTCAAATTGTTG
This sequence comes from Glebionis coronaria, assembly GCA_025667525.1. NCBI lineage: Eukaryota > Viridiplantae > Streptophyta > Magnoliopsida > Asterales > Asteraceae > Glebionis > Glebionis coronaria. Next base: position 415,602,678 of record CM046876.1, on the reverse strand, counting down.
TAGTTCATCCGTCATCAATTCAATCCAAGCATGATCAGCCATGGCTTCTTTGATGTTTTTCGATTCAGCTGTACTCACGGCGAGTGTGAACATACAAACATCGTCATCAGTGGCTAGTTGTCGTCTTGTACGAACAGGCTGTGAATGGTTTCCAATTACTTGAACCAAAGGATGTTCTCGGGTCCAATGATGTGTTGAAGGATGTCGTTGGTAGAACGTATGCATATTTGACGGATCAACATGGCGAGTAAAAGACTCTCCAGTCTCCAGTTTCGTGTACCGGTGTACCGAATGGGTTGTGAAAATCGTCATCGTCAGATAATGCATCGTCTGCTTGGTTTGTGTTCTCAGGAGCAATGACAGTAGTTGTGGATGTTGTAGGATCGATTGTTGAAGTGATATTTAGAGGAGGTAAATCTGCAGCAACCCGTGTTGAAGTAGATGAAGTTGTATCCTTTTGTTGACGATGATCGTTATCATCATACTTATCATGAGTGATAGCGGAAGACTTTGATACAACATGTTTCTCCCCCGTGAAATATTCATCAAACATTGGTCCATATAACATTTCCAACTCTTCAACTGTCGTGTCCACTGTCATATCTGCTCTAGGAACATGTTCAGGAACCAGCTTTGAACTTGACGGTTCATTGATGTGGTCTTGAGTTCCGAGTTCCGTGCGGTTGTGCACAGAAGTCTTTTGTCGTTGTGGATCGGGACTTAAACTGTTTTGTTCAAGTGCCATTTCTTGCAATTCATCGAATCTGATATGAATAGTTTCGACTATCAATTTTGTTCTCTTGTTATACACTCTGTATCCCTTAGACTGAGTTGCATATCTCACTAGAATGCATGCATCACCTTTATGTTTCATCTTGTCTACATTTTCACCATCTCGAATAATGTAACACGTACATCCAAAAACATGAAGGTGTTTGAGTGAAGGTTTACGATCATTAACTATGTGATTGATATGTGTGTAAACACCCATCCTTTTACAACTTAATTATAATAACAACCAAGCCAAAACGTGTATTTAATGTCATAAAAGTTGGAATTATGCGTGGTTTGTGTTTTTGTTGTGATTTAGTCCGAAATGTGAAAATGGAAGAAAACACGGGCTTTCACGGGCTTTTATCGAAGAAAAAGACAAAAGACGAAGTGAAAAGATCAAGAGTCCAAAAAGAACGGAAGTCCAAGGCCTATTCTGAAGATTTATCAAAGAAAAAGTCCAAAGACGGAAGTTTAATGAAGTCGAAGAACCAAATCTAATAAAAGAATAAAATTAGAAGACGAGTTCATCTCATATCGACAAATCCCGAGACAACGTCGAGAAAGACGAAGAATTTAAAAGACGAAAAGACGAGAAGCAAGAAGAAAGCATCAACACATTTACTCCTCCTAGAAATACCCTCCTAATGTGTCCTTAGGAGGTGGTTAGATAATTTTTAGTTAGTTTATTTTATGCATTAGGAGTAGGTAATTACTTTCTCTCTCTAGCTTTTCTTTCATTTTTCAAGCTTTTACATTAATCTTGTATTTTTAATCTTAATCATTTTTAATTCATGCTTTTTAGATAATCATTCTCATTCTACCTTTCATAATTATAATCTTATGCTTTGATTTAGTTAATCATGTAGTTTACTTAATCTTTATGCTTATTGCTTTATTAATATGTTTGATTGATTGTGCTTATTGGTTTTGATGTGTTTGATTGTTTTAGCTTATTGTGTTTAGTGCTTATTGTGTGTTTAGTTTATTTTAATTAAGTGAATTTGATAGTTTAATATTTTTATAAAAAGTTGATTTTAAATATTTTGCTTATTTGGTGTTTTTATAGTTTTTATTAATGTTAAGTTTGGCTTATTTTAGAAATTAATTTAGCTTATTTCTTAGATAAATTTTGCTTATTTTTGGCTTATTTTTATTCCCTATTTTTAGATCTGTTGAAGTCTAGATACAGCGACCTTTCGTAAGAGAGTTTAGGAAATTAGTCCGAAAGTTTTTATCTATAAAAAGTTACGAAAAGTTATTATTAAAATGGCGCCGCTGCCGGCTCTTTTCGTGAAGATTAACGGTTTTTTGTGAGAGACGCATTGGATTTTGGGATCCGTTCACTTTTGAACGTTATTTTTCTTGCTCAAAAATTTTCAAAAATCCATAAAAATTAAAAATTTCAAAAATCCAAAAATATTTGAAAAATCATATAAAGCATTTCTTTTTCAAAGATTTTGCACCAAAAATATTTTCTTTCCACGTTAACCTTTATTTTTCTATTTGTTTGCTTTTATTTTCTTTTGTAGGTGTATGCGTACTCGTTCACGCAAAAGGAAATCCATTCAAGCCGCTACTATTGATCCTCCTGTTGTAGAGCCTCCCGTTGTCAACACAATGGAGAACCGTCCAATGATCAAGCTCTTGCAATCACACGTCGAAGGCAACGATGATGCGATTGTGGTGCCGGCTATTGACGCCAACAACTTCGAGCTCAAGTCCGGTTTCATTCAAATGGTTTCCGCAACACTTTTCTTAGGTCGCACTCATGATGATCCACACGATCATACTAAAAGGTTCGTACACTTATCCAATACTGTTAAATACAATGGGGTTTCACAAGAGGCAATTCGTTTTCTCCTCTTTCCTTTCTCCCTCGAGGGACGAGCCCGGACTTGGCTTGATAAGGAACCACCCCAGAGTATTGTCACATGAAAGGACCTTGAGACCAAGTTTATCAATTACTTTTTCCCACCCTTAAGTACTACCGCTTTGCGGAATGACATTATCAACTTTGAACAAAAGTACGGTGAGACATTTAGTGAATCTTGGGATCGTTTTAAGGAACTTTTAAGAAAGTGTCCACAACATGGTTTTACAAAGGTACATCAAATTAATACTTTTTATAATGGATTAACTTTGAATGACCAAGATTCACTAAATAGTGCCTCGGGGGTAATATTCTTGTCAAGACTATGAATGAGGCTTGGGCTATCATTGAGAACAAGGCCAATGTCCAAATCAAGAGTGTTAGGGCTACTATGGCTAGTGCCAGTGAGAATGAGACGGCTAATCAACTTAAGGAACTTACCTCTGCAATAAAACAACTTGTTTTAAGAGATAACCCTCCTAATCAACATGCCCATGCTCTTAACATATCTTGTGAAACTTATGGTGGGCCACACTCTTATGTTAATTGTGATAAAGCTTATGATCAATCTCACGGGGAAGTGTATGCTTACAACAACACCGAGAGAGTTCATTTCAAGCCTAATGTCGATGTTAATCACTTGTCTTACAACTAGAAAAATGACTTGGCTCCACCCGGTTTTCAACAAAGACCTCACCCACCCACCCATAACAACCAAGGGCCACCAAGAGCAAATGTTCAACAAAATGCTAATGTGAGGGGCTACAATGCAAATCAAGGAGCTTATCCAATGCAAAACCAAGGCTTTCAAAACCAAGGTTTCAATCCTCAATTTCCACCATATAACCAATACCCAAACCAAGGTTTTCAACAACAAGGGTTCAATTTACCTCATCCGCACATGGACTTGATTCTACAAAAATTAACCGATCATGAGAAAACCATGAAGGAAATGCAAGAGTCCACGGATAGTAAATTCGTTCAAATGTTTCAAAACCTTCGTCCCCAAGGTGATCTTCCTTCTACAACCTAAACAAACCCTAGAGCTAATGTGAGTGCTATTACTACACGCAGTGGAGCAACTCTAGTAGGACCTTCTATCCCTCCCCAAGTTACTCCATCTACACCTCCTCCACCCCCATTTATCCTGCCTACTTCCACACCTAGTACTAGTTCTCCATTACCGTCTCCACCTCTTAATGAAGAAGTAACCAAGAAAAACCATTCACTATCCCAACCTTCCACCTCTAAACCTTCTACACCTACACCACCTAAACCTAACATCCCTTATCCTTCTCGGTTAGACAAGTGCAAATTGCTCACTAAAGAGGATGCTCAAGTTACTTCTTTTTTGAAGACGATCTCCCAAATGAGTTTAAACATTAGCCTTGTTGAAGCACTTGTCAAAATGCCGAAATTTGTCAAAGCATTCAAGGAATTGCTTAGTAAGAGGGAGAAGATGGCTGAGTTTGTTAACATACATTTAAATGAAAATTGCTCTGCAGTCCTTCTTAAAGAACTTCCGGAAACACTTGGAGATCCCGGTCGTTTTGTGCTACCTTGCATTTTTAACAAAGTTGAAGAATTTACTGCCTTAGCCGATCTCGGGGCAAGTATTAACTTGATGCCTTTAAGTGTTTGGAAAAAGATATCATTACCCGACCTTACACCAACAAAGATGACTCTTGAGCTAGCAAATCGAACTCTCGCTTACCCCGTTGGTATTGCCGAAGATGTTTTCGTTAAAGTTGGTACCTTCACTTTTCTGATCGATTTTGTTGTTGTTGATTATGAAATGGACCCTCGTATTCCGTTAATACTTGGACGGTCATTCTTGAGAACCAGAAAAACTTTAGTCGATGTTGCCGAAGGTGAACTCATTTTAAGAGTCGGGAATGATCAACAAATTTTTAAGATGGGGAAGATTACAAGTAAATCAAATGGAAAAGAATCAGTGAAAATGATTGATGTGCTGCAAGAAGAGCTTACTACTACTTTGGAAAGTATAAAGCTTGATGATTTTGTTGTATATGACAATCCTCTTTTCGAGACTTGCTATGATAATCCACTTTTCCAAGACCATGTGGATGATTCTCATGATTCTCTCTCCAATTTGGATTCCCCACCAATTTATGATTCTCCACCGATCTATGATGATTATGATGATGATTCTAGTTCCGATGTGGATGATTATGACGATTTTGCTCCAGAGTATAAAGACATGCTAACTTATGATGACTTTGATGATGTTGATACTTTTTCGAGTGATTCTTCAAATGATGACCTTGCTCCTATTTTTATGAAGATCCTCCGCCAACAATGCTTGATCCTACCTTGGATGGTTACTCATTTGAGGAAGATTTTGCTACTTTTCTCAATACATACTTCCCCAATGAAAATGATTCTCCTCCTTTGGACTTTGATTATGGTCTTTATCCGCCTTCGGATATTAAGAAACCCGTTTCAAAGGAGAAGAAACCGGAAGACACCAATATCCGTAGTACCTATGTTTTGACACCTCTCTTTCCACCTTCTTTGGATGAGACTATGCGTTTTATGGGTGAATCTTCAAGGTCTATTGAGCCTAAGTCTTGTTTTCCCCTAAAGGAAAAGGTGTTCGATCCGGGTATCATAATTTTTAAGCTATCGACGAAATAAAAGGAAAGATTTTTGGAACTTATGGAGCTATGCTTTCACTTCATCACACTTTCTACCATCGTGCTCAACAACTGCTTAAGGGAACCTCGCCTACTCTTCTTTGGCTTGTCTTGTTCACCTTAAGCTTGTGTTATTTGTTGGACGAAAACCATGTATTTGACCCCGGTGGATGTTTTTCAAGGTTCTTACCATTCTAATCAAGGTCGAGTCAGGCTCATGACTCGGTGAACAAAAACAAGCGCTTCTCGGGAGGCAACCCGAGTATCTATCCTTTTTATCCGTTTTTATAATAAGTGTAGGGGAGACCCTCGTATGTGTTTGTTGTTTTCTTTCTTATGATGTGCAGGGATTCGAGCTTTCAAAGATCCATTCTTGATGACTTTTGACGACCCGTGATTCCGTGTACCCGACTTCCCGGTTTTATCCTAAACTCTTTTGATTCACTATTTTATATTCTTCAATATTAAAATAGGAATCACGTTAGTTGTCTTTTCCTTAGTAAGATTTAAACAACGTGCACAATGTCCTAAGTGTAGGGGAGTTTACTCCCACATGCTTAAACATTGAGGACAATGTTTATATTAAGTGTAGGGGGACTTCTAACGAAGTTAAGTGGGCTTTTCCTTGTATTTGTCCTCATTTTAACCGGAAAATTGATTTTTCGACATTTTTAAAACATTTTTATATATTTTGGCTTAGTTGTATTTTCCTTTGTTGTCGTTATTTTCTTTTATTGCTAGAATAAATTTTAATAAAATGATTTTAATAAGTTTAGATGTCTTTGATATATTAGGCCCGTCATAAATCTTTTGACTCAACCCGAGTTCGCTTATTTGAGTTTACTCTAGCTAGTATCCTTAACATGTTTAAATCAAGTTTTGCTAGGCTTTTATATAGGGAACTTTAAAACACGAAAGTCTTAACTCATACGAGTTAAGAACAAGAACTTTTCGCAAGTTCCTATAATTGATCCTAGAAAGTCGTTTATCAAGGGAACTTTAAAATGTGAATTCTAAACTTGAAAAAGTCTAAGAAGTTGCATGATCCTATAGATGACTTGAAAACCCAAAACTTTGATTTAATTGGCTAAGCATCCACGAGTCTCATTCCTTGAGATTTTAAATTGTGGAGAACGAGAGATGATAGAGTCAATTATAAGTTTGGTATTCTTTCATGAATTTATGTGAGTTAACTATGAGCTTTTTCTCCCATCGCTTGTTAATAAATTTAATTGCAATAAGTAATGTTGTACGATTTGAAAAGTTACTTAGCTTCTAGCACAAGATCGTTTAAAAGTTGCTCGGTATTAATTAGAGTTCATAGCCAAGGCATAACTTATTGAAGGGGGATGCAAAGATTGGCGAGTCCGAAAAGGCCCTAACAAGGCATGAGGGCTACATTTTGTTTCTAAAGATCCAAAGTGATGTGAATAATCATTTATCAAAAATCAATATGAAGGATCGAGACACATGACGAAAAGCAAATACTCCCCTAAAGATCATGGAGAAGTCTATCCAAAAAGGCCCTAACAAGGTATGAGGATAAATAGATCCAAGTCCTAAAAGGAGGCGGATCGTTGTATATCAAAATCCAAAATAAAGATTGGAGAAAAATGAAGAAGTCGTGGTCCAATTATGAAGAATCTCTTAAAAACTTCAAATGAAGAAATTCCTATTATGAAGAGAAGACCATTATTTCAAGAACGTCTCTCGAGATTTGAAGTATGAAGTTAATGCCAAATATCGATCCGAGAAAGGTCTCAAATCGTGAAGCGAGTCATACCAAGATATGAACTCTATGAGGTTTCGAGAAGCAGTTTTAAAAGATTTTGTCCTTTGGCTAACTATTGATTAAATCGTCCTACTTTATTTTCAGCCTTAATAAATTATCGAAATAAGTCAACAATGCATCCTCGTGATCATTCAAGACAACAATAAAATATAAGAGATACACCTAGGAATAAGGGAGACTAAGTGAATAATTGAGCCACATGAGTTTGTGTTATTTTGTAACTTATAATAACAATGATCTCACTTTTAAGCTTGGTATGGGGAACGTGAAACTTGAGGGTGATAAACATTCATGACAACCAAATACCTAATGAAAGTCTTTGATCTCTTTACTTGTTTTTCTTCCTATAAATATTTTGTAATTTTCTATCTATTTGAGTTCTTAAATATCTTGCGTTTAATAAATGCCAAGGTGGGTTAATTATGATGGAAAATGTAAAATTTTGCTTTGTAGTTAATGCACTGCATGAGGGCATTGCAATGGTCAAGTGTAGGAGATCTGATAGGTGTGTAAACACCTATCTTTTTCCACTTAATTATAATAATAACCAAGCCAAAACGTGTATTTAATGTCGTAAAAGTCGGAATTATGTGTGATTTGTGTTTTTGTTGTGATTTAGTCCAAAATGTGAAAAGGGAAGAAAACACGGGCTTTCACGGGTTTTTAATGAAGAAAAAGACAAAAGACGAAGTCAAAAGATCAAGAGTGCAAAAAGAACGGAAGTCCAAAGCCTATTCTAAAGATTTATCGAAGAAAAAGTTTAAAGACGGAAGCTTAATGAAGTCGAAGAACCAAATCTAATAAAAGACGAAAATTAGAAGACAAGTTCATCTCATATCGACAAATCTCGAGACAACGTCGAGAAAGACGAAGAATTTAAAAGACGAAAAGCCGAGAAGAAAGAAGAAAGCATCAACACATTTACTCCTCCTATAAATACCCTCCTAATGTGTCATTAGGATGTGGTTAGATAATTTTTAGTTACTTTATTTTATGCATTAGGAGTAGGTAATTACTTTCTCTCTCTAGATTTTCTTTTATTTTTTAAGCTTTTACATTAATCTTGTATTTTGAATCTTAATCATTTTTAATTCAAGATTTTTAGATAATCATTCTCATTCTACCTTTCTTAATTATAATCTTATGCTTTGATTTAGTTAATCATGTAGTTTACTTAATCTTTATGCTTATTGCTTTATTAATATGTTTGATTGATTGTGCTTAATGGTTTTGATGTGTTTGATTGTTTTTTCTTATTGTGTTTAGTGCTTATTGTGTGTTTAGTTTATTTTTAATTAAGTAGATTTGATAGTTTAATATTTTTATAAAAAGTTGATTTTAAATATTTTGTTTATTTGGTGTTTTTATAGTTTTTATTAATGTTAAGTTTCGCTTATTTTAGAAATTAATTTAGCTTATTTCTTAGATAAATTTTGCTTATTTTGGCTTATTTTTATTCCATATTTTTAGATCTGCCGAAGTCTAGATACAGCCACCTTTCGTAAGAGGGTTTAGGAAATTAGTCCGAAAGTTTTTATCTATAAAAAGTTATGAAAAGTTTTTTTCAAAACCTTACGAAAGTCATTTTAAAAAATAGTTACGAAAGTTATTAAAAAAATAATCTTTCGAATTATTCCGAAACAGAAATTTTGTTACGGATGGTTTTGTAAAAAAAAAAGTTACGAAAGAGAAAAAAAAGAAAGAAAGAAGGGGTTACGAATAGACGAAGTTACGAAAGGAATTTGAAACAAAAAATTACGAAAGCTTTGAAAAAAAATTCTTACGAAAGACTTGTGAAAAAATTCTTACGAAAGGAAACTTGCCATTTCTTGATTTCCCTCTTATTTAGTGTTCCCTCTAGGGAACATGTCCCCTCTAGTTCAACATTTTATCCGTAGTCAATTTAGTTTTATCCGAAAGTCGTTTTTATTTTTATTCTGAAAGTCAGTTATTTTTAGTTATATTTTTCGTCAAATTTTAGTATTAGTATTTTTTCGAAAAGTTTAAGTTTTAACTTTTATTTAGTGTCCGCTTTAATATTTGCCTCGTTTAGTTTTATAGTAGCCATATAGTCCAATTTCTTTCATTTTTATTTAGTAAGTTTTATTTTTAAGTCGAAAGTTAATTTTTATTTTTAGATTTATTTTTATTAATTGTTTCCTTTTAGTATTCGTGTTTTATTATAATTAAGTGTTTTATTTTTATTATAATTGTTTTCTAGTTTTATTTTTATTTTTAATTTATTTCTAATATTTTTCATATTTACTTTTTAAATAGTTATAGATAACCAATTTTTATTTTGTCTACAAAAAACGACTGAGTCATACTTTTAACCGGAGATCAATTCGATAAGACACCGAGAACAACGAACTTTTTAACTGAGTAAAATCAAGTTATTAGTGATATGGTGTCTTTTCATGTCTTGGGATAATTAAGGATCGGTTTTGTGTGTAGCATGCGGTTGACACGGCTTCGGCCCAAAAGAATAATGGTAGTTTTGAAGCAGATAATAATGTTCGAGCAGCCTCAACTAAAGTACGGTTTCGCCTTTCAACAACGCCGTTTTGTTCAGGTTTTCTCGCTGATAGGTGTGGAAACACCCATTCTTTTACCACTTATTTCTTGCTAAAAACAAGACCAAAACGCGTATTTAATGTCATTTGTTTGGAATTATGCGTGGTTTGTGTGTTTGTTGTGTTTTCAGAGCCAACCGGATAAATATTGAAGAAAACATGGGATTGCACGGGTTTTATCGAAGAAAAAGACGAAAAGACGAAGTCTATAATCCAAGAGATGCAAAAGATTTGAAGTCGATGGGCCTATTTGAAGATTTATCGAAGAAAAGGACCAAAGATGGAAGATTTACATATGTCGAAGAACTCAAGTCTATTAATTAAAGAAATTTAAAGGCGAGTTGAATTTATTCGTCGACAAATCCCGAATCGAAATAAAAAACGTCGACTTTTCTGAAAAGACGAGAAGACACAGAGAAAGAGAGAAAGCCCACTCACCAAACCAAGCCAAGCATTATAAATAGTCCTCCCATTCACATTTTCAACTAGTTAATTTTCTGTTATTTTCTTTCCTGTTTCGTAGGAACCATCTCCCTTAAGGAGATTGGTGGTTTTTCATTTCCTTTGATTCTTCCAATCTTGTAAGTTTAATATTTCCATTTTGTTTGTTGAATCTTAATCATCAATACAAGTTTACATTTAATCTTTCCTTAATCTCTTGTTGATTCAAAGTTCTTAAGTATTATTTTATTGGTTTTGATCTTCAAAAGTAAAGGGGTTTTATGTTTTTGTTGTTTTGGATTGATGTTTATCATAGGTAAATGATTAGTGGTTAAATTGGTTTAAGTTTTGATTAAAAACTTGGTGGATTTTGTGTTAAAATCGTGATATTAAACTTCCCCTGTTCTTCGCATTTTCCGTTTCTTGCCCAGATTCCGAATCAACATAAGATTCCGGATCAAGGTTTTGAGATTTTATTGTTTATTCGGAATATCCATTATTTCGGATCAAGGTTTTGAGATTTAATTGTTTATTCGGAATATCCATTATTCCGGATCAAGGTTTTGAGATTTTATTGTTTATTCGGAATAGTCATTATTCCGGATCAAGGTTTTGTGATTTTATTCCGGATCAAGCTATTTGGTTCGGAATATCTAATATTCCGGATCAGCTATTTTATTCCGGATAGAAATTTATTCCGGGTCAAGCAAAGATTCCGGATCAACTCATTTATTCCGCATAAGCACATTATTCGGGATCAATCCATTTATTTCGAGTAAAGAAAATATTCCAGATAGAATTTATTCCGGATCAGTTAACATTCCGCATCAACCATATTCTTCCGGATCAAAAGTTATTCCGCATGAAGGCTATATTCCGCATGAATCAAACATTCCGGATCAACACATATTCCGAATGAAGCAGTTTTTAGGATTATTCCGCATGAGCTGATTTATTCCACATGAGCCAAATTTCCCAAACATTCCGAATCAAGCTATTATTCCGCATCAACTGTTTTCCAAGTTTAGGTACTTTACTGTTTGATTTTAATTCTAGTTTTATTTTCAGTAATTGCTTTTAGTTTAACTTTATTACTTCTAGCATTTATCGTTTTAGTAGATTTAGACCAAAGCTCCCCCTTTTTAGTCACCAATTACAACAATTCCACTTTTAACTGTGATCGATTCGAGAAGATACCGAGAACGAAACAACGACATATACAATTGGGTACGAGCAACGCAAACAAAGATCTTGCAACAAACCTTTTTATTAACTAACCAAAAATCAGTTATTACTCGCAATAGATGTTTCATGTTTAATCCCTTCGGCTTCAAAATATTTCTTCAGAGTTGAATTCAAGAATTATGTGCCTCTGTCAGTACGTACCACTTTTACATGATCTTGAAGACCACGTTGTATCAGCTTAAGGAAGTTAATGAGAACCTCAGGTGTTTCATCCTTGGACCTTAAGAAGAGGGTCCACGTGTACCTTGAGTAGTCATCGATAATTACCATAACATATTTCTTCCCATTGATGGTTTGAACACGCATGGGGCCACACAGATCTATATGAAGAAGATCTAACCGTCCTTTAGAGCTTGGAGTATTCTTTGTCTTGAAACTACTCCGTTTAGCTTTACAAAGCTCACAAGAAGAACAAAGATGATCTTTGATGAATTTCAAGTTAGGAAGGCCTCGCACAATATGTTTCTTAGAAAGCAAGTTGATGGTATCAAAGTGAAGATGAGATAAACGTTGATGCCATAACCAAGATTGAGTCGTTGAAGCTTTAGCCATGAAACAGATTGGAGTTGAAGATGTGGAGTCTTGTAGTGAAATAGTGTAGAGATCAGTACCCCGTGAACTGGTAAGTAAGTCATTCCCATCATAATCACGAACAAAACATGTTTTTTTCTAAAAGCAACCTCCAAATCCGCATCACAGAATTAACCAACCGAGAAAAGATTGTGATTCAGCCCTTCGACGTAGTAAACCCATTTTATAGTGATATTCCCCTGAACCAAGCCTCCATATCCTAGGATTGGTGCAAATTGATCATTTCCGAATCGGACCGTACCTAGGAACTTCTCCACGAAGTTAATTAGAAGCTTGAGATTCCCCGTCATGTGCTTCGTGCATCCGGAGTCCAGTATGAAGAGAATTATTTCGAGCACCTGCAGAAGAATTAGAACACGATGGAGCATTTGCTAAATTGGATTCCATTTTAGTTGTGATGTCCGATTCATTAGTTTCCCTAGTTTCATCACTTAGAGGCACACTAACGCACGTAGTCACATTTTCTATCCTAACCTTAGACATCCATTTATATCCTGGAGGACATTGATTAGCAAACCACCATTTCCAAGACTTGCTAGCAGTCTCATATAATTCCCTAATTTTGCTTCTAGTGGTCTTAGTGGTGGAGTCTGATGCAATACTTTTCTCAAGGGGGGTTACACCAGGATGGTTCACTTTGCGTTTGGGTTTTCTAGCACTAATAGGCATCGTAGTTTGCTTCTTAGTTCTAGTAGCTACACTTTTGACATTATTTGAAACACACAAATCATGATTGGCATTATCACACTTTCCACATTTTACATAAACAAACTTAACATTCAAAGCATTCAAATTCGAATCATTCAAATCGTCATTACACGCGATTACAGACGTTTTATTCTTAGAAACATTGAAAATCATAGGGTGGTCTTCTACTGTCTTCATCTTCCCTTGCCTTTTGTTTTTCCAAACATTTTCATGCATGCGAGTGCTCTTAAGCTGAGGTCGGCTAACACTATCAGTGGGGACTACTCTTGTAGTAAAAGACACACGTCTATTAGTGTTTCTAGAAGTCTGAGGTGATTGACTTTCTTTGTTGTGTGTGGGTTTAGTGGCCAATCTATACATACCTGGTTTCACCACATTTGTGTTCTTAGTGCTTTGTGATCGAATATGTGTTTTCAGAGTGTTTTGTGGTAACCTATCCTTCCCATCCGTCTTGGGGGCAAACGCAGGTTTTGCAAATGCAGAATTAGAGAAAACATATGGTTTTCCCAAGACAGAGGGTCTAGTCACTTTGTGCGCATTGGGTTGTCTTACAACAGGTTTCTTAACACTAGGTTCCACAATTTTCCCACCCATCTTAGCAACGAGTTTCTTCAACTCTGCTATCGCTATTTCCCTATCTTGTAACTGAGCTTTCAACCCTGTAATTTCCAAACTCTTTTCATTCATTTCTCGAAACATTTGGGAAAGTTTTTCTTGTAATTTAATATCATGTGGAAAACTTCCTATGTCTTTTTGTAACGCAAGTTCAAAAGAATGACAATGTTTTTGAAGGAAATCAGTTTTGTGTTGAAGTAACTCAAAAGCCTTTTTATCAACATTTTCTTTACACTTTGAAAGCTCAAGTTCAAGACGCTCACATTCTTTGATTTTATCAAGATATTTGCATGCAACATCAGAATATTCATCGATATCAGCACAAGATTGAAGAGTAACACACAAAATATCTTTGGAGAGACATTCTTCTAAGAGTAGATCATATTCGTTTGAAAAATCTGATTTGTCATTTTGAAGTTCATCAATTTCTTTTTCAAGAGACTCAACATATTTCAAATCATCAAACATTTTAGACCGAATCAAGTTTTCATACTCAAGAACATGTTCTTTATTATCTTCGTATTTGGTATTAAAAGTTCTTTCACAAGAACAGTTATGTCGTGAGAAATCTCTGTTTTCCATTTATCTTTTTGACGTTTTTCCCAATCGCTTTCAACGATTGATTGAACATTATCAATATATTGTTTAAGAAAACCAAGTGTTTTTCTACTTTTGCTTTTAGAAGCATCAAGAGGCAAATACTTAATATATTTAAAAACATTCGTTTTCCTCTTAGTGGCAAAAGCTTTCTTCCATTGAATTCGTCTTTGTTTGCATTCTAAAACCAATTCCTCACGAGACTTCTGTTTTTGTGGAGTGAAAAGACCATAAAGACTGTTTTCATAAGCATAATTATATGGTGTCACAAAGTCTTTGTTGATCGGTGATCTACTCTCCTCATCCCAAAGGGACGTCTCTTCACTATCGAGGCTAGCTACTGGGCATTCATGATCGGTCCATTTGGACTCATCAAGATATAAGTGAGGGTTAGCAGCTTGATCTTGTTCGAGGTACTTGGGGCTTACAAAACTAGGTTGACCTTTGAAAACGACCGAGGTGCTATCATTCTAACGGTTTGAATAGAGTCATGCGTTTTATAAACAACTTTTTTCAAAAAATCGACTTGTTCTTCGAGATCCTTTACTTTTTCAGTATCTTTGCCTTGTCTATTTTTGAAATCTTGTTTTAATTTTTCAACCTCTTGTTTCTTTTCGTCAAGAATTTTAGCAGAATCGGTGGTATTCATAGAAAGCCTCTGTTCAAGTTCATTAACTTTTGTTGTGGCAAAGTAAGTTTTTTGACGTTCATCACTTAATAAGACATTAAATTGACGTTTTTCTTTTGTTAACAAAGCAAGAGCTTCGTTGTATTTATTTTCAAAATCATCTTTTTTAACGTTGAGAACACTAATTTTGTACCCCTCAAGCTCTTTGGTCGTTTGAAGAAGCTCGACCCTATAACTATCAATAGTCTCACTAGATTTTATAAGAGCGGCTTTGCTTTCTTCAAAGTTTTGAGTGAGCGCTGTGTTTTCCTTCTTTAATTGCTTTTGACTATTTCCATTTTCATTGACATATTTTTGTAAACTAGCAATTAAATTAGCAAGCGCGACACGCTCCTCATCATCATACTCATTTGCATGTTGATCATCCTCAAACTCATTATTGCCAATGTCTGATGAATCGGGTGTGGTATTGCTATCAACCGTTTCCATCATACACGTGTCAGTAATTATTGTTGGTAGATCACTATGCTCATGTGTATCACCAAATACATTATATTCATCATCATGTGGTACCTTATCAATTGGCTCGATATCAAAGATAGGTCCATTGTCATCTTCAGTGACGTTAAGGACCTCATGAATCTTTGCCATGTATGAATAATGTGCCTCGAGTTCTTGGTCGGATAGTTCATCATCTGTGTCGTCAAGCATTTCTCCTTCCTCAACTGATAACTTCATCCCAGCTTCCATTTTCTTGCATAGAAGCATTTTTCCTTATGATAACCATAATCTTTGACCATCTTTGGCTGCCTACATTCCATAGCCAAATGCCCATAACCTCGGCAATTAAAACACTGAATCCCAGTTTGTTGCACAGCTTGAGTACCAACAGTTTCCCTATTTCCAACAACAGTAGCAACCCTCTGATTATCATACTTTGCGGGTTGTCGATCATACTTTGGAGGACTCTCAGCATGTCTTCGTGTGTCATACCTTGGAGGACTTTGAGCATAGTTGTTCCTCGTGTTAGATGATGTTCTGAGGTTGTTGTTGGTAGGTTTGTATATTTTTCTGTATTGTTTCATAATAAAAGCCATTTGTTGCTTGAATTCTCTATCCTTTTGAGCAATTTCTTCATCACTGTCTTCTTCGGATGATTGCTCAGGTGTGGGTGATGGTGATCTTGCAACTTCTTTGCCTCGGGATCTTGTTGGAGAATGTGACTTAGAGAGTGTGTATTATCGTGGTGATGATGATTGAGTGGAGTAGGTCTTTGGAACACGAGAACGATTATCTGGGTAATGTTGAGTGGTAGACACCAAAGCAAGTGGATTTGAAACCTTTGCAGCACGTTCAGCTTGAAGTTCATTTGCTTCATTTTGAAATTGTTTCAAAACATCAAAGAGCGTGTGATATGAAACTTCATCTAACTTTTTTTGTTGTTTCACCAAGGTGACAAACCGTGTCCACTCTAGTTGAAGTTGATGTAGAAATTGGACATTGATTTGTATGGTGGAAACTTGCAAGTTTTTTCGGGTCATGTCATTCATCATTTTGTAGAATCGGGAGTAATAAGAATCAATTGATTCCCCATACTTTGATGTAAACTTGCCAAAGTCCCAAAACATCTTAGTTTTCATGTCTTGTTTGTTAAGTGATTCACCTTGTTGCAATCTTTCAATAGCCGTCCACATTTCTTTAGCAGTAGAACAAGAATCAACCGTGGAATAAATATCATCTCTAATGCCACTAAGAATTAAGTAGATTGCTTCCTTTTCTGCATCAAACCAAGCACGGTTCTCTGCTGTAAGGTCGTTTCTATTTTCATCACGTTCATATGCAAGTTGTTCTTCAGTTGTGTCTGTGGCTGGTACTCCAGGAACTTGAATCCTTGAGAGTTTATAGGTTCCATCAAAGATACATTGCCTTAAAGCATCACCGTTAGGTTTTGTGTCAAGATAACATAGAAAACGGATTGTCATTGATCATATCGACCCGACACAAGCATTGGTGCTCTCTCTTTGTTACCCGCCACCATTATGTTGTTGTTCGTCACACGATATTCGGCAGTAGAATCCATTTCAATATTCTCTGAAATGATGAATTGAATGTGGATCTTAAGTAGTTGTGTTGTGATTGTTTTGTTGTTGAAATTCCGAAAATTGAGATTTTTCTCAGTCCGACAATAAATTCCTCAGTCCGACAAAACGGTAGACCTAGAAAATTTGTAATCACCAAATTTTGAAATCGAGCTAGAAATAGCCTAAAACTAGTATGGAAAAATTTGAATCTACTTGACGTGAACGTCACCCATCGCAAGACCCATCGCACTCTTAGATCGCAAGTCTGATCGCACTCGTAGATCGCAAGTCTGATCGCACTCTTAGATCGCAACCCAGATCGCACTCATAGATCGCAACCCTGATCGCAAGTTGGATCGTAACCCTGATCGCAAGTTGGATCGCAATGGTAGATCGCAAGTTGGATTGCACTCTTAGATTGAAAGTTGGATTGCAATGCTTGATCGCAAGTTGGATCGCAATGCTAGATCGCAAGTGCTAGATCGCAAGTTGGTGATCGCAATCCACGATTGCAAGTATAAACCCCGAGGGATTTTGTGATCGGAATAGATGATCGTAATGAGTAAACCCTTTCCGAGACTTGAAACCAACAAAGAATGGAGATTTCTTACCTTGTAATCCGAGATAGAATGCAAACCACAATAACCAAATCCTTACCACACGTATGAAAGATGTAGAGATGTATAGAGGAAGATCTAGAACACATAAAACACAAGAAAAAACTTGAATCCGAGTAGATTTTATGTTAAAAACACACTAACTAAGTAGTAAATCAACAACGAATCACAAAACTACCCTATGGCGATTGTTACCAATTGTTGTCCCATATATATGTGTGATGATTAAACAAGAAAGGTAGATATTAGATGGAAGATTTCTAGAGAGAGAAAGTAGTGAGAGAAAGTAGAGAGAAGTGTGTGAAACAATAGGAAGGTTAGATTAGGAGAAAATGAATAAACCAACACCCTACCTAACATGCTAGGAAGGGTATTTATAGCTTTTGCCTACATGTGGCATAATGGGTTATATGATTATGGGCCGGGATTTCCTTTGGGATTTGGTTACTTATGAATGAACCTTAGCTTAAAGTTAACCCTGTAATACACGACTAACCTACTACCTATTACAACGTTCTAATATCCGATACATAATAAACATATGACCGAGCATTCTTGTTGACTCAATATTTTGAGGCTATGATAGGTGTGTGAACACCCATCCTTTTACCACTTAATTCGGGCTAAAACGAGACCAAAACACGTATTTAATATCATTTGTTTGGAATTATGCGTGGTTTTTGTGTTTATTGTGTTTTCAGAGCCAACCGGATGAATATTGAAGAAAACATGGGATTGCACGGGTTTTACTGAAGAAAAAGACTCAAGATAAAGTCTATTGTCCAAGAGATGCAAAAGATTTGAAGTCACTGGGCCTATTCGAAGATTTATCGAAGAAAAGGACCAAAGATGGAAGATTTATATAAGTCGAAGAAACTCAAGTCTATTAAACGAAGAAATTAAAAGACGAGTTGAATTTAATCGACAACAAATCCCGAATCAGAATCGAAAACGGAAACTTTTCTGAAAAGACGAAAAGACAAGAAGAACGGGAGAGAGCCCACTCACCAACCAAAGGACAATCCTATAAAAGGAGCCCCTCACACATTTTAGAGAGCTTAGCTTAGTTTTTCTTCTTCCCCACTCTTTCTCTCTGTTCCGTTTCATCACCATCACCACTAGGGTGATTGGTGATTTTAATCTTTGTTTTCCAAATCTTGTTATTTTAATTCTTGTTTGATCTTGTTAAAACATTAATCATTCAATACAAAGTCTTGTTTAATCTTTCCATTTAATCTTTTTCATCTTCATCTTTATCTTCAAGTTCTTAAGTTTTTATTTTTCTTGATTTGATCTTCAAAAGTTGTTGGGATTTGTGTTTTTGTTGATGGGATTTGTAGTTTATGGTTAGTAGAAGTTTTGTGATTGATTTATTTAAATTATTGGTGAAAAACTTGGTGATTTTTGGAGTAAAAATAGTTTCCTTGTTCTTCGGGTATTCTTACTGTATCTGGGTTTCCAGAACTTCCGAATCAAGCAAAAGTTCCGAATGAAACTTGAACTTCCGAATGAAGCAAATGTTCCGAATGAGTTTGTCTATTAAAAGTTCCGAATGAGTTTACTTTGAAAAGTTCCGAACCAACCCATAACTTCCGAACCAATCCATAAGTTCCGAACCAATTTATTTACCAAAAGTTCCGAATCGGAACTTACAAACTTCCGAATCAGTAAGTTCCGGATCAAGCCAAAACTTCCGAACGAAGCTAAGTTCCGAACCAATTTTCAGACTTCCGAACCAAAGACTTCCGAACCAGTAAGTTCCGAATCAAGGGGCTTCATTCGGAAGTCCAAAACTTCCGAATCAGTAAGTTCCGGATGAGTGTAAAACTTCCGAATCAGAGACTTCCGAATGAGTTTACAACTTCCGAATGAAGGAAAAGTTCCGGATGAGTGCTTAAGTTCCGAATCAATCCCTTTGTCAAAACTTCCGAATGAAGGTTAAAACTTCCGAATCAATTTATTGATAGTGTTTCTGTTTTACTGTTTATCTGTTCTTTACTTTTCATACTTCAACTTTAACTTTAAGTTTAATTTTAATCTTAATTTCAATTTTAATTCAAGTCTTTGTTAAATTGTCATTAAAGTAACTATCTTTGATTCAAATTTTCATTTCCACTTTTTATTAGATTAGAAAACCAAACCCTTTTATTTAGTAACCAAGAACAATCATTCCACTTAAGACCGAGATCAATTCGAGAGGATTCCGAGAGAGAAATTGAACCATAGCAAAAACAAAATATCAAATGGCGCCGCTGCCGGCTCTTCTCGTTAAGATCAAAAGTTTTTTGTGAGAAATTGGATTTTGGGATCCGTTCCCCGTGAACGTTCTTTTTCATCAAAAATCTTCAAAAACAAATAAAAAATATAAAAAATTTCAAAAATACAAAAAAAAATTAACAAACATAAAAACCAAAAATATTTGTGCTTTGCTTTTCTTTGTTCGTTCTTTTGCAGGTGTATGCGCACTCGATCCACGTCATATCAAGAGCCCGAGCCTCTCGATCACTTAGACATGGCCGGTGTACCACCTCCAAACAATAATAACAACAACAACAACATGAATAACAACAACAATGAGCCCCTTCCGGATAATCGCCCAATGATTGAATTGCTACAAGCTCATGTCGATGGCAACACGGATCCAATTGTCATACCTCTAATTGCCGCCAACAATTTCGAGCTAAAATCAGGCTTTATCCAGATGGTCTCCGCTCAACCGTTCTTGGGACGAACCATTGATGATCCACATGACCATATAAAGAGATTCTTGCAACTCACCAACACGGTCAAGTTCAATGGTGTTCCACAAGAGGTTATAAGGTTACAACTTTTTCCCTTTTCTTTAGAGGGACAAGCCCGGCATTGGCTTGCTAAGGAACCGCCACAGAGTATTCTCTCGTGGACGGATTTGGAAACAAAGTTTATAAATTACTTTTTTCCACCCTCTCGTACTACCGCTTTGCGGAATGAGATAATAAATTTTGAACAAAAGTACGATGAGTCATTCAGTGAATCTTGGGATCGCTTTAAAGATCTTTTAAGAAAATGCCCACAACATGGTTTTACCAAAGTACATCAAATCAATACTTTTTACAATGGTTTAAGCATGAGTGACCAAGATTCACTGAACAGTGCCTCGGGGGGTAATCTATTGGCTAAGACTTCCAATGCTGCTTTGGATATCATTGAGAACAAATCTCGTGTGCAAACCAAGAGTGTTAGGACCAATGTCGCTAGTGCTAGCACTAGTGACAGCGACAAGCGATTAGACAAAATCACTACGCTTCTTGAATCGCTTGTCACCCACACCGTCAGCAACAACAACAGCAACAACGCCAAAAACGCTCAAGTGAACGCTGTCAGCCAACCTTGTGAGATATGCGGTGGTCCTCACTCTTACACAATTGGACCGCCACCCAAGATTACCCTGCTGAGAATGTGAATGCGGCATATGGCACCTATCCTCCACCTGCTTATCAAGCCAGACCTCAAGGTGACCGTAACTTGCTTAGCTATCGATCCAACAACTATCTTTCACCACCTGGTTTTCCTCCAAACAACCCAAACCAACAACAAAACCTTAATCGCCCTCCTCAACAACAACAACCTCGACAACCATACATCCCACCTCACAAGCAACAACAACCACCTCAACGTAACAATCAAGTCTACCAACAACCTGCTTACCAACCACCTGCATACAATGCTCCTCCCAACCAAGCCACCACTGCATTACACCAAGAGGTTGCAACCTATATGAGGACCAATGATGTGATAGTGGGAAATCTCCAAGAGGAAGTACGCAATTTGAAAGCAGACTTGGTCAAGCAAGGAAATGATTTGAGAGCCGACATGAGAAATACGTTGGATACCCAAACTAATGATCTGAGGAACATGATGGCTAGTTTCTTCAATGGTAATCAACCCTCTTCTTCGGGTACTCTTCCGAGTAACACCGTTGCGAACCCAAGAGGGGAGATGAAAGCAATCACTACTCGAAGTGGTAAAGGTACCAAGGAACCCTAGCTTCCTATACCTCCACCGGTGGTTGTGACTAAGGAGAACGAGTCACCTGCTCCTATCCCTCATCCTTCTCCTTCCCCAATTTCTCCACCTCTTCTTTCTACCCCTCCTCCACCCGTGGTTGTGAGTGATCCTATTCCCCTAAAGCCTTCTTCTTCATCCAATATACCTTATCCTTCAAGGTTGAGGAAAGAGAAGCAAAAGAGCAAGGATGATATTCAGGTTTCGAATTTCCTTAAAATGTTCAAACAACTGAATTTCAATATCTCCTTCGCTGAGGCTCTCGCTCACATGCCCAAATACGCCAAAATGTTTAAAGATCTTCTGAGCGACAAGGAAAAGCTCCTCGATCTCGCCAACACCCAACTTAATGAGAACTGCTCTGCAGTGCTCTTAAGGAAATTGCCAATCAAGCTTGGTGATCCGGGTCGTTTTCTTATCCCTTACAATTTCCTGGGAGTAGAGAAATGCATGGCCCTAGCCGATCTAGGTGCCAGTATTAATCTCATGCCTCTAAGTGTTTGGAAGCAATTATCTCTCCCAGAGCTAGTCCCCACTAAAATGACTTTGGAATTGGCCAACCGTACGGTTGCTTATCCAGTGGGGATAGCCGAAGACGTCATTGTAGGAGTCGACAAATTCACCTTCCCTGCTGATTTTGTTGTCGTCGACTACGAGATGGACCCCCGTGTACCACTGATTGTTGGTCGTCCATTCCTTAGGACCGGTCGCACTCTCATTGATGTTGAAGCTGGTGAGCTTATCATGAGAGTGGGTGACGATAAAGTAGTCTTCAACATGGGAAAGTTGTCTAAACAGCCTTATTCATATGAGAGCGTTAATTGTATTGACGTTCTTGATGAGGCTTGTGAAGAACACTTTAATGATGCTTGCAAAAGTATTCCTACCTCTCTTCCCAATGCTGAGACCGTGTCCTCTATTGATTCATCGTTGTCTCTATTTGGAGATAGTGATTTATTTTGGAACAATCTTGAAGATACCATGGGAGATGCGAATTTAGCTACTAATGATTCTCCTATCGATGGGGATGAAGACATGAATTTCTTTGATAATCTTCTCACCGAAGACAATCCTTCGCCTCCATCTCCCACGGTTATTGCTATCGATGCCACGACTTTGAAAACGCCCCCCGTCGAAAATCCTCCGGATTTGGAACTTAATGAGTTGCCGCCACATCTCGAGTACGTGTTCCTTGATGAAGAGAAGAAGTCGCCAGTCATCATTGCTAAGGATTTGAAGGATGAAGAGAAAGCCCGACTTGTCACTGTGTTGAAAGATCATAAGAAGGCTATTGCTTGGAAGATTTCGGATATTCGTGGAATTGATCCTCACTTCTGCACACACAAAATTCTCATGGAGGACGACTATAAGCCCACTATTCAAAGCCAACGAAGGGTGAATCCAAAAATCCATGAAGTCATCAAAACAGAGGTTATCAAACTTCTTGATGCGGGTATGATTTACCCTATTTCGGATTCACCATGGGTTAGTCCAATCCATTGTGTGCCCAAGAAGGGCGGAATAACAGTTTTTCCCAATGAACACAACGAGTTGATTCCCACTCGTCTCGTTACTGGGTGGGGAGTTTGTATAGACTACCGCAAACTCAATGATGCCACGAGAAAGGATCATTTCCCTCTACCTTTTATGGACCAAATGCTTGAACGCTTAGTAGGTAATGAATATTACTGCTTTCTTGATGGTTTCTCGGGTTATTTTCAAATACCCATCGATCCCCAAGATCAAGAGAAGACTACATTCACTTGTCCCTATGGCACTTCCGCTTACAAAAGAATGCCTTTTGGCTTATGTAATGCGCCTGGGACTTTCCAACGGTGCATGTTAGCTATCTTCCATGACATGGTTGAACAAACCATGGAAGTCTTCATGGATGATTTCTCGGTCTTCGGGGATTCGTTCTCTTCCTGCCTTGCCAATTTGGAACGTATGCTCAAGCGGTGCGAAGACACTCGCCTAGTTCTAAATTGGGAAAAATGCCATTTTATGGTAAAAGAAGGCGTCGTGCTTGGACATAAGATCTCGAAAGCCGGTCTTGAAGTAGACCGTGCTAAAGTCGATGTTATCGCAAAGTTGCCTCCACCTTCAATCGTGAAGGGTGTGAGAAGTTTTCTGGGTCATGCGGGCTTCTACCGTCGATTCATCAAAGATTTTTCGCACATCGCTCGCCCGATGACCCACCTCTTGGAAAAAGATACTCCTTTTATCTTCTCCAAAGAGTTCCTTGAAGCCTTCAACTCGCTTAAGGATAAGCTAACTAAGGCACCCGTCTTGGTTACCCCTAATTGGGAGCTTCCTTTCGAGATGATGTGCGATGCTAGCGATTTTGCTATTGGAGCGGTTCTTGGACAAAGAGTGAACAAACACTTCCAACCGATCCATTACGCTAGCAAGACAATGACAGGGGCACAATTGCATTATACGACAACCGAAAAAGAGCTTTTAGCTGTTGTCTATGCTTTTGAAAAATTCCGCCCCTATCTTGTCCTTTCTACCACCATTGTGTACACCAATCATTCCGCGCTGAAGTACTTGTTGACAAAGCAAGATTCCAAACCAAGACTTCTTCGCTGGGTTTTGCTGCTCCAGGAATTTAAAATCGAAATTCGCGATAAAAAAGGAGCAGAAAACTTAGCCGCGGACCATCTTAGCAGACTTGAGGATCCATACCAAGGGGATCATCCGACCAAAGAAATCAATGATTCTTTTCCCTTGGAGACCTTAATGTCTATAAACTCGAAGCCGAATGAAACCCCGTGGTTTGCGGACTTTGCAAACTACTTGGCGAGTGGAATTCTCAAGGAAGGGTTGACGTCCCAACAAAAGAAGAAGTTCTTCACCGACATCAAGACTTACTTTTGGGATGACCCTTACCTATTCAAACAATGTGCCGACCTGATTATTCGCCGATGTGTTGATGGACCGGCAGCGTCTGAAATCCTTAATGCTTGCCACAAAGGACCCACCGGTGGTCACTTTGGTCCCAACTACACCGCTAAAAAAGTGTTTGATTCCGGATTTTATTGGCCCTCCATATACCGTGACGCTCACGATATGGTTAAACGATGTGATGTTTGCCAAAAGCAAGGCAAAATCACACATAAAGACGAGATGCCTCAGAATTTCATTCAAGAGTGTGAAATTTTTGATGTTTGGGGTATCGACTTTATGGGGCAATTCCCTTCGTCTAAAGGAAACAAATACATCCTTGTAGCCGTTGACTACGTTTCAAAGTGGGTTGAAGCCAAAGCTTTGCCTACTAATGACGCAAGGGTGGTTTGTAACTTTTTGAAAGCTCTATTCGCCAGATTCGGTGTGCCTCGTGCCATTATTAGTGATCGTGGGACTCATTTCTGCAATGACCAATTTGCTCGAGTCACGGCTAAGTACGGTGTAAACCATCATCTTTCCACAGCCTACCACCCACAAACTAATGGCCAGGCTGAAATATCCAACCGAGGACTGAAGCGAATTCTTGAAAGGACCGTGGGAGAGCATCGTGCCTCATGGGCTGATAAACTTGATGATGCTTTGTGGGCTTTCCGTACTGCTTACAAGACCCCTATCGGCTGTACGCCTTATCGTCTTATGTACGGGAAAGCGTGCCACCTCCCCATTGAGTTGGAGCACAAGGCCTACTGGGCCTTGAAGTGGGCCAATTTTGATATTAACAAAGCCGGTGACCTACGCAAGATCCAACTCAATGAGCTCAATGAACTCCGTAATGAGGCTTATGAAAATTCTTTAATCTATAAGGAAAGAACTAAGCTCATTCACGACTCCAAGATCAAAAACCGAGAGTTCCATGTTGGAGACAAAGTCTTACTTTTTAACTCTCGGTTGAAAATCTTTTCGGGCAAGCTCAAATCTCGTTGGTCCGGCCCATTCACCATTGCCCAAATTTTTCCATATGGTACTCTCGAGCTCGCTCAACCTAATGGACCTAATTTTAAGGTGAATGGCCAACGAGTGAAGTTGTACTTTGGTGAGGACACCTCTCAGGAGGTGATTCCATCCCTCACCACGTTCCCCATGAACTAATTTTGGGTCGAGTCAGGCTCGTGACTCGGTTATCAAAAACAAGCGCTCCTCGGGAGGCAGCCCGAGTATCTATCCGTTATGTTTTAATCCCCTAAGTGTAGGGGGGACTTCTATACGTGTTTGTCTTTGTGTGGTGTGATTACAGGGATAAGTGCACTCTTGGAATCTTTGAAGAACCGTGCTCCCGTGTTATCCGAAATCCGGTTCTATCTCTCAAATATCGTGATTCAATTTTCTTCATACTCACATTTGAAATTGATCACGTTAGTCGTCTCTTCCTTAACTTGAGTTAACCAACGTGCACAATGTCATAAGTGTAGGGGAAATTTTCCCACATGCCTAAACATTGAGGACAATGTTTATCTTAAGTGTAGGGGGGACTTCTATCGAAGTTTTAAGTGGACTTTTCCATGAAAATGCCTTCAATTAACCGGAAAATCATATTTTTCAACATTTTTCAAATTTTTTATTAACTTTGGCCATTTAGTTGTAATTTTTAAATTTTTATCGTTGCTTTCATATGTATATATATCTCGCAATAAAGTCAAAAATATTAATAAAGTGGGTAGCTAGTTTAGAAGTCTTTGACATATTAGGCCCGTTGCGTTTATTTTGACTCAACCCGAATAAACTTACCCAAGTTTATTCTAGCTAGTATCCTTAACCATGTAGACCTTAATTGGTTTATTAGGCTAAGTGTCCACGAGTCTCATTACTTGAGATTTTAAATTGTGGAGGACGAGAAATGATAGAGTCAATTATAAGTCGGTATTCTTGCGCAAGCTCACTTGGTGTAATTATTTGCCTATTCTCCCATCACTTGCTAATAATTTATCTGCAATAAGTAAGGTCGTACGATTTGAAAAGTTACTTAGCTTCTAGCCCAAGATCGTTTAAAAGTTGCTCGGTAATGATAAGAGTTCATAGCCAAGGCATAACTTATGAAGCGGGGCGCGAAGATTGGCGAGTCCGAAAAGGCCCTAACAAGGCATGAGGATTCAAATTTTATTGCTGAAGATCCAAAGTGATGTGAAAAGCATTATTCCTAAAATCAATATGAAGGATCAAGACTCACGACGAAAAGCAATCAACTCCCATAAAGATCATGGAGAAGTCTATCCGAAAAGACCCTAACAAGGTATGAGGATAAATAGATCCAAGTCCGAAAAGGAGGCGGATCATTGTATCTCAAAATCCCAATTAGAGATTGAAGAAATAATTATGAAGTCGTGGTCAACAAAGTTGGAGTACCCCTCAAAAGTCTCCAAGTGAAGAAACTCTATTATGATGAGAAGACCATTATCTCAAGAACATCTCTCGAAGATATGAAGTATGAAGTACATGCCAAATATCAGCCCGAGAAAGGTCTCAAATCGTGAACCAAGTTATGCCAAGATATGAACTTTTTGATATCCCGAGAAGCAGTTTTAAGAGATTTTGTCCTTTAGCTAACTATTGATCAAATCGTCCTACTTTGCTTTCAGCCCTAATAAACTATCGAAATAAGTCCAAAAATGCATCTTCATGATCATTCTAAGGCAAAAATAAAATATAAGAGATACACCTAGGAATAAGGGAGTTTAAGCATTTAATTAAGCCATGTGTGTAAGTGTTTGAATTGCTAACTTATAATAACAATGATCTCGTTTTTAAGCTTAGTTTGGGGAACGTGAAACTTGAGGGTGATAAATCTTCGCAGCACCAAGAGCCCTAATGTAAGTCATCGATTTCTTTGCAAGTTATTTCCATGTAGCTATTTTCAAGTGAAAATGGTTTTCTATCCCTTTGTTACCTTTAAGTTTTATTTCTTTAATTTTTGTTTAGTAGAATTTAAATAAGGCCAAGGTTGATTAATTATGAGAAAAGTGTAAAATTGCTTTATCACTAAGCATTGCCTGAGGGCATGGCAATGGTTAAGTGTAGGGGATTTGAAAGGTGTGTAAACACCCATCCTTTTACCACTTAATTCGGGCTAAAACGAGACCAAAACACGTATTTAATATCATTTGTTTGGAATTATGCGTGGTTTTTGTGTTTATTGTGTTTTCAGAGCCAACCGGATGAATATTGAAGAAAACATGGGATTGCACGGGTTTTACTGAAGAAAAAGACTCAAGATAAAGTCTATTGTCCAAGAGATGCAAAAGATTTGAAGTCGCTGGGCCTATTCGAAGATTTATCGAAGGAAAGGACCAAAGATGGAAGATTTATATAAGTCGAAGAAACTCAAGTCTATTAAACGAAGAAATTAAAAGACGAGTTGAATTTAATCGACAACAAATCCCGAATCAGAATCGAAAACGGAAACTTTTCTGAAAAGACGAAAAGACAAGAAGAACGGGAGAGAGCCCACTCACCAACCAAAGGACAAGCCTATAAAAGGAGCCCCTCACACATTTTAGAGAGCTTAGCTTAGTTTTTCTTCTTCCCCACTCTTTCTCTCTGTTCCGTTTCATCACCATCACCACTAGGGTGATTGGTGATTTTAATCCTTGTTTTCCAAATCTTGTTATTTTAATTCTTGTTTGATCTTGTTAAAACATTAATCATTCAATACAAAGTCTTGTTTAATCTTTCCATTTAATCTTGTTCATCTTCATCTTTATCTTCAAGTTCTTAAGTTTTTATTTTTCTTGATTTGATCTTCAAAAGTTGTTGGGATTTGTGTTTTTGTTGATGGGATTTGTAGTTTATGGTTAGTAGAAGTTTTGTGATTGATTTATTTAAATTATTGGTGAAAAACTTGGTGATTTTTGGAGTAAAAATAGTTTCCTTGTTCTTCGGGTATTCTTACTGTATCTGGGTTTCCAGAACTTCCGAATCAAGCAAAAGTTCCGAATGAAACTTGAACTTCCAAACGAAGCAAATGTTCCGAATGAGTTTGTCTATTAAAAGTTCTGAATGAGTTTACTTTGAAAAGTTCCGAACCAACCCATAACTTCCGAACCAATCCATAAGTTCCGAACCAATCCATAAGTTTCGAACCAATTTATTTACCAAAAGTTCCAAATCGGAACTTACAAACTTCCGAATCAGTAAGTTCCGGATCAAGCCAAAATTTCCGAACGAAGCTAAGTTCCGAACCAATTTTCAGACTTCCGAACCAAAGACTTCCGAACCAGTAAGTTCCGAATCAAGGGGCTTCATTCGGAAGTCCAAAACTTCCGAATCAGTAAGTTCCGGATGAGTGTAAAACTTCCGAATCAGAGACTTCCGAATGAGTTTACAACTTCCGAATGAAGGCAAAGTTCCGGATGAGTGCTTAAGTTCCGAATCAATCCCTTTGTCAAAACTTCCGAATGAAGGTTAAAACTTCCGAATCAATTTATTGATAGTGTTTCTGTTTTACTGTTTATCTGTTCTTTACTTTTCATACTTCAACTT
The DNA here is from genome assembly GCA_025667525.1 of Glebionis coronaria. Lineage (NCBI taxonomy): Eukaryota > Viridiplantae > Streptophyta > Magnoliopsida > Asterales > Asteraceae > Glebionis > Glebionis coronaria. The sequence goes on along the minus strand of CM046876.1, from coordinate 415,574,002 downwards.
TAACTTTAAGTTTAATTTTAATCATAATTTCAATTTTAATTCAAGTCTTTGTTAAATTGTCATTAAAGTAACTATCTTTGATTCAAATTTTCATTTCCACTTTTTATTAGATTAGAAAACCAAACCCTTTTATTTAGTAACCAAGAACAATCATTCCACTTAAGACCGAGATCAATTCGAGAGGATTCCGAGAGAGAAATTGAACCATAGCAAAAACAAAATATCAGGCTACCATGGAGAATCAAGAAATGGAGACACATGTGGGAAAGCAAAAGAGGTAACCTTCGAGGTAGACGGCATTTCTACCACCACCTCTGGAGCAGGATCCTCAACCTCCACATGAGGTTCCCTAGCAGCAAGATCCCCCTCCTCCATGGGATCATCAACCAATTAAGGTTCCTCCTCGGCTTGCTCAGCCGGATGAACCTCATTGGGACCCCCTTGGGCAATGCCCAACATAGCAGTAGTTAGAGGAAGGTCAGGACCAAGGTAAGCAAGTTTCATGTTGGCATAAACTTTGGGAATGAGTCTAACTAGGACATACTCCTTCCTATTCCTAGGAACACACATGAGTATCTGCTTAATAAACCTAGGGTAAATAAGAAATTTCTTTTTCAAACCACCAAGATTTCCCACCATACCATCCAGAATATAACGAGAGAAGTTAAATCTACGACCTTAGGCCAGGCAAATCAAAGCAGTAGCAAAGGAGATAGGAAATTCATCCCAACTCCCGGCTTTGGGACTCAAACAATGAATCAAGAAGTGAATGAGGAGCTTCCATTGGGGGGAAAACGATTTTTCTGAAAATTGAATCTAACCTCATGGTTATACCCAATAGCAGCCATCCCATCCAAGACCTCGTCATTTGAGAGTTTAATAATGCCATCAGCATCTTGAAGATGCAAGGCAGACCTAATGTAGGCTTCAGACACCACGTATGGACGACCATCAATGGTGGCATGAATCTCCAATGGATGACCCAAAACCTCTCTAGTTTCAGTAGTAGCCCAAAACTGTCGAATGACTAAATCATACACAGTAGGGAAAACAGTGAGAGCATGCCTGATATGAGAAGCCTCAATGAACTCCAAGATGTCCACGTAATCTTCTCTCTATGGGCCCTCGCCGAGATAAGCTACCTTGATGTGATCAGACTTGTATTGAAGTGCAGCCATGGATGATTGATGAAGAATGGTAGGAGAATACATGAAGATGGTTAAGGGTAGGAGCGTGTGTGTGTGTGTTTAAGTTTGATAATTGAGTCAAATGATCCCATTGACCATAAATAATGCATATAGAGATTGTTCATTGACCCCTAATTATGGGGGTTGCCATTTCCAAGTTAAGGCATTAATTGGGAGTAACCACTTGCCTTGTAATCCATTAATATCCAATTTCAGTTACCAAAAGAGTAGATAAATGGATGCACCAGAAGTAACTTATGTTGGCTAAAATTCAAATCGGCCAGAAGTCATCACTAGTAGCAGCGAGTGGTCAACAAAAGTCAACAGAATGAATAGTAACCCAAAGAAACACTAGGATCCAAATACAAATTGATAAGGAGGACTTTTGACCCACTAGGAGCAGGAGAGTGCCAATAGGAGTAACAAAATCCTTCCACCAGGAGTAGCACACAAAACAAAAACCCATGAAAAATAACGAAAGAAGCTACCAAAAGTAAGAATGTACAATTATACATGTACAACAAGCCTCCCCTTAGGCTTTTCCTCCCCTCAATCCTAGACCTCAAGGATTGACCATACCAATGTGAACCACCAGGTGGTTAAACCATGGTCCATCAAATGCTTTAGTCAACAAATCAGCAACATTATCATCCGTGTGTACCTTGAGAACCTGTATCAGCTTCTTTGCATTTGCATCCTGTATAAAATGGTGCCGCATCTCTATATGCTTAGTTCTTTGATGAAACACATGATTCTTCACAATGCAGATAGTGCTTTGATTATCAATGAAAATTTTGGTATTCATAAAATTGAACCCATAGTCTAACATTTTATTTTGGATCCACAAGACTTGTCTACAACAACTAGCAGCAGCTACATATTAAGCTTCTGTTAAGGAAGTAGCTACTATAGTTTGTTTCTTACATTGCCATGAGATAAGCCTGCATCCCAAAAACTAACAACGACCAGTAGTTGAATTTCAATCATTATTAGCACCTACATAGTCACTATCACTATAGGCTTCAAGAACAAAAGGGGATTCCCTTGGATACCATAAGCCTAGCTTGGGTTGTGCCTTAATATACTTGAAGATTTTGTTGACAACATTCAAATTTGATATGGTAGGTGCCACCTGATCTCTAGAACAAGCACTAACAACAAACATATTGTCTGGGCGTGAAGCAGTCAAATACACGAGTGAGCCTATCATAGACCTGTACAAATGAACATTAACAGGAGGATCCGGCTCATTCTTGAGTTTGACTTTAGTTACCTCATAAGGTGTTGTTGCTGGTCTAAGAGGTTCCACATCAAATTTCTGAATAATGTCATGAACATATTTATCTTGACTAATGAAGATACCATCCGATTGATGCTTGACTTGGAGTCCAAGGAAAAATGTTAGTTCGCCCATGGCACTGATCTAAAACTCACCTTTCATCAGCTGTTCAAACTCATCACACCATTCCTTCTTAGTAGAACCAAAGATAATATCATTCACACACCTGAAACAGGATGATGTCTTTGGCATTCTTCTTAAGAAACAAAGTTTTAGCAATAGTGCCTCTTCTGTAGCCATGCTGCAACAAAAAAGTAGATAGACGCTCATACCAGGCTCTAGGAGCTTGATGAAGACTATAAAGGGATTTGACAACCTTGTAGACCTTCTTAGGATGAAGAGGATCCACAAAGCCCTTAGTTTGAGTGACATAAACTTCTTCTTCAATCTTTCCATACAGAAATGCACTCTTGACATCCATTTGAAAGACGGTAAAGCCAATATAAGAAGCAAAAGCCAAAAATAGACGTATGGCCTCAATTCGTGCAACATGAGCAAAAACTTCATCATAGTCAATTCCTTCAAGCTGAGTGTAGCCCTGTGCTACTAGTCTTGCTTTATTCCTCACAATAATACCCCGGACATCTTTCTTGTTTTTGAGAATCCATTTGGTACCAATTGTTGTCTTTCTATCCGGTAAATCAACTAGGATCCATACATTCCGAAACAAGAATTGTTGCATCTCCTCCTGCATAGATTCTACCCAACTTTGATCCTCAAGAGCATGTGAGAAAGACCTAGGTTCCACCTGTGAGAGAAAACAAACAAACAAACAGTGAAGAAAATCTGTGTGATTATTTCGCTTTTGGTCTTCAATGTAGCTCACAAGAGCATGATGACCAGAATTTGCTTTCTTATGCATGCCGCGAGTCTTGACAGTAGAACCAGGGTCTCCTATGATTTGAGTTGTAGGATGCACTTTATGGATCTGTTGAATTGTAGTAGGAGCTACTTCTACTTCTGGTGCCAAGTTATTAAGATCCCCAACAATGCCATCATCATATGAAGCAGAGTCGAAAATACCTGTTATTGGTTGCTTATGAATATCATCCAGCTTAGCAGTAGACTTCTTATTATAGTTTCCTAGGTCAGAAGGACCAGAGAACCGAGTTGTGGAAGTTGGATCACTAATAGGACTTCCAATAGGAGTTGAACATGCACCAAGAGTAATAGTAGGCTCACTAGGAGTAGCTGGTACAGCAGGAGTATCCATAGGAAACTCAAAGCCTCCTTTGGGTAGTGATGCGCGTCTTTCACTCCTAGTTTTACATTTATAAACAAGACTTATTATATCCTTAACTATGCATACGAGCAAGTATACTTTTTCTATTGTAGTAAAGTCGGGTAAGTCAAGATCGTACCATGGGATTTGCGTATATTCAAAACGTTTGGGTGGTGTAGCCAATAGGGTTGTCACTACCGATATTACCGCTAGAATTAACTTTGTAAAGGAAAACATAGTTAAAAGTAATACTTGTGTGAATTCCATTTCATCCGTAGGAGAGATAATTTGCGTGTATTTAGCAACTATGAATCACAAATCTAAAGTACATGAATTCCATTCCATGGTATATTTCATAGAATCCATATAAACAAATTGGTGTAAACAAACCCTTTCAACCTATGATTATCTATTCCAATTCATTATAATCCCCATTTGTTAGAAAATACAAAGAGATAAGTTTGGTTTGAATGGGTTCTTTCGACCTATACCTAAGATAAATCTTTGAAAAATTCCTTTAACCAACTCGTCAAGGTGAGTGTCAATCACCAAGAAACCAAATTGACTCATGCACAAATCTTTTGGAACATAGTTTACCGGAAGTCCTTTCGACCTATAAATCCAATAAAAAGCTATATTTCATTTGATTATCAAAACATGTTTCAAGAAATTATCAACCATAAAACCCAATTATATTCTCTTGATCATAAAACCAAACTCTCCTTTAGAATCCATGTTCATCACACAAGTGTATCACACTACTAGGAATTCAAACACATTGCAACACAATTCATAACTTTCTCAAACCTTCAACAATACTTAAATTATAATAAGAATCAATTCAAATACAAGAATTTACCAATAGTTCTTCAAAACACAAGAAACTAACAAAATAGAATTTATAGCAATTCCAAAGCCAGCCTCCAATCGACCAATGAACCTCCAACCGAATCTCTCCTTCACGAAATTCGTCCCTCCTATGAGGATTAACAGGGTTTATTGTCTTTCGGGTTATGTAAGAATGGTGATTCTAACCTTTGTCAAGGGTTAGAATGATCCTTGGATTAAGCACACTGAAACTAATGACCCCAAGGTCTAATTTATACATGATTTTGGCTTGGGGAGAAGGAAAAAACATCTTGAAATGATAATGGAGGGGAAATGAGAAGCCTCTCATTGATGGTGGTGGTTTAGTGTTTAAGTGTGACTTTTGCTAAACCTGACTACCAAAATGCTGGTGGCAACTTGATCCTGCTGGTGGCAAAAGGGTGTTGTTTTGTTGGTGGCGACTTTATTTATGCTGGAGGCAAAATGGTGTTGTTTTGCTGGTGGCAGAATAAAAGTTGCTGGTGGCAACTGGGCCATCTTCCACATTTTTCCCTTATAGTCCTTTTTCCTTATTTCTTCCTCCATCTTTTCTCTAAACTTTCCAAGACTCCTTGGTTCTCATCTATTCTTCATACGAGAGCTTACCTTTCCATGCCTCATTTATTCCTTCGCCTCCAATTCGTGCTTTTTATTCCTTTGTTCACGTTTCTTCATCCTTGCTTCCTACAAAACACAATAACCGAACTTTGCACAATATTAGCAATAAAAGTCCGTTTATTACCACAAATACTATATCAATAGTGAAGATAGTGCTTATTAATACATGTTGTATTTGAGCGTTATTAAATCCCCTCATACTTAAGCATTGCTCGCCCTCGAGCAAGTAAAGTAAAACCAAAATCAAAATTTAAACATAAAATTATATTTGACTCCTCTAAATCTATTTAAAACTCTAAAGACACAAAAACAGTAGACACATCTTAATCCGATGGGCCGTGAGCACCCGACAATTTTATCAAAAAGGGCTTTATTATTTTTGACATATAAAAGCAAAAATAGTAACCACCAAATGATCACATCCATCTTTCTCGTCATACTACTCTCGTCTTTTCTTTCTCCATTTTTTTCAACTTCAAGTATCACGTATTGACACATTGGCCAACCATACTACCATTTTACTTCTTCTTCCTTCGTCTTCATAATTTATAGCTCATTGGCTATTTATAACTAAGCTTATAGCTCATTGGCTATTTGCTTCTTTTCCGTAATCCCCCTCACACTTTGGATGAGCATACGCTACAAAAAATACAAAATAGAGTGGCTAATCCTCTTTTGTTAAATAACTCATGCGAATACAAAGTGTGACCAACTCGATCATCAAAAATCATTTTTTTCTAAAATAGGTGATTAACAACAACTTTTAAAATATTTTGCCTTTTATCATCTATTCTTGCAATAATCACACAAATTGTGATCTTACTGCGGATTAAAAATACTACTAAAATAAAATTTAAAATTTAACTAATTATTTGATTTTTGTGTAACCTTTGAAATGTAACCATCTTTGAAAAAATAGACCATTTTTCCTATTTGACCACCCCCTCGCACTTAAGTTTAACATTGTCCTCAATGGTAATAAACGAATTTCAAAGTATAAGAAAATTGGAAAAATAAGGTCAAACAATATTACCGAAATATGAACATGAACTCCCATGTGGTTTTGTTGCATCATGAGTCTATAGAAAACTCTATATTTTCCACCAATTTTGAACTCATATGTCAATTCTTGCAAATACTACACTAACAAAAGAAACTTTTTCTTCCAAATAACATAAAATAAAAATAAAATCACCAAAATGTCTAAAAACAATTCTAAGTCAACAAACTACAAACACAATTCCTTGGAAACAAAATAAAATAAAGTATTTGAAAATAATATCTTACAGACTTCACATGATATGGTGTCTTCAATCTTCCATACCTTCATCATCATCATGATCTCCTCTCGATGATCCTCCAACATCAAAATTTCTGAGAACAATAGAGCTACTTCAAACGTATCCACTCGTATTTGGGTCTAAGTAGTCATCAACGGACACTACACCTCCTCTATAATTACCTTCATTCCCATTAGGATAGTGTGTGTGCGGGTTAGGATATGGCACATACAGATATGGATATGGTGGAACATTTGGTAGCTCATAGGTTGGGTAGCTATAGTGTGCTTGATCCGCCAAATGATGTAGTATTGGCACAGAATGCTCAAGAATGTAGTTGTTCCTCATTGTCATAGTATCTCACCATATTATCATTCTTTCTATCTCACTTAAACTTGCATTTCAATCTCCCCAACTAGAGTTCACCCCCACTTGTATCGTGCTCCTCTTCTCTATGTTCTCTAGTTTCTTGTTGTAACGGCTCCGGATATCTTAGACATTTCTTTTTCTTGTCTAGCTCCTTCTCCAAAGCTCTTATATCCCAAACTTCATTATCAATCGGCTCCGATAACTTCCTTATAGCATTATCATCTAAAACATTGAGCCTTCTAGCTAACCAAGTCACATAATGACCTCCACATACGTCACTTACTGTTTTCAATCCTGGTGCTCTCTTATACAAGTACTCGATAATTGCCCTCACTATGTTCACTTGCCTTTCCCCACTAGCCACGCTCAACAACCATAGGTCAGTGTTTTGGTATCTTTCCCTAGTTCTCGATCGATGCTCAATTTGTCCTACTATGAACCTATGTATAATTCTCAAAAGTGGATCCCTAACCGACCCAAGCTTCTTA